>OW028573.1:14820154-16020154 GCA_932294295.1 Alitta virens | reverse complement strand
AAAAATAATGTTTCATGATCATAGGCATATGATTTTTTTTTATTTGTCTATTTATTTATTTATTATTAGAAAATATCTTTTACACCAAAAATAACTATTGAGTGGGTCCCTCTATATTTTCTCTCTTGAAAATTAATTGGGATGGTGTATTTTCGATTCACCTTCAATAGCCATGAAGCAGGTCGTCACCACGGATTAACTGTTATTCAGTTTGTACCCAAAACTCTCTCAAGTATTACAGCATCAATCTCCATCAACGTCTGCATCACATTAATATTATTTTGGGGCTACAGAGGCAGGGCTGAGGTATGACGGTGTTGACGTGGGAAGGGTTTGGCTCCAGCCAGGATGCCTCAGGGACGAGCCCCACCCAGACCATGATAAATGAAAACTTGAAAAGCTAGGTCACATACACACCTGCCTACAGGAAAGAAAGTATTTACTCCATTACAAGCCTGGGCTCTATGATGTTTAACGATAATTCTATGCTCTAAGTCTAAGAGAAATTAACCTATAGACTTACTTAATTATCATATTTTCATAGTTACTACACAGATCAGGCTTCTATGTGAATGTGATAAAACTTCCAATTTCTTTCCTGCTAATTAAGAATATAGTGTTAAATAAGAAAGCAGAAGCTAACCTCATTTCTAAAAAAAAGGCAAATAAGACTGCAGACTATACAGTTAATCACATTGTGGCCTGAGGCACAAAAAAGCTGACACACTGTCAGTGTCTCTGGATCCAAGGTTCCATGGTGTCCTGGCACTAGGCCATTTTCTAAGTTCACAAAAAAAACCCCCCTATTAAATGATCATCCATTCACAACACCGTTTTAGCTCCAAGCAACTAATTTGTTTCAGGTGGGAAGTGACTAGCAATTTCACTGAAGTTGAAACAACAGTTGTCACCCGAGTCCCCTCATGTTACAAAAGCATGTTCTATGTCTAAGGTGTGAGAAAATATGATTAATTAAATACCCAATGTGGTTATCGATTATAGCTAATAAAGGCACTTCATATATCTCTTTTCAGATCAATATTTGCTGTGATAGTGAATATTACGTTACACGTTCATCTGTACAAGACATATTTAGCAAAGCCCATATATAGTCATGAGCATGGTAACATTATGTATCAGTGCTGTCGTTGTGTGGCACAGAACACACACCCATTATACACGGATTTTGTGCAGAGTTCAATAGGATATTTAAGGACGCTAATTGAAACAACAGATAGAACTTCCAGGAATTAAAGACAGGACCCTAGTTAATAATTATGCCATTTTACATATATTTATCCCAAGTGAGCAACTATATATATATATATATATATATATATATATAAATATAGATATAGATATATATATGTATCATGTAGACATCCAGGGCAATGAATGAAATACAAAAGCAACACACAAATTCTGGAGGAACTTAATTTACAGCAGGTTTCATAGCCTTGGAAGAAGACGTCATGTAAATGCATGTCTTTCATTGGCTGAGGTACTGCCTTTAATACCCAATTTGAGTCCCGCACGTCCTTTTGAGTTAGTTTCCAAGTCTATGAAAAATGCTGTAAAATTATCTAGGTATCAACTTCAACTTCAATCAGTATAGTATGCACTCATGCACTCTATTTAACAGTCATTCGATGTGTCTTTGGGTATAAAATTGTAAGATGCAGTGCACTCGAGCAGAACAACCTGTCTGGAAGGTCCCTGAAGGTCATATAAGGTCAGAGGGTGTGGTCAGATCCTTTTAACAGGCCATGAAAGTCCATAGGATACTCTGATGTATTGTATGCGCAATGCCCTGGCCTTGTGACAACTTTTATTTCACAGTCAACATGGTCAACAAATCAAGCAGAAGATAATACATTTAAACATGATGTATGCAAAATAAGGTCACCCTGGACAGCTGGATGGAACACACCCTTTTAGTACAATAGGTCAATGTAAACTTTAACTGCAGTATTTATGACATATAATGCATATACTAAGATACTATAGAGCTTAATCGAGATCATCTTTGGTCCAACATTTAATGGTCGTAAAAGTAATTACTTCAGGTACTCTCAATGATGAAGTAAACTTCACTGTAGCAGGTATACATGTGGGTTCCAAAACACAGAGTTTTAAATCATACGCTAATTTTGAAGTGGTCTTATCATTGATGAAGTTTTAAGAAGAGAACTTATTAGAAACACTCCTCATATTTGCCAAGCAATTAAGACCACATAAATAATTAGTAAGACCACTTAACATAAAAATAAATTCATGGTATATACTGGATGTCGATCGCATGAGAATTGGAGATGCTGAGAAGTCCCCACCCTTGGGATAAATGTGTAACATGGTGTGGAATCAGCCTTATCATCCCATCATTACGTCTGCCTCTGCCAGCTGATCATATAAGCTGACTAAGCTGCAGACCCAGTAGCATTGAGACATAGACATAGTTTTAGAGATAGACAATTTACTGTTACACATGCACAGGGGGCAGTGACATTGCATAACTTGGCTAAAAAAAATATGCACCCCTAAAATGGGTGCAATTCGTAAACATCAAACAAAATATGTAGTACACACTATATAGTCTGTTTTTCCAGCATTTCATACATGACTTTGCTGATAATTAATACAACACATGTTTCATGCCAGGGTGCTTTTGGGTGGAGAAAGTTTTGCACACAATGCACATTGGATCACACAATGTCACCCATGCAGGAACTACTTTGCATCCACTCAAAGTGTATTGTAATTGACACCATTCAAAAGGCCAAGCCCTGGTATATATATATCACACACATTCAAAGCTACTGTTTATTTGTGCACCACAATATAGGCCTGTATTAAATCAGTTGGCGTACGCACTCATAAAAGTTTCGTATACTATTTTGTTGATAGAAACAACGCCCTACCTCGCTCTATATGCTGCATACTAATTCAGAAGCACAACCATGAGATGATAATTTAACTTTTTATGCAAAATTTATTGTAACTAGCGTCGTATCTTAGAGTAAAGATTTATCTATCCAAGAATTTGCATTTATAAAAAAAAATGCCACCATCATAGTCGCCATGATAATATTATTAATTATACGAAATAGTGTACAGCTTGACTTTTTACCTTCTTTTTATATAGAGCTTCAATCAACTAAATTTCAATTTTCCCTCATCTAGCTAACAGGGATATCATTATGGATTATAAAGTTAGATATATTTGTCCATTTTGCTAACAATTGTAATAGCAGTCTTGGGATCCAGTAAAGTGATATTAAATCGAAATGGTTTAATGTTGACAGTGTCTCAATAGCTAGTTTACTCTTTGATTCAGCCACCAAGAATAATGATGAAATTAATGCACGTACGAATTACACCCTATTTACAGTGGTTTCACTTCCCTGTATTGCTTTATTTTTTTGCAGATTTTTCTTCTCACTTATAGCAAGAAAGTGAGATGCATGATCTGTATGGCAGAAAAGGACTCCACCTATACAGTGCTATACGTAATGACCCACCAGGACTTAGTAAACCTAGAATGGAGCCAAATTCCCAGGCACAGTGGCACACCTATAAAACCCCTTCACTGTATATAATGGTGGGCAAATTATTTTGCAATTATCTGAGCTAGTTATTCTAAATAATAAACAATGATATCCATAACTCGATCGTTTAAATGTCTGGATATCAACAAAGACATTTGAGGCAAAAATTTGGTAAATGTACAAAATGTACATTTATCAGTTCTTCAACTCATGCACTGGACCACTGGTCCTTGCTGAACACAGGCTTAAGAGCTCACACCCATCAGCCCCTGCAATCACTGAAATCGGCAAGCCTGCTACCTTTTCGTAGTAGTTCGTAGCTCACTAGCTCTCACTTGGAATGTTACGTCTTCTCTTCCCATTCAAATATTATAAATTTATCATTTTTTAACAAATTTAATGCACCCTCATGCAGCTAGATCTCTGGTTGTCCATAAAGACAATACACTGCAGGTGTAGTCAAGAAATAGTGGGAGTTGGAATGCAAACATAAATGTCTGTGTCTTTGCACGCTCGTTCCAAATACTCACACCCTGTCTTGGTGTATGAAAAAAAAAGGTCGTTCGTCTCACATTATAAACCCAAGGTCAAGTAAGGCCATAGGGAAAAAAGTAAAATTGATTTAGTTCTTATTAGAAAACTTTTCGGTATCCTGTAGCACTTCTTCGATTATTATTCAGTCAGACTAATTTCAAAGTCATGACATTAAAAGAAACCAAGTTTTGGATGAAGCTGACCAAACTGTCCCGACAGTAAGAACGGCAATAGGGCTATAGGGCCAGTGGTTCTAGAGTGGCCGAAGGCCGATAGATACACTGTCAAATGGCCCTACTCAACAAACACTTTGTACAATTATGCCAGCAGCCTAGAAATTCACATTACCTGACCACACAGGGGGCTATAATTTAACCCATGTTTTGACAAATTTTATTTTTAGAGACAAAGAAAAACAAGGAACTATAAATCACTGCACATAGCATAACAAGTGGCATCCGCTAATGTATTGTCTTCTAAAGTACTCTGAGACCTTGCCTCAGGTGTGAAGGGTCAAAGGTCCAGAGACACACCTTCTTGGCAGCTTATTGTAGGGCATTTTTACAACCAGCCAAATTCACAAGTAACACAAACAAGGTATTAAAAAATAACAATCATGTGCAGCGCAGTGGGACTCGATCCTTTATAACTAGCTAGTTTATAACGAAAGCCTGAGTATGACGAGGCCATTGTGCAGGAAAGGTTTCTTTGCCTATCTTTAAAATAGTTTGTTATTATTATTCATGAGCTAAATTATTGTACATCCCAACTGAATGTCGATCGGATGAGACGTTACATTGAAGCTTCGATGAACTGGAGATTGAAGATGCTTAAATTGTACTCAATCCCTATGCTGAGGCAAGTGAAAGATCCCACTAATGGAGTAAATGTCACTTAAAATGTGTTTACAACATGGCGTGGACTCCAAGCTTTATCATCTCATCATTAGGTCAGCCTCTGGCCGCTGGTCTAAGCCGACTAAGCTTCAGACCCAGTAGCATTGAGACATAAGGAGGTCTGAAGGCATAGCCTATTATAGATCTTTTGTTAACTGGCTTGGGACCCGGATTGTTCCTTTGGTGGGGAATTATACACCATGAAGAGATGGCACTTGAGCATGTACACAGTGGTCAAAGAGGCACTTTTGGAGGGGAGTGTATATATAACAGTCTCATTCAATGGCAGACAAACTACAGGAATAAATATTTATTTAGTTTTTCCTCATAATCATAATTGCAAGAACTATTTTATGTCTAACGACCTTATCTATTATGAAGATCGTGTAGGACTTTTCCTGGAATAGAATGTCTGTTTTTGTTAATGTGTAGGACACAGTCCTAACCCCATTGCAATTAAGCCCATGTTAAGTACATGTTAATAGCAATCTTATGATATCATCCCTAATGATCCCACTATACATTATTTGTTCATGTTCTTGTCCAAACATATGAGGATAATTGAGCAAATAAGCAAACGAGCAGAGTATATGGACCAGCCATTTACCTATTTGTTCATAAGATCTGTGTCATCTTCGCCATGACATAGCATGGATCACACGAATGTAACGTAAGCCTGATGAGTTCAAGCAAACAGAAAATTTAGCCCCACCCACAATCTCAATATTTGTCTAGCAACGACCCAAAGGTTAAAACTGATATCTTTAACCTTCTCAGTACATGATACATTCATTTGGAGACCTTTGTAATGTACTGTGACAGACATCAGACGAGATTAATGGCCTCCTCTAATGTTCTCTTTTATCTTAATTGCAATGGACCCGCCAAAAGTGTTGTAACAGCAGCACGCAAGCAGCAAAAAAATTAATAACATCATGTGCATACATAATACCCAGCTGTCTGATGATGTTAATGACAATGATGTCTGATAAAAAATACAGACCGCATGCAATTATCCAGTTTAGAAGATTATACATCTGCAAAGAGCCTAGAGGCTACGAAACAGAATAGAAAAAAACAACTGCAACCAGACTTCTTAGATATATTTTCATAAATTATAATTTCATTGAAATATACAAAACTATTACCTGATTACAAACGTTTGAGTAAAAAGATTACCTTGGATTCAAGCAACTTTGAGTCTGCAAGACTTGAGTCTGCAAAAATTGGACAGCAAGTCAAAAAGTTAATGAGAACAGTTTTGAAGTTTATGTAGAGGTCCCAATAAACAGTCCTTTGCACTTTTTAAGAATACTTGAGTTCTTGTTTGGTAAATACTAGGATGGCAACATGGCTTCGCTGAGTTGACTAGAGGACCTCGTGATGGCTTCCATGCAAAGCTGCACTCGGTGTAAGTGAAATTGATTCCTGGAGTCGTATGCAAGCTCCCAGACACTTTTGCAGAGTTGCACACAGGCAGACGATATACCCTGACAGGACCCTGAAACAGAAAAGAATGTATTCATAAATATAAGTGATAAATATCAATAATATTGATATTCAGTCTTAGACCACATAGTAATTTACTTGACAAATTTAAAGTTGCATGTATATAACTAACCTAAAAGAGACTTCTTCAGTTCTTTCCCTTCCGACGTTAAACGAGCACCTCTCCCAATAAATTGTGGTTCTGTTGCAAATTTAGCCGCACTCCTTGTGGATGAAACAACTGGTTCGCAGAAATTGATGCAACGTTGATGATGCGTTTCAGATGGTTTGGCATTAAACGACTTGACAGCCGCCATCAAGCAACTCGCCGAAGAAGTAAAGCTTTTAATGCAAAGCTTAAACTGGTCTCTGTCATTTTCATTTTCAGTCTGGTCAGCAGCTGCTTTGCAACTGTCTGTAAAAGCAGTCAGATATCTGTTCATATCATTGCAAACTCTGACTAAAAATTGTGGGATCATGTCTTCCAAAGGTGTTGTCTGTAGTTCTTTGCAACATATCTCGATTTCCACTGTCGCCCTGCAAACCCTGTACCGATCAACAGCACCAGGAATTGCTGGAACACACTGGGGCTTGGTCATCACCATTAAATAAGCTGCATGAGTGCTACATTCGATGAGCCCTATCACCAGTTCACAGATCTCCATAATGAAATGAGATATAGAATTCCAGTCTGGAAGCTTAGAGAATAACTCCTCTTTGACTTTGTTTGCAAACACCATTAAACCTTTTGTTCTGGTGAGAATTGAATCCTGGCATTTTGCTAAGCATCCACCAAAGACAGCCAGGCGTTCTGTGGTGACAGGCATCAGATCTGAGGACAGCAGCAGTAACTCTGCCACAGCTTGCATTCGTATCTGGCTCCTTTTGCAGACTGCAATCACCTGTCGATTATGTCTCGTGGACATAACAGGATGATCAAGTCTCGAATTACACACCATAACATCAAGGTGAGTCTGCTCAGTCGCTACATGGTAAATCCATCACATGTCACTTCAAGGCAGCTGCTCATTCAAACTTTTTTTCATGACGAGGGCCGTCTGCTAGCAGACAGCACAAACATGTCATCACCAGTGTGAATGCCTTCCACTATTCCATAATGATTGCATATTTCCAAAGGACTGACGACTTTGGTACAACAGTGCACACATTTTTAGAGCATCTGGCAAATGCGTCTGTAACTGACACGTCGTTTTTGGCTTCTCAGTTTCAGAGAAATGCAACAAATTCTCCAGTGAGGTGTGGTCACTTTTGTAGTTCTGACAAAAGACGCCAGAGCAGCTTGCCCCAAAGCGCCCTCTCACGTTTTTTAGTTCAGTGTAAAATGGCGAATTCGTGTATTATTACGCCGGCATGATAAAGTTCCTGGGTTTCTGAAAAATTACAAGATTATTTAGCAAACTGACAGCAAAATACATGAAAAAGCAAAGTATATATTAATTTTATGATGCATCACAGCAGACTTTCATTCTAAGATAAGACGACATCATGATTTACTGCTTTTTCAAATTAAATATTCGTGCGCAGTAACCACATGCTTCCGGAATAACATTCCAACTTCCGGTTTGGCCTGATGCGTCCACCTAGAAGAAAACGGTAATTTGGAGAGTAATTGTGCAGGTATTTGTTTCATCATATGTCATTTTGTTGCTTTGCAGTTCAGGCTAGATGGATGCCTTGAATTAAGAACGATTTAATCGCATTTTGTTCCACAATGAAGGATTTTCTACAACGCACATGCAACTTCCGTTTCTGAAAGTTATGGCCGCGAACAAAAACATTGATATTTCCTGTTCCTATGGATCATTGGTCGCTTTCAGTTTCATTAAATGAAATGTTGCACCACAGTTCTACTAATTCGAGTACTAGCAGTTTGATACGACTGAAGTTATGGCACTGAATGTCATCAGTACGCGGCTGTCAGACCAATATGTCAGTGACGCTGCAAACTGCTCTATTTTCAGGACGCAAGTCATTGCCAAATGACGTGAAATGACACCCATAGGCTATACTCAGGCTATAGATGGACAAATGGATAAAATACCCAAGTTAAGACATCATCGACGTGACTGTCATAATGCTATTCACTTGGACGTGACAACTGACAAACGATCATGCCCAAACGTGTATATTACTAGCAGCTGGTCGAACTTTCCACTTGTGAAAAGGTCCAAAATGGACCAAATTAAAAAACTACTAAATTGAAACGTGGACACCTACTTTCTTGAAAACAAGCTGTGGCATCCATATTTTTTTTGGGTTATCTGTGTTTAAGTGCACTCCAAAACCTGGGTGCGCTGAAAGAATTAAAGGGTGGGGGGCCTAGCTAAGTAGTAGTGCACTTGGGCTCCAACCACTATGTCCCGGGTTCTAGTCCCGGGTGGAAATTGCTTTGCTAAAAATATATCATGTACACAGCTGGGTGGCCCAATGATTAAGGCATTAGGGCTAAGTTACGTCTTGCACCTGACTGGCTTATTAGGACAGGCAGGCACCGTGGCAATGAAATGAAGGATGAAACAGCCATCCAACTTAGACTCGACCTCTTCTAAACTAACTTCTGTTTAGGACCCAGCTTGTAATCTAGAAAATATGGTGTAGACTCAAGTAATTGCAACGTTTACCTGTCAGTAGTATGTATCACTGTTATCGGCATGTAACTCTGCCCATAAAGATGCCGACAAAAATGCATATTTGCACTGCAAAATAATATCATGTTTAGTTATACAAGTCACTCTGTATTCCTACAAATGTTAACTCATGACTCATTGAGTCACGGTTATAATTTTAATATTGAAATTATAAGAACCAACTGTAATGTTAATTATGAAACTTGATTAAACAGAGCTCAGTAGTGACCCTGTACAGTTTTTCTTGTAAATAAATTTGGTGAGTTCCACGCTAAAATTATTCTGGGCATTAATTTCAATTTTTACTTTGGTTACAGTGAACCCCCAGGATGTCTCTGGTTGACCTGGGCAAACGACTCTTAGATGCTGCTAAAAGAGGAGATACGGATGAAGTCAGAGCACTGATGTCAAATGGAGCCCCTTTCACAACAGACTGGGTAATTACTACACAAATTATGCCAGAATAATTTCCTGAAATCAACCACAACCTTAATTTTTCAAATGATTCTTGACTTTCATTTCAGTTGGGGACATCCCCTTTGCACTTTGCTGCACAGTACGGCCACATATCCACAGCAGAAGTTTTGCTACGTGCAGGAATAAGTAGAGATGCCAGAACAAAGGTAGATAGGACACCATTGCATGTAGCGTGTCAAGAAGGGTATTCAGAAATTGTGGATCTTCTCCTTAACCACTCAGCAGATATTGAAGCAAAAGACATGGTAGGAGTCCAATAATCTAAAATTTACTGTCTTTCCTTAAATATTTTGTTACTGCTTAAAGCCATTATCTCACTGGTATCTTGTTTTCCCACAGCTGAAGATGACTCCTTTGCACTGGTCGGTGGAAAATGGGCACTTAGAAGTTATCGGTTCTTTATTAAAGAGAGGAGCAAATGTCAGCTGTTCTAATAAGGTATTGCAACTAGTTACATGCCATTTCAATGATATATTCTTGTTCACATGTTAGCTGTCAATAATCACTATAATTGCACACTTTCTTTCAGTTTGACAAGACTCCAATAGACATTGCTTATTCCAGGGGTAGACCAGATATTGTACAGTTACTCCAGTCAGCAGAGGTACTTTTTCTGTCAATTCAAAATGCACTAATATAGTGATCACGGTTTCTGTTCTGAAAAATTCTTAATGTGAAGTTTTTGTGTCATTATTGCAGTCTGCAAAAGCTGTAGAAGATGCGGAGGATTCAAATCTTGAACCAACAACGGTGGAAGAAAGCATAGAAGAAGTGACAACTAGCATTGTTAACTCTGATGCCATGACAGGTATGATCACTATCCAATCATTGAAATACGTAGCATACAATATCAATATTAAGAAGGTAATGCACGAGTGTTCCCTAGTTTTGGTGGAGTGCACAACTTTCTCATTAGTATACTGCATATTTCAATGATTAAATTCACCAGCTGATACCTGTGGAACAATATGTCAACCGTGGTTTACAGTCATCAATTGCAATTAATTATCATTTCAGATGAAAATGGAACAGCAACAATCATGATAGGTGGAGATGGCTCAGATCAAAGTTCCACGTCTGTGTTAGCCACGTTAGCCGCTTTGGCGGAAGCTACGGCTCCGTTCCCTTCCAATAGTTCTGGAAGTAAGCAAGTCTGTGAGTGCCCGTTAACTTATTATACAAATTTATGGAATAGTCACTATTCAACATTTAAAATGGGTTTAATGTGAAAAAATCTTATCTTTTGCAGACACAACTGCTGCTGAAGCACTGAACTGGCTTGAAACGCATGGAATAACAATGATCTCAACTGGGGATTCACCAGCCATTGTATCATCTGCTCTTGAAACTGGTCACATATTAACATTGACAGGTAAGACTGACTGATCAAAGCTCCTCACAATGGATATAAGTATAAAATTAAAAGGTTAACAATGTGAGGTTTGAGTTACATAAAAATGCAATGATGTTCAATACATGCAAGTAGAGAACTATTTGAATAAAGTGTAATGTAATATATGTTGTGACAGAAGCGGGTAAACTGGCATTAAACTCCGTGAAGACAGAAGGCGATGAGGAGGGAGAAGTCATAGAGGAGGAGGCCATCACGGAAACAATCATCGACGGTGAATTGCATGAAATTCCAGAGGAGGATGAAACTCAGGTAAACAGCAATTGCTATTCATAACATGACTAAATTTAGTTACCTGGGAAGGCATTTTTAAGTGTAAAAGCCTGAGTTAATGACTGATGATATTGTTTTGCAGAAAGTTATTACTATTGTATCTGAAGGCAATGACACAGACGGTGCAGTCATGATGGTTGAGGATGGAGGCCAGATAACTGAAGGTATGTATCAGACTTTTTGAAGCGTATATACTGTGTGGGAAAAAAAATTTATCTTGGCTGTGAATTGTATTTAACTATTTCGCGGTCCACATAGGGAAAATATAATTAATACTAACTAATGTTAATTGATTGCTTGTGATAAGAAACAATGCGCACACAGGAACCATGTTGGGGGCACTATTAAACCTTACATATCCAATAATATAATTATTAGCGACACATGATGCTACGACAAATAGAAATTTCCAAGTAGTCACTTCACAAAATGTTTGTCATTCGCAATATATGTCCTGTTAAATGTCACTGATTGTTAGGACTTAAATTGCAGTTGTAGAAGAAGAGGACATAAGTGAAGGGCCACCGTTTAAACGTCTAAAGACGGAAGATGATGCAATCATTATTACAGCAGTAAGCGAAGACGGCCAAGAAGTCGCAATTTCCGAGGAGGATCAAGAAAACTTGCGGAAACAACTTCAACAGGCACAAAAGGAGGCAGCAGCATATAAACAACAATTAAAACAAAAGGAATTGGAAGCTGAAGAATACAAGAAAAAGTTAAACAAAATGACACCAGTTAAATCATAGGACTAATCAAATTTAGTGATTACATCGTGCTAGGAATTGATGTGCGTCTTCAGTGTTGACATTTGATATGATTTCGAATTCATGACTCATTTTGCCTGTTATTTACTATGTAAATAATTAATCTCATCCTAGCATGTGGTATATGTCTCAACATAACTATACCATGTCAGTTTGAGTGGTCTTGGAATTGCAACATTTAAATGGTTCTTTTTTTTTGTCTCGTCGTTATCAGTGCTGTCGGATATCGCTAGATTTGAGGTAGTATTTGTTAAATTGTCTTGTACATAATGTAAATATTGTGTATGCTGTATATTGAGGACTTCGTACATACATTGATGTCAGAAGAGTGGGAGTAAATTGAATTATTAGAATGCTGTCATTTGTTTTGGCTGTGGTATTCCTGAAATATGTTGTGGTAGTAAGTCTGGAAGTTACATTGCAGAAATTAACAAGTTCTGTAATTTCATAAGTTTGTACAAGGCCTTGCTTGTCAGGTGCCGCGTCTGAATGTTACCCATCAGGCAATTATATTTTTCATTATAAAAAAAAAGACAATCAAAATTTTCTATAAACTTTGAAATAAAACCATTTAAGCTTGTTAAAATTATTCAAATTTGAAAATGGCCTTCAAGTATGAAATCCTGACATTTTCTTAATGTGAAGTGAAACTTCCATGATGAAACTTTTCATATCAAACTGTGTTTACCTGGTCTAGTGTATTAAAAATACACAATTCAATCAATCACTTTTTGCTCTGTTGTACATATCATGGAGTAATCTAAAAATGAGTTTTTACTTTGAAAATTTTATTAAAAGGGTATAAAACCATAATGGACCAATTACCACAACATGAAAATCATATATGATGTGATATATGACCACATTCTGGCATTAACTTCATGAAAAAACATCAAGGTAAATTAAATATTAATATTGTTGCTCAGATCTAACCAATATACACTAATAAATAACCAACAGTCTTAATTGAAAAGGTATTGGTAGGATAATAATCACAATCATAAAATGTTGAATTCACAATTCACTGATCATTAAAATGCATCATTGTGGTATGAGAAGATAATGTCATGATAACATTAATGTAATGAAAAAGACCCAGCAGTAACAAGGTAATCCCTTAAACATGACTCTTTGTATGGTTAGAATTGAGGAAACTAATAAAATATTACAGAGTAATGTTATTAACTCATTTACAGAATACACTAAAATGCTTGAATGCCATAATATGCACTTAGAACTAACGAACAAACAGAATTTTATGTATGTTTTTGATCTACAAACACCTCGCATCAATCAGAACTAGTACAGGAAGAAAATTTAAAGTTCCCAAACAGTACATGGAAAATTTGCTCCTGTACAATTGCAGACAACAAACAACTTTTGTATCATGATTAAATGACCAAATACAACACTCCACAACAGCAGGTTTACGCAATTAATGCAATGCAGTGCCGCATTAATGAACTAGAATGGCACATGGAATGTGCATCTGGCGCAACGCAGGTGATGCACAACATTGGCGTACAGTGGATTGATAGACAAAAATTTTGTGAAAGTGATCCTGGCAAACAACTGAATCAGTCCCCCTGGAGGCCCTCCAACACGTGTAGTTAGTTCCATAAAATATTGTTGCCTCTAGACAGCCATTTTACTTCAGAATGCTTATTTGTTATCCATAGACAAATTTTAAAAATGAAACCCTTGGTAAATGTAAGAAATTTTCCTAATAAATATATCATACATATGCTGTCAAGAAGTTGACTGTCCTCGCCATCTATATTGACTTAAATTAGTGGGCGAGCAGGATCTACAGATTATCATTTAGAGCAACTCACCAAATGTCTTGCACAACTAACCCAGCCACTTTTGACCTACGGTCTTCGATTCAATTTTGTTCACTATAATTCAAAGAATACAAAACCGCCGAAATTAGGATATACGCTCTAAGCAAAGGAATCTAGGGATGTTGAACTAATTTGTTGGTCAGAAATACGTTGCATATGCGTAGCGATACCGTAGTGTAGGTCACCCGAGTTTCTGAGCAGAGACAGATAAAAAGGTATGTGCCATAGACATGCATCTTTTCAATAAAATGACAAATATGCATAAATATATATTATGCACTGATGACACCAGATGATGCTGCACGAGTAGCCAGCTATAGCCAGACAGTTCCGTTCAGTGGCAGGTAGCATCGTATAGCAGAAGTTGTCTAGCTTTGTCTAGGTTAAGTTTGACAGACTTGGAACTAACTGGCTGTTAAAACAATATATATTTTGATACTATATACGTACGACCTTGAAAAGGCAATAAATTAAAAATATGTTTTTTGTTCCTTGCAGCCGAAATTGGTGTCAGTGTGTCAGATATATTTGTTTCCAAAAAATCACATTACATTTGTAATGGTTAAGTTAAAGTTGGGAGCATTACATGAATCTGCCCATGCCGTGCATAGTGCCAGATTAAATATGAAATAATTATTGTAATCTGTCAATACAATGTTTTGTAGAAATAACAGCCAGCAGTACATCTTTCAACAGTCGCATGAAATCTTTTTTTGACTTGTTCAGGGACATACTGTTATAAACAGCGTTCGATCAGTTCAAATTGGATTAAATAAGTTATATTTTACTCATTCTATAACAGCCATTCTCATGGGAACATTTTAATATATATAACAACATTGATTATTCATCAAAGACCTCACAGGTATCAGATCTTAGCTAAGCATCAGTTAGTTGCAGTAGCGAGTGAAGACATCTTTCTTTTCTTGATATTTAATGTGGAGTCAGTTTCTTCTACTGAAGGTGATAAAGGTCTCTTCTGAGGAGAGCTGTCACTCATGCCCTCATGTTTGCGAGCAGCACTTGCATTGGCAGGTGACACAGATGGTGACAAAGCCAAGTCTTTATCTTTAATAGACACAGATGGACCTGGCAATGCTACGCAAGGGGACGACAAAGTTGATGGATCCTTACAAGGAGTTTGTAGTTGCCGTATGTCACTCTGACACTGATGAAGCTCCGTTATCAAAGCTTCAATTCTGCGGTTTTGTTCTTCAATCTTACGGTCCTGTTGTTCCAGTTTTGAGGTTGCATCCCGAAGCTGGCTTCTCTGAGCACTCATTTTTCGCACGCATACACTCACAGTTCCCCTGAGTTTACGCATATCATTGTTCAGAATCTTAATCTTCCGGTTTGACACAGCAGCTGCTGGCGGTGTTAAGACTGGTGATGACGTTGAAGGTCCAGTAGCCGCGTTAGAAGTATCTGACTCCTTACCTGGCTTGAGCGCTTCCAAAAATGGTCTTCCTTTAGGTGCTGCAAGGAGACAGAAACCATATATACCATTTATATAGTCACATTTCAGTGAAATAGCATAAACCCTGAGAAAATTCACTTACTTGAGAAGATAGGGATGTAATCAGGGGACAGAGTATTTATTTCTGGAAATGTTGGCTCAATTTTTTCTTTGAAGTATTCCATAGCCATTGTTGACAAGTCAAACAGCTCATCAGTGACTTTATAAGCACGTCCAATGTTGGTGGTGTTTGTCACATATTCAAGAATTCTAAGGACTTCATCCAGCACCTGTGAAGAAAACATATTTGTAAATTTTCAACGTTAAAATACTAACAGCAACAACTACACTTATGAGTGCTGAAGTCTCAAGATAAGGTCGCTCAGAAAAACCAATTACCTCTCCAGCAAAGAAGCAACAATGACCACGCTCAATTCGCCTGCCAAACGTCATGTGAAGGAGGGCCATTCTCATATGAAGTGTTTCCATGATGTCACACTCTCGAGCCAAAGGATGCTTGCGCCTGGCAGACTCGCGCCTGGGCATTTGTGATTTGATGTGCTGGAAACGTCTCTGAATCCGTGATTGGATCTTCTGAAATCCTTGATTCAGCACACATCCACACGCTTGTTTCAACCCATGGCAAGTCTGAAGTGGAGCAAATTAAGTTCTTCATGGCATTTATGATAGCTGTTATACATCTCATAGAATCATCCACAATACAGACCTGTTTAATCAGTGTTTATTAACTGTAACATTACGACTAATGCTAATCTAACGAGCAAAATGTCAGTTTATTGATCATCAGGAAATTAACTATCAATATTTATCATGTTTATTATGGCATACACTGCAATATAGCTAGCTACCGCAACCTTAATTTCTATTTATAACAGATCGAAATATAATAATCATATGATACCGTGGAGTGCAGAGTACGTACTACATGTCAAGAGTTAATTACTTACAGTCCTTATCCTTGAAAGTTCAGCATATGGCAAATAGCGGAGAATATTCTGCAGGACTTCTTGGGGTAATTGTAATAAATTCAATGTGCGGTGTTGCAACTGTGGGTCAAAATGCAATGACAATGTATCGGCATCAGAGGGCCCTGCAATCTCATCCGAGTAATTCTGCAGCATATGCATCGCTGTACCTACAGCAGGAATTACTATAGCCTCATCTTCTGACGCCATTGCTGCTGAAACGATGTGTTTATAATGCGTCGCACTGCTGAACATCTACGATCTTCTGAGAATGGGTTCGTCTCTGCCAATGCAAATTTGTGCAAAACATGATCATGAATGATAAAGACAATAATATAGTAGAAAATCTGCTCCCACACCCAATTGCCACAAAAGGACAACATCAAGTGTTGCACAGGCACTTAGTAAATGGAATCCTTACCTGTTGTCGTCCTAATTATGCAAAAACAAGCAATTTAATGGCATTTTCTCTCTCAATGAGATAATCGTAATTCATCCTGTCCGGTTGCTATCCGGAAGATGACGCCCTCTGCAAGGCGATTGTTGCGCCATCTCTCGAAAAATTACACAAAGAATATAGATCGCCATACGACAACCCTCAGCTCGGCATCAATTATTGCAAAATTAGCTATGCAGCGCCTGGCCAGATTTGCCAATAGCCAAGTAAATATTTGGGGGGGGGGGGGGGGCACATACTTTTGAGGGTCTCATGACTACCAAAGCGCATAACTGACATTCGACCTTCGCCTTCGGCCGCGAAAATTCGAACCTTCACCATGAAACTCGAGGTTTCGACCACGAAAAACTCGAGTTTCTACCTCGAAACCTCACTCCTAATGTTAAACTTTGACCACGAAAGATAAGTACATTCGACCTTCGCAGCTCCACAATTCGCAGCTCGGGTTTAGTGCAGTATATATAGCGGAACCAAATTAATGCCCATATTTGGCGCCAATTAAAAATTCAATTATTATATATTATGCAAGTTTGAAGTTCCAGCACAATAAAAATAACATTTGGTGTAGATGAGCGGGGGTTTGGGTGCAGGAGCCCACAAGAAAACGCAAAAATAAACGCTGTCTTTACCGTGAAGATGCAACCGCCATCATAACTACATTAGTTTGTGACGTCATACATAGATTTCAAGCATTTTTACGTCATAGGTCTGGCAATGAAGCTTGTTAAATATTTCATAAATCTGGGTCCGCTATACTGCACTTTTTCCCTTTTTTCACTAATTCTGTGCACCCTTTAATCACACGCGTCCTTGCATTCCATCCTACTAGAAATGGTAGTACATATGCACTATGTGTTGCTCGATTCTCATCTATGCTTTGAAAAACTGTTCAACATGCTTGTCTGTAAGACGCCACGCTTGTAAGCCATACAAATGACAGCATTTTGAATTGAAAACACAACTTAAAATATTTTCTTTGGGTGCTTTTGGTAATGGTGTAAGAGCAGCATTGACTCTACCAAACAAGTCTCTCCTTTTCATGGAAACGTGTGATTTTCCATTGTGAAAGTCTGTGAGTAGCAGCCGCTCCATATTGTCCAAAGAGTCCATTAGCACTTTAAATCCATAGCTGGTATGCCTCTCCGCATTGATCAACAGTCTGATCAGACAGTCATGTTTCACAAGATCAAATGCTTTACTCATGTCTAAAGAGCAACAGTCTACATTGGAACCACACTGCATAGAGTATCGTACAATCTCCTTGATTAAGAGCAATCACATGGTAGTTCCACTGCTTGGCTTATATGCAAACTCCTGTGAAAACTTCCTTAAGAACTAGTGTTTTGCTGCTGCAAAATTATATAATCCAGGACTTTTCCAAGAGCAATAACCCTCTGAACATAAATCACCATACAAAATCCTTTGGTAAAGAAGATATTGTTCCTAACAACAGACACTTCAACTGGTGTCCATGTACCAATAAAGCTTTGAAAAGTCCGGAGAGATTATCACCTTTCAAGTAATATGTATATGTTGCTGATACAATAATTTTTCTGCAGAGCAATTGGCAATGTCTGTAGCAGCTGTATGGCCATTAACCTTTTTGACCTCAGTGAATAAGTCCCTGAAATTGTATGATGTGATTGATTAGTTTCTTTTCACATAACGAACAGCATACAAGTCGTAAATTATTCCAGCTTGAGGTCTCCCTGCATGAACCCACACCTGGTGCCACCATTGATTGTCCTCTTGGAAAGGTTTCACATGCTCCATACAGCCAGGAATGCATTTTTTCAGCCAGAGCAAAATTTAGTTGACTGTCCAAATACACGCAAATGATTTTCCATACCTGCTCATGCGATGCGGGTGAGTTGGCAGCAGCGAGGTGTGAATCACGGTCACCCGGCAGATCACACCTAGGAAACTTACCAAACCCAACGGATGATGCCCGGTCTGATGCCGGGTGAGCCACGGGTAAATCACGTTTATGACGGGAGACTTCACGGCATCTACATACAATCGCAGGCTTGTACATGTGAGGGGCGTATCAAGCACATGTCAATCACGACTGTGAGGGTTACAAGAAACGACCCGGCGAGTTAACTACCTGTACTAAGTTTGAATGCCGGCTGTCATGGTGGGGGGGCAGATGTGAATATATAA
This sequence comes from Alitta virens, assembly GCA_932294295.1. Lineage (NCBI taxonomy): Eukaryota > Metazoa > Annelida > Polychaeta > Phyllodocida > Nereididae > Alitta > Alitta virens. The sequence goes on along the minus strand of OW028573.1, from coordinate 16,001,209 downwards.
GTGGCTGTTTGTCTGTAGCCTTCATTCTGCTCCTTGTTACCACAGAGAAAGGACCATGGCATATGCAGTAGACCAACCAACAGCCATTGTAAAATTGGCATAGGCCAGCTTGGACACAATGAAGAACAGTCCAGAAGAGCTACAGAAAAAGGACAAGCAGTCATTAACAGAAGGAGAAGGAAGAGATTTTGGGTGAGGCCATGGCTATTGTGAAGACCTCAGATGGGCCAATATGAACGCTTGATGAATGAATTATTGATGGAGGATGCAACCCACTACAAGAACTTTGTGAGAATGCAGCCAGCCATGTTCCAAGAGCTGCTTGCCAAAGTTGGGCATAGAATTACCAAGCAAGACGCCTTCTGGAGGAAAGCTTTGGAGCCAGGACTCAGGATTGCCATTACCCTGCGGTATTTGGCAATTGACAACAGCTACAAGTCATTGACGTATGGTTTCAGAGTGGCCCACAACACCATCAGCAACATCATTCCTGAAGTGTGTGAAGCCATCATAGCCGAGTATGCAGAAGATGTCATCTACTGTCCACAAACAACAGAAGAGTGGAGAGAAGTTGCACAGCTGAGGCAAGATGGAACTTTCCCATTGTATTGGTGCCATAGATGGGAAGCATGACATTGTGGCCATCAGGTGTCCTCCTAAAGCAGGTTCACTCTACTATAACTACAATGGCTTCCATTCCATTGTACTCATGGCTCTTGTGGATGCAGACTACAGGTTCATCTATGTGCAGTATGTGGATTGTGGAGCAAATGGTTTTTGATCTGATGGAGGAGTTTTTGCTGCTGCAGTCCTGAGGGAAGCTCTGGAGGATGGGAACATTGGATTACCTCCACCTGAACCTTTTGCTGGTGGTGACAGACCTCTACCATACTTCATCGTTGGGGATGATGCCTTCCCTTTGAGAACCTGGCTGATGAAACCACTGCCTCTGCGCAACATGATCAAACAGCAGAGGATTCACAATTGCAGACTCTCCAGAGCCAGAAGAATTGTGGAGAATGCCTTTAGTATCCTGGCATCAAGGTTTAGGTGTCTGCTAACCACTATGACCCAGAAAACCAAGACGGTGGAATTTTTAGTCCTTGCATGCTGCTTCCACAACCTCATAAGAATCAGATATCCGACAACTCAGAACAAGCTTGACCAGGAAGATCCAGTCACCCATGAGGTCAATCCTGGGGCGAAAACAACATGTTCCATTGGAAAGAATGCATTACCATCGAGAGTAGATGTTCCCTCACAAAAAAAATGTGCCCCCTTAATTGCAATGATTATATTCCCTTTTCACATTTCCTCATGTTAACTATGCATTACCTCGAGATAATTTCACCAGTGAATATGAAGATTATGAGGGAACGCATTTTTCTCGAGGGAATAGCTCCCGATCTTATAAGAATTGTGCAGTTTTAACTTAATTGGCCTATTTAAAGACCTGTACAAAATAAACAAATTGAGATATTGGAGGATTTCATAGTTTCATCTGGTGGTATTTAAAGATTACGAACTTGTGAAATCACATATTGATGTTTATCATATACTTTAACTTGCCACAGAAGAAACAGACTTGAGAAATTGTCCAAGTTTACCAGTAGCTAAGCAGGGGTAGGCATAATGCTTTGCAGGAAATGAGTTTCATTCCTTATGTAGATTACAGAATTTAATGCTTCACCTACATGCTCCTAATTTCATTCCTTTATCATGAAAATATAGTTTCAGCAATATATAGATTTTCATTCAGCTTTAATCATATGTTTAGTGATATCAATTATACTCATTCACTTCATGCATTTAAAACCTATATGAAAACAAAATTTATAGATGGTTATTCATCTCAATGTAGTGTTCCAAATTGCTATGTAAGTAACGTGATATCGATGTCATAGTTAAATGATAGCATTACTATGCATCTCAAGAAAATGTAACTTCTAAACTCACAATATGTAAAAACTGGGATTGCCAGGTTCAGCTTGAGTTATTATTTGTCATAATAATTATATTTACCCCTACTATAACTCTTCTTTGTCCTGCCTTCTATATTTCCTGTTCATGCCGACTTTACTAATTGAGAACAGTCGAAGCTTCTAAGCTTCAAGCTTTTTGTCTGTTTGTGTTTATATGGGTTTACTCAAATGTCATATCATGGTACATGGAATTGTATGGTTATGTACATTTGTACATGGGATTTTGATGTGAATTACTAACACCACTAACAGATGAAGATCATTGAGTGTAATTCACTCTAAAGAAATAAAGTTTGTAATCTCAAAATATATATGTTTTAGTGTACAATGCCTGGGTGGTTTAGGACATTCACCTTTTGGGTGACAGAAAATGCTATATATATGGCATGTGAGTTTCATCTTATAGACCCATTTTATTTCATCCTAGTTTTTAAATATATTGTTACATATATAATTTTGGATAGTACTAAAATGATTTCAACCTAATGTCTTTAATTATCCCCATGTGTGTGAACTTCGATGAAAGGCAAGGTGCCCATAGAATTTAATATAATTTTATTAAATATTTGTTGTTGGGCAGCTCTTCAGTAGCAGTGATATTATGACCTTAGAAGGGTTGCCTAGCTCTAAACAGTTTTTTGTTAATTGTGAATTATTTTTATTTGTTTATTTGTATTTGAAGCTGAGTAAATGATTTCTGAATCAGAATCTGAATTGAACTTCATGGATGTCAATCATAACAAGCGAAGATGTAAAATGGCCCAATATTCAAAATTTCCTTGCTTTAAATGTCATAAGATAGGTAAGATAAGATAAGATAAGATAAGATAAGATAAGATAAGATCTTTATTGTAATTTTGAGCAAAAATTAAATTCTTCGTAGAGAGAGCAAAGGTACAATTATTATTTAATCACATACATACATACACATTCATACAAAAACACTGACTTTACTCGTATTCAGTTTATTAGCTAGGGTACGTCAGGTACCAAGGTAGGAATTAACATAATGTGCATTGACATATTTGATAGGCTGATCAAACTTTAAGCAGCCCACTGAAGTGGAACCAGACATCTAGTCCATTATAACCACATCCAGTTATGTAAGAGCTTCAGTATCTATAACATGTCGTGCCAAGTCAATTAGACAGAAATGAAATTAACCTCTGTGTACGTGGTTAGTGAATGCCATAAATGACCCTTGGTGGTTAACATGCCCTCAATCTCATCTCACTTACATTGAATTGCCCAAATCTAGAGTTGGCCTTGTTCATTGGACTCAGCTCTATATATGTACATTGTACAATAATGTATAACGCATTATCTCTGGGGTATGTTGGATCTTGTCATACAGTTGTACTGCCACGAATCCAACTTGAAATAACAGGAGTTTTGAAAAAAAGTTACCTATTGCTTGAAGCACAAATTGACGTTGCAGCTATAGCTTCATCTGCATACAGAGCTGTTCCAATAGACAAAAAAAAAGTTATGCAATAAAGATCATATACTTCCCATCACTAAATATTTATCCAAGAAAGTATCACCACATATGGAAAAGGTGAGAGGTAGTGATAAAACTCCGCACCATAGTCTAAAATATGTTATTTATGCCAATTTGTTTATCTCACTGGAGTGTGACTCTGTTGTGCCCTTGTGAAAACAATTCTGTGCTAAATTTCCAATCAACAATAGTTCTAATATGAAGGATATCATGTGAATTATCTAAATCAAGTTGGAGGGATAACCACTTTCACAAGGCATCATGTAACATTTTCTTTCATGAAGTCCAAAACTGGTGGGTCATAAAAGTACATACACTAACCTCGATGGCTAATGGTCTGTCCAGTAAAATGTTTCACTGAAAAAGCTTTGGTATTTTTCCACAAACATTGTGAAGCCTCTGCGGTTAACCACGTGTTCAAGGCTGAATACTCCCCAGGGAGTTGAGAAAGACTTATGATTGACCTGCCAATGATGTAATTGTAAGGTCGGTTGAGCCTCTGTTGAGGGCTAACGGTCATGCAGTTGCCAAACATGGCATAGACTTGAACAATGCCAGATATATATAACGAACAGATTCTCAGTTCTGTGACAAAAATTACGTCAATGACTAATAGGAGATTGGGATCTGTGACGTACATAAATGTAATAACAGTTTGCTTGCTGAAAATTAAAAAAAACTTGATCAATCTCTTTGAAAGATATGAAACACAAATCTTAAGAGTGCATATATTATGTAATTATTTTGTAAATAATGTCAGATGAAGGTTTTACCCCATTTGGCACATGTTTATCCCACAACCCCAAATGTCTAATCTATTATCATAGTGTCCTAGACCAGATGACCACCCTAAATGTCGTTTAATGACATCACATTTGTGGGACTGTTGGTTTCACCCTCTTCTAATTTAACTTTTTAACTATCTCCAAATGGCTTTCTGATGGTCCAGTCAGCAATGACCCCTCGAAAACTGCTGTACAGTGTACATACGTGATGCTAAAAACTAAATATTACAAACAATCGCAAGACTAGAGAAACTTTTCTATTAAATCATAATAACTTGTCCAAGTGCTGTATTCAGTTAGAATTAACATGGAAATGTTATCACTTCATCGGCCCCCTGGTGGATATCTGTGTGATCGCAGCGCCACACGGTGCACACTTACACATTCCTGAAATTCCCGTGCACATTCTTGAGCACATTTCGATGAACAATTGGAGATGCTTCAGGCAAATTTAGCTGACATTCCAGGCATTAGTGCACGTGCAGGTCTCGAGGTGCATATAATTGCAAGTGCCAATAGTAGATGCACATGCAAATACCATAGCATGTGCAATATTCACTGGCATGTGCGCATGTGCATGCCTTTTTTTTTTTAGGAAATCGTATAAATACCTCATCAGGTTCCACGACCGCCATACAAATGACTGCACTGAGTGTTGCTCTTACTCTTTCTCAAGTGAGAGCAGTGAGTGTGTGTGGCCAGTTTGACAGTTTTCATTTCCCAGAACTTTTGAGTGTGGGTGTGTCACTCACTGGCCAATCAGGCTGCTACAATGGTAACAACAGCAGCATCACAAGCCCAAACTCATGATGGATCATGCATCATATCAATATTGAAATCACCAATAATAACCATTTCTTCGCTATTAGTAGAATGGTGGTCTGGTATTTACAGAGAAGAGGTACAAACTTATTGGGAACATTTGGGTTTTTTCACTCCAGCAAAGGCTAAATAGGAATATCATATTTTCTATGCCATACATGTACACCTTTTAAAAATAAAACCCCATTTACTTATGTTATATAATATGTATACTCAAATAAACTATCTATCCATCCATGTGACACGAATCATCATATTAATTTCACTCTAAACCATTCTAGTACGAGGTATATTTTCTCTTGATGAAAACCATCATTCCACCTGAATTTATGTTTCTGGTTCTGTCTTTTCTATAACATTTAAAACCACTGCATTTGAACAAGCATTATAGCTGTACCCCTTTTGGAGAATTTAAGCAAAATATTAAGGTAAGGTAAGTAAGTGCCATGTATAAGAAAGTGCAAGTATGTTGTTTTATAATGGTTTCATGTAAAAATACATACAGACATGCCAGTGATATCTAAGGGGTTCCAGTACATTATATTATTTTTGTCATAATGGCTAATATCAGAGAGCAATAATTGAGCCTAGTACTGGATAGCTCAGTTGATTGCAAAATTGGCCTTCTATTCAATGTAATGTAGTCTGCTGAACACAGGTTAAAACCCTCTTAGTTCAGATCATTGTAGTTAGGTTGTGAAGAAGTTTTTGCGAAGTTCCAGACTGTTGGTTTGTTCTTTATATAGTTTAAATTCATTCCCTCTTGATATTCTTATTGCCCTTGGTAGAATCAATCTCACATCGTCGCCATACAACCCATAAAGCAACTTGAAGGTTTCGATGATGTCTCCTCGAGTTCTTCGGTATCTTATGCTTGGTAGTCGCGGATGTTGGAGTCTTTCTTTGTAGGAGAGGTTCTTCGATCCATTTACTTGCTTGGTTGCCGATCTCTGAACTTTTTCAAGTCTTCTGATGTCTTTTTTAGTGTATCGGCTCCAGCGGTTGGGGGGTCGAGCGCACCAGGGGGGACAAAAGTAACTTTGTCTAGATTTTGGGGTAGATCTTCTTATAATTCTCATAACCTTGTTTGCTTTTTTCACAATGGTTCTTATGTTAATCCAAGATCTTTCTCTTCCTCAACTGTGGTGATCTGGGTGTACAGTATTTCGGTGTCGTCAGCAAATAACATTATGTAGGATTATACACATTTAGGCATGTCATTGATATACAATACTAATACTACGGGTCCCAAGACAGAGCCCTGGGGAATGCCTCTTTTTACTGCTAACTGTGATGACATTTCTCTGTTGATTCTAAGTTCACCCATATAGAAAATCCATTATCCAATTCTGAGTTAGTCCGATCCCATAGTAGCCTAATTTGTATAGAAGCCGCTTGCACTGAATCAAAGGCTTTCAGATGTGTAGAGTTCTCAATAGTTGTAAGATGGTAGACCTTTTGAGCATGAATCCATATTGGCTTCTGGGGAACAGATTGGTTGATGTCATTTGTTCCATGATGCTATCTCTGATGATATTTTCCATTATCTTACAGATGACACTTGTTAGGCTTACTGGGTGGTAATTTGTACATTGATGCCTTGGCCCTTTCTTGTAAATGGCTGTTACATATGCATTCTTCAATTCGATGGGGAGTATACCTTTCTCTAGTGATGTTTGGAATATGATTCTGATGGGCGTAGCTAGAGTTTCGGATGTTTCTCTCAATATCCTCAGATGAATATTGTTTGGTCCCGGAGACTGGTCTATCTTTAGTTGTTGGAGCTTCTTTCACATTATGTCATCGGTGAATTGGATGGTATTGGTGCTGTTTTCAGTTATCGGTTGCCCCAAGGGTCTGTTGGTTCATTTATAAATACTGTTCCAAAGAAGTTGTTGAGGGCTTCTGCCTTTTCATTGCAGGCTGGTCCATCTGTTGTGATCAGTTCTAGTATAAATGACTTTATCTTGGTTTTCTGCCATCTCTTCCTCTCTGTTGATATCACTTTAGAAAATCCATTATCCAATTCTGAGTTAGTCCGATCCCATAGTAGCCTAATTTGTATAGAAGCTGCTTGCACTGAATCAAAGGTTTTCAGATGTGTAGAGTTCTCAATAGTTGTAAGATGGTAGACCTTTTGAGCATGAATCCATATTGGCTTCTGGGGAACAGATTGGTTGATGTCATTTGTTCCATGATGCTATCTCTGAATGTGTTTATCTTGTGCTGACTTGTATTTGACCTTGAATATTCTTCATATCTTTTCCACATCTCCCTGACATTCTTGAAAGATAACATCCCAGTCCTGACTCAGCTCCTTATTCATTCCTTTGCAGAAGAAAGCCATAAGAGCAATTTGTAATGCCAAGTATAACGCTCATACAGGAATTTTGTTTAAAAGTTTGGGAATGTTAAGGTGTACTGACATATGTGTGCTGCAGTGCTTTAAATTTTGCTATAAACTGGAAAATAAGCTATTGCCTGCTTATTTTACTTGTGGTAATGTATTTGTCAGGCATTCAAGCGTCCATTCTTATATTACCAGAGGATTGGATAACTTAGCACTTCCAAGAGTTAGCAAAGAACAGTCCCAGATATAAGTTATCAAAGTTTTTAAATGAAATGACAAATTAATTTAAAAGTAAAATACACTCTCATAGCATGCATGGTTTCAAACTGTATGTCAAGAAATCGATAATTAATCAATACATTACTGACTGCAATGATCCTAATTGTTTTTCATGTCGACAGTTATTTGTGTCCAGATAAAGAAACTGTAGGAAATTTATGCAGTCCTTCTGATATTCATGGAGCTTGGATGCCTGATGGAGTCATTGCTACTTGTCAAATACATGTATGGCTAAACTTACTGCCATACTGAGGCATACACATCTACTTACTTGTGACATGTGATCTAACATCTTTTCTTAAATTTTGCACTTTTAGTAGTTCTATCCTTCAACTTGGCCTGCCTTGTTCAAATACCCACCATTTTGTTCATCTGTTGGTTCCTTCGGGATTCTACTTCTCCTTATCATTACACCATTTCCAGCTGATTTCAGATCACTTGTGAAAATCTGTCATAAATATCATTTGATTGCATACTATTCTTTTCTTTTGCACCTCTTTGACAAAATAAGAAATATATCTATTGACGATTCAATAGTTTCATGTGGTCAAACATGACGTACCAGTGTTCCTGGTGTATGGCTGATGCTCCCTGACCTATATCATGGGTGGCCTCCAAGAAGCGGCAAATTGCCTTGTGGGGGTCTCCCTCCATACTTCATACTTTATCATCCATTTCATTAATGATATAATATAGCAGCAGCAACAGTAAGTGTATGTATGGAAAATAAAAGAAATTCTGATTCTGATTCTGATTTTGTAGTCACCTTTGTCTGGAAGATACTTCTTGTAGGTAGATATCAGATGTTTGCTGTGACAGATGAATTGAAACTGTAATATGCAGTGGTCACTCTTTGCTAGGGGGCTCTCTTGAATTACACTTTCTACCATTGCCTCTTCATTTAAAAAAATGAGGTCCAATACTGATGGGCCCTGGTTGTTGCTTCTACATGCTCGTGACTTGGTCTAGGAAGGATTGTGCTGGTTGGTCTCTCGCTGTCAGTGCATACCAGTTTATGGATTGGAAATCTCAGATGATCAGCTTGTGGGAATAAGGTAACAGATTTATCAGGTCCATCAGCTTATTGAGTTCACAAGTATTGTATTTAGTGGAATTAGGATTTTTGTAAGATAAGTAATCTGTCTCTATCCTCAAGATCTACAGATAACAACACATATACTTCAATTTGATGTTTCCATTTTCTAGGCTGAGGTCTTTCGTCTTTTAAAATTCCAGGTCTCAGTATCTGTAGGCACAGTTGAAGAGGAGTCTTCTGGTCTTTGTTGGTATCCTGGATCCACCTTTAGTTTGATGCTTCTACAGGTCCTCCTGTGCCACTTATCTTTCAGGAAATTGTCTGAGTGGACGCCATCCACAAGATGCTTGTAGTTGAGTTTTGTTATTCTTTTTCCCTTTCCTCTCTTCTTCGTTAATGATGATGTGAGGACCTGCCGATCGAGATATATTGTTCTTAATCGGAGTTCTTTTTACGATGACTGCATTGACCTTGTCCTCCAGTAGGTTTTGTTGTTGTGATGTTAATGTGTCATGGAGTTCCCTCTCTGGTGCACTACCATTTTTATAGATGTAATACTTGTCAAGGCTTGCAGGTGCAATTGCCTGTATTCTGCTATGAAGTGATTCCTGGCAAAATCGTTTCTTTCTTTTTTTCTTTTTTTTTTTAAATCTTTTTATAGACATCCATTCTTTTTGGACAAATCCAGGCTAGGTAGTGCAACTCCGTGCAATTTGACAATCTTTTAACACCTATGATACCTAGACAAAAAATGTGTCATTTTAAAAAACATACAGTAGTGATGCAGGTTTTTTTTTCTTTGTTTTTTTAGCTGAATTGATTAAGAAAATGGTTCATAGTTCACATACTATAACACGATATAAAGGTCACACTGACTTCTATTTGCAAATGTTTTTTGTCATTTGAAGTTATACTTTATGCACTTAGCAAACCTTTAGTCTGCTGTGGCTTCTAAAAACAATTAAGCCTGAACTTCTTACCAAAACAAGTACCTCTGTCAGCTGATCTCAAACTGACCAAGGCATCCGAAGCTTTTTTACTCTAATAAATTGCCAACTGTTTTCTTTTAAGATTGTCACACTTGCCTGGCAAAAATCAAAGGAACTATAATAAGCAAAAACCTCATCCCAAACATTATTTGCAATTAACTTATCGGATGTTTGATTAAATATATACTTGTATACTGCGTAATTTTGACATGAAATGAAATAACATCCTATTCTGATTCGTTTTAGGTGTTTATAGTTTCGTATGAAACCTAATTTATGGGATTTTTGCCATTTGTCATGAAACACGTGTTGATTTCATGTGGTACTGCGGTGTTATCAATATTTAAGACAATATATAAAGAATTACTTCCTCAAAGCTGGCAGGTCTTCTGAAATCCTGACAGTGTCAAACATGTGGATTCTTGTTCTTGCAGCTTTGGGTAGGTATAGTCTTACAGCTCAGTGAACTTTCATATATAATTGTATAACATACACAGGCCTGTATTGATAGAACTAAAGCTTATTCTGTTATGCAGCCAGAGAAAAGCAGAAGTTGCACAGCTATAGAAAGCTATAGAAAGCTATAGACACTTATAGAAAGCTATAGCCCAGATAGCATTCCAAATCGTTTCAACATCGGAGTGATGTCGTCAATGTTAATACGATGTTGTAACGACAGTGGCCTACATGGAAACGATGCTGGGCCGATTTGGAATGCTACCTGGGAGAACGATATATATGGAAAGACAGATTCTGAAGTCGAACAGCAAAAGAAAACTATAGAAAGCTAGAGAAAGCCATAGAAAGCTATACAGACATATAGAAGACGGACAGCCAATTAGCCATAGAAAACTATAGAACCATGATCACTTTTGGATAGATGTCAGTATCAGCATCATCGGTCTGATGTTGGCTCAGTGGTAATGTGATTCAGCATTACCACTTACCATTAACTTTCATTGGATTTGATTCGCTCAATATGTTGACACTCTCACTGATACTTTGATTAATTCCAGTCTCCACCAGCTTTGCTTTTGACATCAGAGGTAAGATCAATATTTCTATTGCTCCTCACAAACAAAAACGACTTAATGCCATTGTAAATATGCCAGACAAATTAATCAAATGTAATCAGGTTTCTTAAATACATTACAGCATGTAGTGATGTCCCTATCGTCACCAGGGCAGAATGGGGATCAAGAAACACCCAAACCACTAACATGGCTCTGCCTGTTGCGTGAGTTCTGTAGTTAAGAGATACATAATAACTATTATTATACATTGTTACAGTACATGTCTTTTCAATATGAGTGGGTGACCTGTCATATCCATTACAATCTTATTTGATATCAAAATATCATGACTATTTTTGTCAGGTACCTGTTCATCCACCACACAGCTGGAGCCCAGTGCAGCACCAGAGACTCATGCAGTGCCCAGATGAGAAGTATTCAGGCTTACCATATGGACTCCAATGGTAATTAGTGACAGCAACCTAGTATTGGTCTAAATCTAAAACTTACCTCAGTAGGAACAGAATTTAGTCATGGAACATCAATTTTTGTGACCCGAAAGCACAGCAACCACTGTCAACCAGGTTCTTGTATTTTCAGGCTGGGCTGATATTGGCTACAACTACTTGGTCGGAGGAGATGGAGCTGTATATGAAGGAAGAGGCTGGGGCAAAGTTGGAGCCCATACTTATGGCTACAATTCTGTTGCTGTTGCCATCTCCTTGATGGGTGACTTCTCCAACAGTGTCCCAAGTGCTGCCATGCTGACTGCCACTCGGAATATGATTAATTGTGCCGAGACACAGGTAGGATGTTTTCCATATCTTGGTAAGCTAGTTTGTTTGTTTGATTAATTGTACCTAGGTAGGATGTTTTCCATATCTTGGTGGGTAGGGTGTTTTCCATATCTTGGTGAGCTAGTTTGTTTGATTAATTGTACCCAGGGAGGATGTTTTCCATATCTTGGTGGGTAGGATGTTTTCCATATCTTGGTGAGCTAGTCCGTTTGTTTGGTAGCAAGGGAACTTGTAACTGTTGTTGAGTTCGTTTATTGGACTAATTACATCATAACGTTCACATTAAATTTGATGAAAAGAAAATAATTCCAACCAAATTGTTACTGTATGTTCAGCTTATTATTTTAACATACTGTTAATGTTTTTATTGAGTATTTAAGCCAGTGTAAATCATGCTTTCTTTTTTATCCAGTTGGTCAAGTGAATTGTCAATGATTGAATCTACCTTTTGTTTTTTCCTTAACCAGGGAGTCCTGACTTCAAGCTACAGAATGTTCGGCCATCGTGATGGAGGATGCACTGCTTGCCCAGGTGATGCCCTCTACAGAGAAATCCAAAACTGGCCAAAATTCAGTAATGATGACATTCCAAAGTACTGCTAATTTGTCAAAATTTGTACTTCATGTTATATTGTTAAAAATAAGATGCGTGATTAATAAACTATGAGTTCGATTACGCTGCCTATGTGCTCTTTTTTAAAATTCCTATCCACAGAAGAACCAAAGCACACGTAAGCACAATAAAAGAAAATGTATTGTGCTTTTGAGAATTGCATGAAATATTTGGAAAAGAATGTGTGGAAACTGTTAACACAACATCATCCATTTATTTATTTACATTTTCAACTGTATTAATGCTAATTATAACAAAGATTTCCATGTAAGATAAAATGTATTCTTAACAGGTTTTTTTAACAGTGCCCGCAGGCCATAAAGTTTATATAAATATATCTGTTTGGAACTATCAAGAACACTGCCAGTTTGTATTTAAAATGTCAAAAGCACAGTGATTTGGCATTATTCACCTCAAAAAAGTTTCCTACCTTTATAGGCGAAAATATAAATATCTACTCATTGGTGTGTAATGTGTAAATATTCCTGTAGGTATCCTGTAGTTAAACATCTTAAAATTGAAGTTTGCAAAGGGTCATCCTTATTTATTTTTTTACAGAGTCATACCATGTGGTTGTCATGCTCTGTAAACTTCTTTTTTTTTTCTTCTTTTTTTTTTTGCAATACTGTGCTTTGAAAGTCTGCAACCGATTCATTGTCAGGTTAAACCTGAAAAATCTTTGAATACACATTTCATGAATGAGACGTCTGTACTGAGCTAAAAGCCCGCAGTATATATCATGAATCTGAATGAATACCAATTCTGTTTCAAGGTATTCAAATGTAAAATGGGCTTGAAATAAATTCTGAATAGATGTCCTTGCAAAAAGTATTAACTTGAAGCTTAATGTAATGTATTTTCTGTAAACATAAAAAAAGACACCACTGGCTGATCATCTCTTACACTACTATATTAAACATTACATAACAGTGTGTACACCAGGCTTTGTTTATCAGCACTCTAGTTAGAATATGCATGTGGGCCTAGTTAGACGTCACATTGAGGACAGCACACACGCATCATCACCCTGGCCTCAGCAAATACCAGTGCACTACTCTTTTGTCATTCAAGTGATTCAACCATAACAGACCCAAGCTTCGTGCCCAGAAGTTGTCACTCTCAGGGGAATACCATATTTACAAGTGGACACCTCACAGATGTCAACAGACACCCAAAAGGTAAGCATTGAGTACTGGGTAGTTAAAGTTGACTATTGTATTGTTAATTCACACTTTAAATATGAGAGGCTGCTCAGAGGCATAATGTGAATATGTCTAACTTAGTGACAGTGACACAAAATAGCCCATCAGTTTGTCAACTTCAATACTTGTTCATTTGACAGTTGTAGCATGTACACGGTCATAATGATTTATAAATATGTCATAATATATACAGCTGCGCATGTAAATCGACCCATATAGAGAGTTAAATGGTATATTCTACTCATTTCATGCTGCATAACATGGGTGAATGGTTTCTTAGTACGTTATGATCATATAATGTGAAGGTTAACCTGTGTTCTTGGTTATAGAATGTAATTGGCAATAAATCTCTTAAATTAATCCATTATATAGTAAGCTCATGCTGCATCATTATTCTTTTCAATGACAGGATATACCCACCTGTAATTTTGACTTTTTTTTTTTTTTTTTTTCAAAATTATGTGAGTCATTTGGACTTACACAACTGCAAATATACAGAATATAAAACCTACAGGATATTCCCAGAATATTAGAGTAACTCGTGGTGTTTTTGACATGTAAAACACAGCTCTGTTGTCAACTGTATTATGGGCCAGATTATGGGATATTACAGCTCAAAGAATGTAGGTCTGGGCCCTACATGGTGCTATCCTAGCAGGGCACATATACTGACATCACACATGCCATCATGAGGCAGGACTGTATGACTGCACTGTGTGAAGTGTGACCTTCCATGACCTGACCCTCATGCTGCCAGCCATGACCTACCAGACTATTGTGATAATATGCACCTAGTTGGGAGTGCCCTGACTTAGGAGAACTATAGGAATAACAAACACCTTAAATAACAATAAAATCAAAGAAGCATGACAAACAAGTAAAGGTTTCTCGGAAGGTGTTTTCCTACACCAAAACAATTTGTTTTTGTAAATTTTCGAGGTTCATGTACATAATTTATTTTGAAAGTATGATATGTTCGAAAATAACTAATGTATTTGTTAAGTTATGTTTGTCACTGTAATGTAGAACAATTTCATTCTCGATAAAAAAAAAAAACAGATAATCACTTCTGTAGTGGAAATTAATCATGCTTTTGGCCATTTTTTTTAGAACATAACATTTCGTTAATGACTGTAGATTATGGTATTTAGGGAGGCATTGCATGTAATGCAGCTACATGATTTACAATTTAGACATGTATCATTCTGAAATTGCCTGACATTACATGTGTTTTTTCTTGAGCGTGTATTTTTCAACAATTTCAGACATATGTCATAGCTCTTGTTAACAAATATTTCCCATTGTGATTGTTCTTCAAATCCTTTTAAAGGTGCTGCATGCATGTTAACGTTGGTGAATTATATCTTGGTGCGTAGGATGAAAAACATACCCCAACTGTGAATAATGAGTCATCCCCATTCCACCTCAGGACCACCTGTGGGTGACCCGGTAGTACTAGAATTTTCTTTGTTCTGCATACAAAACTATGTTGATAGCATTATGGCATAAGTCTTACAGGTATTTTAGTTTTTTTTATCTGTCATTAAATGGACAGTGAGATTAAAAGCTTGAGTTTCCCAATAACAGAATATTATAGTGTGTCATCAAAGAGAACTGATATGCTCTCAAGTGTTTGGCCAGCTACTGAAAACTGTGTTGACAAACTGTTTGGAAGTAGTTTATATGCAAGACGTCATATAATGTTTGTTTAACTTCGAGCAACTGTATACTATAGAACGTCCAATAGCAATGTCTGAATAGACCCTCTATCCCCGTCTCAAGTTCTTTATATCTGATTCAATGAAATTCCTGCATATCTGATCTGTTCCCCCAGTGTTCCAGTTCACTCTGAAATCATTCTACCATAAGTTTCAAAACTGCACTTGATACGTCAGATAAGACTCTGTTCACCCTGACCCAGACTGGTGGGGTTTTCCTGTAGGCCAGCCAGGTGTTGCTGCAGCTCAGAGGTGATCAGCAGCATCCCACCTCGTCATAGCATCTATTTTTGGCAGGTATGCAGCTGCTGCAGCTAGCCAGTCTACCCCCTCTTCTGCAGACTGCAGCAAAATTGCTACCAACCCCAGAAAGATCCAGTACATGTGATGGGCATCTTCCAGAAGGTGCTACAGTATAAAGACAAAGTTTTGAGTGATTAATATACAGTCACCTAGTTGGTAGTGTGTATGTACCCTGCTGGATTACAGGATTTCATTATATTGGATATACAGAGTAAACCCCACACATATTAAACGTTACAGGGATATATAATACATCATAACCAGACTGACACCCAGGTGAATCTAGTACACTGCTTGATGGTTACACCTTGAGGCTTTATTGCAATATTGACTGCTCAAGTGGATACCAAGATGTCCGTCTTTCCAGGGCCCAACACTTTAGTGCCTCCAGGGATGACCTCTAATGTTAACCCCCAGGACCCTCTGAATCTCAATGAAATTCTCGGAGGTGATTATGGAGGGCAGGATGACCTGGGGGCACAGGGTTTTGCAAGAGAAAACAGCTTCAGTTCAACAGCCAGTGACCCACCATACATTGTGGAGGTAATGCTTTTTGTACTGTATTGTCTATAATAATAATACTGCTCTGAGCTTGGCTTACATGACTGACAGAGGCAGACATAATGGTGAAATGAAAACTTAAGAGTCCACACATTTACCTAGTACACCATGGGCGAACCATTCATGACTTGGCCCACTTATTTTCAAACTTGATATGCGTTAGTGTACATGTGTTTTGCATCTCATTTGGTATATTGATCAGTACGTTCATGCCCACCTCAATGTGGGTACATTACATGATTACTTGTTACCAAACTGGCTCATTAATTATAGAATATAACCTGATTTATCTTTCTTTAAATTCAATATGAATCTCATCACTGCCATAACGAGATCTGGTGGCAAATAAGCTCTGGTATATATATATATATACATGTTTATACTGGCGATGAATCCATAAAGTTAAAAACAAAACGTATAATGCTGGAGCTATTATTTTTCCTGGGAGCTAGGTGTTTGTGATGCAGTTAGTTTCATAAAATATGGTCGACTCTAGACAGCTGTAGCAACCTATTCCTGGCCGTAGCTATAATTAACTAAAGCCAGCTGCTTCTGTCTACTTCTAGCTAACATTCGGTTTACACAAATCACCACTGAAAAAATAAACCTTGGTAAATGTAAGAATTTATATAATATATAATAAATATCTACATTTAGATCTGACTTTGAGTAGCCAGCTATAGTCAGACAATTCCGCTTAGTGCCAGGTAGCATCGTATAACAGAAGTTGTCTAGCTTTGTCTAGGTTCAATTTGACGAGCCGTTTTTAATGAAACTAACTGTACATGTATTATTTCAGTGAGAGCACAGTCTGAGCACATATATGTATTTGACTAATATATCTCAACAAATCTTGATTGCAATAAAAAAAAATGTATTCTATTTTTATCATCATATCAATAAATGTACTTATAATTCCTATCCATGTGAAACAACATCTGGTTATCCGGCTGCATATTTTCAGTTTATTGGTTTATTTGATTGTATCATATACATGTACTATTTTACAGGATTATTACATTGAGGAAATAAATTTGTTTGAGTATACAAATGGTATAATTTTGATGTACATGAATATGACCTTGCTCTAGCGGAGTACTTATGTAAAAATGTGACAACCACAGCTTTCAAAGTTACATTGCTTCCATATATACATGTTGTGTAACCCCCTTAATTGTAATTGTAAACTTTACCAATTATGATAACTACTCAGAGGATCGAAAATGTCATCTATGAATTCATATTCACTATTAATAAAATGTTAGTTATTACAATACTACGTCCATCTTTCAATTCTATAACATCAGTACCCCATACTGTTAACATCCATATACATTTAAATTGTCCATATTTTCTGATGCTGTTTACAAAATTTACAACCCTTAGCAGTTGAGCCTCTATTTTTTAGCCATTTTTAAAGCCTCTTCATGCTGAGTCTCTGAGTACACCCAGTTGCGAAAATGTAAGGTTAGCCCTCTATTATGCTCACTTACGTCACTGCACTGATCTGCAAGCTGCCAGGGTAGGAAATAACTCACAATTTACAGTAACTGTTGTCTGTGGTATCCACCCTGACCTTGGTTGTGTTCTCATGGTGACCGTGTCACATCAAAGGTGAAAATTCACACCACAAAAGCCTGGTAGGTGTTTTTTTGCACAGTGTTATTATTCTCATACATTATACGGTAAAAAAAGGTATTTAAAAAGTGAATTTAAGCGTTTTTTACGACATGAACTACTTTGTAAAAAGTCTACAGTTGTCACATGCATAGAAACCCTGAGCTTGAAGGATACGAAATGCTTATGAAATGGATTTTGGTTTCAGTGGCTCAATTTAAATTTACTTGAACATCAAGGTTTTCCAATTTCGATAGAAGGGCTTGTGAGGTGATGTCTACTCAAGGATGCAAGGAAATTATATGTCACTCATAATATGTAAGAAATGCAATTTCCTTAATGGATAGATACATCTATGTTTGTCTTTCAAAAGAATGCAACTACTAGCTCAGTACATGGAATTCCACTATCTGCGCGTAGTATCCTGAATAAATCATTGACAATGACAATGACATTCATGCAATGTGGCAGTACATAAATAGTACATAACCAGTAAGATCAAGAATAGTACATATGTTATGTATATCCGGCATTTGCCTGTGACAGGTTTATTCTTGGGAAATATGTATCATACGTCATTTTACTAAAAATGAATTGTAAAAACGTAACGACATTAAAAAGACATTTCTCTACGCAGGTGTTCATAGAAACTTATTATACCTCAAGGATACTACTGAAATGCTATGTCTAAGAAACAAATAACCTTAAGATACAACTCTCTGGTCATTCACAAGGCTGTCAAACTTTGGAATTGGTTGTGGCTGTTTGTATTTGACACATTTTATTTTGCTCTTGTGTAATTATCTGTGTGCGTTTTTTTAACCACATTCTATACTGCTATACTAACTATTATAATGTTACATTGTAAAGAATATACAATTCCGCTTAGCTGTTTGTCATCTGGCCTCTTTGAGCATCTGCTATATGTTTTATTCTTTTCTTAAAAGGAGAACTATTCTATAGGGCGCCTACTTTTATTTGTCAAAATTGAATGATATATATGTCGTTTTAATGTATCAAAAATACATTTCCTGTTTCAGATGGAGGACGAACCAGACGTCCGACCTCGAAGGTCAGCGAAGGTCAAACGAAACGCATCTTTCGCTCAGTCCGATGTCATGAAGTACAGAAGAGCCTTCAACAGCTATGATTACAACAAAGAAGGCATGGTTGCTGCTGGAGACTTACAAGCGATCGTCAAAAAAATTGGCTACAGACTTTCAGATGATCAAGTTGAGGTGAGAGTCTCAGCTGAGATAAACTTATGGAATAAAGTTGCGATTATGCTCATGAGCAGCTACAACAAACACAGTCAACATGCAGTCAATACTGGCCATCCTGAATTGTAGACCCTGTGGTAGTGATAGTGAGATAGCCCTATTAATGATGTTATTCAGAAAGAAGATAAACAGGTTGGTTTGGCATCTCCTGACTTCAATGAGCTTTAATGGGAGTTGACTGTGTTAGTAATTGAGAGTTCCAACTTGACACAAGCCTCTTGAGTTCTGCCTTCTTGCAAGCTCCAAGAAGCACGAATTCCTAGAAATTCCTGGAATCCAAGAAACCAATCAGAAATATAGTCTGTAGCTGGCAGCTGCGACAATATAGATACAGGATCTGCAGTATACTGATGGTAATTTTGGATATAATATAACAAGATATACTTTTAAAAACTGGAGAAAAAAAGAAGATAATAATACAAATTTATACAATATCTAGTAGACTAGCACCAGGTATATTCGCCTGAGGGTGTTTGAATGAACATGTTGCCCAACGTGATGCCAATTTTTGTCACTTGACAATTCAGTTGTTGTGCTAGACAGGGGATGCTTGTTGCCAGCAGCAGGACCACAGGTAAATCTAACTCATTGTCTCTTGTGTTTCAGGAAATATTAACCAGTCACACTCTTCAGCCAGAATCAAAAATCAAATTTGAACAATTTCTCGACCTCGTTCCTCGAAATGAGACACATATCACTGACAGTGACCACAAGTAAGTAAATACTAAATTGTAGACCTGGAACTGCTATTTTATGATGTAATAGAAAAGATGTCAATGACAAAATAACAATCATAGTTTCTTTAAAATTATACTTTAAATTCAAAACTTAAACAGCAGGGCATTTGGAAAATTTCGACTTTTTCATAAATATGCACCTGTAAATTTTGGTTATAGGGGCTTGAAGTATGAGATGACTTTGTTATTTATGTGCATTCGGTGGAAAATTTCATAAATATTTTAGGTCTTAAGAGGTGGCCCCTATTGAAATGCTTAATGAGATATCGTAGTGCAAAACCCAAACACGTTAATTTTAAACCAGCTGCATTGCTTTTGACATTGATGTCAACAATGATTAGTATCATATTTATGTAAGACCATAATTTCTCATGTTCACTTGCAGAATGGCAGATCTCCGAGAGAAATTCCAGAGGTACGACCATGATAGCAAAGGGCAGATTTCCCTGCAAGAGGCTCAGTGGGCTCTCCAAGTCGAACTCAAGATCTCACCAACCACAGCCCTGAGACTCCTCAACCAGTTTGTCAAACTCAATTATGAGCAGTTTGTTGAGTTCTACCAACAGGTGCAGGCCAAGTAAGTGTCGGTGTAAGACCATAATTTCTCATGTCAAAGATCTCAATAGCTATAGTTAATAATAGTTAATAATGCACTGTGCTTTGGGTGGGTTAACTGAAATTGAAGTGGAAATATTGGGTAGAGAAACAACCTGGAGTCCTATAAAATTATTCAAAAATAATATTTAAATATGTTATCACACAGTCAACCTTTTTATAGTTTAATCAGTCTATAATGCAAAATATTTGTTAACATTTGTTACGCTTTCTGACCAAAGATAAAAGTAGCCACTTTGGTCTTTAAATGATTATGACTTGAATAAGAAAGCAAGGTGTTTTACAAAGTTCCTTAAAAAGCACCGTTTTTATTAGTGAGGTTATTCGTAAATAATCAATGTAGGAGTTTGCCAAAATCCCAGTGTGCGAGTTTTTAAGTTACCAAATATTACATTTTCTGCTGAACTTCTGTTTAGTATTTCTTATATAACAAAACAAGTCGTCCAGCTGGTTCTTTGTGACGATTTCGTACAACTAATCCAAGTCATTTCAATATTACCATTCAAATTTATCTATTTTTTTTTTTTCAATGTATTTATTAGAAAACTGGAGATCTATGAGAAGTTCGGAAGGTATGACCAAGATCAAGATGGCATGATCAGCTCAGAAGAGGCCCATGAGGTCCTGCAGGAGGAGTTAGGGTTCACTGCAGAAAGGTCAAGGGCAATGGTGGCCCGATATGACCGCAATAAGGATGGCCTCGTATCCTATATGGAGTTTGCTGAATTTTACATTGCTGTGGAAGAGAGGTATTAAAACATTTAGTTTTGATAACATTGATCTGTAACCTAGAGGCTTAGCCCATGGGTTGATATAATTGGCCCTCCTCGCGGTAAACCTAATTTCCCTTGCGTTTTCCTGTATTTACTTTTTCTTCATTTTGGTAACAGAAGTGATGGAATAACTAAACAAGGAAGCATTCTGCACTTTGTGACAATTTTACTTTCTCTATTGTTCGTGTTTACTTGGCGAAAATTAATGCAAACTTTATCAGATTATATCAAATGATAAAAGTAAGATGCATATTTCTAGGAACCAGCGATCACGTTCATAATTTGGATTTTTGTATGGCATACTTATATTTTGAGAATTATGAATTTTTATGCACCTGGTGTGTTACTGTCTTGACAACAGACCCAACATTCCTTTAAACAGTTATCTCCTGCCCCCCCCCCCCCCCATTCGAGATTAATAATAATTTGAAATAATATAGTGTCTTTTTGTGATCCAATTGGCACCACTAGGCTGCACATAATTTTTAACAATACTTATTATTTTTTCAAATGTGAAACATGTTAATCAGGGAGAAACCTGCATATATACGAACCTTAGATTTACAGTTAACTATACTGACATTCATTTATTGGCTAGCATCCTTTTGCCATGTTGAATTGTAGCAGCACAGCAATGACCATTGCTTTGACACTAAAATTTAAGTCCTGCCATGCACTGTTCTGGTACATATGTATATATGTAAGTTATCAAATATTTTTCATAAGGTTCATCGCAGAATCACCTCGAGTCAGATAACAGCTCGATTAAATGCTGAGAAAACATTTTTCAGTCGGCCCCCTGGTTCAGACCCTGGCCCCAATGCCCCGCCCCCCCCCCCCCCCATGCCAGAAGGTCCAGCTACGCCACTGTTTTTATTTTATTTTTCAAGGTTAATAAAAGGCATGTTAAATTTGACCAAAAACACTGTAATGTGCGTCACGTATATTCTAGAAAAAGGGCTCGCCGTTATTTTGTTTCAAATAAAATGTTTGCCATTCATGATGATTGCTTTACAATGTATCTTTAAATAATTTCATTTTTTCCTTGTGTTATAAAATAACAATTATTGTTCTATATATATATTGTAGCTCGTATACAAAATATCTTCGTTACATGTAGGCTACATTTCCGAGGAAGTTAATAACACTTTTTGCTTTATATACCAGAATGTATTATAAGTTTACCCGACTAATATTAACGACTTCTCTTTTTATTTTCCTTAATAGAAAGAACAAAATCAGAGCTGCATTCCGCCATTTTGACACCGAGGGCAAGGGTTATGTATCTGAAGAGGAGGCAGAGAAGATTCTTAAAGAAGGCTTAGGGTTCTCTGATGGAAAGTGTACCAAGGCTATTGAGACTTTCCACCAGGATGGCAATGATGGAAAACTCTACTATGAAGGATTCCTCAAGTTCTATTCAATGGTCGAAGAAGAGTAAGTTTAGAACTCAAAATGTTGTATCTAGTGAGCTATATAAACACTTGATACATTATACCATGGACATACTCTTGTCTCCATGATTATACAATGGTTACATGTGAGACATGGAGATATGTACACCCGAAAATGTCAATGTACAACAAGGCCGATAAGCAGGGGCCCCGTTTCATTTCAAAATGTGGGGGGGGGGGGGGACATATTGACCTTTATTCTGGACACCAACAGTCAAATCGTTATGTTGGTACAAAAAAAGTGGGGGGGGGGGGGGGGGACTTGTCCCCCTGTCCCTCCCCCCCCCCCCCTAAAACGGGGCCCATGCCGATAAGCCAAGTTGTACATAACCATAACATTAACTATTCGAATTTACAACGCTGAAAATGACGTTGACCACAAGAATCTCGTACTAAAACGTGAAAATTGCTTGCTCCTCTATGCGCGTGCGCGAGATTGGCATTTTTCACAAATCTACACTTTATTATGTATCACGTGACCATTAAAGCCAATGCACAGTTAACATAATTTTTAATATACTCACTAATACCTTACTCTATTCTTTCAGACGACAGAGATTAATGGCCGAGTTCACCAAATACGACCGTGACGAAGATGGCCGAATCAGTTATGATGAATTCAAGGAGATGTTGACAAGTCAGGGATACAAGGAAGAAGAAATAGGAACATTGATGGCAGGGTATGACCTAGACAAAGATGGCTTTTTGGACTTTGATGAATTCAAAATGTTCCTCAACTTCCAGGCATAATCATACGGCTATTAGATCTGTGACTAAATTATCAGTTTTGTATATACTATATACTTAATCTTTTTTATACATCTTTTACAGTTTGCTCAAATATCATGTTGTGCCTTAGGTAAAATTATAGCAATTTACATATTTTAAAAAACATTCAAATATGGTCAACATTCCTATAAGGGAACTGTAGATCACCTGATATATCTCATAAATCCAATTTAATTAAATTTTAGATAAATCTTTGGGTGGATATTTTGTATGTAAGCTTTTTTTCTTTTCTTTTTCTTCACTTTAAATAAAAATTTCGCTACCCCAATACTTGTAACAGCAATTGCAATATTTCTACATATACATTGTACACACTGTATCATTGTATAAAGAAGTACAACTGTTCATGTATCTTTACTAATAAAGAACAAAGTTAAAAACACCAATTGTTGCCAAAATTATTTATTGATTTTCTACAAGCAGCCGAAATTTCTTGTCAGAAAAGAATCTTACATTAGTTGATACTAAAATTAGAATGTCTACATCTAGAAATATAACATTGTGATCAGATTCATTTTTGTTTCTAGAACAAAATTAATGGAAGTTAATATTATTCCTGCTACAAATATTTTAGTTATAATTGAATCAAGGAAATAATGAGTTAATTTGGAAAGATGGGAAGAAACAGCAATAGTTCGTAATATCTGGTCAAAATTATTAATAATTACTTTTTATGAAGTAAGATCATGGGGTTTTCATTTCTTTCCTTTCAAGAGTTAAATCAACTTAGAGAATTTAGTGAACTAAAGTGATTTGAAGATTTGAGAAAGAGAAGTATCACTTTTCTTGAGTTGCAGGTTGAAATATCATGCAAGTACGTGATTCGTATTATTTGATGATCAAATTTGTTTAGTCGAAAGAATAATAATTGGGGAAAGCGTCGTACATGAAATCCTGATCCGTGCCCACACCCTTGCATTGCACATTGCCAACGGTCAGATATCCCACCTCCCCAGGATCCCCTGAAAACAGAAGAGTGTAATCATTAGAAGAGAAACTAATTTTTTTGTACCAGATCTCAACCTATAGAATATATCTGACTGCTTAAGAGTACTTCTAAAATCCAAATTAAAATTTTGAGGACATGCCTGGTGAAGTTTTGTCATCACTTTTTGTGCATGTTCATATTAGGAATGACATGATCAGGCAATCCTTGCTCTGTTTGGGGAAGTGTGCTGTATGGCCATAGTTTCAGCTAATTTTGGCAAAAAACCTTGGTTACCATATTCAAAATGCATAAATTAATGTTTGAGGCATAATTGAACTGATAACTATGGAATTTTAATTAAAAACAACATGGTTATATATAATGTATATGGGGACATCCATGCATCCGTTCGTCTGTTCGTCCGTCATTTGTTCCAGTTGATGCAGCAAATGACCTACACACACTCAGAGCAATTTTTCCCAGAAATGTTGGGCTGTTCATTGTAGGGCTGGGGGAACTAGGATACGAATCCCACCTAGGGAATGTATATATTTTCTTTTTTGACAGGTAAATTATATAATCTTAAAAGTAGAATTTTTCCTTATCCTACAAAACTTAGTTCTGCAGAATCTTATTGACTATTATAATATGCTATCACACAAATCTGGTACAGGTCTCTTTTTTAATGAGAGCTTTGCTTGTTAGACAATTTGACACTTGACAGTCTTGACTGATCCTGCCCCATAACAACTTTTATTATGTTATGGAAGTATAACAACCTCCCAGATTACATGCAGAAGTTGGGCCAATGTTGGGCAAAGCCTGCCAGACAATGTTGGGCCAATGTCATTTTGCACATAGGCGAGGTGTTGGCCGAACAGCCAACGCCAACTTTGGTACTGTAGTTGGTACCATGGTATGCCCTTCAATAGCACGGTTGTATATGGAAATGTAAGAAGCACTGGGTCACCCTCCCTACAGCTAAAATTAATATGGGTATTACCCTAAAATTTGGTCACATGACTCCTAAGTGATATCATGTGCATGTCTGAAAGCAAGAAACCATTTGTTATATTTCTTTTTCTGATAAAGTAAAATTTTTGATTTTGGTGTCAGTAAGTAAAATGTTTGATTTGAATAGAACTGTTCATTGACGAAAATTACAGAGTACAGAGTAGAAATAAACATATTGTTATAATCAGCACATGTTTTTACATTAAAGCTCTGTTCTTTTAGTGCATTCATTTTTGTTGATAATTCTTTATGTAAACATAAATATTTGTTCCAGATTTTCAGTTTGTTATAAACTGACAGGAGGTGCCAGTTCCTCTACTCCTATGGCCCAGTTCTCCTTAAGCCACTGTCACACGGGCCGGTTGTGCCGTAGTGAACCCGTAGTATTACGTAATAGTTATGTAACAGCTCTTTCCGCCGGTTTGGCGGCAGCAAAAAGGGGCGGGGCAGCACCCGCCGGGCGCAACGGGTTACCCGCCGGGTCACCCGCCGGCTTCCACGGGTGCCTCGACGGCTTCCACGGGTGCCTCGGCGGCTTCCACGGGTGCCTCGGCGGGTTCTACGGGTGACTCGGCGGGTTCTACGGGTTACTCGGCGGGTTGTAGGAGTAAGCCGGCGAGTAGTAGGAGTAACTCGCAGCTTCCAGGAGTATACTTTAAAAGGCTGCTGCTTCCCTAATATATCCGATTTTCGTTAAATAAGAACTAAATTGTTGTATAGTTTATACTGATTCTATACCTGTTTTCGGATCGAAAATAGACCAAATATTAAGCGAGTTATTCGTCTGAGAAGGTAGCTAGGTTGGCGGAGGCAAACAGTGGTGCTCTCGCAGACGTCCGCGCCCTGACTGTATCAATGCAGGTAGGGCTGAGCGCTTCTTTAAAATGCTGCTGCTCCCCTAATATTAGTCCGATTTTCGTCAAATAAGACTGGATTGTAGTATAATTCATACTGACTCCATACGTGTTTTCGGATTGAAAATAGACCAAATATTAAGCGTGATATTCGTCTGAGAAGGCAGCATGGTGCTCTGTGTATGTACATGACTTGAATGGTATGGTATTTTTTACCATTATATATACATTGTTTGGATGAGCTTTATTGCAATTAATTTCTACTCATTCTGCCAACTGGCCAATGGGAAGGACTTTTCCTTTGGTTTTGTAAAGTCAATTAACCTATATATGTCAATTGCTATTAGCATTTTGAATAATACAAAGAATGGGGTAAGTCATGCTTTTTTATCATTGATCACAAGCATTAATTGAAATTCTGAATTTCAACTGATTCCTGTTTATTATGCATATTAAAGAGGGAGATTGTTTTGATCATGGATGGAACATGCAATATCAATATTAATTCCAGTTGGATTATTTTCAGAAACAACAACGAAATATTGATAATTTATATAAAATGAAATAAATATCTAAAATGATTACTCTAAACTAGAGTATATCTATCTATAGATAGTTGTTATAGCTCCATAGACATCTTTATCAAGTCGGAATTTTATTGGCAACAAGCAAACAAACATTGTTTTTATTATCGTTTTTTATTAATACTAATCAATGAATTATTGATAGTAACATATTATTAGGTTAAGATCTTATAACTATCTGTCTATCTACATATCTATACTCTATAAGGTATTACTAACTTTATTAACAAGAATATTCTTGTTTGTGCCTAGTATACTCCATTAATTTTCCCCACCTTTAACTATTATATATATTCTACACATTTCCCTGAATAATTCAGTCTTCATTTCACGAAAATCGGATATGTAGATAGACAGATAGTTTAGAGAGACAGATAGATTTATATGCTTATTATATAATATAGAATATCTAGCTTAATATTTGGTACATATAAGTACATAAAAGATAGCAAATAAATCACAGATCAAATCACAAATACTAATTACAATATTAATATTAGATTTAAATTTTACAAAAATATACACAAATACTGATCAAAATAATAATTTATTATCACAATAAGATTCAAATTAACACAAAAAGATAAGAATGTTCACATGTATAAAAAAAAAAACCAATATACAAATATAATCATTGCCTGGTAATTACAATAGAATACAATGTTTTTAATTAATGAAAGCAATTACATCTTTTTGTAATTGTGAATGACAATCAAGACAATGTCATATTACTGTGTCATCTTTGAACAAACTATGAAATGACAGGTCAAAGAACCCCAATTTAGGCAATTAGGCAATTGACACATGCATTGAGCATTTGCTGTATTCTCTACACCCATTCTTTGTATCATTCAAAATGCTAATAGCAATTGACATAACGGTCATGGCAGTTGGCAGAATGAGTAGAAATGAATTGCAATAAAGCTCATCCAAACAATGTATATATATCATGGTCAAAAATATTGACCACACCATTCAAGTCATGACCATACACAGAGCACCTGGCCGCCGCCAGAGAACTGCATTCTCAGATGAATATCTCGCTTAATATTTGGTCTATTTTCAAATTAAAACATGATGGAATCAGTATGAAGTATGCTACAATACAGTTTTAATTTGACGAAAATCGGACTAATATTAGGGGAGCAGCAGCCTTTTAAAGAAGGGCTCAGCCCTGCATTGATATAGTCAGGGCGCGGACGTCTGCGAGAGCACCACTGTTTGCCTCCGCCAACCCAGCTACCTTCTCAGACGAATATCTCGCTTAATATTTGGTCTATTTTCAATCCGAAAACGCGTATGGAATCAGTATGATTTATACTACAATTCAGTCCTGATTTGACGAAAATCGGATTAATATAAATGGAGCAGCAGCCACCGCAAGACAACTGCCTTCTCAGACAAATATCTCGCTTAATATTCGGGTTTTTTTAAATCCGAAAATACGTATGGAATCAGTATGAGCTATACTGCCATGCAGTCTTTATTTGAGGAAAATCGGACTAATATTAGAGGAGCAGCAGCCTTTTAAAGTATATACCTCCCTGCCTACGCTGACGCTGGTAGCAAAAAGTCGGCGGGTTTCCCGTGAAAGCCGGCGGGTTACCCGTGAAAGCCGCCGGGTTACCCGTAGAACCCCTCAACAAGCCGCCAGGGTGAAATTAGGGACGGATAATTCGCCGGGTTCTACGGGCCACCCGCTGGCTTCCACGGGTCACCCGTCGGCTTCCACGGGTCACCCGTCGGCTTCCACGTGTTTTTTTTTTTTTTTTTTCACCCGTGAGATTTCTACGGTTGTGCCATGCAAGCATGGCACAACCGGCTACCGGGGCCGGGTTTCGCGGCTGGGCCAAGGGTCCCACTGGTGCTTGCCGGGTATCCCCGGGTATCCACGGGTGGCCGTATTGGGGCCGCCAGCTTGCGGCCGGGTAGCGATTTCCGCAACTATTACGTAATACTACGGCTTCACTACGGCACAACCGGCCCGTGTGACAGTGGCTTAACCGGAGGAAGAACTGGGCCACTTTTTTTCTGAAAAATAATTTACTTGTTATACATGAAATGGTTGAGAATCCTTTAAATCACACTTAGCATTATAACTTGAATCAGCAAAAATTAAAATGTGATAAATGGCCTAGTTCTCCTTACGTTCCCAACACATGTTAAACCAACATACCAACATTGGGCACAGCATGGTACCAACGTTGGCATTACCAATGTGCAAAATGACATTGGCCCAACCTTGTCTGCCAACCTTTGACCTTGTTATCTGGGCTATATTGTCTATATATGTCAAATGACTCAATGCTACTTAATCTGAGGCTGCCAGAGGCAGATGTAATGCTGAGGTGATGTCAATAGTATATATATGTCAATGTCTCAATGGTAGACACAGAGTGCAAGGCATCTCAAATTTAATGTCTCATGCGATTGACATCCAGCTGGGATGTTGCTAATGCAGAGTACCCAAGCTGGTGATCAAACCTCGGACCTTCAGCAGATCTGGCCAATTTGAAATTGGCAGATGCCAAACCATTAGGCCACCTAGCTGGGCACTCGGCATAGCCCGGAGTAGCCAGAACTGACCTACATTGCATTAGATACGATGTAGGGTCGGAACGACTTGCATAGGAATTCTGGGAATTTGACATTTTTGACATAGTTTTTTAACAAACATGTTAGCATACCTTATTTTGTCGTTATGTACTGAAGGACTGCTCTGTTAACTATTGCATTGCACTCACATATTCATGAAAAAGTCATTAGAAACATCGTTTTAAGAAGCATTTTCATAAATTTACTTTTGCTAGTTCATGCTTTTTGCCTTTGCAACGCCCCCCAGCAGTCACATGATGGTTGCGCCACTGTGCCTGTTCAGATTTTGTTAAAAATCGGTGAATAATTTGCTCCATTTGCTTGTTATTGAATTGAAATCATGTGGATGTAATTTTAGTGTATTGTAAATGTCAAATTGACGGTACTAAGGACTTGGCAGCACTATTCCGTATGAATCTTATTATTCACTAGGGGCGTTGAAACGTCGCTGGAGCCCTCTTGTGAGTTTTGGCGGAACTAGGCGGCCATGCTGTCATGTATTATCAACGAAATGTGAATTCAAATATGCTACAGAAATTGAGTAAAATTGGAAGAAATTGACCATATCTGAGTTCGACACCATAGAAAACAGCTATGTGTAAACCTAGAGCAGGTGTATTTTGTGTGGCAAACTTTTTTTAAAAAGCTAGTTCCCATATGAGTCAAAGTTTTTTCATTTATGATGTTGTAACCCAGTCTTGTGGACAGGGGACTTGTATCTAAGCCGGGAGTAATATTGATTACTATAAATTGAACTCGTCAAATATGTACTGATTCTACATTTTGTGCATATGAATCTAACAATTTATTCAGCCTTGTATTCATTGTCATACAAGTCATTAAATTTGCTGACGAAATCTTTAGAAAAAATTTGTCAACACCATTTGCTATGGCCCACCATCACTGGCCTGCTCAGCTAGAAAAGGACTTACCAGTGTCTCCAGCACGCACAGCTTTGATGGGAAGAAGTTCCCTGTCATCCTCATAACCATCATCTATGTGGAACGTGTCATCACCAGCGTCACAATTGCACCACTTGGCTCCTCCGTCACAACTTTTGTTACGAGAACAAGCACAACCAATGGTAGTAGGATCTCCACCTGGCCAGTAGGACATGTCATCACCTTTGCTGAAATAAAACCAGTTTCTGTTATTCTAGTGAAACAAAAATTATTAGCACATAAAATTTTCATATTTTTCATTCGAAGTAAAGCCGTGGCTTGCCCAAGCTCCGCGCAGTTCACTTATAATTAGGAGCCAGACTATTTACAGTCTTCCTATTTT
This sequence comes from Alitta virens, assembly GCA_932294295.1. NCBI lineage: Eukaryota > Metazoa > Annelida > Polychaeta > Phyllodocida > Nereididae > Alitta > Alitta virens. The sequence goes on along the minus strand of OW028573.1, from coordinate 15,970,735 downwards.
ACAAAATTTGTTTTGCGTGATGAAAAACAATGGATTACGTAATATATATCCCTCATAGTCGGGAGTTAACTAACAATTCTGTTGGTTATATCCAGACACCGAAGGCGGAGGGATATAACCAACAAAAATGTTTGTTAACTCCCGAATATAAAGGGATATAACTAACTTATACTCCATTAGGCATATTTACTAATTGGTTTGATGGTTTTTTTTTAATGCCTTTATTACACACAAAAAATTCAGTTTGCACTCAGGAGGGAGTTAACTAAGATTTTCGTTGGTTATTGCCCACTCAGAACAATTGGAAAACAGTATAAGTGGAGTATAACTAATTGTATTGCCCATTGATGGATATTAACAGAGTTATTGGAGATTTTTGCCCATCAAATGGTTTCTGACCGTTTCGTGGCGCTCGCAATATATATGCATATCTAGCATCTCCCAACTTATGAGCCATAATTATTAGAAAGTCGACCATGGGGGGGGGGGGGAAGTGACATGTTAGCAAACCATGGATAATATGTGGAATAAAAGTACATAGTAGAGATATATCTCATAAAATTTGAGATGATTTTGATATTTTAAGTAGCTGTAACACCACATATAGTTACAAATCATCATATTAATCGATAACAGTCACGTTGATTTGAATAGCCAGAGGTCACATAGCTATCTGTGAAAACTTTAAATTTTGAAAACAGCTGACAAATGACGTAGTTGAAAGAAAATTTAAAACTTCACGACAGACTAGGCCTATTATTAAATTCTCTTAAAGCTTCTTAATACCATGGAAACCGTTTGGTCTTATATAACGTCAAAAGTTCTACATGTTCTGATTATTTGAATGAAATCTTTGATTAATACCTGGTTCTTTTAGTACAGTTAATGATCTCAGTCACCTATAGGAACTTGAATATAATTGAAACTGAAAATGCAAGAACTGTTGCCAAATCAGGCAAATTTCTGCATCATGGAAAACAAGAACCAACTCTCACCGGGATACCCAGAAGGTCATACGGGCAAGGGGGTCAGTGTTTCCTCCTTTGGCGTTGGGGTTAATCATGTAGGACGATCGACACCGCCAAGCCAGGTACTGACGACAGTAGCGGGCAGATCCCAAAATAAGGTTTTGTTGATCGCTTGTTGCATTATACTCAATAAACCTCTCGAAATTTCCTCTGCCTTCGTGACCCTCCACCTTGATCTCCCCAGTGGCTTTGGTGCCTGCAAAAGAGAAACAATTCAATGATGTACCTGTGATAACTCTTTTTTTAGCTCATCTTTTTGTCTAATAACAGACGGGTTATCGTCATCACTCGGTAGGTGGCGTTGGAGTTGGCGGCATTAGCTCCTTCAGGTTAAGCTCTTCTAAGAATGAAATAATTTCTGTTTGGGTGATAAGATCATTACTCCCACCCCCTCTCGTTTTAAAGACAGTTTTATTCCTTTTTGTTTTTTCAACTTTTTATGAGTCAAGTTTTAATAAAGCTTTTTGTTTTTATTTTAGTCAGATTTATGTCCGTTTCTTTCTTGAACATTTTTAAAATTTACTATGTATGCGATATATTGTCTTAGGGAATTTTATTTATTTATTTTACAATCCAGTCTGTGACTGCAAAATAAAGTATATCATTATTATTTCTACTCACGGATCTCAGTGTAGCCTTCTCCCTCCACGTTACAGAAGACCCATATGATGACATTTCCGGTGCCATATATATCGAGCTGGGCATAGGCATTCTCTTCCATACCTCTCTCCTTCCATAATTCGCAGTTGGTTTCAACTATAAAAAACAAAAAAACATCAAACTATCAAGTACATGTAATGTGTCTCGTCAATTTGCATGTACCAGGGTATATGCTCATCGTGTTAAGCTGGCCATTCAATTGGAACCAGACGTCTATTCAAGTGTAACTATATCACTAATATAAGTATCAAGTAAATTAGACTGAATCAAGATTAACTTGTTTTTATGTGGTTAGTTAAATGGCAGTAAACCTTTCACGTTTTGATGGAATTAAACTGCTATTTTATGGATATAGGATAAGGTATAGGTATTAGTAGTGGATTTCAAATTGAATTTGAATTTACTTTAGAAATCTGACATAAAGCAATGATGGAATAATATAATGTACTTACGCGGTGTGCAAGAGTAGCTGTTACAGGTGGTTGTGTCTGTTGAGAGGCCTTCACAGGGGTCTGTCTTGTCGCCCCATGTGGTCATATTGCACTCCCTCTGCCTCTCCCTCTTACCCCCACCACAAGTAACAGAACACCGACCCCACTCTCCCCAGGCCATCCATTCGCCAGGCTCTGTAAAATGTATGGCAAAATTATGTATGAAGTGGAACAACTTTATATACTCGAAAACTGTTCACAATTGCAAACGCTAAAGCTAGGTTGTTAATATCCGTTGGACTTGGTACATCCACCAATGCATCTAAGTACTTCAGCTTGTTGTGGTATACTGTGAGCATGTTTATCTTCCAAAGCTGATTTGAAATTAAGTATATCAGTTATTGATTCAACGAAGTTCATCATTATTGTCTACTCACTGGTGCATGAGGTGGTGCAAGGCTCTGTTTCAATTTCATCTCCTTCACAAGGCTTGCCTGCCCCTATTCTGCCTTCACAAGTTCTGTTCCTGGCTCGGGTCCCATCCCCACAAGTATGGCTACAGGCTGACCAATCTGACCAGTCTGACCACTTGCCATCCACTGTTCAAAGAAAAGATAATTTTAAAGTGAATTTAAAGTAGCTTTGTTTCTTAAATGCAACGATTTTGACTTAAAAACATTTAAAAACGATGCATGGCAACTATATCACTAAAACAAAGATCACAGGGACTCTAATGGGTTAACATCCTAAAGGAAAAAACAAATCTGTAGTCAGACACATGCTCACACGATTCACAAGATGCAGGTTACCAAGAAAAATAAACATGCATCATAATAATCAGGCATTCAAACGCTGGAAATATACATTGCATGGTTTCTCTGCCTAACAGGCGACCACAGGTATTTTTTTTTCTGGAATTCAACCTTAATCAAAGGACACATACGTTTAGACCAGCGGGATTGGAATATCGTAATGACGTCATATGAGAGAACAACCCAAATGCAAAACTAGAGGCAGGTAGGGAGTCCAATGATATGACGTCATCACTTCTTGTGCACTACAAGATGTGACCTACCAGGGCATACAACAACGAAGCAGTCCTTGACCTCATCAGCTGGCCCATCACATTCCTTGCCTCCATAAGCTCTTCCTTCGCAAGTCCTGTTGCGGAATTCTTTGCCACCAGGACCACAGGTAGCGCTGCAGCTGGACCAGTCTGACCATTTGGTGTATTTGCCATCAACTGTAAGACGAAATAAACGATTTATATGTCTTTTATGAAAAGTATTGCACGTTTTGCAAGCCTAGGTTATTCACATAAACTTTTAGAAGTGTTTCCACGGGAGCTATCTTAAACTTGATTTCAGTGTCTTAGTGTTTACATACTTTTGGTTGCCATTTTTGCATGCCAATAAAGTATCAATCAGTTTACCTGGGCAATGTCTGGGGAAGCATTCCTGGGTCTGAGAGGCTTCCCCAACACAGGCTGCTCCATCATACTTGGGCTCCACGCAGGTCCTTGATCTAGTCTGTGTGCCATTGCCACAAGTAACTGAGCATTCAGACCAGTCCTGCCAGGCCTCGTAGAAGCCATCAACTGAAGCAAATGAAATTTCATTTGAATTCTCATGTGATGATTACGATCTTGTGAATCTCACATTTCAGGCGTGACAATAAAACTGTCCAGATGCCCTAGTTTGATTGTGCAACTATTTAGCTATTTATGATTATGTAATTGTCGAAAATATACAGTATAACTACTGTTCAACCACTATAAATAATCTCTTTCATGGCTTCCACAAAGAGCAAATTAAAATCTTAGGATACAGGCTATGTAAATGAATTATTTTGTATCAAAGATATTATACCTGGACAATGGACTGGGAAGCACTCTTGGACCTCCTCAGCTGGACCTTGGCAGGGATTGCCACCAAAAGCGACACCTACACACTCACGTGACCTGTCCTGAGTACCGTTGCCACAGGTAACCGAGCATGCGCCCCAGTCACTCCATGGTTCGTAGGTTCCATCAACTGAAATTTGTGTTTATAAAACAACTCTGCTTAAATGCAATTCAGAATTTCACTAAATGATCGCCTTCCTGAAAGAAATAGTACCATTATAACAACAAAACAATTGCTAAACAGTTTCATATGATATGCGAGGATACAAAATTGTCCTTTCCTGTTTGTCAGCTGCATATTTTCAGCTTCAATGCTGTTTTATAAAAGTCTGACCAAAATAGGTTTGCTTTTCCTTTCAGTTGCATTATATGACCAAAATTTATGAGAATTCATTTTAGCCCGTCAACAGGAAAGATTTTCATAAACAAAAACACACATGGACACTAAAACAACAAAACAATATGATCCTAAAAAAAAGCTGTTAATAATCTTCCTCGTCCATAGATCTATATGGAAAGAACCCACCAAGCAGAATGAAGTCTTCCTTGGTGAAAACGTCTGTTCCTTCTACTTCAAAACAAAAATTCCCTTGCGTTGACTACATCACTATTTCCAGTCTCTTCAGTAAGGTGGAGAATCTAGCAACAGAAGATGGAATGTTGTCCAAAAAGCAGGCTTGTGAAACTTCTTGGCCTCTTGTGTATTATTCATGGCACTTCATTTTGCCAAATCCAACCCTGTTGTATTGACCCACGATCTAATTAAAGGCTGAAGCTCATCTTGGATTCAAACACAGCGTTGCTGTAGAAACTTCTATCCTTCCTGAGGGTCTAAGCATGATGAAAGGCTGTCGTCACGAACTGTTCTAATTCAACTTGCTTGTTGACATCGTGAAAAACTAAATTTTTATTTCTAAAATGTCAATTTATGCTACAAAAATATCCTCTTAACATACATTTTTTTATTTGAATAGTCCACAAATGTTTATCTGTACCGATAAAAATGCCCTTTTTAGAAGAATGTTGTGAAATCAGCCATCGTTTTAGACATTTTGATTAACTTCTTAGCATGAAATCCACGGAAATGTCAACTATTTGTTGAAAAAATAAAATGCCTAAATACCAGTTGTTATGTGATGGGTTTTTATGATTGCTATGTCTAATATATGAAATCACGTTTAAATTATGATTTTCCCGCTAAAATGCTTCAACAAAGAACAAACATTGTCAAGACAATTGTCCTTTTTATATTGGAATTCTTTTTTTTGTTCAAATTCTGCCCCTGGACAGTGTGCAAACAAATCGTTTTAACAGAGTACCTATTTATTTATTGATTATTCAATAAAGAAAATTCAAATTCCATCAATTTATGTCCTTCCGTCACTATGGATTTCATGTTAGGCAGGTTTCTTTAACTTAAGCGATGTTGCTTATATGACCAGCTGCAGGAGGCAGACATAATGATGACATGACAGCTGTAAAGGTGGCAGGTAGCATAATCAAACCAAACATTAGCTGTAATGGTGGCAAAATCAACGGAACACATAAACCCGTATTTATGGTCATTGTTAGTGTTGTCTTGATGCCTGGCTACTGGGACCAATGAATTTAATCTAATCCAACACATCATACAATTTTCATTGGGGTGAAAAATTTGAATCTCAGTCCGTCACGAACCTTGAGAGAAGCAACAGGTGAAAGAAAATTAATCAGTGAAGGTTGAAGTCAATTCAGAAGCCAGCTCATCTCATTCCAACATCCGTGTGCACACTCGAGTTGATTAGTAAAACCGTGACGTCTGTTGTGAATTATTAACAAGCCGTTGCTAAGGACGTCAGTTCTTTAGAAATTTACCAACAGAATATCTTCCTTAAGGTGTCATTTTGATCATAATGTTTCAAAGTTTGAAATAATTGATATCTATCTAGAGATAAAGAATGATCCGTGTGGTGTAGTGGTTTCTCAGAATGTTTATGTCGGCACACTGATCTCTAGTAGCCTCAGCATGCGTTTATAACTCTAAATTCAAAAATTATATTCAATACTGTTGCTCGGTAGTACAGTTTTCCTGTTATAAGTATTATATCTGGCGATAGACAATCAGTTCATAATCCCCATATCAAGACGTCAAGAATACCCCGTAACAGTTGAGAAAGACTCACAATTGGCCAGCTATGGGTTTTCATTGTAAAATAGGCAGATGGTAAACCCCTTGAACTATTAAAAATTAGGCAAATAGTTCAAAGATCAACATGTAACAGCGAGACACACAGAAACACACACTTTTTCAATTTCGTAGTTTTCAATGAGCAAATAAAAGTAAATCGCATTAGATTTAGCCGCCCATAGGATTCAGGTTGTATTGTTATGTTAAGCCGTGCGAAACTATTCTATTCCGTATATGAGCATGCAAGGATAAAAAAACTTCATTTAATGAAAAATGACTAACATCTAACGGTGAATTCATTGTATGTTTTCGTTGGTGAATTCATAATAACTATATATTTTTACATCTACTTCCTAAGTTTATTGAATGAAAGTTAAATGTCAATAATGCATAACATAAACAAAGAAGAATAAGTCCCTGTGCTTTGTGATAAGTAATAACAGACTAATTTTGTGAAAATATCGGTGAACTTTTATTTTCTTTAATGACAGACAACACCCAAATTTAAATTTACCGCTACATCGCGATTTTTCGGTACACGTCTTTTCGTCAGTGTCTGGCCCAGTGCAGTCTACCCCACCCACTGCGGGAGGCGGGTTGTCACACAGGCGGCTTCTAGTTTTGATCCCTTCGCCGCACTTGTTGGAACAATCACCCCATGAAGACCAGTCTCCCCATTGACCGTTTCCTAGAAATATGAAATTATAGAGAAGGGTAATATTACTACCATACTTAAACTACTTAGAGGCAAATATAATTATATTCCAAATATAAGCACTTGATAACCTTGCTTGAAATTCATACCGTACCAGTTGTGACAACATGAAATCGTATCATTTTTGTAACTAATGCATTGTTTCTTTTTTTTTTTTTTTGTGTAACTAATATATAGCAGTGGAAAGTGTTTTCCTTGACAATGACAATACGAAATACATAAAAACAGGTAAGCACTGCATACACCAGAAGGTTCTAACTTTAAGTTATTTCTAAATACGTTTTCTTTCTTAAAGGTTCTGATTTCGATATTGTATTGAAAATAAACTAAATGCAAACATAAGCTTAAGGAGTTAGACTAGTTGCATTGAGTTGGCCAAACCACAAAATCATAGCTCTCTTATGCTGTTTCCAATTGCCATGTGCTAAACTACTGATCAACAATTATACATTTTTAGGCAACTCTCAGGAGACTGTATTAATTATTATTAAGTCCATGGACTTACCAGAACAGTCGACGAAACAAGCCTCCACCTGCTGGTTGGGACCAGTGCAATCAGCGCCGCCTTGTGTTGGTTTGGGGAAGTCACATTCCCTTGTTCTGGTTTTTGTTCCATTGTCACAAGAGGCAGAGCAGCGGCCCCACCTGGACCATGTGCCCCACCCTCCATTCACTGCATAGTTAAATTGCGCAAATTTAAAATATAAACAGAAAAATTTCAAAAACGTTTATCAAATGTATAGAAACATGACTATCAGTTTGAAAAAATAATACATGGTCATACGGGTACGATTTTCAAAAGTATCATGTACTATAATTTTAATAACATGAAGTACAAATATAATTTTGGGCTTTACATTGGAAGTGGGTCAGGCTGTAGGTCCCTTTTACACAACACCTAACTTTCTTTAAGACTTGCACAAAAACAGCGCAATAAATATTGCAAGCTGTAGGAGTGTCAGTATTCCATTGTGGCAGGTAACAACACTGCACACAACAGCATGCATACCTGGCAAGTAGCTGGACCCATGCAAAGAGCGAGTGATATGAGACATTGACACAAGAGTTGTGTTGGACAAAACACCATGAGCTGAGGCAGAGGAGGCAGTCGCCTCCTCTAATTTTGGAAAAATTTAACAATTTTTAGGCAAAATTGGCAATAAATTGGTGTTTGATGGACTTTCTTGTGAATATAATATCTGTGACTTGCCTTTGTACGTAAACTAAAGGAAAACTATCGAGTGTACATCTCTTGCTTGCAATTAGTTTGGAAGTTATAAGCCTATTGAACTTGTGGAATTGAAGGCCATGAAAGTAGGATTTCGCCTCTATTTTTGAAGTCTGGCTACGGCCCTGTATATAAACAGATTTAAACATGAGTTAAATATTACCTTCACACTGGATGACAACAGCACTAACACAGCCATCAGACGGCCACAAGGGGGCGTGCTGGCATTCCACAATGGCGCCCTCTGTTCCATCGCAAGCAAGATCTTGCAGGATGACTTTCGATTTGCCGTCCAATATTTCGAAAGTGTGTTTATCTATGCAGCAAAATAAAGTTTTATATTGTCATTAAATTACTGGATGAGCAATTATATGTGGTCTAGCAATAAAAAAATAATAAAAACCATTATAAATCACTTATGATATTGGAATGAAGTAACATTTCTTTCTTCATAGACTATATATTTTCACTCTTTTTCCCATCACACATTCTACATGCGAATTATCATTCAATATTCATAAAAAGCAACTTTTACCTTCCACTGGTGGAACAAGACCCAATTGCTTGCATATTACATCAGTGTTTTTTGTGTCCCAGTTATCGGCACACACAGCACCCCATTTGCGTGTCTGATGGTCGTAGACTTCAACTTGGCCTTTTCCGTAAGCATTTCCATCACCCGACAACTTTACGGGAGCTAAAAATCATTAGATTTTTACAATAATTCGTTTTGCTTCAAATATTTCAAACGTTTAAGAAAAATAATTTGTAGACAACCGTGAGTTGCTTTATCTTTACAATTGAATATTTGCGCTATCTTAATAGTCTATTATACTGTCTGTAATTCGACGCGTAGACAAAACAAAAACAGATGTCTAATTGTCTGCACAGCATACAAGGAAGTTATGAAACACTTATTGGCAAACAATTAGCGCCGAAGTTTGATCGCCTGTCAATTATGATGCAATAGGAAACCCAAACAATAATCAAAGTTCATTGACACCTGTGACTTTTTCATAAAACGAGCGTTTATATTAAATTTAATTCGATTCAATTTATTTGATACAGGTAAAATTATCCTTATTATCCAAGAAAGAAAAGCTTAAAATGTTTTTACAATACTACAGTATATGAGATGTTATAGAAAAAAAATAATATAAACATTTCTATATGTAAAATCGTGTTTTTTGGCAGCCAAAATTAAATTTAGGTTTTGCATAAGATTGCGTACCATTGCATATGATAGACTGGCAAGGCCTAGCTTCCTGTCCAGGCCCTATGCATGGCCATCCTCCTCCGGTGCTGACGCAACTTCTGTTTCTGGTTTGTTCCCCCTCTCCACAGGTGACGTCAGAACTACACGAGGACCATTCTCCCCAGGGCAGCAATTCTGAATAGACAAAATTCCACTTAAAACTCAGGTTCCACGTGGTCATACATGTTTTATGGTATACACAATCATATATAGAACGGCAGATTCGAAGTTGGAAAAAAAATAAAAAACATGCGACCAAAAGCTGGTTTATGGAGTCCAAAATACTTTGCTAGCTTCATGAAAATACAATTCATGGAGTCTCACTACAAGACCACCTTGCTTAAACCACCTCACAGTGTCACACCTGAGAAAACCAACTTTCACATCCTGTGTATTGCTACTACTGTAAAACAGCGAGGTTCAGTATACTGAATTAATATCATTTACCGTTTTGGATTATTCAGTGACGCCGAAATGACTATGTATTCTTGGGGGGTTACATCTCTCCATTCAAATAAAAACTCACTTGGACACTGTCCAGATGTACAGGTAGCGAACTCTTGGTCATTGCCTGGACACATCCACTGACCAACGACTACTTTGGTGTCCGGCCGGATGCAGGTCCTTTTTCGTCTTTTCCAACCGGATCCACATTGAGAGGAACAGGGGCTCCATTCTTCCCAGTCTGTCCAAACGGGCTTTTCCTCTACAATAAAATAAAAGCTTTCGAATCTTCAATTCCGCCAATAATGTTTGTTTAGTAAAGACAGCATTGATCACCGTTGTTTGATGCAAATACATCCATAGGCGTAGGAGGTGGGACGCAGGGGGGGGGGGGCAATTGCCGCCCCCCCCCCAAGTGTCCAGAAAAGCCTAAAATTCGGGCAAAAAGTTGAAAAATTCGGGCATAAAGGGGTGCTAATACAAGCCTTAAAATTCGGGCAAGATGACCTTTGCCCCCCCCCCCCTCCCCAAAAGAAAGGTGCCTCCTACGCCTATGAATACATCTGTTCCGATTAAAGTACAATTATCATAACGAGTGCAATTATACGAACATCTTTTTGGTCTATTATCAATTATTAGGCGCAAAAACTCAAAGCCCATAAAAACAACGCAATGGAAAACCTTATCTCTGATCAGCCTGATTTAATACTTCCACTTTTGATATTAAATCATCCGGAAGTAAGAAGCTTTGCCATTTTTACATTTACCTTTAACCTCACAAGTGGAGCCTGACCACTCTGCTGGGCAAACGCATTGGAAAAACGTTCCATTTACCCCATCTCCTTCCAAGCAACGTCCACCATTCTTACACGGGGAACTGCTGCAGACAAAGATGAAGTCCTGAAAAAGAAAAGAAAAAAAAGTGTTATTACACAGAGATGTCAGCAAAACCCAAGAAACAGAATTCAGACAAGTTAATTCAACAAGGCACAAAAGGTTTAGTTAGGAGTCTTGCTACATAACTGCTGTAGGTCGTGTTCTTTTCGGGCTTCAGAGTCTGCATAATTGCTCTCAGAAATGTAATACTTTATACAAAATTGCCTAAACCAACAAACTGTGTACAGGGAATAACTTCTTTATGAAGACAAAATAACATGGAAATATTATATAGGGTAATTACTTCGTTTTTGGCAAATTTAAAAATAGAGTGAAGAAGGTTTATCACTGTAAGTATAAACCTTTGTCATTTTTTAACCCCTAACCAAGTTTTATGTCTCTTTTTGTGTACAAGGTTATTAATGAACTAGCTATTATCAACCTTTATCGAAACTTAATTTATGAATATTAAAAAAGGGTTTTAAGAATATTCATTTAATTTATTTAGGTATACAACCCTACAACGTTTTTTACCATTCTTTTAACTCTTGGGTCATCAAATCAACAGGTATATAAGCCTACCTTTGGTTGGCTAATCTCTGACCTCAGCAGCAAAGCAGTTGAGTTGGATCCCTCCTTGATGGAAGTCTTTGATGGGGAATCCGAAAAAAGTTTGCAAGTTTCATTTTTAGAGTCGAAAGTGAGATAAACACATTTTGACGAACTCAAGCATTGTTTCTCACACTGAGACAAAAGATATACTGGTTTTATTGTAGTAAAATGATTTTCCGTGGAAGTAAATCCTTTGCCATATTGAATTGAATCCACTAGTGGTGATGGCCATTGGTGAATTTGCGCGGGTGATACAAAAAGGGTAAGAAAGTTAAAAATGAATAAAATTACAACTTTTAGAAAGATCTCCATTTTGCATATAATAAATCAAGTCGTCCGCTTGAATATACTATAATTCCTGAAGCTTCATATCCACATTTCCTGAAAAGGTGTGTATTTCTATGGCAGCCATGTTTGTCTGATCCTTGTAAGGACACGTATGCATGGCTGGGGGGGGGGGGAGGGGTGTTCGTTAGAAATTTTCATAAATATTCTGACGAATATCACCTGGGAATTATGCCAGCCAAAATCATTTCCCTAGGCGCCTAGCAATCTCCATCAGAAGCAGCGCTCACTGCTGTTCCTGTCATTAATTAGTCAAGCACCTGTTACCGACTCGTTAACTTTAAATACATCAATTAATCAATTCTGATCGTGCGTCATATAAACTGACATGTTACTTGTTCGAATTAGTTTTAATCATTAAATTTCCAATTAAGGAAATTAACTGCTGATGTAAAGAAATATAAATTAACAATTCTAGATAAGCTAGTTTGTGACAAAAGCTAAGTACTGAGTTGGTGCATAATTACCTCGGTGAACTAGTTTTCTTTCACATTTACAATTGTGGTTTAAAATTATTGAGTTTCTTTAATTTGCCTGCAAAACGAATAAACTGATTTGCAGTAAAAAACAAAAAAATTGCACACAGTATCTTCAAATATACGTTATCTGCAATTCAGTGGCATAAAAGAAATTTCAAAATTCAGATAGGTCTATTATGTCTATTGTTTAGCAGGTTTAAATAAATATAAAATTAGTTTTATTTTTTTTAATAAATGCTAGGTCAGTATCTCCTATCTACGGTGGCTGGGAGGGAACATGGGCATTTTTATATCTCGTTCTAACGAGATAACATCTCGTTCCAATGAGATAACATCTCCTTCTAACGAGATAGTATCTTGTTATAACAAGATAACATTTCATTCTAACGAGAAAATAGCCTATAGGCCTATTATCATTCTTCTGGACGTTGTAGCTCGGGAAGCAGAATACTGCTTAACTGAGTGTATTATCTCGTTTGAACGAGATATTATCTCGTTTGGACAAGATAGTTTTTCGTTGGGACAAGATAGTTGTTCATTGGGACAGGATGTTATCTCGTTCGAACGAGATATTAAAAAAAATCCATGTCCCCTCCCAGCCACTGTACCTATCAACTGTTGGATCACCAATTTGTTGCTTGTAATTAGGTGTAATGGCTCTTAGATGTCGATCGCCCTGCACTTGGACAATAACAAGATGACCCAAACGTTCCAAGTCAGGCAATCAAGTACTCCATAACAAAGAAGACACAGGTGTTATATATTATTCATATCCAATTCACATCTCCTTGCTTTACCCCTGTGCTTCAGAGGCAGAGCAGTGTAACATAGAAAAACATAGATAACAAACTAATTGGAAAAAATTTCTATACATCAGCTCTGGCATGTCAGCATGGAGAGTCTGACGTGATACAACAAAAAGCTTTAGAAAACCTATTGAGACTCGTGCCAAACAAGATTATTTGTTCTGCGAAGACCCTGAGATTGATTAACTACCAACTTAGGAAGGTTTTGGAAGTGCCAGGATCTTTTTAAGAAAGAGTAACTGTTTGAAGAGCCAGGATCTTTTTAAGAAAGAGTAACTGTTAAAGAGAACACAGACTGTCTTTACAGTGGATGTTGGAAGTGCCAGGATATTTCTCATTAAGACTTAAGAGTAACTGTTAAAGAGAACCGACTATTTTACAGTAGAAAAAGATAAAGTGAAAACTTCCCAATATGTCCATTTTTGGGGGCACGTTTACTGGTTTTAATAGTGAGGTGGTCTTATTAGAAAGAAACTCAGTGGACAGATCGAACTAAATATTCACCAATTTAATGATGAGGTGCTCATCAGAGAGAGGCAGTAATGAGGTGAAATATTTGTGCTGAGATAATGTAAAAATAACTTTCTTTTACAATTTTATTTAGGTAATCCAGCAATAACTACTGAATAGCAAGCACCTCTCACCACAATACGTAAGTTTGGCAGAGGCACTAAAACAGATAAATGATATTAACGAGCAACACAAGGCCATTTTACTTAGCTAACGAATTAGCCAGTTCAGTCCTGATGGAGAGGAGGGCCTAACCAGTTCCAGTCTATATATTGGGGTAGGTGTCTCGGGACCTGCAATATTAAGACGAGGGACGGCGAGCACTACTTAACATAACTTACACAAAGATGCTTGCATGCTCAGATTGTAGGACCTTGTTTGACACCATGGCAACAAGAATCAAACAGAAAACAAAAGAAAAAGCCAAACCTCAATATGCAACTTTAATCAGGATTGCATCACATCGTGCAAGACAACAACGAATCTGGTTAAGGTTTTTATGAAAAAATATCTTACATATTGCAAACTTAGTAAATAAAATATGAAAATTAATAACATTAATGCGCACTTCAGCACTGATATATTTTCGATTTAAATGAAACATAATCCACTCATCTTATAGCATGATTTATCTTGAACAAAGTGTGTGGTAAATATTGTAATTAATAAAATGCAAAATATCTATTTATATAGATGATTCAATTTAGGTTATTACAAGAATAGAACAATTACCAAACATGGTAATGCGGATACCTCGTACATGTAGCTTAATTTAAACCTTATAAATTGATGTATCAAACTAAAACGTTTTATACTTCAACCTGTAAACACGAGACATTTAAAAATAACAAAAATAATACTGTATTGACTTAAAATTTTAAATTGATTTATCTACCTATTATATACACTCTACTTCTGTTAAATCGAATTCACCACTCGTGTATCTAATTATACTTTGAGATGTTACTGTCCCTATTAAAAATGCACCAATCGTGGCAAATACAATACCAGCCGTTCTCAGCATTTTTTCCTGGAATGTTTGTGCATACAAATATGCACAGAAGAGACACAGACCTGTAATAGATGGAGAAATTACAAAGGTAAATGTGACAATGATATATAGTGAATATATGCGTTTGAATTTAGCATGCTTAAATAATGAGGTAAAAGACTCTACATGTTAAATGCATTTTTACGATAATTGGCAAACATTAATTTGTCAGCATCTAAATTAATTTATTATTTGTAGATGCATAGATAGATAGATAGATACATAGATAGATAGGTAGGTAGGGGTGGGCAAGTGGGTAGGTTGGTAGATTGGTTGGTTGATAGATTTATATATTGATTGATTGATCGATTGATTGATTGATTGATAAAAACGTCAGAGAGAACGTAAATATCTGGGTTATCTTCAACTATCATTCATTAATTGATTGATTAATCAATTGCATTACCTGGGAAGATAAAGATGAAGAGAGCAGCAGATCCTCCCAGCAGGGCGATGATGCTGCCTATAGAAGGAATAGTCAGGGCCATGGCCACGCTAAATGCAAACATGAACACAGTGACCACCACTCTCTGACGACGTTCTGACCAGCCATATCGGCGATGGCACATTGAACCAAACACATTTATCATGACCATCCTGAAATAAAACATTTCACAAGTTCAAAATTAAATTATTCATATTTTGTGAGAGAATCAAGGACTCCCATAGGCCGAGGGACTGCCTTAATCAGTGCTTTATTAATTAGCCAGTGGGACTTCTAGATTCAGATGAAGTCCTCTGAAGCTCAGTTTCCTAGTCTATGAGTTTCGCTGTATAATATTAAGAACACCCGACTAATAAGATGGGTCCAAAAACTGGGTATGCAAAAGAGTTCCAGAATTGAAACAATCTCAATATTAAGAAATTACGAGTTATTCTTTAAACTTGGTCCTGATCATGAGGTTCCATTGTCATTTGTCAGATAAGATGGAACAATAATTTGCCTCAATTGTCTGGTCCATATTCACATCACTTTATCATGCACTACATGCATTGTAAACTGATAAGGTCACTGGTTTGGACTTAAGTCTTATCATATTTGGGTTCACTGCAAACTACTGAGATACAACAATATCAATACGACAATGACTTTGAACGTGTGTGTTGAAATCAAACTTCAATGTTATTAATCCCCTCAGGTCTCCTTCCCTAATTAGATCTAAGCATCTAACTCGCTTTGACCAGGTAGTAAACACGGCAAATGTTATATTGGTTCTGGGTCAAATTAATCTTACTGCCATGGCGACCTTACATATCAAACCCGGAGGAAAACTGGTGTGACTGAGCAGTGGTGTGATTATTGAGACCGATTTTATGATGTTCGAAAGTACAACCTAGTTACCTGAAGAAGCTATAACTGGGGTGAACCATCAATAAATAGATCAAGGCCAATACATTCAAAGTCCATTTCAACACCTATTTAATTGCAGAAGTGATGTTCTTCAAGTCATAACATAGTTGACAGACTTGTGCTAGAGTTCTTGCTGCCAAATTTGGTTGATTTTTGTGGCAAATAAAGCAAAACTGCAAATACAGCAAATGACTTATCCGAAGAGTCCCTAACAAAAGGCAATCCCTTGACCTCAATATAATTTTACCAACCTGGCACAGAAGAAGACAGGAGGGTAGGTCATCACACACTTGAGGGCCACCATGGCCATGCCAATTATCACAGGAATATCAATCGGATAGTAGTTGGCTAAAATGTCACTTTTCACATACTGGCCAAAGGTCAGGTAGCCAAAAATCCCTACGAAGTTATAAACTATAACACAAATTATTGTTGAACTTATAATTGTCTTAGATAAGTTTTTCAAGTTTCTTTTCTTCAAAGATGCATATAATGGTACTCCTTCTATGTGTGCCTGAAAGTAAATAATAAAATAAAGTTACTTATAAGGTTTACAATAAAAGGTGATTAACAAGAAGCTCAGAAATGAGAATTTACTGACCTCAAAACAGAATACTATCGTAGGAATACTTTTGAAAATATCCACCCAGCTGGCAGGTCTGAAAAGAAAACATAGAAAAAGATGCTGCTGTATTCGCAATAATGGGGATTTATTCATAAAATATATTACTGCTGTAATGGATTTAATCTATACTGCAGTTACTGACTTCTTGGTTGGTCAGATAATCTTTTATTTGACTGATAATGTCTGATAGTGGTCCCAACACTACTAAGAATTACACCACACACCACATTCTCGTGCAACAAATACTTAACCGTGCAAGATACAACTTGTAATGCAATACAATTTCATGTTACCGTGCAGTTAAAGTTGCCTTAATACCATTAATTAAGATGATCTTACCCCTGAGCGATTTGTACGTCCTGCAGTCTGGCTGTTGTGGTGGGATCAAAATACTTAATTATGACGAGTATGAAGAGGTAGACAGTGGTAAGGATACCGAGTATGCTGAAAAAGAAAAAAAAAGGTATTTGAAAATATACATACATACATACATTTCTTACATTTACCGAGGTTTATATATTTTTTCAGTGGTGGTAGGTGTAAGCTGACTATTAGCTAGTAGTAGACAGAAGCGACTGGTTTTTAGCCAGTTATAGCTACAGCTAGGAATATGTTGCTACAGCTGTCTAGAGACAACCATATTTTATGGAACTAACTGTACAATTAGAACTATCCAATGTACAAGGATGATAGATGAGCAGGTTATCAAATCCTGGTAAATGGGAGCTCCTGAGAACGTAGTTGCATTGGCACCAAATCATGATGAATCAGCCAGTACCATTATGTACCAAAGGACAAAAGTATTCATACAGCATGGTAGATATGTTGGTATTTTCCAGATATTAACATTTTTTCCTTTTTTGGAGTGCAGTCAGGTTATGAATTCTTTAACCATGACCTTACGATTCAAGCGGTACATTGAGAGTCCTCGTTCACCTATTTGTATGAGATATTAGACTTGGAAGATGGGAATACAAGAGGATGAAGTGATATAGAAAGTAAATCATCATCTTGCCCCATAACCAAAAAAAGGAAAACTCATAGAAAAGACCTGCAAGGAGATGGGAATGCCCAGAAGCACTGTTTCCTTCATTGAAGCTTAGTTAAAAACAAAGATATTAATACTAACAACTTTATCACACTTAGCAGATCAAATGCAACTGATGAACACTCACTTGCCAAAAATGTGTGCAAGAACTCCAATGCATGTTAAGATACTTAACAACAAATCACCATTGAGGTGTTCTTTTTCATGTTATTGGATTTGGGTGTGAAACATTTTGTATCACCTGTACTTTGCATCTTTACTGGAACCATATTGCTAAGCTGTGGCATCTTTCTGCATTGAGCCATTGAACTTATGGAAAATTGAGAGGTTGCAAAAACTCGAAAACGGGCATTTTAGTGACATTCTGGCTGTTGCCATGGAAACCATTGGTTTGAATAATCTCAAAATAGGATTTTTATCTAATTGAGACTATTAGCTATCCCATGGTATATGACTTTTAGCAATCTGCGAAAGCCCCGGCCATCTATATGGCATTTTAGCAGGATTTTAATGGCAAACATTTTGTAGAAAATAAACAGGTTATTTTTAACAGTGAATAATATGGAAGTATGGCATTGGTCAGTTTTTAAAGGTGATATGGTGAATGTTACAGCTAAGTTAGACAAGAGTAAATCTTACCTGGCAAATCGAAAAGAGGCAATTTCTCTAGGAAAACAAAAAGGAAGTATGAAGACTATAGAAACTATGGTGACTGTAAAATATCTGCTCATGTACCAGTAATGGCAGAACGAGGACCCAGCGGTATAAAGCATCACTGCAAAAATAAATTAACAAAAAGACGTTAGATAAGTAAAATGTCAATATAATTATGAATGGTATATGTCAGCTTACAAGCTTACAACTGTTTGGCATTATCATTATTACTGAGAAAATGCTAATTTCACCACACTGCATTTAGGCATAATGGATGTCAATAGACAATTGTTACAACCATCTATGCACCAATATTCTGTTTGTCTGAATCTATTGAGAGCCAGGGTTGGACTATATACAATTTGTACTTAAATAAGAATTTTAATTTGATATATTTTGTTGTTGTATACAATCAAACAATTATTTTCGCAGTTTAATTAATAGCAGAAGCTATTACTATATTTTACAATTTTGCAAAATTGTATGGGGGTCACCTTGATCAATCTGATCAGCAATGATGACTAGGAATGTAGTACAGGCTCCAAAGTCATGGACGATGATGAAAACATTGCAGAAAAAAAGGCCCACGCCACCTACGAAAACCTCCACCGAGTCTTGGTAGTTGTCCTTTCGGGCTAAATCGGCACAGTGGGCGATGATCAGAATCCCAGCTTGCACAAACACCAGTGAGACCTGAATAAGTAAAAAGTTATCCCGACGCCGAAGTCGGATCATTAATTATAACCAACAGTTAGTTAACTCCCGACTATGAGGGATATAACTAACTTATACTCCACTAGATCAATTTGCGATTTTTGTGTTTGATTTGTTTAACTGCTCTTATTATTTTAGTACGGTTTTCACTCAGGAGGGAGTTAACTAACATTTTCGTTGGTTATTAACCGCGCTCAGAACGACACTATCTGGATGGAGTATTACCATAGGTTAATATATTTCAGGTACAATGAGCATTTATGAAGTTTTTACGATGCAATAACATTATCTAGGGTGAGTGTCACAACATGTATAATTATGGTGCCACCACATGCATAACGTTGAAACGTTTATAATTCTAGTGCTAATACATGTATAATGAGCCCACAGAGTTTTCGCTTTACTGGTTCAGATAACCTTTCAAATATTAACACAATTAAGACAAGAGAAATATATGAGTTATTAGTGTACAATATGCTAACTGAAAGAATGGATTTACTTACGAATTCCATGATAAGTGCTGACAAGATACCCCCTGCTTGATGAAAAGCATTTGGGAAGTTCAAAAGGCCACTGCCAAGGACAATGTTGGCCATGATGAAGGAGGTTCCAAGCCATGATGCAGCTGCGAGGAAGACACAAATGATGCATTAAATATTAGGTCGGATGGATATTTACATTCCCTCGAAATTCTAAGAAATGATAACTGGTGCCTTTTTTGTTCTTTTTACTACATTCATATATCTCAAGTTAGAAGACATTTTGAGTAAAGCAGTAGAATGTCTTCATACCATTTCCCACCACAAGTCTTCGAAACTTTTAAAGTTCTAACGGAAAAGATACAAAGTACAAAAGTTTATGGTATGAGAATGACTAAAGTGCTATCCAGTGGGGAATTCATTTTATTTTATCGCTGTTCTTTATCAATTCATGTAATTATCAAAGAATGGCCTACAGTAGCAATTACTAAATCCATGGTCAGGGTAAACACTTGGAAGAAACAAATTCTCTAAGAGGCTGCCTTTTTTTTTTTTTTTTTTCCTCCAGCAAAATCCACTTGGATAAAGATACATGAAACCTCAATCCATGTGTATAACTGATAAGGAATGTATGAAAGCAATGCCCTATCATATTTAGGTCTAGACACGAGTTCATATGACACCACTAATGTTCATTGTATCATGTAACTCAATCATTGTAGGACAGGATGGCAAGAGAAAATTAATATGGTTAGTGGTTACTGTGTCATTTGCGTCCAATAGAAGGAAGGAAGGAAGGAAGGAAGGAAGGAAGGAAGGAAGGAAGGAAGGAAGGAAGGAAGGAAGGAAGGAAGGAAGGAAGGAAGGAAGGAAGGAAGGAAGATGGTCCTGGTATATTTAAAAGTAGAAGGTAGTCCAAATATAAAACAGTAACTGGTGAGTGCTGCTGTATTGGTTACCCAACTTTTATCTGAACTCAGCTCAATCATATAACCCTACACAGGGCCATAAAATGATATTTGTAGTAGCGACAAGACACAATGCAGGTCTAAACTGGGCTTGGCTCTGCTTTATCATAATGCTAAAACATTTGAGAAACAAAATTCCAAGCACTAGAACAGGTGATAATACTGAATATATGATAAATGGCATAGTAGTAATGACAAGTGAAAACACAAGTAGATTAGCTAATAAAGACATGATAAAGGGTGTGAGGGAAAACACACCTCAACTCCAAAGAGTGGCCCCACCCCCCCCCCCCCCCCCTTTTTCAACAGGTTAAACTTTCAACTGAACTGACCATTTAACATGTACTACATCAGTGCTCTGCAGTGTGCACTTTGGTCAGATCAAATATCATACCAGAGTAAATTTTTACACAATGCCCCATAATGCCCACAACGTTATCATATTTCTAAGATTGGCACCGATTACTTACCAATTTA
Organism: Alitta virens; assembly: GCA_932294295.1. Lineage (NCBI taxonomy): Eukaryota > Metazoa > Annelida > Polychaeta > Phyllodocida > Nereididae > Alitta > Alitta virens. The sequence goes on along the minus strand of OW028573.1, from coordinate 15,949,909 downwards.
CAATGGATATAGATCAAATCAGATGAAAGCAATATCTGTGCGTGTCATCTTTCCAGATAATAAATGATTACTCTATTGAAATGGAAGTAAAAATAGACTATTTGAACTTCTGTGACTACAATCAGCTGTGACCTTCCAGTATAAGCAGTAATCCATTTTTAATACCAATAATAACTTAGGATAAATACTGGTATGAATTTAATTAAAAATAAACATTGACCTTTAAGTCCTTTGTAAACTACACACAAATCCCACTAAATCTGGTAAAATGGGAAATAAAAAATTTCTGTCTTGTTCTTTATATTGACATAAGTGGTAACTTCCATTTATTTAGGGGCTTTTACCACTTATTTTCGGTAAATTCCTTGCCTGTCCGCTGGGAATTTTCAATTCTCATCTCTAGTATCATTCTGTCATTTCATTGTTAGACCTTAAATACCAAATTAATTTTATTTCGGTCCCAACATAGGGCCTTTCTACTCAACTCACCTCAGGCAATCATAATGAATGGCAAACAAATTGAGCAGGTTTCGGAGCAGAATTTAAAGAATAACCAGTTATCAAGACATATAGGTGTATTATCAAGACTAAGGAACACAGTCCCATGCAATATTCTCAAAATCCTGTATCATTCAAAAGTTCTACCTCATCTCACCTATGGAGTCATTGCTTGGGGAAACACTTGAAATAAAGAGTTAAACCGAATGTTTTCATTACAAAAACGTGCCATAAGATTAATTCATAAGACAAAATATAATTCTCATACCAGTCCACTTTTTAAAAAGACTAATATACTAACCTTGGAAGACCTCTATAAAGTACAGTGCTGTAAGATAGTCCATAAAAAGCAACACAATACCTTACCCCCCAACATAGCAAACCTTCTCTTCACTGTCAATGAAACTCATAATTATGCAACCCAACATTCCACAGACATCAGACCCAATAGAACTATAAATAATTTAAGTAAGCAACTCCTCAGCATCAAAGTGGCCACAAATTGGAACAGTCTACCTGATCCCCTGAAATCATCCACAAATCTTAGTGTCCCTTCCTTTACAAAAAAGCTAAAAGAATTCCTAATTTCGAATTATCCCACTTCATGTACAATAGCAAATTGTTATATATGTAATAAACATTGATAATCATCAGTATATACTTACTCCCCCCCCCCCAATCACATAGACTTCCAATTCATTCTCCCATCTTCATCATCACCATGTTTATTTAGTTTGCACAGACTTATATATGCATACAATTAGTATCCAATGCTTTTTTATTTTACATTTTTTTCCCTCCCTTTTTTTCTCCTTAATTCCCTATTTTCCTATATTATAACGCTTTTTTCGTCATTAATTCTATTACTATCATTATTATTATTAGTATTAGTATTTTAATTTTTTGCTTGTATGTGCTCAGGACAAGCATTTGCTTCCTGGCACATGCAGATTGATTAGTAAATTGTATATTCTTGACCAATGTGAAAAATAAACTCAAACCATAAGCCAGCCTATAGACTATAAACTATAAAAGAAATTGATTAACCATGTACATAATTAGGTTGCTGGGCTGTGAGGTGACGACACACAGTGTCTGAGCATCTTATTTTCTTCAGATCATTACTCTGTAAAATCAGCATATCAATTTCTTTCTATTTTTTCTTTCTTTCTATGTCAGTAACAGCCTCAATTTCTCATTTTTCTTTCTTTCTTTATTTCTCAACCTCAATTTTTCCTTATTCTTTCTTTCTCAATCAATCAATCAATCAATCAATCAATTTACTTATTTCTTATTTTTCTTCCTTATCTTTCTTTCTTTTTTTCTCAAATAATCAGTCAATCAATTTCTTTCTCTTTCTCTCAATCAATCTTTCTTTGCTTCTTCCTTTCTCTCCTAAACAAACTATCTATAAAAAGTGTCCCAACGAGCATATGAACCAAATTCGGTGAGGGGCCGATAATATAGACTTCAAGGTAATTACCCTATTGAAGCTGCTGCAGCGTGATGGCAATTACCTGAAGAGTACATATACCACACCAAATAATTCCGACTGATGTTATAGAATATTATCCGCTATCATCCCATTCGGGGTAATTAACACCCGTTTTCCTTGAATGGTAATGAGTAATTTCGAATCGAGGACCTTAGGTCAATAGTTGTTGGGTTAGTGGTTGGGGTTCACAATGAGTTTCCAGGGACTCAAGGACACCGAACAGAGACAGGTCGTATGCAGTCTTAAACACATTGTGCAGTCTTAACACAAATCTGTTCCCTACGTTTTTGCATGCAGTTGGCCACGACTGAAACAGTAGTCTGCTAAGTCTAGGTCTTCACCATAGTGGTGGTGAAGCCCAATTAAAATGATTCATTTACCCGTTAGAACCAAAAATCACTCACTTGGTCTTGGTGCTTCAAAATCTTCTTTGATAATCAGAGGAGTACCTTCACCCGCCATGGTGCTTTAAATGAAATCCTTTCTCCAAAATTATGTGATCATTGAGGACTGCAATGCTGGACACTCTTGCAGCATGTGTGACTGTCACACGAGGGGAGAAAGCATTCGCTTGTAGGACACGGTGAGGATCAAGGACCGGTCTCTTATCACAAAGAGGTACTGAAAGGTTTTTGATATCAGGCACACGTAGATGAATTCAATGATACTGTACAGAACAATCAACATTGTTTATAAATGTTTATTTTATTTTATCATCATATTGCGTATTTGTGCGATGACTAAAATTGATTTTTATTGATTTCTTTAAAAATGTGTAGAGTGAGATTCACACTTCCTGTAGCATGTTAGTGTTTCACACTTCAAAGGTATCAAAGGTATATCCTCTGTAGAAGCTACATTCTGTTGTTAGTTTTCTTCAAGCTTACATGTTCTAAGTTCTTTAAAACCAGCATAGGATACAATTCTAACTTATAATAACTTAGTACCATAAGATGTTTCTAACATGTTCTTTATTGCGTGATATGCATGATAAGACGAGATGACGTCACTGTCGTCATCTCGTCGTCATCTCGTCGCCACTGTCGTCATCTCGTCGTCACTGTCGTCACTGTCGTCATCTCGTCGCCATCTCGTCGCCACTGTCGTCATCTCGTCGCCACTGTCATCATCACGTCTCGTCATCATGCAGATGAAGCAATAAAGGACGTGTTAGGATTACCATATTGCTGGAAGTTATCAAACGATACTCTTCTCTGGACCCAAGATCAGCAGTTCAAATGACATGTATCATGATTAAGCAATATAATATCTGACTCTTATGCATCTCATATAAAGTATTGTGTAACTGTATCCATGAGAATCACGAAGAAGTATATATAAGGTTACTAAATAATCATCCATGGAAAATGCATATAGTGGGTAGAATATTTTATTAAGATTATATCAATTCGAAACTCGAAAGTAGACTTCCATACAAGGGCGTGAAGGTGGGTGGAAAAAGGCTTTACGTGCTGTATTTCTGCACTTGATGGGCTAATTAGGACCGGCAGGAACCAAGGCAATGAGATAAGATAAGACTTCATTTATAGTTGGAGGTGTAAAAACAAACAATAGAACCTAAGCTGTATAGCTTTTAGCTGACTAATAAAGTAACAATAACAAAATGAAAAAATATATACAGATCATTAGAATGAGATTATTACTGAACTATACAATGATCATAAATTATTTTGCTGACATATTATGCATGATCCGTAATTACAACTTTCCAGGGAACTGCAACATCTTAATAAATCTTTGAACTAATGCTAATTCATCTACTTCTTTTAATTCAACAGGTAACAAATTCCAAATCATAGCACCTTGATACATAATAGACCTAAACCATATTGCATAGTGTTGTAAATAAGCTTGACTAGCTTAAGATTATCTCTCATCTCATATGGCGTAATCTGCCTGGTAAAGAATGAACTTGTTATAGGTCTTGCCATGTCATGGAGTACTTTATAAACAAATTCTGCTACACAAGTTTTCCTTGGTACGTAAAGCTTTCTTTTTTTACATGTTCTTTCTAGCAGTTGGTTGTATGGGCTATCATAATTATTGCAAACTAATCATATTGCTCTTTTATTTAGTTTCTCAACTTTCTTGTTTTGTCCTTTTGTGAAAGTATCATACACAAGTGTCCAATAGACAAAATTAGATGAGATAAATGATTCATATATTCTGAGTTTACTTGTGTTATCAATGTGTCTACATAGTCTTTGGAGTGCATTAATTTGTTTTGCTGCTTTTCTACTAATTATTGATACATGGCAATCAAAATTCAGTTTGTTATCAATGTTGGTACCTAACAGCTTGACTCAGACTGTATTATATGATTGTCAATCTCAAAATATACATTTCCCCTACTGAGGCATATTGCTTGGAATTTAGATGCATTTGCTCATAAAATTATTTTTGAACCATGCAATTGCTTGATGATGTCTGACATCACCAAAGTAAATTTCATTTCATTGTTACATTGTATAAACTTTGGGACATATATTACCAAATTTACTCCAAACATTTGACTGAAGCATCTGAGCGTGATAAATCCCATATTATACTCTGAGACAAACACTCAAACATGTAAACCACAAAACAAACTTGACGTATGAGAACAGGATGGATGGCAATTTACATGATAGCTTTCATGGAGATTTATTTTTTAAATTTGAAATGAGTTTCCAAGGATTAACTATTACTTCTAGCACAAGTTTTATTTGCTGGGACATTAGGGTTCAATTTTCACAAGATTTGGATTCCTAATAAAACTCAGGGAAAAAAAGGTCAGACAAATGGCTTACGAGGATTGGTGTAGAATGGTATAAATCCCATTATGACACAACCTAAACAAGTCATATCAACACACTATAAACCTGGCTTAATGTGTCGACTTAAATGATGAAGGTTGAATCAGAAAATTAATTTAACAGAAGCTTACATAAACCATTATAGATACACACTCATCAATAAAGGATATATTACTTTTTTAAGGTGCATGAAGACATTGAAGAGTGATCTGTAAATGAGGCAGAATATTTTACAATTTGTGCATCATTATAGTCAAAGGCCAGAGGCCGTAGGCTGTATGTTCAAGGTTGCAGGAGCTAGGTGGCAGCACTCACTACGAAACCAGCGACAGGTGGCAGCACCAGCACGATAATTTTGACAGCCTTTTCTGGAATTTAAATCTCACCCATGCGCAATTGTATACAAACAAAGTTTTCCTAACGTTGGTTACGAGATTTGGTAACATGTGTTTTTTATGACATTATTTATCTAGGTACTAGTTATTATTGGCACGCAGTGTTCCATACATTTCTTTAAATCGTTGTTTGTTGCCTCCACGTGTCCCTCGGCTGTATCCGGTCACAAGATGGCGAACTCCGACGGAAATGACCGAAGTGCGTTGTACAGCTTCGTGCATGTTTGGGCGAGAGGCCCCAGGCGGGGAATTCTTGCAGTGTCTTATACCTTTTATTGGTCTTCAATTTTGAAAAGCCGCCGGGGGCCTCTTCCTTACTGAATATATTAGCGCATGCGCAGTGACGTGTCTAGACTGCTATATAGGTCACTGCTACAACAGAACGAAATGGCCGTGCAAATTGCCGCATAACACGGCGAATTTTGCCGTTTTCACAGGGACTGGATACCGTATTTGTTCAGAAAGGTATTCTATGACTTTCTGGCTTTTATTTAATGTATCCTTTGAGAAATTTGATCAACTTTTCATGAAGTAATGCGCTCCGGTTGTTGTGGTCAGCGAACGTTCGCTTTCATAAGGTCAGCTGTCAAATGGTACCTACGGCAAATTTTGCAGTTTTGAGAGCAAATGGATACCGTTTCTCTTCAGAAATGAATTTTATGATGTTCTGCCTTTCATTTAATGCTATAAATTTGCTTTTAATGCATTGATATCAAATATAATTATATATTTTATGTATATGCATTGCATTCAGCGACATAGTGGCCTTCGTCATCATGCTTTGGCATTAACATATTACACTTTACAGTGCTATGTTTAAGGGTGAAGACATTTGCTTTTTTTGTAACTGAAAAATGGGCATGATGAGTCATATTCCTATGTATCCTTTGTAACCTTGGTGACTCATAGCTGTAACCACACCTAGATGATGACTCATCATGGGCCAGAAACAGCTGTCACATGGCCTGCCTGGTTTTTTTGACACCAGGAGGCAGATGCTGCAAGGCACATTATACGGTTATGACACATCTTCAGACCTGCTGCCTATCATGAGTCATCATACAGCATAGACAATTGCAATAGAAAAGATATGTGTCACTGATGACTCATCATGCAAAGATATGTGTCACTGATGACTCATCATGCACAAATTTTGCTTGAACTATGAAAAAAACAACGAAAAAACAAAAACAAAAAAAGGCAAGAAATGCCTTCCTTTATGGTTGATAGATGTTCCCAGTTGGGCGTAACCTGAGCCTAAAAGTTCTACACCCTAACTACTACACCAGTTATATGGATAACATGCTGCACTGTCTTGGTGTAATTATGCAAAATGAGTAATGATTGTGAAGCCACTTATACAACATTACCATGTAATTTATACATATTTGGATGTCTCACAATTTAGACCACCTCACTATATAGACCACTTCACTAGTGAGACACCTCATTAATATAACCACTTCAGTATCAAAATATAAGAACACCACAATATAAGACAATGCCACAATAAAGACAACTCATCATTAAGACCAGCTCATGATTAAGCCCACCTCACGAATAAGACCATCTCATTTTTAAAACCACTTCATTATGAAGACCACCTGTTAAAACCGCATCGCTATTAAGACCACCTCATGAAGATCACCTCATTATTAAAAGTACCTCATTATTTAGCCACTAAATTTGGAAAAACTTGACCATTGTATATAAATGACTAACTCCGTCATTAAGACCATTCAAATTTGCATCAAATGGGCAGGTTTTACATCAGTTCAAATTTCCATAACCGCAAGAATTGATAATTATAGTTAGATTTTTATTTCTATGATTTTGAAAAAACTATTTAATCTACATACCTGACCATCCAATAATATCATTGTGAATATTGCTTCTGATACACTCATTGCAGACAATACCTATTCTGTTTAAAATCAACCACCTGATGACAAACAACTAACAACAATAAATTCTAAGAGTGATTAAGTTTCTGTTTAAACTTGTATTTAGTTGTCTACTCTCATATATATAGTATTAGTGAGTTATTGCCCTTGGGAAGCTGATTCATGCTTTTCAAACTCGAGCGCTCATGTTCTCTCGTGTGATAAATCCTGAATCAGCCTCCTGCGGGGCAATAACTATAACTTATCACAGCATGGATAATCCTGATTTACAACATATACAAACTGTGAAAGTTTCTGTAGGTGATTTGAATAACCAAACCTTCCAGCAAACCAAGATGAATCCTGTGGTTTCATGAAAAATCAAATTTGCCTGTGTAAAACCCATTTTGGTTTTTTGAATTCATTGGTTTAAAAAGCCAAATTGTCCTCAAATTTTTAGAGTGGGCCTGTAGTGCGGAGCTTCAACACAAGGTGGCTTCTGGTCTTATGTGTTTTGGTCATAAGTAGAAATCTTAGCGGAATTGTGTTTGGTTGAAATGATGTTGTACATATTCTAGTTATTCGGTGTGTAGATTTATTAAAATATGAACTAATATATAAAAATTAATTTTAAGGCTTTCAAAAACATGGCCACCTTGGAGTTAAGATTTTGCAATATTTGAACACACTTCAGCTATTTAGAGGTATAATATAAATAATATTTTAGAATAAAAGCTATTTGCTAATATTTTTTGCAGCTTTCAACAGTATATTAAACTGTATAATTAAATCATTTGGTACTCTTCAACTTTAAAGAGATCTGTGATGACATCCCTTCCGGTAGGTTGCAGCACTGGTGGGAGCGCTTGGCAACGCCACCTGTAGTAAAACAAAGTTTAACGAATTTTTTTTTCGGTGTGTGTGTAATAATCAGAATACTTTGTAATAAAAATTAAAAAATGTCGTAGAACGAAGCTTCTACTATACACTGAAAACATGCTTAGATCACCTTACACTATTTTGACTGCCAATTCTTGGACCCTATTGCATTCTTGCCATTGAAGATCAGTATCAAGATATTTTAGCACTAGGATGAGCGTCTTTTACTTGCATCGATTTCATTGGCTGTCAGCTGTAACTGACAAGTCCAGCTCGTGTCATTGAGTTCCACATCTAGAGATGTCTCTTACTCAAGGTCAGGAACTCCGTCATGGAAAGAGACAGTTCCCCACAACACCCTTTTAGGTTTGACCCAAACACTGAAAATCTAGCTGATGTAGTAGTAGGAAAAATATATTATTAAGGAAACCCATTTCAAGTATCTGTAAAATGTATACTCAAAGCAATGTAATTACCAATATGACATTCGTGAAAACAGTGATGCAGTTTCCGGTTTTAAAAGACTATTACAATTTCCCTGCCATTCCTAAACCATATTCATTTACACTAACTAAGCAGCATTGTACAATTGTCTGAATAAAATTACGAATGAAAAGTATACAATTTCGCAGTATCACCACAATGTTACTATCACTATAGTAAATATATAATAATAAAATAAATAAATTGTAGAGTGCTTGTATTCTGCTCACTGGCGCTTGGATTAAGGATCCCTATTATTCACAGGAATAGACGAGTTTTTAATTTCTTCTTTAAGCCATTATTTGTAGAGATCCATTTGATGTCTTTAGGTGAATTTATTCCAGAGGTGAGGTGCAATGACTGAGAAAGCACGAGTCCTATATTTTGTTGTTAGATTGAGGCTGGAGGAGCAAATTATAGTCATTGCTTCTGAGGTTTATTGTTTGCTAAGGCTTTTTCCTCAACAGATTTGATATGTAAGTTGGTGCTTCACTGTTGAGTGCTTTCCAAGTCATATTGGGAAGTTTGAATTCAATTCTGTGAAAATCCTTCCTGGTTTGAGTGATCAGATCATGTTTCCTCAGCCTTTCTAGTAATTTTCTCAAAAATTTCCCATTTATATCATACAGTGGAGCATTTCCATAGTTCAGATAAGGTGTAACCAGACCGTTGACTGCAGTTTCTGTGTCTTCTTTATTTTTTAGAAACTCTTCCTTATCCTTGTGACGTTCTCTATGCCTTTTTGCATATGGGATTTCCATGTGTTTCCATTGTCATTGACCTGTCTAACATTGCTCCCAAGGTTTTTAACCTTTTCTGTTGATTTGATAGTAGCATCCTTAACTTACTGTTAATTTCCATGTTGCATAGCTTGTTATCTAGCAAGAATTTCGTGACGTCCTCGATACATTTTTGAGTGCAATATTACTCAAAAGGACAAACATAAGAGTTGAACAATATTAGAGCTAATTTGGAGCCTTGTGGCACACCATGTTTCAGCAGTTTTTTTTATAGATTCTTTTTTATTAATCACCACTGATTGTGTTCTGTTGGAAAAGTATGAAGTGAACCATTTTAGGGCTGTGCCTCCGATGCCATACTTTTTGTTTAACCTCTCAAGAAGAATATATCACGATCAATTGCATCAAAGCAGCAGATACAGTTAGTTTCATAAAATACGGCGACTCTAGCTGCCTGTAGCGAGCTGTACCTGGCTGTGGTCTAAACATGCTAAAGCCAGCAGCTTCTGTCCACTTCTATAGCTAATAATCGGCTTACATCTTTCATCACATAAATATTAACATTGGTAAATGTTAGAAATTAATCTAATAGATCATAAATAAGTACTTTTAGATACGGTTTTGAGTAGCCAGGTATGAAAGCTTTTTCTAGTTTCAATTTGAGGGTCGTTTTAAATAAAACTAACTGTAGGTCCAGAATGACGAGCATGACTACTTCACTTTTGTCTAAACTCCTTTCATCAGTCTCATATTTATTTCGCATCATTAAACAGAGATTTATAATTCGGTAGCCACAAAAAGAATCATTTTAAAAAACATAGAATTTCTCAGTGCAACAATTTGTATGTGGGGTGTGCCAGTTTATATGTGTTAATGATATGACTCAATCATCCATTTAGTTCTTTTCTGTGCACAGTACATACAATTGTCTTTTTATATGTGATGTACATAGTTGGCTGAAAGTGTATTGTCATTTCATTGTCCCTTCCAGCCAATAAAAGCTTGATAGTGCATGGTATTTTGTATATTTTATCAATGATTGTGGTATATTGTATTAATATGGTTGCAGTCTCCATATTGTGCTGACAATACCCATACAATAACAATGTGTCATAAAATAATCAAATTTCATATTTGGTCACATGGGTGGTTGAAGTGGACAGGATATCGGCCATTATGACAGGTATGTCGCAGGTAACAAAAACACAAAGCTAAAATAGTACAATTTGAATTGTAACTAGACTATCGAAAGGGCCAAATAATTAATGGAAAAGGCCAAATAATTAATGGACCAAAAGTAGTGTTTTTGCTGACCATCAAAAATCACCTACAAACATATCGAATTTGCCACCCTGTTAAAACAGTAAAATGTCATCTCTAACATGGATAATCTGAAAAATATATTTGTTTGACTATGAAATGGAAGACATCTAATGTCAACAGCATTACTGCACTTCAGGCAGTAAATGATATGAGGACAGACCACCACGTTATGCTTGGTACAATATTGTATAATTGACCGCATATGGCATTCCATTCAAATTTGCCTCTTATCTACCCATAACATGTCACATGTCTCTCGGCTATGCCAAAAAGATACACATTCCACATTGCTGTATAAGTGCTTTGCTATTACACTCTGTCCTTGGGAAAGGTTCTCCAAGCATACACGAACAGAGAACCCCAGTCCGTCCTGGTTGCCAAGTTACCTGAATAATTTCCATAGACGGTACAGGTAAAAGTAGCGCATGGTTTGTTTAGAGGCAATTTCTATATTCATGTAGGCGTAGTTTATGCCAGATGACTGTGACGGACACAACAGGGTGGAGAACAACCCACAGCATAAATTCTTGCAGTTCATGTGTCACATATTGATTGCACATGACATTTGTATACATGAAATGCAAGGAATGACAGATATTGTAAAATGCATAGTTCTACTGCCTCTCTTGTAGTGGGTGTCACATTTTGTTATGTGATTTTTGACCTATTAGTTTTAGAAAACATTTTTTAAAATTCTTATATCTATTAAACTTCCTTATGTCTTTGTCTGTTTTTGTATTTACGCAGCACTCCACTTTAAGCACCATGTTTTGGACAGCTGTACGACTGTCCCCAATAAGAACAAATCGATCAGTCAATCGCCAATGATAGTGATTTAATCGAGACAGTCAGTCTGCTCGATTTGCTGAAATCCAGGCACTGTAGGTTCATGAAAAATGTACAGACGACACTACTTTCTATTAAACCACAAGAGTTTTCAAATCGAAACACCATGGCAGCAGTACAGTGCAGCTATGCAAACATAAAATTAATGATCAAGATCTAGACAGAAAAAAAGTTTGAGAAAAGTACATGTATAATGAAAATTTTTAAAATGACAAGCAACTAGGTGTGAGCGCCTCTCAAACAATTCTTCCTTTACTGTCCCCACTACTGCAGAAAAAGCAAATATGCAGGGAAAACAGGGCCGAAGTTTTCATAAAAGCACGACCTGAAACAACCTGTTCTCACGTAAATCGTGTTCCCATTTTGGCAGAGAAGCATTGCCTATTGCACGCTGCACTAACACAAGAAATGTAGCATTGAATTTGTCTTGACCAGTATGTCTAGTATACATGTCTGCAGTCACTCAGGGAAATATGCCTGCCCATGTGTATTAAAATCATTGAGAGCAAAAGTTTTAGTAATGCTGAAAGTGAATGTTCGTGGAAATGACATTCTTAGAAAGATTTGATTGCATGTAAAAGGACTGCCCTTCACGATTATCTTAACTTTCTGAAAACATTTTGCTAAAAGTGTGCTGCACCGATAAATATAGGTTCTTTATAGGGAGACGGTCCACATAATGGCTGACATTAGTGGGAACATGGGTTCATATCGATTTTTCATAATTCATTTCGAGTTCGCTGCTCATAAATGAATATTGCCATAATATTTGCTTGATAAACAATAGGATCAATAGGAGTGAGAAAAAATATAAAAAAACTTTCATTTCCTGTACTGTTAGATAAAACTGTCCTTGTACTTGGCTGTTGTTGTACCTATGTAGGTTCAGCACAGACAAATTTTATGATACACAGTTTACTCCCATGTCTAAAGTACCCAATGGACTGTAGGGCAATTGCCCTACAGTCCATTGGGTACTTTAGACATGGGAGTAAGTCATAACAAGTGATTGTTCCAACCTCATGCAATATTAATGGTTCTATATAGACCTGCCATTTTGTGCTTGATTCGTTGTCACACACAGGTTAGTCACCACGATTTTCTGGTGAGCGGTGCTTTTTTAGAAATATTAAGGTGAATTTTTCTGTCAGTAAAAGACACACTATTTAAGATTGGATTTATTTTGGTCTCCAAGGAAATACCAGTATTATATTTTGAGCAATATTAAGGTGAATTTCCTTTTCAGCAAAATACAAACTTTTAATTTAAGAGTGGATGTTTTTTTTCGCCCCCACCTGGCCTCCAAGGAATACCAGAAATTAGGCAGAAGCACACAATGTAATCAAATAAAATAAATAACTAATAAGAAAAACACAAAGAGTTGCCAATTCATTAACTTCCAATGATTCTTGATCAGTAGTTTGGGATCGATAAAAGGAGGAGGTAGCAAAAAAGTAATAAAATTGAAGAGAAGACCTATCTCATTACTTTTTCAAGAGACCTCTATAGGCCTTTGCAACAAAAGTCTTATTATTTTCTTTTAATTGTTAAAAGTTGCCATTCTTTAGATAGAACAGTTTAAAAGAAATTATATCAACTGAAAGCAGGATATAGTTAACCAAAGATCCACAAAATGTATAGGGTAACAGTGTAAATATGTGAGTGTATTTAAACAAGGGGAATTTCCAAGCATAATTCCCAGCAGCCTAGGATGTAACAACGCTTGCCCTTGAATTTGGTAGAATAATGCCAGAAAATAGCACTAGGGCCATTGTCGATGTTGCCATGACAATTTCATCAACAGTAACCTGACTGCTACGAGTTGATGATGGTCATCGATTTCCAATCCATGATTGGCAAGTCACGCACCTAGAGCAAGACAAAGTGGCTCCCCTCCTTTGATTAATCTCATCAGAAGTTGCCCAAGCAGGTACATACCCACTTTACTGAAAGGGTCTTTCATATCTTTATAATGATCTAAGAATTTACCTCTATTACAGTTATTGCAAAAGTGCTAAATATATGAGGACTATTGAATATAAGTTGTTCTATAGTGAATTAAAAAGTGGCATGGATTCACATTAAATCACATTCCCACATCCTCACAGATCAATAATTATCGGAGAGAGCTGGCTAAATCCCTTCATTGCTTTTTTTTTCTTTTTCATCTTTAATGTTTTTAACCAACGCCCTGCACAACCTAGTCAATAAACAATTCAAACGTTGTGGCTGTTGCCATTGGAAAAATCAAAAAAACCTTTTGTTTGTGACACAACATTCCTTTTTTATGTGTTTATTTCATAGAAGTATAAAACTTCAGCAATAATGTCAATACATTTATAGGCAAATATTGCAGAGCTAAAAGTGCCCCTAAAATATGCACTACAGATACACTAAGGGGACTTTTCTTGGTGCAAGATTGTGCACTTACATGCAGTTTTCAACATTGGGAGTCATTCCAAAATTATGTCTTAGCACTGGTTTGTTTAGCTCAATTCAACTTTCATGCGATCAAACTGCCCACGGCACGAATACGATCGAATAAAGACTTCAAAGTGGTATTCAAACCTCAGGGACATCATGAAAGACATTCTTCCATGGGCAAAGTCTCTGTCAATATGTAGATAAATGTGAGGTTAATAAAATCATCAGTGCTTGGTTTTACTTCGATCATTGCTTGTGAAGGATTAAATCAAAGGAGGATGTTTTTAAACAAACATTTATGATTACCTTGCCAAATGAGACAAACAAAATGTTACGTATCCATGGCGAGCAGCTGAAGGTGTTTAAACTTAAATAACAAAATTAATGTCCTTTAACATCTGTAATATTTGTATTCAAATATTTGGTGAAATTTTCTTTCAGTGACCACCCTTTTTTGAATAAGTATAATTCACTAAACTCTTTTATTAGTGGAAAATTTTGACCAACAATAGCTACTGCACACACTCGTTCTACCACCCAGACACACCCTCTTTTCACGCCCCAATTGAAAGGCCCTGTGCCACATGTACTCTGCCTGTGGACAGCATAATATTTGGCGTGTATTTTTCAAATGCGCCTACAAAATAAATGCACATATCAGCAACTACAATACACATCTTATAATGATTATTATGTTGTCCGAAGAGAGGATATATTTACTTTTTTAACCAAATATATTCAAATTAGAAAATAACATAAAATGTCTACGAACCCCTAAACCCCCCCCCCCCCCTAAATCCGCTACTGTATAGGCCAAAAAAAGGTGATATATTTGTAAATTATCAATGTGTACATACATACACAAGAAGGCCACTTTATGGCCATGTTGCTATTAAAGTCACCTTGGGCAGTTAATTAACACCGTGGAAGCTGTTGACCAAATCAGTTCGCTGTTAAATTAAGGTCACATAATATTGCTCCCATCTATTTTGATACATGCAATGGCCGTTAATATACATTGGTTTGGACATGTAAAACATCATGTGATGAGTATGAGTTTATGAATCATAATGTATGCAATTTCACAACACAACAACCGTGTGACTCAGCTGAGTTCTGCAGAGGAGGGGGGGGGGATGGTCACAGATGACCAAATGGAATAATTTGTGTCACTCCACCGGTACATTTTACATACATTGTGCAACCATGCAGTGGCACTAAAATTTCCTCAGGGAAGTGCATTGAATATATTACGCTATTTAAAGTTCTTGTATCACATGGAGACAAGTCTACCCTTGTCTCCATAGTAATATCACCAACAAAATTTAAAACAATTTCACTTTGTAGATAGGTCACGGCGGTCGGCCAAAAGAGAACTGAATATTCAGTTGCTTTACAAATTGCCTTAGGGGTTATAGGCCAACGTATAGTGTAAGAGACTGTGACCAAAAGTTGGCAGTTTCAGTTGGTTAGAGATACTCCTTAAAAATGTATGGGGTGACTTGAAATCCAGATAATGGTATATCCCTTGTATCCACTCCCTATACTGCATGTCATCGATCAGTTTCATTTGTTAAAATATTTACTCATCAAACTTAAATAATGTTTTGTTAAGCGTTAAAAGTTCACATAAAGACGAAAGCCATGCGTCCATTACCGTTTGTTAGCTGACTTGGTAATACTATAGTTTAGCAACATGCGTATTCTGTTGACTGGAGCGAAAGTCTTGTGTTATTCACCATTTTTCCATCCAGGAACCATTTTCTACTGTTCCTCTTGCACACTTTTTGGAATTTTTATTTATTTCTTACAGGTCTGTAAATGTGGTTCAGGAGTTAAGCGAATGATTTTCGTTGTAAGACAAAATATATACTATAGTAATATTTACATCCCCCACTGACTATTTTCTTAACGTATGGCTACCAAAATATGTAAGATCTTGCCCGTACTAAAGGTGTATTTATTTCCGTTGAAATAACATGGCTGACTCACTCCTTGCAAAACATACCTTCTCTCAGATACAATGAACTAAGTTTATTAAAATCATTAACATTATACGAACTGAAAATGTAAGCAATTGACCTTACAAACCATTTATCCTGGATATAACTTGTAATTCACCTCAACACACTTTATGGGTCCAAGTTCAGTTCACTTGAATCAATAGCAATGATTCATTTGCCAAGTGAAAATTCATGTCTAACCCAGTAAGTGTGCGTGATTTTTTTCCAAGTTTGGTGTTCAGAGAAGACTGTTCCAAAGGGCAGATGAAACAGAAGAACTAGCCATATCTATGGGTGGGGTGGGTGATTAGGGCTTTACGTCCTGTATTTCTGCACCAGTTGGGCTAATTAGGACAGGCAGAGACCATGGCAATGAGACGAAGGATGAAACAGCCATCCAACTTAGGCTTGACCGTGAATCGAACCCGGGACCCAGCGGTTGGAAGCCCAGAGCGCTACTTCTGAGCTAGGCCCCCGCCCTCTAGCCATATCTATAAATGGAATTACAAGTTCATCTATGTGGGCTGACCATGTTCTTTCTTATGATGTTTTTGTTTGGTCACTTTTGTGGGGGAGGGGGCGGGGAGTTAGGGATTAAGGTTTACATTCTCGACACAAATCACACCCTGTCACCACGATCTTCTCACCACATGACACATTCGAACATTGTCTGCATTTTAATATCCTAAAAATATGCTTGGCCTTTAAAGTAAATTATACTCATGCCTCGTGTAGTTTAGTGTAAATTTAAGGGGACATTATAAGTTCTGAAAGAAAGTTAATTACAAAAAAGGGAAAACGTGTCACTGGTGGTTGGGTTTCTAGTTCAGCCTAAAATAGTGTTGATGGGCACCAGCTGGTTGGACAGGACTATGATAATATAAGCCTGGCATTAGAGGCCCAGACTGAAATAACTGGGCGAGTCATATTCATTTGTATTGCGAAATGTGTGGGTTGCTATATTTCAATCTATAGATGGTTTTAGAAGAAAAATTGAAATTGCAAGCACAGCAAACACTTTAAATGAAGTTGGGGCTGAGTCACAATAAGGAAGCATCACAACCCCCCCCCCCCCTCCCCACCCGCCATGATAGACCCCTCAGCTGCAATCTGATTGGTCAGCTGTCTATTGATATGCTAATGAGCGACGCCCGGTCGCCAGGGCCCGAGTTGTAGAGAGCGACAGGAGAATTTCTCTGCAGAGGCAGCTACCTGTAATCAACACATCAAAAGGTAAGAGATTTACAATCGCTTAATACTATACGATCGCACTTTACTTTCACAAAATAATTACAAAGGTCTATAACATGAACATACCTTTACTGTAGTGCGAAAAACATCGTGATTCAAATGGTTAGTTTTAATATCATGTGTTAAACTTTGAAGTAGATTAAAGGTGTATCAAAGGTTAAAATTGTTGTACTTTGTATTTCACACCTGTCCATTTTATCCAATTATTTAGTTATTGCGCTTTTAGAGATGCATAGATTCAGGATTAGAGCTACGAGGTTAATAACCAACCACATATTATTCCCACCTGCGTCGTGCAAAAATGTACATCGTAGTAACATCTGTGGCAGGTAAATTGGAACAGTGTCAAGGCCCCTAAATATATTAGGCTTTGTTTGGTATGCATCAAAAGCTTATGAAATTACCATGTGAATTCATACGCTCATAAATGTATAGATGTAGTGGTAGGTAAATATCTAGTATTCTAAGTATTTCACATGTACTTCAATCAGTACTTGTGGTATTTCCCATGGGACAGTAACACGGAGATCACAGATGACTATGTAAATGATGCTTAGCTAACAATAAAAATGTGCGACAGTAAAAATATTCTATGCATGTGTGAATCATACCACATACGTTAGCATTAGACCTGGGGATATGGAAATGTGTTATTAAATATACAGTCTGTCAGACCTAAGGGGAACTTCAAAACAACGTGTGCGAAAGACTATATTGTGGAGCATATTATATTGAACCAAGAATTCAGTATATTTTTCTAAAGTCGAAAAAGTGGCCAGGTACCTTGAGTCGAGGTATTTCTGGCTACATTTATACTATCGTATAGTCTCAAGATTTTCAGGCACGCCCATGTGCTAGATACTTCAGGTAGACTGCACAGATAAATGTCTTACTACAGGTGCAAAGGTAAATGAAAGGGAAAAACACCCAAGCATCTAATTTTTATATTTTTCTTTCATCTGCATCGATTGTTCCACATTTTACACATTGTGAAGGAAACCGTAATGCCAGTCCAAAGATAATCCCCTAATTCCAAGTCAAGACACATAATCATATTTTTGCCATGCTACTTCTTGTTTTCGTATTTTCACTTCCAAAGAGGCAAATATTACATGTACAATAATGTAATACAGACTACAGACTAAAACCATTCCTAAACTATGTAATCATTTTACTCATTAATGCTAGCAATTTGTAACTAAGAATTACGTTCATTCCACAATTGCAATTACGTTCCAATAACTTACGATTTATTATATATTTATTACTTATAATGTATACAATCTACAACAAATGAACTTTTAACATAACTCTTCAATAACAACTTTACTAAAAATCAAACTTTTGTGAAATACGTTCAAATGCATTATTTTACAATTGGCACTGTATTGCTAGTTTGAAACTACACGATGGAAGTTTGTGCTTTACATCCTGGTAAACTGTGTGTCCTTGGACAAACTCCAATGTATTACAGCATGTCTATACCTGAAAAACTGAATGTTTTGTTATTTTATTTCAGATAAACATGAACAAATTGGCAGTTTTGGCAGTTCTTGCTGCATGCATTGCAGTTTCTCATGGTGAGTGAACACTTCAGAGTCTGACATTTTTGCCCAGACCGTGTGCAAAATAAAAACGCATGACGCATCTACATCATGCGCCAATACTTAGAGAAAAAGTGACTAGAACTGGAGCTCTTTTAATTCCTAACATAGCAACAAGTGATAGGATCAAATCAACAATAACAATCAGGTCCGGCTTCCTAGATGTCACCGTGACAGTTTATTAAAGCTACCACTGTTGATTGGTGTGCATGACTGGGGTTTTTTATGCCTGTTTATAAGGAACATATAGATGAAAGAATTCTTTGAAAAGGAAGTACAAAGCCTGAAGAAATTCCTCAGGCAATTAATGCACCCCTTAGGGCAAGATGGCCTGTGAGTGACCTACACAAGGCAACCTTGTTTACCTGTGTCTAGGTGACACTAAAAAGACGATTCATTTACCTTAACAAAGGCCAAATTTTTGCACAGCTGGTTCACTATATAGACGAACAGTAATGATTTAGGTTCTTCAATAGAGACAAACAGTTAAAAGGATAAACACTTGATTGCTGTTCTTTCTTATGTAAATACTATAATAAGTGTGGTTAAAGGGGCTTTCTGCGTGATAGCCTTTGATAAATTATGCGTGTCACTGTGGGAGAGTACTTGGGCAGACCCAGTAAACAACTTTCTCTCAAACTTTGGTGCATAAAACCTTTTTGTCCTGGCCTTTGTGCGTTATGTGTGGGTTGTATGCACCTCTACTGTTGGCCTGTGTACATTATACTGAACAGTGCTACTCGAATTTCTGGAAATATATATAGTAAAAATGCCTCACACCCAAGATAGTTTATTTTGAGTTTTTGATCCCGGTAAACATGGCACAATGGCCCCACCCAAGTTTAACAGATGAATTAAATGATCCATTAGACTGTAAAATTACCCATATAATATACAGCTTAAATATCTTGGAAATTACCCCTGAAGATTATTTGTTATTTCAATGCTGATGAATTTGTGAAATTTACCTGAAATAATCTGTATTACTACACAAACACTTGACTAATTAATTAATAAGTGTCACTTCATGAATTGAATTGGTGGGGGGGGGGGGGGGGGGGTTGTGTGTGATACTCATGCACAACTCATGCACACTTAAACCTCTGCATTTCAAATTAGACCTGTGTTTTATATATTTATACCTGGTACACATTTATGCAGTGGAGATTTATAAATCATATGCATATTTCCAGTAACTGTAGTGTATAATTCTGAGGAGTTGGCAGGTTGCTTGTGCATAACAGAATCTACAGCAGCGCTATATATATATATATATATATATATATATATATATATATATACCAATAATGTAGATATAGTGTATATCTCCTCTAAACCCTATTTTCCAGAGACCTGTTGATCTTTAACCTTGCCTTGTACATGGACTTTCTCTTTTCCAGGTCTGAAATGCTACGTTTGTAACGAGACAGCCTTGGCCAAGGGAGACACATGTGCTGACCCTTTCGACGTAAACTCAGAGGATGCAAAAGGATTCATTATGACATGCGTAGCCCCTGCGGACAAATTCTGCGAGGTAAGTTACTGTAATAATTTATATATATAAAAGCAGAATAATGTTAAAATTTATTTTGTAATTCAACCACCACACCTAAAGGGCCTAGACAGGCACAACTGTTGGCCACTGGATTTTTCAATGAGTTCATGAACCAGTGTTGGTACCACACTCTGCCCCGAGAAGGTCAAGAATTTTCAAGGGCTTTTAATGAAAGTTATGCTGCATATAGCTAAATAGAAGTAATAACCGCAGAGAAAGCTCATGCAGCTGGGCGTCATATATTACACTGATTCTAGCCACCTGGCCAGATAAAACTTTTACTGATTGCATTGGTTTCTATATCACAAGCCATATTGGCTCAAAACTGGTAAGGAGCCATTGTTGGCCCAGCATAGAAAGTAACTGGCCCAGTGTTGGCCCATTGTGGCATGCTACTAGTGCCTGTCCTTGCTAGACCGAAACATTGCTGTCTTTTGCAAGCGCCAATAGGCAGTTTGTCTGACTGTGTCCTTTATACGCCACAACACCAATGTTTGCTTGTCTTTTTGTTACAGAAAGAGAAGACTGGATCCAGCAAACTTGTCCAACATGTCGTCAGATCTTGCGCTAACCAGTGTAAGAATCTGGATCTCGGTGTCCACTCCACAAGCTGCTGTGAAACAGACTTGTGTAATGGAGCTAGCTCATTCTGGACCTTCTCTCCTCTTCTTCTTCTCGCCCTAGCATCTGTTCTTGCTTACTTTCATAAGTAAATAAAAAAGCTTCATTTAAAATCAACATCTGTAAAGTTCATTTCCCATGTCTTTCTCTAAATACAGCCCAGATCTATTTTTACCAATAAAGTAGAAATGAAGGACTTCTCTGTATAATTCATCACTCAAGGATTTTAGTGTTGATTTCAGTTTTTTGTACGTGCGAATTTTATATAAAAAAACCACTGTAAATACATCTAATAGATGTAAATAGAAATTACGTGTGTTAGTTTACTTACAGCTTGTACAAAAGTTTTTTTAATTTTTTTTTTTACATTCCGTATCTATTTCCTGAAATCTATGCAAGATTAAATGTGTTCGTAAAAAGCAATAAATTCTTTTTAGTTACAAAAACCTGAGTCGTGTATTTTTTGTTGTTGTACCAAGGAAGTAAGGAACTAAAGTTGTGGTATCTTAAGCCCCTGTCACACGGGCCGGTTGTGCCGTAGTGAACCCGTAGTATTACGTAATAGTTGCGGAAATCGCTACCCGGCTCGAAGCCGGCGGCCCCAATACGGCCACCCGTGGATACCCGGCAAGCACCCGTGGGACCCTTGGCCAAGCCGCGAAACCCGGCCCCGGTAGCTGGTTGTGCCATGTTTGCATGGCACAACCGTAAAAATCTCACGGGTGTAAAAAAAAAAAAAAAACCCGTGGAAGCCGGCGGGTGGCCTGTAGAACCCGGGGGGTGGCCCGTAGAACCCGGCGAATTATTCGTCCCTAATTTCACCCCGGCGGCTTGTTGAGGGGTTCTACGGGTAACCCGCCGGCTTTCACGGGTAACCCGCCGGCTTTCATGGGTAACCCGCCGGCTTTCACGGGAAACCCGCCGGCTTTTTGCTACCAGCGTCAGCGTAGGCAGGGAGGTATATACTTTAAAAGGCTGCTGCTCCTCTAATATTAGTCCGATAAAGACTGAATGGCAGTATAGCTCATACTGATTCCATACGTATTTTCGGATTTAAAAAAACCCGAATATTAAGCAAGATATTTGTCTGAGAAGGCAGTTGTCTTGCGGCGGCTGCTGCTCCATTTATATTAATCCGATTTTCGTCAAATTAAAACTGTATTGTAGCATAGTTCATACTGATTCCATCATGTTTTCGGATTGAAAATAGACCAAATATTAAGCGAGATATTCATCTGAGAATGCAGTTCTCTGGCAGCGGCCAGGTGCTCTGTGTATGGTCATGACTTGAATGGTGTGGTCAATATTTTTGACCATGATATATATACATTGTTTGGATGAGCTTTATTGCAATTCATTTCTACTCATTCTGCCAACTGCCATGACCGTTCCAAGGCAGATTGCTATTACATATATCGGTTAATTGACTTTACAAAACCAAAGGAAAAGTCCTTCCCATTGGCCAGTTGGCAGAATGAGTAGAAATTAATTGCAATAAAGCTCATCCAAACAATGTATATATAATGGTAAAAAATATTGACCACACCATTCAAGTCATGAACATACACAGAGCACCTTGCTGCCTTCTCAGACGAATATCACGCTTAATATTGGGTCTATTTTCAATCTGAAATTCTGTGTGGAATAAGTATGAACTCTTCTATAATTCAATATTTATTTGACGCAAATCGGATTAATATTAATGGAGCAGCAGCCGCCACCAGACAACCGCCTTCTCAGACGAATATCTCGCTTAATATTTGGTCTATTTTCAATCCGAAAACACCTATGGAGTCAGTATGAATTATACTACAATCCAGTCTGTATTTGAAAATCGGACTAATATTAGGGGAGCAGCAGCCTTTTTAAGAAGCGCTCAGCATTGATACAGTCCCAGCGCGGACGTCTGCGAGAGCACCACTGTTTGCCTCCGCCAACCTAGCTACCTTCTCAGAGGAATAACTCGCTTAATATTCGATCCGAAAACAGGTGTGGAATCAGTATAAACTATACTACAATTTTAGTTCTTATTTAACGAAAATCGGACTAATATTAGGGGAGCAGCAGCCTTTTAAAGTATACTCCTGGAAGCTGCGAGTTACTCCTACTACTCGCCAGCTTACTCCTACAACTCGGCGAGTAACCCGTAGAACCTGCCGAGTAACCCGTAGAACCCGCCGAGTCACCCGTAGAACCCGCCGAGTCACCCGTAGAACCCGCCGAGGCACCCGTAGAACCCACCGAGGCACCCGTGGAAGCCGGCGGGTATCCCGCCGGGATACCCGTAGCACCCGGCGGGTGCTGCCCCGCCCCTTTTTGCTGCCAGAACCTGTCGTCAAGCCGGCGGAAAGAGCTGTTACATAACTATTACGTAATACTACGGGTTCACTACGGCAAAACCGGCCTGTGTGACAGGGGCTTTAATAAGGTACCGAAACCTTTACCACACATTTTTAGGGAAAAAAAAAACCCCCCCAAAACCTAATCACTTGGAGATGCGCTCCAGATTTTATTGCCAAAATACTGCAACACTGTGTTACTGATACAAACAGGTAAACAGTGTGCCGCATACTGTATATCCATTATAGTTGCTAACAAAAAAGTCCTGTCAGATGCGTTTGAAATAATTAACGCATTTTATCCATTGGAAATACATGAATGCTGTGAAAGATTCTGATGTGGATACTGATTGCGAGCGACACCTGGAGATAATTTGCAATTCGGTTTTGTTTCTAACCTGCCAAAATGGCAATCAACATTCAAACATTATGGCATAATGAGTACTTCCATCAATGATGTTAAATATGAGAACACTACACTCGTCATAATATTACGGGTATTTATTTGTTTACATATTAGTAAGCATTGTATAAGATCCAGTTTCTGCCATTTGATATGACAGAGTTCCTTTAACTGGTGGAGAAAATATCTTTCTTCTTCTCGTCTGCTTGCTTGTAAAAGCAATTGCCATAACACTTGCACTCAAACTGATAAGGTAATTAACCTGAAATAAAAAAAAGCATAAGATTTCAAGACTTTATGTTAGAATCAAGGTGTATATTTTTCTAAAAGAAATAGAAGTACCAACGTACCAAAGTTATATTCATAAAAATCGATGTCAAAAACACTATGACGAGCCTGATTGCAGATCCTTCAATCTGAAAAAAAATTACAAATGCTTTAACAAGTGTTGAATGATAATTAAGTCCACAGAAATGAACGAGAACAGCAAAATCTGACAAACCTTCTTGCAGTAATAATCCTTTGCTTCAGCACAATAAACACCAACAGCCCTTTTCCGCAGACCCAACTGTTCACAGAAGTTTCTGACGTAGGCATATCCTTTGCGGAAGTAGACAAGTGCCCGGTCAGCTAACTGAACGACATACTTGACACTCTTCCGGGCTTCTTTGACAGCCAAACGAGCTCCATCAAAAGCTGCACTCGCATATCTTCTACAATTCAATGCGAGATCATGGATGATTTCCCAGGCACCCCGTGCCATTGCTGTTGCCACTTCTTTGACCTTCAGAAGCCCTTGACGCGCCTTGTTCAGGGACCATCGGGCAGCCGCTTTAGCCTTTTCAGCAGCTTGTTGTGCCTTTTCCTTTGCAAGCTGAGCAAGCATCCGACTATTTTCGTCTACAGCATCTAACATCTTCTTGCCAGCCTCCACTGCTTTCTTCATGGCTAATCTAGCTTCCTCTGAAGCAAGTATTGCCATAACGGTAGCTTCATTCGCCATCAGCCTCAACTTTCCCATTACCTGCTCTTTTTGTTCCTTGGTGATGTTCACCATATCCTCTGCAGCACTGCCATCCATTATTATATCATCAAATTCACTTGGTAATGTAACAGATGGACGTTTTAGCTTCTCCTTACTGACTTTGTCATCAACATAAGCCCTTATGTCAAATGTTAATAGATCCTTTGAGAAGTCGTCGCTTTCATTTCTTAACAGCTCAAGAACGGTCAGTGTGATGTTGTTGTCATCTGGAATTTGGAATTGCTCACTAGCAACATAGAGTTCTTGGGCTGTAAAATTGGCCGTTTCTGGCTTCAGTCGATTCAGTGTATCAATTTGTTCTTCAGACAAACTGACGTTATTCCTAATCAAAAGAAAGAGGACATCTTGTTGAATTGGTTCTGGAAGGGAATCAAATGCATCATCTGGAATAGAGACATTGCTCTTCAAGAGATGCTTGAGCAACTTCAGACGAGCTGACGATGGTAGATCAGGCAAAGGATCTTCTGGTAACGAAATGTTGTTCTTCAGCAAGTGTAAGAACACATCAAGCCGAGCAGGTTCTGGAACTGATCCCAATACATCATGTGGTAGTGACATGTTTTGTGAAACAATTTGGACAAGCACATCCAAATCAGTAGATTTTGGGATGGATCCAACCACATCTGGAGTCAGGGTGAGATTGTTTCTTAGCATGTCCACAAGCACATCAGCTCTTGCAGTTTCTCCAAGTGAAGCAAATGCATTGTCTGGAATTGATATGTTACTTTTCAGTAAGTGCATGAGTACATCTTGACGAGCATAGTCTGGTAGTTTAAGAAATGTATCAGGAGACAAAGAGGCATTATTCCTCAGCAAGTTCATAACCACTTCTAAAGTTGGTAGTTTGGAAAAAGCGGTCAGTGATTCCTCTGGTAAAGACACATTTTTCTTCAGCAGTTGCAAGAGGACATCCAGTTGGGTAGATTCCGGAAGAGCTGCCAATACATTTTCTGACAATGACACATTTACTTTCAGAACATCTAAGAGCAGATCTAATCGACTGGAGTCGGGTAATGATTCAAGGATACCCTTTGGTATGGAAATATTGGCCAGCTGGGGTAGTTCCATAATTGTTTTGAGGTTCATTGAAGTTATGCTAGCAGGTAAACTAATATTCTTCTTTTCAAGAAGTGTTTCCAGTTCATCTAGCTTTTCACCAGTTACATCATCGATGTAAGCCGCTATATCTTCGACATGACCAGCATAACTCTGGTTATAGATCCTAGTCAGCAAATCACTGTCCAAAACATTGTCATCAAGCATTTGTAGAGAGTCATCAATGTAGATCAAGAGGGTGTCAGTTTCTTGATGTACTGTGTGGTTGAAAAATGTTGCAAATATGTCCACCTTGCCTTCAACTGCTGAAAATTGGCCAAGAACAAATTCTGTGGATTGATCAATTCTCCGGAACAGAGTGCTACTGTTTGTCCTGGCAACCTCCTGAAAATCATTAAAAAAAAAATTGATATCAGATGCTTTCACTAAAGTGCATTTAAGCCATCTCATTATGCAATATATACTCACACTATGCTCAATTGTCGTTAATAAACTGTCTAGCCATTCAGAGTCTTCCAGTTCATCCAAATAGTTTACAAACACGTTCTCCAATTTTTCAGCAATACCATAGAGCTTTGATGTGTTGAAATTGTTGATTGCAGCAAGCACACCTTCAATATTATACTGCTCAAACAAATCAGCTTGCAAACCTGGACATAAAAAATAGTCTATACGTTTTTATAGGAAGCATAGTAAACTAAGTAAAGGACTACCAGTCATAAAAATACACTCAGCAAATACACTCAGCCAAAAAAGAAGCGCAAATTAGAGCTGTCACAATTTAATTTCTTGCATATATTTAGTTTTTGGATTAGTTACATCTTTTTTTTTTTTGGCTTAATAGATTTACTATATTGTTCTTAGGTACAATATTGATCGTTGTGGACATCTCATTGCAGAGTATTAATTTGTGATTAATGTCAACTGGATACACTGTGTATATATACCAGGAGTTAAACAGAAAACAGCAGGCGAGCAGTAAATCGAATTTCACACCACCTGTAACATAAAATTAACACAATGTCAAAACAAAGAGCACTAACCAAAGTCAGTGACTGATATGCAGGTGGGAACATACACACAGGCAAAGTGGAAAGCCACAAAGAGGAGGGCTGGGAACAACATCACAAAGATGAGGATGATCCACAGAAGATGAAGAAAATGAGCAAACAGCACACTCTGAAATATAATGTTTCAAGTTTATGAGTCTCAATGACTGCACATTTATAAGTATCAAAATCATCTCCCTCAAAAGATCACATATCTTATTTAGGGTGACAAAAACGATGGTCTACCTAAGGCCAACGTAGTTTCCAATAAAACTAATAATTTTTAAGACCATCTCACTAATTGGGCAATGTGACTTCGAAACTTTTAAGATCATCTTACTAACAGGGTAGTGTGACTTTGCACAATGTATGAACCTGATAGATGAGTTCAGTGTAGTTGTCAAACTTAAAACAAGACGTGCACCAAAGCAGTTGTAAGATAAAGATTACTTCAGTTGATATAAAAATCAACATGTACATACACTCTCAAATATGCCCTTAACAAGTTGCTCAAAACTGATTACTTACAATGACATGGAAACAGCAGCAAGTCTTGAAGCACCTCCCCTTGCGACTGCAGCCATTTGAGATCATGATGAGGAAGAGCCAGCCCAGACCTACGAGCATGTGGAATCCCATGATGAACCACATCACTGGTTTCATCCTAAATGCAAACGAAGCAAAGGCACACACATCTTGTAAATGTGGAAATGTACTGGGAATATCATGTTCCAGCTACCAATCAAACTTATTGCAAATAATATAATTAAAATAAACACCAATAAAGCTACCAAGGCTTGATTTTCTTCTTTTCTTAAACCCAGATCACACTATCACGAGTAAGAGAGCTCAGTGACCACGGACGTCAAAACGGGACTATACATGCTCACTTGTGGCTCTGGTAATCATGTATAAATTCTTTCGACAAGTGTTTGAGGGACGTGGGACGATTGCGGGAGAAAGATGGGCAGTTCAGGGAGAAGCCAGAAGAGACTTTTGTGGGGCTTCCTACGACCCCTCAGCAGACGTCCTTCGGCCGCTCTGCAAGTGGTCGACGAGTAAAGGAGGAGAAGGCTAGGGATGGGCACGGTGCCAGCACGGACGGTCAATGGAGTGTGTGTGTGATTAGGGCTTTACGTCCAGTATTTCAGCACCAGTGGGGCTAATTAGGACAGGCAGAGACCATGGCAATGAGACGACGGATGAAAAAGCCATCCAACTTAGGCTCAACCGGGAATCGAACCCGGGACCCAGCGGTTGGAAACCCAGAGCGCTACCTCTGAGCTAGGCCCCCACCCTCGGACGGTCAATGGAAGACGATGGGCGGGCCACAGAGGTCCGCTGAGCGTTTCACGAGTGTCACGAGCTGTACTAGAGTGAACATCGAGTGGATCGCAAGTATACATGGATAGACACCCTCCCGTGCATACCCGCGGACGTACTTAGATCATTGCTAACTGTAACTGTAACTCCTGTAACATCATGCAAGCGACAAAATTTGTCTTTATGATGCCACCCCATTATTGTAACTTTTTTTTAATAATAAGCCAACTATTCTGGTCTTAATTTTGAAATGGTTTTACCCTGAACAGATCTCAAAATAAATAACTTGTTGAAATGGTTTTACCTTAAAAAGATCTAAAAGTGGCTAACATGTTAGACATATTGACACCGTCTAGAGTAAAAACTTCGTCAGTCTCAGTCAATGGCCTCTGTCATGGTCATATTGACGAAATTCTTTGTCAGAACATGTCACTCTGCAAAATAATGACTAAGGCTGACTAACCTATTAGATAAAAACGACTAATTTATTGTCAATATTGCCGTGGAGGTCGATCATTCTTGACACTTTTTAAATGGTCACATTTTGTCAAAAAGGTTATCAGCAAAAGCTGTCACATTTTGTCAAAAAGATTATCAGCAAAAGCTTTTTCCTTTTGCTGTCCAAATTTTGAACCGTAGATAAATAAATACTCCATCCAACACACACACATATCAGAGAAAGACAACATGCACAAGTATGTAGAACAAAAATATGTGACAGAGAATGAAATGCACCTTACACCAAGAAGGGATCAGGCAAAAGAAGATAAGCTCCAACTCCAAAGTAAGTGATCTATTAATGAGATATATAATCTTTTCTCACAGGGGAACATTGATGAATGTGAGGATGAAGTCCATGACGTAGGTCAGACATATAGCTATGATAAGACAGACAATGATGCACATCACAAAAGATGTGATGGTCCATCCCCACAGCCATATATTGGCTGCTCGAGGCATCTTGGGCCTTCTTGAAGCAACTATTAATTATCCATTGTCAGCTATAGTCGGCGCATAGTCAATCCATAGTCAGTTCCTAATTATTTGTCAACATCACATTTGCTGCAATTATACCCATTGAAAGCTTTTATCCAAATGCATTTGCAGTCTGGTACACCACACGGAAGATCAATAAAATACTACGTTATTATATACATTTGAAATGTATTCAATGGATTTTAATGCATTCAATGGATTTTAATATTAAAGTCACACGTGATATAAAAATAACGTAATAAGGTCTGCCAATAGGTTTCGTTTTTATTGAGTCATTGGTGCCCTGGTGCTACTACCTTAACCTCATGACAACAAAACCTGTCCAGCACAAGGGCCTAAATGCTCCAACAATACCTGATAAATAATTTATAATGAACTTTTCACCTCTATAATTATTACAGCTAACATGTACACATGCTAACAAAGGTTATCCTCTATTAGTCAATAATCATATAAACAGGTTTATGCATGATATATTGTGCATGGCTTACAATGTATAATGGCGCCAGGGTAGGATTAATCATATTGAGGTCATTCAACATATAAATATATATTACCATCCCGTGGACCCTGGATGTAATCATTCTATACCATTCGTGTACACTACGTATTTTAAATCTCCCTTTTTTTGGCAATCATTGATGTTAGCAAATATATTAATTTGTGTGGACTTGTGTAGTGTACCACCAGTTACTATCTGCCGTAAAATATCATGAATGGTTAGTGGTTAATTAACTGGAAGGGTCTCCTAGAGATCCAGACATTTCATAATGCCAAAAATACCTGGATGGGACGACTATGCTAGAATGCCTTTCCCAAATTTCTTTCTGCATTTTATTTTCCTTTTAGTTCTATTTAGTGGTGTTTTTAATTATACCTTTCATCTAAAATTACCCCAGGCCTTGCATCATTGTATATACTATTAAACACCGGACTTACATCACACACTTTAAATCTGACTAAACCAATTATACTATTAGATTTTGTTTAGACAGGTAAAAATATGTTTATGTTTAGTCAGCTTATAATGACCAGCTGACAGAGGCAGACGTTATGATGAAATGATGAGGCTTGGAGTCCACACCATGTTAAGAATTTAGCCCATAGGTGGGGTCTTTTACTTGCCTCAGCATAGACACCGAATACAAGGCACCTTCAATTGATAGCTTATGAAGAGCACCACGTCAGGGTATCGAACCCAGGTCCCGGGACCTTCAGCAGAGCTGACCAATGCGGAATTGGCAATGCCTTAACCATTAGGCCACCCAGCTGCTTGTTTAGTGTTTAAAACAATGTAGCAAACATTTGTTTCGGTCAATTAAATATGCTCTCTAAACATATGCTTACTATCTAAACATTGTGTTCTAAATGATTAGAGCTCTGAGTGTCAATTTTTCGTGATTGGATGTTAGTGAAATAAATAAGCCTGATAGGTATGACTGCATTCTTCATAGCTATGATTTTCTGATCACTTCGTGACACCTTACGACAAATAACTGGTTCACCCAAGGATTAATCCGCATCAATCACATCTAATGCGAAGGAGATGGGAGACGGCATGTCACCCACACATTGGAGACACTGAACGCAGCCTAAGAGCCAGAATAGCAGAACATCCAAGACCAAGTTCCAGTACGTCAGAGTGTCATGTAATACTAACAAAGATTCACCAGCACATCATGTTAACATAAAAAAGGTCAAGATTTTATTCAAAGAAAATATGTGGTTGCAAAGATGAGTGTGAAGTTTATTGGATATTGGATATTTGATATTCGTTTGATATTCGCAAGGTGAAGCTTGTTGGATATTGGATGTTCGTATAATATAAGTCCAAAAAATCATAATATCAAATATCCAATACCCAACAAACTTCACCTTGCGAATATCAAACAAATATCCAATATCCAATATCCAACAAACTTCACACTCATGTTCCAAAGAGGCATAAAAGAATCCGTCCACATTAGGATTCTTAGGACAGTTTACTGAGAAGCCAAACTGTGAACAACACCAACACAGAAACTCCAACTTCCAGTCAGGAACTTGTCATCAAGGCTATGAGACATATAGCTGAAAGCTAAAGGCAAGCAAAATTCTTATGTCTGTACAAGGTTAAAATCTCCAACTGATTGTTTTCGCTATTTTCTCATAATGTGATTAGATATGTATTTAAAAGGCAACAATGAATATGAAGCTGAACATATGCTTATGACCTAAAAACATCAGCCCCTTCCTTTCAACTAATATAAACGATATACTCGTACACATCCGAAAAGTTTCAAACATGTTTAAAAATGTTTACCCTCTCCACGTATGGCCGTGAGTGATCTACAAATTAGCGCGAGTATACGTAAAACGCTCGGCGAGTGAATCACGTATGGCCAAGGATGACCACGAGTAAACAAAATGTTTCATACGTGGTCATACGTAGCTCTTATATGTGATAGTGTGAACGCCCCTTAACATGACCTTGGTTGCTAGATATCTGGTTTACTTCAGAGGGTAAGTATACATGTACAATATAACAGTTTTGGGAACACAGAGCATGATGGATGCACAGGGCCAAGCATGCCAACAAGATTTTCTGCAACTTGAGACAGACACAAGCAGTGACTATCTAATTATTTAGTTAACTACTTGTGGGTATTTTTGAGCTTCAGGCTGGGCTGCAGAGTCAGGTGTAGAAGTCAATTATTGTGAGGGTTTGGGCTGTGTCTGAGTTGGTAGAAATATGCTTGTCTTGGGACAAGAAACTACAGAATTAAGAAAAATTACATATGATTTACAAAACCTTGCATGCCATGTGCTTCTACTGACATGATTTTGGCTTTGATAATTTTCGAATCATCATTACAGAAGTAATGTCCTTGAAGTAATAATAGAAAGATTAATATAACTGGTTCCCCAGTATTATTATATTATGATATTTCTTGTGAAGGGCAATTGTACTTCCTGAAGATTGACTTGCCAGTTGACAACAACAATAGTTTGCCCTGCTTCTGTACCATGGCACAAAATTTCATGGTAGGCAGAATATTCTTTTATTTTGGTATATTTTTTCTTGTACTTTGTCATTTTACCCATGTATACTGTTACTTTGAATAATTGCTTAAATGTGAAATGTTTTTGTCTTAAATATTTATTTTTTGTGTCTTTCGGTTTTTGTTTTTTTAGCAGTGTGTAC
This sequence comes from Alitta virens, assembly GCA_932294295.1. Classification (NCBI taxonomy): domain Eukaryota; kingdom Metazoa; phylum Annelida; class Polychaeta; order Phyllodocida; family Nereididae; genus Alitta; species Alitta virens. The sequence goes on along the minus strand of OW028573.1, from coordinate 15,917,698 downwards.
AGTTAGTTTCATCAAATATGGTCGACTCAAGCGGTCTTTAGCAACCTGTACCTGGCTGTGGTCTAAACATGCTAAAGCCAGCTGCTTCTGTCCACTTCTATAGCTAACAATCGGCTTACATCTATCACAAGAAAATGTAAATGTAAGAAAAATGTAAATGTAAAATGTAAAATGTAAGAAAAATGTAAATGTAAGAAATTAATATATCATAAATATGTACTTTTAGATCCGTTTTTTAATGGAACTAACTGTACTATGTACATGTATGTATGACTGGGTCAGTGTCAGAAATTTGTGGAACTAGGATCTATTTACAACTATTTGTATTTGTCATAGCACCAGTCCCTTCAACTTCAAGGGCTTCATGGACACAAAATTAAAGGATATTCAAGGTGATTTTAGTGTAAAATAATATATATGCAATCATGAATATGTAATATGACAGTTACTCTAAGGTTGGAAAGATGCAATTCACGTACCTGTGCCAGACCCCAAATTTTTTAGATATTGGTACCACTTGGGTGGGCAAAGGTTATCATATATTTTCTGAAAGCCTATATTCTCAGGACTCTGAAAATGGATGATAACCACCTAAACAGGGTTGCTTTTAGAAAATACAGCATGACAAAGTAGAATATTCAGCCAAGTTTTGCCCTGCAAATTCCATGCTCTTGCTGCAAATTAGTGTAATCTCTGAAGTAAAAATCATATCAACTTGAAAAAGGTGTGTGACCATATGTTATGTGAGATGGGCAATTGATTTATGATGTCCAAAATGTGATTGCATCGAAGGTCAAGGTCACACTCAAAGGTCAGGGTCAATAAAATTTCACATATATGACCTTACTCCAAGTGTTTTAATCACAGTGAACAGTTGTAATGGCACCAGTGCTTCAGTATTTACAACATTCAATAAAGTTTGATAATCTTTCTGGTAATGACAAAATATTAAGTACTTTCTGTTGCGCTTTATCACAGTACACATCACTCCAGTAATTACATTTCCCTTAAAGTTCAGATTTGTGCATCGTATGAAGTCCTTTTAACATGCAGACATATAAGATACATAATTTTAGCAATCATGACTGATAAAAAGTGATTTACCACTACAGATATAATAAATCTTAAGTATCAGTCTGGTGGAACCCTCAATCTGGGACCATACACCTGTCAGCATCGAAGTAATGGAGCAAAGCATACGTGGGCTTGAATGAGTGATATTATGCTTAATGACATGTTAACTGGTGAGGTCAAACATAACTGGAATGTGCATTAAGCAAAGCCTTGTATTGACCACTAGGGTTTGAGATCTTTTACCACCCTTACATCGAGGAGGCCCCAGAAGGTATTGCTTTCTAACATTGTCTATACTTGTCACGATGCGATGTAATTTGATGGATTGAAACCATCGAATCCCTTTTTTAAAAAGTCAATTTGGGGCAAATACAATTTTGCCGGAATGTCCATTTGCAGTTGATCAAATTTCCTCTTCCATAACAGTGTCAAAATCTAGGTATAGGGTCCATCCTGTAGGAACTCTACTGATGGTGGTGGATTAGGGCTTTACGTCCTGTATTTCTGCACCTGATGGGCTAATTAGGACAGGTAGGGACCATGGCAATGAGACGAAGGATGAAACAGCCATCCAACATAGGCTTGACCGGGAATTGAACCCGGGACCCAGTGGTTGGAAGCCCAGCGCGCTACCACTGAGCTAGGCCCCCACCCCTGGAAGGAACTCTACTGAAATGTTTCTTGCAAACAGGACATATTTCCATGGTATTAGTCCTCTTTTTTCACATCTAGTAAAAACCTAAACAACCAGGAGTGATCTACGAAAGCCTTACAAGACATCTGACAGTGATTTGAAGTGTGATCAGAAAGGATATGGAATCAAATACATAAGTCCTTATTCGGGATTTAGTAAACCAATTCATAGGTTACCGACACTCCAAGCCATTCAGCAAAACACAACAATGCCATGATCATATTGTCAGTCCCGTTTTTACTTGATGCTTCATACAAGTCAAATATGACCTCTTGGTTGAGAAGAATTCCTTCCATCTTTACAAGCTTTTTGTGGTTTTCTGCTAAGGGAGGTTCATCTTGTTTTCATGACGGGATTAATAATAGATGCATGGTAGTGATAATCAACACTTGGGTAGAAAACTCAGCCAATGGCTGAAACAAAGCAGTGTACAATGCCATGACTGCCAGCAAAAGCTTGTTTTCGGTACCATCATAAATTTGCATTGGATCAGGATCCTCCACCAAACGATGCCGTCTTTGCACTGTACACTGCTTTGTGTTGGTCACTGGTTAAGGTATTCACACCAGATGCTGAATACCACCACAAGAATGATCACAGGATGTTCTTATGGTGGAAGCAGCAAGGTAGTTGCCTCAACTGAACATGTTGGTCAAGCATGTCAAAAATCATGGGGTTGGAGAGCCTATAATAGTGTAATATGCCATCGTGAAAAACAGGTCTTCTATGTTACGAGGAGGGAGTGGGACTGAATCTCTTTGACTTCTGCTCACAAAGAACATGGTTTTGAAGAACCAGTCTATGGTCTCCATTCTGACTGGTCGTAAGCAACACAGAATAGACAAGTACTGATGATAACATTGAAGAAAGGATCCCCAGGCCCACAGCAACTTTGTAACTCCCCTACAGCTAGTATTCTTGTGTAGGCACCCTGACAAGATGCACATTTCCAGCCAGTCACTTGAAAAGCCCGGCTGCAAATATAATTTGTAATGTTATAAAATACAAGTGTTCCAGGGATCATGGGAATTGTGACTGTCTGAGTTGCCTTCCTGGGGGTATAGACAACTACCTGGTTATGGAATTGTGTAAATTATGAGATTGTTACCCGAATTGCATGAAACACATCCTGGGATAGTATATGTGGTTTCCGGGTATGGATTTTGAAATTGAGAAAATTGTCAAGGGATGTGTTGCTTGTCAAGCAATGCAGAAGGACGCACCAACTGTATTGTATATCCCATGGGAATATCCATTTTGTGTTGGGAGCGAGTAAATGTGGATTTTGCAGAAATTAACAAGATGCATCTTATGTTACTAGGCTCTTATTCGAAATGGCCAGAAGTAAAAGAAATGCGCACCACTATGACCAGTCAAACCATTCAGGAATTAAGGAGATTATTTGTGTCGTATGGATTTCCTGAAATTTTAGTTTCAAACAATGGACCGCAATTGGTGAGTGGAAAGATGGAACTGTTTCTCAAGTCTATTAGCATCCATTATAGTGGGTGGGTGGGTGGGTGATTAGGGCTTTACGTCCTGTATTTCTGCACCAGTTGGGCTTATTAGGACAGGCAGAGACCATGGCAATGAGATGAAGGATGAAACAGCCATCCAACTTAGGCTCGACCGGGAATCAAACCCAGGACCCAGCGGTTGGAAGCCCAGAGCGTTACCTCTGAGCTAGGCCCCCGCCCCATCCATTATAGTGAGGCAGATAGGTGAAAAAAAACTTTAGAGTATCATATAAGGCTCATTATTGCCGCATAAGTACATGTATAAATCCATTGAATTCAAGCACCCGACTCTCTGATGGAATTGACATTCAAAGAAGAGTGGAAAAGCTCTGAATACCACTGAAGCGGCACATTCTTAAGAGTTGCTGACAATCTGAACTGTTCCATAGACTTGCTCTCTCCGAAAGGCAAAAATAATCTCTCTGAAGGATTATGGGGCAAGTATACTGTGCACATGCAATCACAAAGTTGACAGCAGAACATTTGTTCATATTGCCAGATACATGTACAGTGCTGGACTGAAGAGATTTTAATTGAAATAACAGACACAGATGTTGTAGTTCATGCTTTATCTGTGGGACACCAAGAACTGGGTTTAAAGGCTCTGGCAAATAGGATCCTGTTGTGTCTTTGACAAATCCAACAGCATAACAATGCTTAAGTGTGTGTGTGATTAGGGCTTTACATCCTGTATTTCTGCACCAGTTGGGCTAATTAGGACAGGCAGAGACCATGGCAATGAGACGAAGGATGAAACAGCCATCCAACTTAGGCTCGACCGGGAATCGAACCCGGGTCCCAGCGGTTGGAAGCCCAGAATGCTACCTCTGAGCTAGGCCCCCGCCCCATAACAATGCTTAAAGTTGGAGTTGGACTATTCCTGAATGTTGGGCCTGTTTGGACAAACATCCCTGAAGCTGATACTGCTTGTACATATGTAGAGAATTGTGTGTGTGTGTGTGTGAGTTATTGTTTAACGCCTCATCAGCACCTGAGTGGGCTATGTAGAGGCTCTCTAGGTTAAGATTGATTATCTATATTTGGTAGTAGAAACCAGAAGCATATAAAAAATCAATAATTGTCTGGGTTGGATATCTGGTAAAGAGATGTTGTAAGGTATTAGCTTGAAACAAAGGTCTTCTAAAGCGTTGTAAGTGGCTGCAATCTAATAAAATATGTTTGATTGTTAGGGGGCACTGACAACTCTGGCATACCGGTGCCGGTTCATTGACTAAAAGGTGTAAATGTGCAAGTCTTGAATGACCTATGAGGCATCTGTGATATATTCCTTGATCTTTGCGAGTATTGAACCTACTAGGTATTTTATTTTGAATGCAAGGTAAGATTGAATGCAACTTGTTATTACATTCATTCCATTGTCTTTGCCAGCAAGACATGATAAAAGATTTTATAGTCATTTTAAAATCAGTGTATGGAATGGTAAAATCAGTTATCTCTTTTGTAAGAGCCCTTTTTGCTGCCAGGTCTGCTTTTTCATTCCCTTCAATGCCAGCGTGTCCAGGAATCCAGCAGAATACTATGTCTTTGTATTCGTGAAGATAGAAATACTTAATAAGAACATCTAAGATCCCAGGGTTATCAAGTTGTTTATTTTGGACTGCTTGAAGAGCAGATTTGGAATCAGAACAGATAACATAACGATCTGATTCTGAGTCCTCGATGTTCTTTAAGGCAAGGTAAATAGCTGTTAATTCTGCAGTGTATATTGAGCAGTGGTCTGGAAGACGACATTCAGCTATAACGGTTTTATAAGAAGTGACTGCACAGCCTACTCGTCTTTCCATTTTTGAGCCATCTGTGTATAGAAATTTGTATGATTCGTATTTAAACATACTATAAAATAGGTTTTGATAGTCTACCGGATTGGTTTCGCTTTTCTTAAGCTCTGCCAAATCCAGTATAACTTTCGGGACTGGGAGAATCCATGGCGGAATGGGTGGTACTTCCGTCTCGGCAATGATTGTAGTATCAATTTTTGCAGCCTCAAGATAGAATTTCATGCGTAATCCCAGTGGTCGAATGGCGTTTGAACGAGATTCATAATGATGCATGTACTTTGGATGAAATATTACATCATATACTTTTAGTATGTATTGCATGGATAACTTGATACGACGAAGGGAAAATGGAGGTTCCCCTGCCAGTACATATAAGCTCTCTACAGGAGATGTACGAAAAGCTCTTAAGCTTAGTCGCAACCCTTGATGATGTACAGAATTCAGGCATTTTAGATAAGATGGTCTGGCGGAGCCATATACCACAGAACCATAATCAAGTCGAGAACGAGTGATTGCACGATAGAGACGAAGGAGGACCGTTGTGTCCCCACCCCAATTATATTTGCTCACTACTTTAAGGAGGTTCATTGATTTCAGGCACTTTGCTTTCAGTGCTTTGATATGCGGAATGAAAGACAGTTTGGAGTCAAGAAGAACACCCAAAAATTTTGTTTCATTCACCACTTTTATTTGACAGTTGTTGATTATTAGTGATGGATCTGGATGTTTTGATCGTAAGTGACGGAAAGGCATACAAACTGTCTTCTGCTTAGAGAACTTGAAGCCATTTTCAAGTGACCATTTGTGAATCCTATTCAAATTCAATTGCAGTTGTCGTTCTATAGTTGGCATATATCTGGAACGGTATGCAATGAGGAAATCGTCAACATACAGGTGGTGGTGGTGGTGGATTAGGGCTTTACGTCCTGTATTTCTGCACCTGATGGGCTAATTAGGACAGGTAGGGACCATGGCAATGAGATGAAGGATGAAACAGCCATCCAACATAGGCTCAACCGGGAATTGAACCCGGGATCCAGTGGTTGGAAGCCCAGCGCGCTACCACTGAGCTAGGCCCCCACCCCCATCAATATATAGGGATGACATAAGATTTTCTGAGATGGAATTTACTATACTGTTGATTTTGATGTTAAAGAGGGTGGGCGAGAGAATACTACCCTGAGGGACTCCATTCTCCTGAGAGTAGGAGCTTGACATCGTTGATCCCACACGGACCTTAAAGAAGCGATCCTGTAGGAAGGATCCGATGACATATGTAGAGGATAATATTTTGTTAATGTCTAGAGCTGCACTAACGTACAGTTCTCTTCAAGTGAGTTGGGGAAAGCTGGCTTGCCTTCTATCTTGTGTTTGCATTCCTATACTTAACATATAAGAAAAGTTTGTCATGATTAAGTATCTTAAAATTGATTATGTGGACTGCGACTTTTGGAATTGGACTTGATTTTATGTACTGTCATATATACTCAAGTTGTATTTTGTAAGATTATGAGCAATTAATTTGTTTGGAAACCATAAGAAATTTTAAGTTGTCATTAGTAATTTCATAACGGTAAAACATGATGATTTCAGTTTTATTTGATATTGATGCTATAGTTTATTGTTGAACAACTTCATTTTCGTGAAGTAATAATGTTTAACATGTTTATCGTAATTATGAAGGGAGTTAAAATGTTCGAAGTTTGAAGTGAAGTGGCATTTTATTTGGTATCCTGGTCAAGTAAATAACTATCATGTAACAATGTAATTTGACATCAACCAAGGTTATCAGATATGGATCTTGCAATTTTGTGGGTTTCCATAATTACATGGGGTAAAGTGTAGTGTATTTGGCCCCCTAGTGTGGTAATGCAATGCGCTATCATGCGCATTCTGGTGTATAATTTATAAAAAGGAAACTAATAAAAACAGACTTCCTGCAGACTAAAAAGCCACAAGACGTGTTTGGAATTTGTCAGATGTTAAAATAAAGCATCAATGTTATACAAATATTACATAAGGGGAACCCTTTTTGATGAAATTCACATGCTATATTACGTACAGCATTTTAACATGTCACCAGCCCATCAAAAATCTTTGTCCTAAAGTATATAATTCAGATTCTTGAAGGACATTTACGTGCATGGCTGTCAGTTTAGCATTAGTTTGACGTAACCAATGTACCGTTATATAAAAGGAAACGCCCTTTTTGATGAAATTCACATACTATCATATGAACAGCATTTTAACAGAATTCTTGGCCCATAAATTCAGCAATTAAAACATCAGTCAGAAAGCTTGCAAGTGAATTTCTGTGAACATGTACAGCAACAAACTATGCCAATTAAAACCCATGACAGAAAGGGAGGTTTCTTTGAGTTGGTCTTCATGTCTGTTTTGAAGTAATCAGAACATTCGGAAGGTGACAAAAACGTAACTCTTCATGACAGAATTCACATCTTTATTTTGGCTATCACATCACCGCATCATTGGCCAATTATGCAAGACATTCATTTGCTCATTACAAAATTACAAAACTAGAAACCAGATCAATATACATCTTTATATTTTGAAGTTAAATAATCCCAGTTATATAAATACCATGACATCATTAACTTTAAGGAACACTGAAAATATTTAACATATCACATTAGACACAGTTCACATTTTATTCAGAGATTCATATTCATAAAGGGGAAGATACAATTGATTATCTTTAAGAAGCCACATGCACACAACTTGTCAAGAAGCATACCATCTTAATATCTATTGCTGATAATAAGTTGGCAAAGTCACATCTGACAGGTCGAAAATGTTCAAGCACAATTATAAGTTCTACTACTTGTATCTGTTTGGACAAATCAGATACTTAACAGGAATTAACATCAACTTCAAACAAATCTTGAACATACAAGTACAGGCAGCAATTAACACTGTGACCAGATATGCTTTGTCATCTTGTTTTTGTTTTTATAGAAAAGCATTGACCTCTCACTAAAGATTTTATTAACACATCAAATACGACCACTAAAATAAGGTGCACAACAATTTCTAAATAAGCAATTTTGTTAGAATAGGGCTTCTACTATTGCTTTCTAATGTGCCATGGCCTAGTTGTCACTAAGTTTGACTTACGCAAACAGTTATCAAACATCGAACAGTGTAAAATACTGTCTGAACAACATTAATGGTAACCATAGTTGTAAAATTGACACAGATTCCATAAAAAATATTCAAATACTATTAAATCACAAGAGCAGCAGAAAGGCAATATTCCAAAAACTGGCATGAACATAAATTTTGAGGTAGGATACAATCAACTTCAGGTGAAGAAAAAAGCAAATAAGTGTGCTGATGAATACTTGTATAACATACATTGTTCCAGAAAAGACACTCCGATACAGTCACAGTGCACTTTCAAAATAAATTGCTCACACATGATTGGTTCAATAAATATAATACTGACATTTTGTATTGTTGCTTCAATAAATAATATGCATTATGACTGCAACAATTGCAAAACTGTCTCAATCAGTACGATTTGATTTGTGAAGCAATAGTTAGATTAGAAGTGAGCTTAACTTGCAGGAGTTCCAATAATAAATATATTCATACTCTAATTATTATATTAAGACTGTTTAGATATAATTTATAATTGAACAAGACAAACAACGATAGAAAAAATATCAATTCCTGCGCCTTGCCCTTTTCACATCTTCCTTGACTTTCCATAACATGATCTCCATGCAAGAAACAGCATCTTCCTTGCTGTCATGACCATCTTCTACAAAAGATTTGAATACATGGTGTCAACAACTAAGATGTGCTGAAATATTGTGGGAAAACCAATTACTAAAGTTAGACTAATCAGACTTTGATTATGCTGAACTTTAAACATAGAATCTTCCCAAATTGACTTTTAATTAAACTTTATCATATATCTACATCAAACATACATTCTTTCGACATACTGTATAATCTAGTTTTGACGAGACTAAAATTATAGCTTAAGATGTAAAAAACAAACAGCAAAACTTTACCATCATTCTGGATGATCTTCTGCATATAATCGGCCATCAACGTTCGCAGGGCTTTCTTGTAAGGTGGGCCTAATTTGTGTGGAAACACAACCGAGGTATCCACAACTGTTTCATGTATAAGCTGAAAGTAATAATGAAGTTTTAGAAAGTCTTAGCTAATTAAGCCCAACGGACGTTTCCTCAAGTGCCTATAGATTTGATTAGATAATTGAAGTTGATTCAAATTTATTTACATTGCATCACTTGGATCAACATCTAATCACGAGATTTTCGTTGTATTTTGCAATGACTGAATAAAGCATTATTATCATTATTACATGACAGTCAATGGCACTACAATACCATGAAATATAAATCTATCCATGGAAACCATGAGACACCATGGGATAGAACAATCATACTTTTAAAGCAACCATGTCACTCTCCAAGCTGTGTCCAATTAGAATGGTCTTGTCACTGAACATTCGAAGAAGCATCTTTTGGATATCCCTCAGTGTGGTCGTCACTCCAGCCATGTCTGCTTCTGTTACACCACTGAATCTGTGGGAACGTACAATTTTAAGATTTAATTATCGCCAAAAGGATCAACTAATTATTGCATAAAGGGACACTGTACAGAAACAAAAAATGTTCCTCGGTCAAAGCTAGTTACTTAATTGAAACAAACAAATAGAGTATTATATATGTTTCTTTTGATAAACTTACCTGGTATTGTAATCAACAACGGGATAATCTGGTATGACCTTACTCTCTAATGCTACTTCACATGATTCATCTATCACAGTCACTCTCGCCAACTCAAATCCACCTTCAGTGTACACCTGTCGCAAAAAATTACCAAACTTATACTTGTGACTTGCACCTTGTCAATTGAAACTCTCAAGACTCAGTAACAATAACTAACAGCAGTAAGTAAGACTAAAGTTATTACCATACAATTACATGTCAAACATCATACTTACCATCTCACAGTCAAGGGCATAAACTCCATAATTTCCATCAGTTTTGGAAGAGGATGGTTTTGTTTGCCTGTAACCAGTAAAGTCCTCATATTTGTTCTGATCATGCACGTGCCTCTGAAACAAAGAAATTGCAAAATATTATACAATCAGTTTTCCACAACAGTCATAGCATTTTGACAATTTCAGCAAGTAACATTCAAATCAAACCTGTCCAATATGGCATCCTTTAGCAGACAGATCGCCTGAACAACAGGTGTATCTGTGATCCCACTGACCGGCAACTGGAACAGAATAGTCATAAAAACAAACTTCACAAAAAAAACTAATCTTAGAAAAAATCTCTATTTCATTCATGCCCAGGGACAATGTGGTAATAAATTACAATGTATCAACGAAGATATTTAATTTTCCTAGGAGGGAATGAATGACAAATCTCTCACTTTTTCGTTTAAAAGCCTTGCCCCAGTGATGAACGCACTGCTCTTGAATCACACACTTTCCATCCTCAGTTATCAAAAACCGTTTCCCACAACGACGACATATCCTTTCATTTGCTGCAAGAACAGAACACTCAATCTCAGACTCTAAATATTTATTTGGGATGTATTTAAGCAGAAAATGCATTGCTGCTAAATAAAAGCAGTTATCTGTATGCCAAGGACGCTCCATTTAAGAAATTAATATGTTACATTTGTAGAGAATAGGACTAACCCTTCGAGGCTATTTTGTCACTGTCATTGAGAACATTGACAACCGCTGAACCAGGCAATTCAGAGTCAGGAAGTGGAAATCCATTGTCAAACAGCTGCTCCTCGTTTAGGATATATGGCTGCAAATATTTGTAGAGCTCGGCCCCTGCAATAAGTAAATATATTTTCATTCTAAATCATTCTGACAGTTCAGGAATGCAACGGCACAGTCAATAACACAAATACTCTGCACAAATAAATACTCACCAGAAAACTTGTCGGGCACTGGGGCTTGTTTACCAGATCGCTTCACAGTAAAATTAGACTGTGAACCCTTCTTTCCACCAAGAATTGCCTCATGTGACAGCATCACTTGCTTCTTAGGAGACGGAGTACCTGGCTTAGTTGGTGTACCCTTCTTTGGGCTGGTGAAAAAAGTCTTCTCAGTTTTGACTTTAGCCATTGGAGATAGATTGTCAGATGACACACCACTTTTCGCTTCAGTGCGCAATTTCTTCACAGTATTTACAGCGTTGTTCAGGTACACCACTCTTGTGCCACTACGAGCATAAACTTGCTTTTCCTCTTCAACACCCTGTATATGAAAGTAAAATGAAGTCCACCCAAATTTAAGCCACATATCACTGATATTTAGTGAACAACCAGGTTATTTTATAACAAAAAATAGTGGTTGTTATCATCATGATATCATTTATGCCATGTGTACAATGACTAATAACCAACCAAAATATAAAGCATCCTGCCCATCATTTAAAAGTCTAATCCCCCACAAACAGAAAATGTTGACCACAATGTTATATTCAAAAGTAGTTTCTCTTTCATGCCCTCAATCTTTTGTGGTCTCGACTGCTTAATCTGCATTTGTCTATTTTAATGTATTTAGTTCTAAACTGGACAGGTATAATTTGAATGTTACTTGCTGAAATTTTCAAAATGCTAACTGTGAACACCATAGCTGAACCTCACTGTCTACAATTGGGAGGCCAATAACCAGACAGTTACAGCCTATCCAGCTACGAAGCTATGAAGTTCACAAATTTACATGCAGCTTGGTGAAGATGATGAAATCATTAGTATGAGTCATATTCTATAATTAGACATAACACCAGTCATGTCAGCATAACCATATAGATATGTACAACCATTCACGAAAACAAGTTGCTAATTTCCCCCTTCTTAGGCACCTCACATTCCGGGAAAATAATACATTATAAGTTAACATGATGTCCAGGTAATGTACACAAATACCAGGATGCTTTGATGTTGTCCAGTTTTATATTATGTCCTCCTTAACTATATCAGTGTCACTTACCCTGTCACAAGCATCCTGTTCACTGGGATATATCTTCAAACACTCATCGATAAATGTATTCAAGTACCTCTGTCTGACATTGGCTGGAACCTTGCTATTGTGATCAGCAGGTATAATGGGTCGTACAAGAGCAGCCTGTAAATGATCATTAACTATTAAATATTAATGTAATAATGTACGGCAGTGTAATTAATGTAAATAATAACAGTAAATTGTATATTGATTAATTTTTCAGTTCAAACCTTCGATGGCATATGTGCCTTTCTCTTCTCGCCCTTGTTCACAGTTTTGGCCTGGGTACTACTATCAGCTGGTTCAACTTTTGATTTTTTATTGGAAAAGGATGAAGCATCAGCAAGACGCTTCTTTTCAGATCCGATACTTGATGTCGAACTGACTTTGCCTTCTTGGACCTGAAAGAGAAAGGAAACTTCACAGCAATGCATCAAATTTACCTCTTGAAGTTGACAACCTTTAGAATGGCACACGAGATGTGCGATCTGGTGCAACTGCACTGTTTGGCCATAAGTGTCACGACTAGAGCTGTACATGCACTTACTTTCTGGGCCTGTTCCTCTGCTCTTCTTTTCATTTCCTTCATTCTGTTATAAAGCACCTCAGCAGGAGATGGTCTAGCTTTTGGAATATCCACTGAACATCTTTTCTGAGTCTGAAAAACATGATATCGCAAAACTGGGCCTTTAATGGAGTTTCTTACAGTAGCATTTTTTGCAATATCTATCAATGCGACAAAGAAAAAGTGCCATAGACTTTTAACAGTACAACTTACCACTTAAGATAAAAACTTGCATGGTGTCTGGGTATTTTTTTTATATTTAGGCATAATAACACATTTCGATGAAATACAGGAACTATTAATTGACTTACAGCAGTATTATTGGCAGCTGCAGCATGGGCAACTCTTTTCTTAACCAGCACCTGAACCTCAGTTTCCTCAATGTCATCCAGTTTCTGGCAGAAAAGAAAAGTAAGTTAGAAAATTTCCTGACGAAAAACCACTACTGTAAATTTAAATCATCATGCTGCATACTCAATACCTCTGGAGAGTCTTCATTAAACAACTCTTCAAGATCTAGCACTTCCTCTTCAGATGATAATTCTACCACATCTTTTTGTGGTTCCTGGTCACTCAGTACCACAACTTCATCATCGATCTCTGGACCAAACAAGGAAGCAAAGTTCATGTGCTTGCCCTTGTCACTTCCATGTGAATCTGTACTTTCCTTTCTGTCAGTATTCTTTCGCTCCTTGCGCTTCTTATCACTTGAATCGTGGTCTCTATTAGATTTTGATTTTCCAGAATCTTGGCTTGAGGTTGAGTTATTATGATTGCGATGAGAGGACTTGTGAGATGAGGATGAGGATGATGACCTGTGATGTGATCGACTGGACTTACTTTTGTCCAAAGATGACCTGTCCTCATCTTTCTTTCTTCCTTCAGATTTTTTGCTCTCACTGGATGAATGCCTTCTTTTCTCATCTCTTTGTTTACTGCCATGTAATGATGAAAGTCCTTCTTTGCTGGTACTTTTACCTTTTTCACTAGAGTGTGATCGCTTACGAGAATATTCTGACCCTTTGTGATCCTTGTGAGAGCTTGCTTTCTCACTACTGCTACTAGTTTTCTTAGCTTCATCTGTAGACTTTTCAGATTTCACTGACACAAGTTGATCACATTTTTCAGTCTTTACATTTACTAAATCAAATATATTTTTCTGATCTTTGTCCGATTTCTGTCCTTGGATGTTCACTTTATCAGATTCATCAGCTGGCTCCTTTTTAATTTTGACAACAGTAATATTTTTACAACCAGAACCCCCCTTTTTATGTGAAGATTTTAGCGCGCCTTTCTTAGAGGGCTCTTTCGCTTTCTTAATGTCTTTCACAGTCTCTGCTTGGTTTGCATCTAAAGCAGTACTTGAAACGGTGGCATCCTCATCATCGCTAAACATAGCCTCAATATCACTGTCATTTGACTCCTCTGTTTTCAAATACTTTTGCTTGGGTTCATCAGCAATTGTCACTTTCTTTACAACAGTTCCATTGCTTGAAGTTGAGAAATTTGTCGCGGGATCATACTCTAATTCTGAGTGTGTACGTTTCTGCTTCTGCGCAGCCTTCTGCTTTTTAAGAAGTCTGATTGGGGTAGGATTATATTGGGGTATTGTAACACGTTTTAGGTTATTCTCTCTTTGAAGTGGAGGTCTAGTAGCAGTGGAGCAGTGGGCAAGAGGAGTTGGATTGTACACGACTGGTCCATTTGACGGAGATGACAGACGGGCTTTGTCCTTTTCAATGTCTCTCTGCACTTGCCGAATAGCATCACCCACCATATTGAGCAAGGAGGGCTTGCTGGCCGATCCAGCATCTGAACAGGTTGTGTAGCCATCTCCTGAAATAAGAAAGTTGATCAGAAGCATTGGTATTTCTCTTTAATAAGACAATGGAATTTCCTACAACTCCTATTGAAAACAGGGAAATTTCACATGAGCCTCATGTCATGAGAAAAACGAGCTGGTAACTGGTATTTCAAAAATGTCCACACCCTGTTGACAGCCAAGTCAATTTCTTTACCTGACTTCTCATCACTGACTGGTTTGACATGTCTGAAGTGACAGTAAGGTCTTTCACAAAGTCCCCCCGCAAAATACGGACAATTCAGTCCTTTGAAGTAGCCAGACGTGTTAAACATAGCCCAGCCGTGGTGGACATCTGTCACTTGTGGAATAATAAACCACTGGCTTTCTTCATATTGTGCAATTTAAAGATTTTCTTGGAGATTTCACTTTATCTTTGATGACCGTCGACCGGAATAACAAGGAAGTGTCACGAAGAATATGATGTCGACGATAGCGCCACCTTCAGTGAAGTAATACAGCGCCCTCTCCCGGTTTTTCACTTGCAACATACGCTGCACAGGTCGCAACCCTCAGCGAAACCAAGGATCTTAAAATCCTTTGGAGGATCAATGCAACTATTCCCCCCTCCTGAAAAAATGTTTCTGATATTGTGCTTTGTCAATGATTCACATTACTTTGCCCCTTAACAAGTGTCATAGCTTTATAACTGCTGCCATTAGTTCAAGCGAGGGTTGGTAAGTCACGGTGCAACAGACAAAGTAGCTAGGCATCCCCCCTCCCCAAATAAGAGAAATCGACACCCCTAGCGGTGTATTAAAAATTTCAGATTGCAATAGGGTAAATTACGACAAAATTATCTTGATTGTGGTGCAATCCACTGTTTCCGTATTTTTGGGAACATATATTTGAAATATGAACAATCGGATATTTTTCATGAATCAGGAATAGCGTTTTCATGACATATCTTTCACCTACATCAGGCCTGTAGCCAAGGGGGGATTGAGGGGGTCGTTCGACCCATCCAAACTTGGTCCATATCCACACATAGGTTCACTTTGAGTCCACTGCTCGAATTCCAAGCAGCCTAAAGCTCTAATTTTCAATTTTCAATTTTTTAAACAAAATAACGAGACAAAATAATGAATTGTCAAGCTGTCATTATTTAGGTATATATCCTCCCTATTCATGCAACCCCTTCCATGCAATTTCAACAGTAGCCAACATGGCCCCAAGACACTTGAGGATATCTATGCATGGTATTCCTAAATAGCAATTCGGAAGTTCATTGGAAACTTGGGCAAAGGTGAGCTGATTGAAATCACTTGTTGACCTCGTGATGTGTGAAGTGCAATTAGCAGGCATAAGCCCAATTAAACTAGAACCAAATGAAAGCTTAAATGACACTGCTTTGTGATGATAACCTGTCGTGTTATCTTTCATTTCCAAATTCTTATGAAGCAAAAGCACAGTCCTATGGTTAATATTTGGTTTATATACTAAGAATGATGACCTTACTTTACAAACTGCATGGTGGCCTCTGCACAACCTTAATTAGCTTGTATACAGGCATAGAGAAGGTGTACCTAATTCCGTGATGGTCCTAAATTCCGTGATAAACAACTGGTGCCCAACATACATAAACTAATTTCTATTTTGATGTCTAATAAGCATTGACAGTGAAAATTTCAATTTAAGCAGTTGTGGATTAAGGTTGCAGGTTTTCACTTAATTAGGCTCACAAAATTACATACACTAACATACTCTACTAGCACAAACCCGTGGGGCTAACATCGGCATCATCTTGGTCTTAAGTAATTTGGTAATCTTAGTGAATATAAAAATGGCTAAGTAATGATATGGGAAAACATCATTGTGATCTCACATGAAAATTTGCATTTCTACATAAAAAGAATGAGTTCCCTCATGAAAGTATGTGTGCATTTCCTCGTAAAAAGTAGGTGTTCACTCTTGATCATTGCATTCCCTCATGCACTAACATCAGGTTCCATGATCATTGTGAGGGAACGCATCACTTTCGAGGTAACGGGATATATCTACGAAGTTGGCATATATAAGCAGGAACACATATGTATTGCGAGCATGTATGATGATTGGAAGTTAGTGCAATAATGATATAAATTTTGGTAGTGATTGTGAGGATAATGAGAGAATGCCAATTTTAGTGAGGGAATACGAAAACGAATGTCCATTTTTTATTTGTCATATCTGCATGCTTGGGGGCACCATACAATTTTATTGTCACTGGGACTATCTTCATACACTTCACTTCCAAGAAATTGTGGAATGCAAAATCAATAGAAATAGGCCTACATTTCAAATTTTTGGTCCTCATTGATTTATAAATAAATTCACAGGTTTGTAGTCAAAATTGTATATTTAGTTATAAACCTATTCATGGTTGCTGCAGCAATAACTTATGTTTATTATTTTCATGGACTTCCGCAACAAATACTGCTATACAACACTGATTTAGTGTGGCTAAAGATAAATATACACCAACATTGTTGAATGTTGGCCTTGGGCCTTATATTTGTAGGGTGAATGTAATGGTCAATGCAAAACAACCTGCTACATCAAACAATATGTAAAACATACTTGTCATGCACTTTAAATT
This sequence comes from Alitta virens, assembly GCA_932294295.1. Classification (NCBI taxonomy): domain Eukaryota; kingdom Metazoa; phylum Annelida; class Polychaeta; order Phyllodocida; family Nereididae; genus Alitta; species Alitta virens. The sequence goes on along the minus strand of OW028573.1, from coordinate 15,900,574 downwards.
AAAAAATCTTTGTAATATATAAGAAAGACTTATATATAATAATTACATCCAAATGTCTTCAAAATTATCTTTTTTCTGTGACATTTCAGCTGATTGGTCAATTCTGTTAATTGTAATTCTTTAAAATAACAGATTTGAAATCATGGCCATATACAGCTTGGATCTTTGGTTTATCCAAGCACACAGCAACGCTGTTATGACTTCAGCATGATGTCACTACGAGTTTTGTTACCTTTTGAAATGTAGCATGAAATATATGCAAGCACAGAAAACTGACATGACACTCGCAGATTAAAATTGAGTGATTCCACATAATACACAATGATAATAACAGTGCAATGCTCAATCAAAAGCTTTCAGATGTAAATTCAGGGTAGAATCTATATGTTAGGTTTTTTACTTTTTTTTTTTTTATCCAAGTTGTCAGGAGCAGTAGGTACTACAAAGTACTTCATAGTAATTAAAGTAATATATTAATCAATATAGAAAATGTATATTTCATAAAAGCTTATAGAACTTTGTCTTTTAATTGCATTTCTCACAAATTCTTTAATCTGCAGGACCATAAGTATGTAAGCGTTCTACACACCTTGGTAGTTCGGAAAAATATCAAATTGAAAAACAAAATTATTATATGTATTGGACATGAAAAATATATTTGTTATAAAAGTTTGTTAGTGTCCTACACGCTACAGCCAACTTAAGTAGGAATAAGAATATTAACCTCAGGTGCAATGGTAGCCTATGTTTGACCCCTAATTTTGTTAAACCTATTGCACCTATAATTATGAAATTTACGAAATATTTAGATAATGATCTCAAAAACAAAAAGCCCGATTTTTGGTATTAATTGGTTCATAAACAACCGAGAAAAAAATAAAAACATGGAGGTTATTCTACGTCTGACACCGGCTTTTAACACCCCTGTTTTAAGATTGTTTTTAATAGTTATTATTGTAGCCTAATTGCTATGTTAGCAGAATACATAAAGTGTGGATTGCATTGCCTTGCTTAATTGTTGTGAAGTGGCAGGGACTGCTGGCGGGCAGGGGGCAAATAAGTGGTAATACAAATTTGTAAGAGAAATTTATGAAAAGATAGGCAAAAACTCAATTGTGCCTAATATTATTCCGGTCCAAACTTTAATACATCAGTGTATGGACAAAAACACTGCTATTAATTGTGTAAAAACACTAAAACACACGTCAAAACTTATATCTTTGTAGAGTCTCAGCTGTTCATATCTGATTTTTTTTTTCAAGCACAGAAAATTATTTAGTATCTGAGAGCTTGTTTTAATTGGTGGGTCATTCTGGATTTCACACCTCCTGCTATTTTAAAGCATTTCAGTTAACAGAAATGATCAATCAGTAGCTACCAAACCCTCATAATGTCACAGAAAGAAAAACTTTTGGATGTTATTATTATATAACAAAGATTTTTTAATTTAACGTGCATGACACATACATTACACATATTTTATGTTGTAGCAGGTTTGTTTTGACCATTGATTCACCCTACAAATATAAGGCTATTTTGGATACACGCAACCGCAGCGCTCTTATTATTTATGGTGGCTTGATTTGGGAAAAATAGCACAAACCTTTGTGGCTAAATGCTGCTGCTTACAGGTCTAAGCAGAATTTACACTATTTAATATATATAGTTATTAAGCCACATTTGAAAGGATGGTGATATTGCACAACTGATAAATTAACCAGCGGCAAAAAATAATTCAGGTCTATTTTTTAGGCCATTAAAATAATACACTGTAATTTGGCCTACGTTTTATTTATTAAATTTATAGAATCACATATATGCATGATTAATGTTTTAGTCCAAATAATTGCCATTATGCAACACAATACAATGTAGGCCTACGGCAAGCTGACGATATGGCCTGTGCCAAGGACTCAGGGCTTTGACTTGTGATGTCACAATTTCAAAAAGAGGCTGGAAGGCCCTTAGCAACAGCCTCACAATGGACGCGCAAATGTCTTACTGGTTACTGTACACTTTTGCATTATTAAAGGAGGAATAGCGGCGTAAATAACACCTGAAAACACGCAGAAATTAAACCTGAGCTAAGTTTGTACATAAACTATTCCCTGGTAAAATAATACTGGCCCAAGATCCAGCCAGATTGGAGTTTACCTCTGGCAAAAACCGCCGACCCTTATGGGCTTTAGCACAATATATATATTCATCATGTTCATCAAGTAGGATCAAGTAAAAAGCAATCACCATTGGCATAATTATTAACTTGGTGGTTCACCAAGAAAACTTTACCTGAAATCGCATGCGTGCCTTGACCAGTTCCAAACTATATCCAATAATTTACTTTTATTGTATATTCAGGACATTGTTATTTCCTGATATCAGGCTTGTCAATAAAACGATATATATATGTGTGTGTATAATGACTTGTACTATGAATGTGGTTAAGGCGCGGAATCAAAAAACAATTAATTTAACAGCCGTTGAGCCAATCAGACGTGGCGATTCAAAGACTGAACAATGCGAAGGCGTTTTTAGACCAGCAAGTTGTTGCATCTTGAGCGCATCTTCCATTCACGCGCACGCTGAGGTTTACTGCCGTTAACATCTATGTTTCATCAGAGATTGGTTTTATTTTCTGTGATTACCGCATGACGTCGCCTCTGTCGATCGAATCTGACCACGAGGTGGTGTTGTTGTGTCGGGCTGCAACATGGGGTTCTTTAAAAAAATGGCACCCAAACACGCATCATTTTGAAAAGTCAAGAGAGATGATGTAAAGGATTGAACAGTAAATTTAAGAAGGACACAGGTATAGCGACATAAGTTGTACTGTTTTAGTCGTTGTGAAGTGTCAGTTGTACTGATGCTACAATTTTGGATATAAAAGTTATTTCTTAACAGAAAATGTGTAAAATCGTTGAAATTGCAGAACTCCCTTCTAGTGCAGTGCCAGTATTCCAACCAGAGTAAAGAAATCGCAGTGACTTACTGTGACATATTCGTGTGCGCCCCTTAGCTATCTAACTTGAGTGTTTTTTTAAGTGTGGTTACTTGTGTACGTGGTTCATGTGCATGTGGTTAGGCAATTTCATAAGGGGTTTTAAGTTCAATGTGATGTAATAGAATAAAATACAGAGAAGTAAGATAATGTCTGATGGAACAGCTGTTATAATAGTAATGAGATAACTGAAACATGTGGGGTGACCCGATGATGTACCATTGACCTAATTGTATTTATAATTGTACGATTATCATCTCTTGCATACACTTTGGCACACTTAAATCTTAGCCAAGAGATTACACATGAGAAAGCAATGATCCAGTTATTTTGATGTCCACATTGTTATGTCAGTCCATCTGATACAGGTAAAGAAGATAAACAAAATGCTGTGGTACTATCGTACAGGTTCAGTTGTATTGCTGAATTATGAAAGTAACTGTTTATTTTGTTTACATTGCATATTTACTAAATGATTTGGTTTTAATATATTTTCAGTGAGAAAGGTCATGGCAAAACAGACTTATTCCACTCAGGAAATAGAGGATAGTATAAAAAGTATTTTGTGGAAGAGTAATGACAGTGCTGCAAATGCATTCAGTGTGCCTGCCGGAAACCCACAAGCTGGCTCACAGAAGCAAAATAGTAGAGAACGTACAGGTGGAGCAGATTCTCGAAAGGGGCCTGCTTCAAATGAAAAACGAAAAAACCGGTTAGGTCCAAGTACTGGAGCGAATGAGCAGAAAGACTCAGACCCATCTGCCATAACAAAAAAGAAGAAAAAGAAGAAGAAGCCAAAGAAGAATAAAGCTGAAGGTGAACAAGATGCAGAAAATGAAAACCAGAATAACGCTGGTAGAAAAAGAAATAGCTCTCGTGATAGACGTCAGAAAAAAGGAAGTGGTCTCAGGAATATGGATGAGAATCAAAGGAAGGCAGAAGAAGAAAAGTTGCTTCAACAGTTTCCATGTAAGTTTGTGTTTTTTGGAAAAAATAAAATTATTTGAATATCATGAACGAGTACTCTTTGATCTGTGTAATCACATAATGGTGACATTATTTTCCTGAAATGCTGATTCTTATGTTATGCTGTTGCTGTCCTATTTTTGAATCAAGATGTGACTGTTCAAGTCCAATATAAACCGATGTCATATTCTTGGATGAACTGATGACGTCACAAACAAATTATTACTTTTTTAAAAATTATTTTCTTGGGGGTGACAGTCCCCACTAAACTACACAAATGTTACACTAATTGTTCCAGAACTAAAAAATCTGTTCAAAATTGCAATATATTTTATACTGATAAACCAAATCACAACAATGTTACTGGCACTATTTAAGCTAATATTACACTTGACCCGATGTGTCCATCAAGTTCATGATGTGTGATCTTTAAGATAAGCAGATATAAACGTGTTTTATTTTTTTGTAATTGTAGATCTATATTTGTGCATTGATGTTTCTTTTTCATTTCAGCTTTGTTGATTGATGAACCCAGGCCAAGTGATGACATTCTAGCTGAATTGGAAAAAGAACGCCTTTTCCCCCTGAGAAAGGTCAGTGAATCATTTTGATTTTTAACATTACTTTCAGACAATTTCTTTGATTATTTATTAATTCTGCTTCATAAGTTGAACAATGAAATGAAATGTTTTAAATTTTTTCAGAAATCTTTGAAATTCCCACTTGCTCGGTTTTTCTGTAGACTGTGTGATTATCATTGCGACACAGTTGCGATTTGTCAGAAACATGTCAAGGACACACGGCACAAGAGGCTCAAATTAGTGAGTAGCAAACATTCTGTCTTGTGTTTCTAAAACAAAGAATGTTTGATGATGCTTGTGGTCAGTACTAGAAATGATTGTGTTTCTTTCTTCAGATCAGAACAACTGACATTTTGCTAAAAAGTCTGCCACCACCTTCACAACCTCATCTGGAGACGCTCACTAAGATTGTGGAGGCAGTATATGATCAGCAGGCATTGACGGAGGAACAAATTAAGATTAGAATGGAAATATTTGAAAAGGTTGCTGCTCATGTTCATTCCAAATTTCCAGGTAAGAATTAATTGGCATTTGTAACAAATATCGTGATCTTGATTATGACTGACCTGCATTGCTTACTTATTGATAACGTCTTTCGAAACTCATCAGTGTTGCAACTTTTTCTGTTCAGATGCGAAACTTGGTATATATGGATCAACAGCAACAGGCTTTGCATTGAAGGACAGTGATTTGAACATCGATTTGTCTGTCAATGAAGCTGCGAAGGTTCTTATGGCTGTGCATTTGATGCTGAAGGATGATGAGTCAGGTATTTACCTATTTTGTTTTGACTGAATTAATATTTGATATAATTGAATCTTGGTAGGTTTACCATAATTATTCTGTGTTTACAGGTTACTACCACCAAGTCCAGAGTGACTTCACTGCCAAAATTCCCTGCGTGTACTTCCAAGTTTCGGGGTCTGACACAAAGTGCCAGTTGAGTATTAACAGTCAGATAGCATGTCAAACGGGTGAGCTCTTGAAGTGCTACACTGGTTTGGACGCCCGTGTGAAGAAGATTGGGGTGGTATTCCGATATTGGGCAAAGGTGAGTGTCGTTAATTTACACAAAGTGTGTGAAATCTCGTTAACAATTTTATTATATTTCACCATTTCACACGAAGATAAATTTATGACAAGATGAAGTCTTAGTAGACAAGTATAGTAATTTTATGGTATTTAGTGTTTAAAGGATGAAAAAAAAAACCAGATTGCTATGACGATGAAAGAGCTTTTATGATAAAGAGAAATGTTTCATTCCAGATTATAAAGATCGACCAACAGGATCGTGGGACCCTGCCATCATATGTCTTTGGTTTGATGGCAATTTATTTCATGCAGCAGTGTCAATCACCTGTTTTACCTGTGTTACATGAGGTTCGTTACGATGTTTGTCATGTTTATTTTTGTATCTGTTGGAGCTTGTAAAGGATTTGGAATATTTAATGTGTGATCAATACTTAATCTCTATGGTTTATAGAACTATGAATTTGAATACTCATAACACATGTTTACAGCTTTCAGGTGCACTAATGAGTTTAATTTACTCAAAAAATGTAGTACCTTTTGGCTTGCATTGGTTTGCAAGGACAGTATTATGTGTGACTTGCTAAACGATGATGTGCAAATTGATTTAATAGACTTTCTCTGTTCAAAATGACTCTTATATTACTTTATATTTTATATTATTGTAATTTGCTATACACAAAAATTATATTCATTTTATGTGATATATCTCATACTTCAAGTGGAAGTGTATATAATAAACGTAAATATATATATATTTTTTTTCTCTTGCAGCTAGTGCCAGACGATGAGAAGACCCAAGAAACATCTTTGAGAAGTGTCGATTATGTGGTGAGATTTCTTTAGATTCAGTATTGCAGTTTGTGGAAGGAACTTCAAATATGAAAATATGAAAAGTCTCTTGGTCTGATTTATTTTAGCAAACACTCTGGCATACCAAAAACAAAATGAGCCTGGGAGAGCTTTGGTTGAACTTGCTAAAATTTTACAGCGTACAGCTTGACCTGAACAAAATTGTTATTTGCATTCGTCGTAAAGTTCCTGTGCCAAGAGATGAGAAGAAATGGGCCAGTAAGAAGTTGGCAATTGAAGGTGGGTGCTGTGGTTAGATACTGCTTGTTACTGGAAAATTTCTTAAGGATTGAAGTTGTTAGTGATCTGACATGACTGCTGTTTGCATTTCAGATCCCTATGCAAAGAAAAGAAATGTTGCACGAAGCGTTAGTCACACTCATGTGTTTGAATACATTTATGACAGACTACGGGCTGCCTTTCAGTATTTTGGAATACCCCAGACAAAAAGTGGCCCGTTGTATACTGAGGTTGATTCAAACAAGTTGGAGAGAAAGCTACGTGACAAGTATAAACGATTGGACCATGAGGCAAATCAAATAAAGATTGATGAATCTCCTGTGACTGAGGTAAAGACTGAAGAATCTCCTGAGACCAAGGAAGTGTCTGAAACACCCAAGGCAGATGCGATGGTGACATTAAATCGTGAAAGGGACAGTTGTTCATCCCCTGAAAAGGAACTGTTGGAGACTCCAGTGAAACCGGGGCTTGGTTCAGATGGTTATTCAGAAGTGATAATGGAGCGAACGAAGAAGTTAGTTGATGAGGAGGACGCTTTCATTGATAAATTTGCGGAGGTCCTAGTGGATGATGTCATTCAGCGTTCACTGGAACAGATTCAAGGTATACGGCAACAGCATTGCTTCAAGGATGTGCCTTCTGATGAACTGAACAACACTGACAGCACAGAAGCTCAAGGGCATTTGGTGAAGGGTGTGCAACAGATGTCTGAGTCTTCTAAAGAGTTAGAGACAGTTGATAAAGATGATGAGACAGTTGATAAAGATGATGAGACAGTTGATAAAGATGATGAGACAGTTAATAAAGATGATGAGACAGTTGATAAAGATGACTCGGTAATTGCCACTGATTCTGAGTCAGAAATGAGTGGTAATGAGTCTGAAAATCAATCTGATGATGAAGACGGCTTCAAAACTCCTTCAAGTCAGCCTGATACTGAAAGTAAAGAAAGTCCTACCAAAGAAACTGAAGTTGGCGATCCAGATGACAGCATTGTTTGTGATCTCTATGATGACAGACTTGCCCTCAGTCTAAGTTCCGAGGATCTTGTTTTCAGATTTGATGCAGACTCTTTATCTGATGGCAAGGTATGTTCAAAAGGTTCTGAAATTAATTGTCTGTTCCCGTTCACGCTTCAACAGCTACTGTAATCCTCTTGTTTTTCAGGGTCCTGCTGTGATGTGTAGTATCTGTCAAACAGAAGGTCACTTTAAGCAAAATTGCCCCGAGGAAAATCTTCCAGAACTGAAGCTATTACCTCCCATGACCAATACGTTCCGAGCACGCTTGGAAAGTGTTCTCTTCCAAATTCCCGGTTAGTTAATAATTGTTGAAATGGTTTGCTTTTATATGTTGTTTGGCAGTTTTTGACTGAGCATTGCTCACTGGATCTTAAGCAATGTTTGGAGACATATTGAAAAGTTGTTATGGCAACGTTTTATGTCATTTAGTTGGGGGACATTAGGAGACTCAATTTTACCCTAGCCAGTTTATATATGTCCATTAATGACTTCACACATGTTGGACCTGTGGTTTCACCTTCTCCAAATCTAACTTTTTAACCCTCAGCAAACAAAGTTTGAAGAGGGTTATTATTATAAATTTTTGAAAATTCATGTCCGTCCATGGGCATGACACTTTTGTTTCCGGAGCAGAACTCAAACACTAATAATAGTAATAATATACTTACCCTGACAACATTTCATACAGTAATACTCTATATGGCCTAGTTATGCCTTTTGATAGTCACATTGACATGTCTCAGCTGTCTTTGTACAAAAAGAAAAAAGAATTCACTTGTTTCCGGAGCAGAACTCTGACACTATGGCACCTGCATGCCTAAAATGTTGCCAGAATATGTCTAAAATAGTTTTGTGCCTTTTGGGGGTCTCATGCCTATGAATAATATGGAATTTACACTATTAATCTCAAAAAAGTGAAATTTTGCAAATCACATAGCTTAAGTATAGTTCTTTCACTTTACGAACTTCGTTTTGACATCCATATCATTCTTTTTTCATACTAATGAAAAATCTGGAAAAATGCAAAAAATTCAGTAAAATTGTTGTTTCCGGAGCAAAAATCTAGCAGTAATGCACTGCCCCTTATAAATGAGCTACTTTTTGTCAACAGACACTTCCCAAACAATTGTTGAGGATGCAGGCATACAATGAGGTCATTGAGTACAGTTGATGACTTCACATTTAGATGACGTCATTAATAATTGCCAGGTGCTGTTACTGATAGCTCCCTCTATTGGCACAATAGTTCACCATTGCATACAGTTACTCTGTATGGCCTAGTTGTGCCGTTTGAAAGTCACATTGATATATCTATATATGTATCCATAATAATGGAAAATCTTAATATAATGCTAAACAATTTTTTATTCCCTGCACACTAGGCTAACCTAGCGTGCCAAATCCATAAAAAAAAAATAGTACAGAGATTGATATGTTAATATTTTATCTTATTGCTGAATTCTTTGTACATTATATATCACCAAAATAATAAGGAAATGAGCCAAAATTACTATTCCCTGACCAATACACAAAGTCTGAACTCAATACACAAAACTTTACCCCCTGCATGGCCCTGCTCTGTGACACCTGGGATTATGCAAGCCATTCCTTTGTCTGTAGTGTAACAACCACATGGTGGCTATCTGTATCAAGAATGGCAGGGTTGATATTTAATATGAAATGTACACCTAGTTCAATCATCAAACTGGCAGATATTTATTTGTTGAATACTTAACCTCAGCAACATGTTTATCATGCAAAAAACATGTAAATTGATACTAAACAGGACATACATATTAAGCAATATATTAAGCTATATTCATTATCACCTCCTGTGGTAGAATTAGTATTTATATTGATTTTATTTGGCCCAAAAAAGACCTGTAATAAAATATGACAAATGGGATACAAATGGGATAAGAAATAAAAATACCTAAGGTTTAACATTAAAAGTCATATATACAAGAAATTTAAAGGCATGGTAACTCTGCAACCATAGGTGAACTCCATTTATTGAACATGTAGCTGAATGGTGACAAGTGAATAGATATATAATATTATTGTCAAAGTTGCTCAAAAACATCTTACACAGCAGTTAGAAACACCATATGAGTTTGTCCTGTGTGTTTCCTATTGATTTGGAATTTGTTTAGCATTATCAGTTGTGATTGTTTAGGGTGGAACAAAAATGACATATGATAGTATAACGTCTACTTGCGCAAATAAATTGTTACAGAGGTTTCTTGAACAATGTTGACAGTGCTCGTGTACTGTGTGGCCATTTGCTGAGGGCTTGCTGCCGCGCAGCCTATGTTTAATGTCTCTAAATGGCATTCTGATGATCAATGAGCAAAGTTCCCTCAAAAACTGCTGTAATATGCTGGGTAATAAAAAAATATTTACATGTTAAACGTGACCTAAAGTTGTACTTTCAGGAGACTTTGAACCTAACAACTGGGAAAGAAAAAGTCGTGCATCAATTATAAAGGAACTGCAAGAGTTCATCAGAGATGATTTTCCAGGTACTGTTGCCATGTAACCCATGATGTAATTTTTCTTACGCAATGGGATTTGTCTCACATTAATTATAATCTTTGAGCATGAAATTAAAAAAACAGATGTCCTGTGTTTTGCAATGGTCCACATGTTCCATTGATATGCGAAAATGCATGATGATCGTCATTTGAGCGCCTTCTAATGTGTAGTTAAGCACTTTTGCCTTGTACAACCAAGTGACTCAAGACACCACACTGGAAATTTCTTGCAAATCAGTTGCATAAGTCAACATCAAAGTCTTTTTTTTTGTTTACCTTTTTTCCTCAACTTAGATCTACTTGTGAGTACTTTCTTAACAAATGCGAATGATGCTTCCTCCTGTTGTGGTCGTCAAATGAGTCAAGTAAGCACGTCAATGAAACACCATATGTGCTCATGATTCGTATGCTATATTCACATGTGGGTCATCATTCATCAAGTAGACATTATATGTTTCTTGTTGAATGACACTTGGCAAAATTACCCAATGTCTCTGGTCTCAAGGGCGCCCTTTGGTGTGCTTGCATATGACAGCAACCTTTCGGTCTAACTGTTCTGCCGTTGCTTCAAGTGCATTTCCATATATGTCTATACTTGTGTTTCCAGATGTCAGGCTTAACCTTTTTGGGTCTTCCGTCAATGGTTTTGGGTTTCGACAGAGCGATATGGATATATGCATGACTTTTGATGGGGATGCCTTTGAGGTAAGTGTGTTAATTTTATGTGATGAATAGATCATATTTCTTTCATTTAATCTAATTTGATTTACTACAGAGTTCAAAGATTTGCAAAGAAAATTATTTTGCTTGTCTGATATTCTGAACTGTTGATAATGTTAGACTTTGAATATGTAAATTGCTGTAGTTTGTGACTTGATAGCAAAATTGGCAGAATTAAGACAGAGAAACCTAAAACTTATTCTTTTTCACTTGTATAAATATATATATGATGAATGAGAATGAGAAAATTCTGGCTCAACATCCCCTTAAAATATCAGCAGTAACTTTTGGTGTGAGTGAAGAGAGAAGTGTATGACTTGGTGCAGTAGACATGGAATAGATAGTGCTGCCATCTAGTGTTAATGCTGTTTCTGATGTTTCTCATCCTAGGACTTGCCTCATGTGGACATCATTGAAAGATTAGCCAAGAAATTGAGAGGCAATAAATCTCTATACGATGTGATCCCAATATGCACTGCCAAAGTTCCCATCGTTAAATTTAAGCATCGCAGATCAAGGCTGGAAGGCGACATCAGTTTGTATAACACTCTGGTGTGTAATTTCCTAATTTCCGAATCTTACTCAGTTTTGTGATTTCATATTAATCTCATTGCTTGGATCAGGTTTTAATACTCTGTTCTCATGGGTTTTATTTTAGGCCCAGCATAACACTCAGATGCTTCAGTTGTATTCTGAGATCGACTATCGAGTCAAAGTATTGGGTTACACCATGAAAGTGTTTGCCAAGGTTAGTCCTTCAATTATGGATATTAAAAAGTACAATATGTGTATTCATTTGATATTAAATTGTGATATGAAGCCTAAAGTACTGAATTTTGTAAAAATGCTATATTTTCAGATCTGTGATATGTGTGATGCATCTAGGGGCAGTCTCTCCTCTTACGCTTACACTTTGATGGTGCTGTATTTCCTACAACAAAGAAAACCTCCTGTTATTCCAGTGTTGCAAGAGGTCAGTGCTTTCAGATAATTATATTTAATCAATTTAGGCAACTTGTTAAACGTAGGGACATTCATGAATTCAAAGTCAAAATAGATAGCGATTCTGTGATCAATGCGCTTTGTCCTATCATCGTAAAATTTGGGTAATCTTAAATTGGTGAAAAACATGCATGAATGTATATCATTGTGTTATTTAACTGATATTGGTTATTTCTTCTTAGCTTTACCAAGACGAAGAAAAGCCCTCAGTTATGATAGATGGGTGGAATGCTTGGTTCTTCAAAGATGTTGATAACCTGGTACGCATACATTCGTTTTGATTTCATGGCTAAGTTCAATATTGATATTGTGTGCTTAATTTTGCTACTTGACTACATTTCATGTATTAAATTCAAATCAGAAAGCAAATTGGAAAGATTTTGGTAAGAACAAAGAAAGTCTCGCAGACCTGTGGCTTGGAATGTTGAGGTTCTACACGGAAGAGTTCAACTTCAAAGATTACGTGATCTCAATTCGTCAGTTAGCACCACTAACACGATTCGAAAAGCTTTGGAATGGGAAATGTCTGGCTATTGAAGGTAACTGAATGATGCAATCGGCTACCAGATGTCCCCTCTATATTTCTGTTTAATTAGTAGATCTCTAAATTTTATTGTACAAATAAACATTGTTCTATTTCAGATCCCTTCGACCTTAATCACAATCTTGGAGCTGGAGTTTCAAGAAAAAGTAAGTCCAAGTCTATAACAATAAAACTGATTCCATAAACTTATGAAAGGTGTAAAAATGAATGCTGTGCTTTCTGCACCTTTGATTAACTGCTTGTGCTGTTGTTTTCAGTGAACACGTACATCATGAAAGCCTTCATTAATGCTAGGTGTGTGTTCGGAACACCAGTCAATGAAATACCTGAGCGATACCGTCAAATTCAGGTTTGTTTCTGCTCTTCTAATCGGATAATTTTGGCAAAAAGTATGAGACAGATCACTCAACAAGTTGACTGCTTGGGCCATATACACTGTACAGTGACTTTACATTAAATGAGCGCAGGGAGCGTCTACAGAATCTGATTGTAAACATTTCACAAGATATAGCACACAACAGACCAAGGTGCTTTGGAACCATGGTCTTTGATTCAAAGTTGGTCAGTATAATTCAAGGAAGAAAAAATAACCTTCAAGGGTCCCGAGCAGAGATGTTGAGTATTAGCAATAATTTAATTTTTACATTGTTTCATTTCAGGACTACTTATTTGACAAGCATTTGTTGACAGAAGGTGAGCCTCCGAATGACAGAGGATGCAGGATCTGTGGCAAAATCGGTCATTTTGCAAAAGAGTGTCCAAGAGCACTTGCAAGAAAGGAAAGGTAAGATACAGCAGTAATGTTAAACAGAGGGACGTCTGTATGCATGGTAACTTTCTAATGTTCACTGAAAATGTGCTTGTTGATAATTTTAAACAGCCATCACTGCAGTAGGTAGACAAAAGGCAAAGAAGGTTCGCTTACATGATCAATCGGTGGCTTGTTATGTTGTTGAAATGATAGATTAAGGTAGTAGATTTTGACTTTCTAATGTTCACAAACATCTGCTTATTAATAATTTCGAAAGCCAGGAGTGCAATAGTTGACAGTAACCAAAGAAGTTTTGTATACTAGATCAGTCAATGGCTTGTTGTTCAGATTATAGAGTTAGGTTGTTATCATTTTGATAACCGTTCTTTACAGACAAATGAAGGAGCGGGAACATGCACGAGAAGAAAGAATGAGGAGGGAGCAGATTAAAGCAGCAGAACAGCACCAGGGATCGACACCGAGTGGTCATGACCAAAGACGTCAGGGTGGTGGACCACCTCATCAACACCAACAGGGAGCAAGAAACAGACAACAGCACCAGAGACCGCATGGTAATGACTTTTCGTGTTCTATTTTTCTTGATGACTAAATGAAAAGCTATGATTATTATGATGAAGTAGCAATGTAATTCAAAAGTGCGAGTGAAACTCTGTGCAAAATGTCTGCCAGGTGCACATGAACTTTGCATTGAGTAATACAGCCAACTCCTAATTCATACCACAAAATTTCAGTCTATCCCTGTAACTTCGCCACAATAGTAACTTCGCAAATAAGGTCACCTCCACATCAAGAATTGTAGTGTAAATCGATTGAAATCACCTTTACACCTGCTGTACACTTGTGGAATGAAATTTATGTGTTCTTTTTTAAGGAGCTGGTCGGGGCAACAGGCAGCGAGCGTCAGATAGTGTTGGCAGCGCTGGGCACACAAACTATGGTTCACCAGGGAGGTCACGCTCTCCTCTTGTCTTTTACAACTCAAGCGTACAAGATGCTCATGTTATGAGGCAGGCTCAGGTGCGTCAAGTTTCTCTTAATTAACAAAAATTGCTGCATGAAAAGTTTTACTGGGTTAATTAGTGTGGTGCTAATTGTGAAACAATAACTTGCGTATTGTGGTCAATTGTTTTAATGTGGAATGGCGGCATTAATTTCAGTTCCATTGTTCGAAAGACATTGCATGAATAATATGGAAATAACTCACCGGGCTTTTAGCTGCTTTTCCGAAAACAGAATCAAACTGAGAATTTTCTCTCAGTGTCTGAACACTCTTGCGTTGGTTGTCTTTGTGAGCCAACCTTGATTAACATTGCTTTTATCAGTAACAATAGGCCTGGACTCATGAAAGCGAATGCTCAGACCAGCAGAGTTTAGGTCACTAACCAATGCTTGTTGGATGTATTATCATTTTAGCCTTGTGACGGAATGGCATTTCTTAACAACTTCATGGATATGACATCAGCCGGCTTCACATGGCAACAAGAAAAGTTTCTTCCTTCCCAGCATATCCCTGCTGGGGCTTCCCCTCACAAACCCAACTCTGCGCTAAAAATCCTTGCAGGTCATCAACCTCAGCCTCACCTCGCCTCATCTCAATCTCATCATCCGATTCACCCATCCATGTCATCCATGCCCCGCTACCAACAACATATGCCGCATCACAAAACTGTTGGTACAGGGGCGGATCATCCCACCTGGCTGCCGTCGGCCCATGGCCACCACACTTTCATGCACCAGAACTCCCCACCACGCTATGGACAGCACAATCTCCCAAACCAACATGATCATAAGTTCCAGAAGGTAATGCTGCACAATCATGTACTCAGTAGAAGCATGCCTTAATTGTAGTTTGGAGTTTGTAGAGATGTAGTTGCTAGTGTTGTCATTTTTTGCTTGTCCTCTTTTGCTGGTCGGAATTGGTTGTCAATTGATTTATTAAGTTGACATTCGTTTGTGCATGGCAACATTTCAAGTTCATGAGGTTACAGTGTAACAGGATGAAATTTGCATCATTGAAAGATTACACTTGGCTGAACAACACATCATCTACTCCACTCCTTTCATCTGCATGATGCTAAACATTTCACCCTGAGATGAATTTGTATTTGCAAAAATGTTCAATGATCATATTATTGCATTTATGAAAACAGCTGAACTGTCACATGATAGTAAAGACTACAAAGCAGCAAGTTACCTTAGAGTTGTGATGGTGGCCCTCTGGTGTTAATACCAGTTTCTGTTGTAGGAAGAGACACCTGGTGGATTTACTTGGCAGCAACAAGCACACTTCTTACCGAACTCTGAGAGTGTAGGTTTATTTCATCCTAAAGTGTGGTTTTTGTGCTTTTCATGGCATGTTCTTTGTTTTGTTTTAGAAAGTAGATCGGGTGCTTAGTTATTTACTAACCTTTATTATTCGGCTTCCTAACTCCAGCGATATTAACTTCTTTTCATGCTTCTGATTTTCTAATCACTTTCTTAAGTTTGAATTATTTATTCAAGCACCCCCTCAAGTGACAAAGTTAAAAGAAAACATGATTTGGAAATAAAGAGAAAATTCTGAATGAATGAATAGTCAAAGAAATCTGAATGACCAATTAAATGTGAAACTGGGAATTTTATTTTCAACATTTCACAATTTATTCAGTCCTGATGCATTCTTGATTTGTTTGTAAAAACGTTTTCATTACAGTTTGGTCAATATTTGTTTGGATTTAGGTTTTGATGCTGTTAAAATTTCAATACTTACTCAGTCAGTATTACTGAGTCTGTCTTTTGCCCTTGTATACTTCAACATTACATAATGGGTGTGTCTGTGTGTACGATACTTAGTGTGTTTACTATTCTCAATGCCTTTAAAACATATATTATTGTGCATAAGCTATTATATCGTGTATACTTGCTGAGCTTGAAATGTGGCTGGATGCACCAATCTTGAAATTTGTGGCTTTGTGCATCAGAGATGTTTTTTCTCAATCAATGAGGCCAAGTATTCATTCCTCCATGAAATTGAATGCTTACTGAATGAAATACTTCATAATTAGTGGATCCCTTTTTCGTCGAACAATCACGGTGTCTATATATTGAACATATTGAAACTCGATGTTGTCCCATTGATAGACCTATCTCATTCGCACAGTAATGTTAATTTTTGTAACAAAAATTCGAATGACCTACAAATCTTGATGGCAAGGATGGCGCTTAGTTTTATTTTTTCTACAGATCAGATGCTGAAGTTAGTATTCCAGCTGAGGCACCTGCATTTTTAAGAAATCTGAATTTTTGTTATCAATAACTTGTTTGGTCTGCTTTTTGCCAAATAAAATGCTGCAAAGCTTTTAACGAAATTTTAATCATGAATTATTTATGCGATTTTGCAACTAATTTGATTGTACATCTGAGTAAACCTGCGGGGATTTGTAGAATCTGGAATCTTTTAATCTTTCTCGGCTGATAAGAAATGGGGATTGCTGAAGAAATGTACTCATGGAAAATGAAGCCATTTGTTTGCAGGCATTTGCATCTGTAAGCGTGATTTGAATTTCATGGAGTCTGGCAGCTGAAAAACTTGACAGCTTCTTTTCATTTGACTCGGGGATTCAACTGGTATCTCATCTGCATATTCAGTCACTTGTCATACATTCTGTGTGTAAAATAATGCAATAGAGGAACTTCTGATGAGATGGAATGTCTACTGCTGTTTTATCTTAATATTCTTTTCATTTTGCATAGTAATTTAAATGGTCCTGTTTGGTATTGTGCCTCCTTGTGGCTCCAGCTTGTGAAGCTGTTGGATGTGAATCTAGCCATTCCTTTCCTCATATAAGACTCTATGTAAGATATTTTTCAGTCAGTAAAGGGGCGTTCTCACTGTCAGTGTCACGAGTAAGATAGCCGAGTGGCCACAGATGCCAAAAAGGGACTATACATGCTCACTTGTCAAGTTGTGGCTCTGTTAATCATGTATAAATTATTTCGCAAGCATCTTTGAGGCATCCATGAGGCACTCGTAGATCACTCATTGAACGACGAGCGGCCCACAGATGTCCGCCGAGCATTTTCTGAGCGTCTCCCAAGCTGTCCAAGACTGACCACAAGTGAATGGCGAGTATACACGGATGGCTTGCGTATCCGCGAGTTAGCACAAGTGGCCGTGAATGGCCACGGACATACGTAGAACATACGTAGAATGCTCATCAACTGACTCCCGAACGAGTCGCGAGTAATTTGCTATTTAATTCCCATACAAAGGTAAAAAATTTACTCGTCCGCCAAAAAAATAAAAATGTTCACCCACTCCTCGGATGGTCACGGATGATTTGGAGGGACTACAACCATGTTACGGATTAGCAGGGGTATCCGTACACCGCTCGGCGAGTGAATTGCGTATGAACAAGGATAAGCAAGAGTAAAAAATTTCCGTTAAACCGCGCTCACTCGCCATCCCCATCCGTGACAGTGAGAACGCCCCTTAAGTCTTATTCTTTGACATGTGAGGGATGATTTGAATGAATTCATAAAAAATCTTTGAGTGCGAAATACACTAGTCTTGTGTAAGTACTAGTGATAGGATCACTGTGTGGTGAGCTTGAGGATTGGACTAATCGAGACTGGGATAAGTTGCAAATGAGTCAATTTTCCAATTTCTAGTGTGAATGAAGGCACCAGAGGAAGACAATGATCACTGGCAGTCAGCAAGTCGGGTAATCCGCAATGGCAAAATGTCCTCGGATGTGCCATATTGCTTCGGAATTGCCTACCTCCAATCCCAGATCAAATTGTAAATCTAATGAATACTGATGTTCCTCCTGGGCTGTCTCACTGATCTCCCTCACTAATGTCATAGAGCGCTGATATAAATCGAGAAGATGCTGGATCTGGCATGTGTTTTTGTTAAGCACCAAATTCCCTGGTTGTGTGTGATTTACGATGTTTCATGACTTCTTGCAACCTGTGATTGATCGCACAAGTTTCTCAGCTACTCCTTCCTGCTTGTATGTCATCTGTGGAGAGTTTGCATGTCTGCTGTATCTGGTCACATAGTACGGTAGAAAGGCATACAAAATTCAATGCTATTACTTAGAATAATATTAAAGTGTCATCTCTTTTAGATGGGACAAAATACGCCTCCCCGTCGACAGCCTCGCGGTCAAGGACAATCCGGTCACTCCCACCCACGGCACATCGCAGGTGGCAGGAATATTGGTAAGAGATTTTCAAATTCCAAGTGATTGCTATTAGTTGTCGTTCATTTCTTTCTAATTTAGAAAAAATTTCAGCAATAATTTGTTAATATTGCAATTATTACCAATTACAGAAGTCACTGTCAACAACGAATATTATCAGACAGGAGGTCAAAGACAACAGAGTGGTTCAGCTCATTACGGCAATTCCCGCCAGTCCGGTCACTATGGGAACCAATCTCAGAGATATCAAGACAGCAGGAATTATAGCCACTAAAGATTTAAACTTAACTTTGTGTCAGTTATGTGCTAGTCACAAATCTTACATCAGATCTTTAATATCTTGTTGTCACTTAAAAACTTCAGTGCCTAGTGTAGAAAGATAATAATGATTTGATCGTATTTATTAGTACATGTATGTTATATATAAGTAGTTTTTTTTTTCTTTGTTGTCATTTTATGGCAACAAAACTTTATGAAATTTAATTATTGAGTTGAGCGTGTTGTGACTTAACTGGCTGCTACATTTTCATTGTACATGGTTTGGTATTTTCATTTATCTCAAGATTTAGTTCTTCATTTTGACTCAAGCTGCCTCGTAAGCACATGACAGACATGCTAAGTAGATTTAAATGTCTTTATTGAAGGCCTAAATGAAGTCAAATAAGAACTTTTACTAAAGGAAGTGACAAAATGGAGCACTAAATGGTGACAGCACTTGTGAAGGTCACTCGAAGGCCAAGAGTATTCTCTCAAGGGACCTAAATCTTGCTGCCCTCTATGTTCCTTGTGCTGCACTAAAAAGGAAACTACTTCCGAACAGCTTTGAGTTATTGATATTGGGGATCTTTATTGCTCTTTCTGAAATTAAAACTCTGCCAATGCATGACGAATTATAATTGTGTCTTGTGTTCATCGTTAAAATTATCTCACTTCCATGATTGGGATCAGATTATAATTTTATTACTCAATGAATTATAATAAAGTTGTCATGTTTACAGCTCAGTTTTTTAAAATAAGATTCAGGGGTTTTAGATGTTTTTCTCATAGTGATATTTGTATATTTCAAGTCTAGATTTCTAAGATCTCATTTCATTAAAATGTTCAAAGATATTTAAATTTTGTTGATTAACAGGCAGCCACTGATCTGTCATGAACAAATATTTGCAAAATTGATACAATTTAAATATAAAGCATTTAATGTGTTGCGTCTGCAGGTTTTAGAAAAAAATTTATATTTTTATAACATAAAATTTGAAGGTATTTATCCTTTGTGTTCTTGAGTCACGTTCAGCGGAAATAAAATTTCCGTGATTGTGATGAATATGCTTGTTACTGTTATTTAAAGTGGTATTATTTTCGAGAAAATTATCTATGTTGTCGAAACAATTGGAAGTTCATTTGTGTAGACTTGAGATATATTATATGTTAACTTAGTTTGCTAATGATTTCATAAGACAAATGATTATTCAAGATATGTTTTTTTCATGAGCTTTGATCCATTTTAGTGTGTGAAATGAACTTTCTGCTATGGTGAAATCAGCCTATTAATGATGTTGACAGTTGGTGTAGATGTATTTTGGCTCACGCTGTGTTATGTATGAACTTAGATATACTATTCGACATTGAATCAAATTATATATATAATTTTATACTTTTGAAAACACTCGGAAAACGTCAACAAATTTGTTTGTTATGTTCAGACTGGTCCTGAATTGAGACAGTCAGTGTTTATGCTAAACATATTGTCACTGCAAAAATGATTCGAGATAATAAATTTGCGAAAAGAATAATGGTTATTGTATTTATTTATTTACACATTGTGTGTGATCCAAATATGAAAATGCTTGTTCAAGTAGCATGTGAATGTCATTTGTAAAATTTGGGTTCTATATCCCACTGCCAAAATTAATCTTTGAACAGCCGTGCAATGTTGTTCGATGTGACAACATTTCGATTTACAACTGGATGGTTATGCTTGTCAAATGGACAAGACCAGTGATTTTTAAGCAAGTAATTCCTTGGTTGCTTTCCCTTGCACATTGAGGTTTGGGGTACTTTAGTCCTCATTCTGGTGATATTGCAATGAATGAATATTTCGAATGGAGATAAAGGTGTTTTCGTCGTAGGCAAGCACATCCACCATTGATGGATCAATTTAATGCAGTCTTTCATTTGCTTTTTTTAGAAGCAAGTTATTGCCACTTGTGAATGATGATATGGCTAATACAAGACAAAAAGGAATTTGCTTGTGATTTTAAAATTTTGCTCCATTTGCCTTAAATTTTCAAAATAAACACAATGACATCTGGCTTTTTTTTTCCACAATACAATGGTAATATTCCAACGAAACCTGCAATTATCAGGAGGTGATAATGTTTGTTATTAACTTACAACCATTGTGTACCACAACAGGAAAATGCTCTGTCAATTATGTAGAATGTGAACGTCATTTATGAAATTTGGGGACCACCCACTACCATTACCAAAATTTATCTCTGGGAATTTGTGTTTATTTTTTTTATTAATAGGTAAGATTCTCGGTCTGGGCACTCTTATATCAGACAGTATATCAATAGTGAATGGTGAGAGGTTCAACATGCAGTTTTGTGAGGAAACATTCCGAATATTCTCTGATCAGCTGCTGAAAGTTAGATTTAAAAGAGGCAACAAAAAAAAACCCCCCACCGAAAACAAAACGGTGATCAACAGTTCGTTGTTGCCTGTTTGGGGATTCTCTGTCCTCCGGATTTCATATCCCTGCTTCTTGCCTATTATGATCTTAATTAAGCACAAGGTCTACTTACTAAAGAAGTAAATTTGGCTGCAAATTGGTAGCCTTAATTGAGAGGTAGGCTTATTAGTGAGGTGGTCTTAAGGCGAGGTTCTCATGTAATTATATATCCTGGAATTATGTAAGCATTATGCAAATTTCAAACTATGCATAGCTCTACTGGATATAGTATATTGCATAATGACCCTCATTGTTCAAAATAGTCCATGTGGTAATACATTTTGTAAACAATCGTATAGAGGTCCTTTATGGTTACTTCTGCTGTTTATCTACTTGTCCACATTCACAACCCACAACTGTCGGATAAGGGACTAAACATGAAAATTACAGTGCTGGATCTACCGTCTGGATAAAATGTCTTTTCACGAACAAGGTAAGATATTTTGTGATGGTCACGAATCTCGACTTCTAAGAAATTGCACTGGAAGACCAGTTTAATTCAAGGGATTTTGAAACAAAAGATATTATGCACTTAAATTCATTCATATTAGTGAAATTTCTTTGAGTAGAACATAAGTCAATGCTGCCATCTTATCAGAATTTTACTTACTGTTCATTTTCCGCAAGCTTAATTGGACGTTTTGACTGTCTTAAAATGATGGCCCAACAGTCATTTTGACTAACAAGTTTTGCTTTAACTAACAAGTCAGCCTTTTAGTCAAACGTCATCATGTTCTGTAATCCTTATTCATATCGACTAACTCATTACTATTATGTAATAAAACATGTCACTTTCCATGACGTTGACTATGGCTGATTTGCTTGTGACAATGTAGATAGAGCTGACTGACAAACTGTTCTCTATGAGGATCAGTCATTCTAAGCAGTCAAAATGTCTGTATATTATAAGATCTTCAATGCACCAATATAATGAAAATCACCATGGTAATCATCCAAATATGTTGCTTTATTCCTGTGACCTTTAATATAGAAGCCTTCTGAATGTTTTCCTTGATTAATTGTTCAGATATTGGGGGGCTTAAAATTAATCTTTTTAGCAGACTCATTCTTGGGATTCTGTTAATATATTCCAAGACAGAATTACAGTCAAAAGACCTTGTGATAAAACAAAAGCTTATATATAGTCCTAAATAGACATGAGAAGGTCTTATGAATCTGGAAGTTATTTCATCAAGCCTTTTTGTTGAATATGAGAACACGATATGAAAGCTGCTGTAATGGCTCCACTGCATTAAGTGTCACGCTAACATTTCCAGTGCATTCTTTTCTTCTAATGATGTCTGCGATCGATAGCAATTAGATCTGCTCGCTGCCAGTTTCTGGCTATGCTCTTGTCCAATATGAGGAAAATGCAAGCAGAAATGATGCAGAATTGCAGATAGATGTTGTTGTGGACACTCAGGGATAAAAGGAACACTCGATCTACTGAGACTCGAGTAGCTATCATAGAAACTCAAGTAACTATCATAGGGACAGCAATCACAGAGTTAGATCTATGAGAATTCCATAGACAGCTAATAGCTGTACTGAACATTCTCCATGATGATTGCAATATTTACTATTTCTGATGAGTCTGTCATATGAGCTCATATGAGATACACTGCGTGACAAACAGTCAGCATTTCAGTGTTTTTTTTTATATTTTTATGCAAGGTGATTAAAGTGGGGGTTGTTGTTCATAAACTTAAAAGCAAGGGCATAATTATATGGATACAGATGCATCTTTTATTTCGATATTGTACACTTTATATGTTTATATGATTACAATCATACAGAAGCTCACTGGAAGTTTTTGAGTAAAAGATTAGATCTTAGACATTTTGTTTGTGTAGAATGACCTAGAATGACTTTTAATCAAAACTGCTTTTGGGAATGGGGCAGTTATTCTGGACAGAGACAAAAATACCCAACATTTTAGCAAAAATAACTGATATATACATACATTGTTCAACAAAGAACTGACAGAATGATAGACAGGGAAAGCGAGTTACATTGATTGTGTGAGGGAAGAAAAACAGAAAAAGATTATACTGGTCCAGCACATAAACATCAAAGCCTTGTTGGAGGAAGCAGGGAACTGACCAGTGAACTGACCAGTGAACTGACCAAAGGGCATTTAGTGGTCAGTCTCATTTAATTCCCAGTTGGTTGCTGATGTTGATTTGACCCGGCTGATTCATCAGTTTCTGCCCATTACAGTTCCCATTAGCCGAGTCTAATTCCCTTTTCTTAACAGGCTCATTATAGCCTTATTGATGACTCTGTTTCTGTTGGGCTTGTCATTCTGCACTGTCAACTGTTTACAACTGACCAAAGCCCTTTTGCTTATATTGTTGATGCCTTTTCAAAGTATAAAATGAAAAGCTATGAAATAGCTAAACCAGGGGTGTTTTTAATGACATAGAAGAAGCCATGTCTGGTAAATTTTGGTGAATGTATTTTAAAAATGCATCCATTGGTAAATCGTCAAATTCAGACATTTTTAAGTTAGCCCCACAAACATTGTGTAGAACTAACAAAAAAAATTACTCCATGCCTATTTACAGCAATGTTTTTTTGCCTGTTTGAATTGTTTTATTGCTCTAATGCAAGCACAATACAGTAATGCCACTGTTGGTACACGTGTTCGAGGGAAATAATTAACGTTTTTGGAAAAGGTCACGTGGTGGAGGATATAAAGACAACAATATTACCTCCTATAATCAGATTCTTGACTTGTTTCAGAGAGTTCACTCTGAAACTTTTGGTGTCTTTGTCTCATACATCTGCTCCTAAAAGGACAACATCAATGTCACATTCTGAGACATGTCTCTGGTCACGCTTCTATCGTCATGCTGTGTCACAGTGATGTAATGCTGCTGCAACAACTGGAGCATTAGCATCACTCCTTGATGTATCCCTGGGACACTTCACTGAGGTCCCAAGGCTGCTGTTTATGGATGTGGTGCATAAGATGGTGAAAGGGACAGGACAAGGCCATGGTTAGATGTGGTTATGGATTAACTGACCTCCTCTTCTCAGCCTTACTCTAAATTTTCCACAAAAACTTTAAAAGTGCTTGCCCCAACTTTAAATTCAATGAATATATTGCTTGTGAAACGCAGCTGTGTATTCAAAAGGAAGAAAACTGGCTAATTAATTTGTCAATTTATGGATTGATCAAAGCCAGTGAGTCCAATATAGTCCACTTTCACCTTCATTCAATTTAGACAAGCCAATTTTGGGACTCAAGCTAACATGATGCCCTTTTCACGTGGCAGCCATGTTGGCATTTTTGCCTCATTGACCTAATTTTGATTACATCATATATTAAGACATCATTACTTCTCCACTGTTCTTGCACTCTTTGACCTCACCATGGCCATTGTCTACTAATGGTGTCACAATACCTGAGTACAAAGAGAGGTCAACGAGGCAAAAATGGCAACATGTTTGCTCTGTGAAAAGTGTTTGTTTGCAATTAATGACATTTTCCATTCACCCATTATACGCTCTATATGCCAGTGTCATTGTGACTATCATCAGGCCCTGGAGACCAATATGCATTGTACTGTTACTTTAGTACAGCAGTGACTGTATACTTTATATAGTTGCAAGGTCCCAGGCTAACAGAGTTGTGTGAAGTTTTCGTCTTAGCAGCAGGAAAGTTAAAGGAGTATGCTAGAAGAAGGATGACAGGCAAAATTGATCTTAAGGGGAAAGGAGGAAATTATGCAATATTGCATCCTTCTCGGTGCTTTATCCCTGCCGATAATGTCCTTTGGAAGAAGATTAAGCGCCTGGGCGGCAAGTTTATTGGGGAAGAGGTTAAGCCCTGCTTCCAGAAGGTCACCCCAAGCTAGTTCTCCTATGACAAGGTCCATGCTTGCCGTCATAAAAGTGACAGAATGTGACACTTATCCAAAGGGTGATCCCAGGCTTCTTGATTATGGTCTGTTGATAATCCCAATGGTCTTGATTTATAGTCCTGCTTTCTTTTGTCTCACCCCAAGCATTGTTTGTCGCCTTAGATCACTGTGTTTCTCAGAAGCAAAATCCCTTGAGAAAATCTCCCCTGTTCCAATGTTTTATTCTCTGCCCACTGGCTACGACTGTGTTCTACTTCTTATTGACCCAAGCCACGAAACTTGACTTCACACACGAAACTTGTCTTCACACACGAAACTTGACTTCACACACGAAACTTGACTTCACACACGAAACTTGACTTCACACACGAGACTTGACTTCACACAAGATATTTGTAGCATATTTACTAGTTGTGCCTTGAAGGAGACACTATGTCATACAAGAGTATTAGCAAGTCCAAGAAATGTTTGTCTGCTAGTAAAAGAAGGACATATCAGAATAGTTGAAGTGTTGTTGGAATCTATCCATGCATTGACTTCAGTCTATGAGAATCACACTCCATTAGTAAGAAGTGCATCCATGGGGTGGAAACATGATTTAAGAGTTGTTTCCCAGTGAGGCAATCATTTGGAGACAGTTTCCTTCACAAAAGTGCAGAGAGAAGAGCATAACAACGCACCAAAGGATTGGTGAAATCTTAACCCAAACATCTAATCAAACTTGGGTGGGTGGTTAGATTAGAGCTTTACATCCTGTTCTTGTGACCTGATGGGCTAATTAGGACAGGCAGGGATCATGGCAAGGAGAAGAGCATAAGAACGAACCAATAAAAGACCTTTTGAGATTGGTGAAACCTTTACCCAAACAATCAATCAAACTTGCATGCATTGGGAGAAGTCAGATCCTCTTACAACAGTCATCACTCATATAACGAATGTCCAGTTATGATCGACGAGGTCATTGTACAGGAATGGATTGTTTGTTTATCTTTTTGATCCGCATATAACTAAACCGGTTATAAAGTTGGACAGTCCCAAATAGTTCATTATAAGCCATCGGACAGTACCGTACGGTGGGACTTCCAGAAATACAGTTAGTTCAATAAAATATGGTCGACTCTAGACAGCTGATACGACCTATTCCTGGCTGTAGCTATAACTGGCTAAAGCCAGCCACTTCTGTCTACTCATAGTTGGCTTACACCTACCACCACTGAAAAAATATAACCTTGGTAAATGTAGGACATTTATCTGATATATAGACATGCATCTTTTCAACAATCAATGACAAATATTAGTAACTCTCAACTTATGGACCAGATGGTGCTGCATGTACTTTTAGATCTGGATTTGAGTAGCCAGCTATAGCCAGACAGTTCTATTTAGTGGCAGGTAGCATAATATAGCTTTGTCTAGGTTCATTTCGACAGGCCGTTTTTAATGAAACTCACCATGCTTTCTGACTAGCTAATTACCTTCTTTCTCCTTTCTAAAACAAAAGATAAGACAATTATACAATCTATAGTAATTCGAGGTGCAAATATATAGATTTCTTTACTCCTGCCCCTCCACAACGACGATAAGTACAGTCACGCCAAATTATTTGTTATTTGCACCATCTAGGCTATGTTACATTTAAGTTGAAGGGGTTATAACCATGAGTTTCAATCTTTATTATTGGCTCGGGCTATAACCATTTTCAATATTTGATAACCTACCCAAGCATCAGAGAGCTTTGCATCGTTGTGAATTGCATTTACTCGGCTTTTGTTGTTGTTTATTCGTCAAATTGATGGGCTGTCAAGCACATCAGGCCGTTTATGAGGCAGACTTCCTGGGTATCAGAGGATCATAACTGGCTTCTCAAGCATGAGGGCTGGAGACTGGACTTCATGGAACTGTCAAGCATTTATCATCATCAATCTTCTTCGTATTATTGCCTTGACAGATATCCTTATTTCACGTAATAAGATCAGGGAACGATTGGCACCTAGTCAGAAATATGCTGATGTGACAAGTCCTCATCCAGATTAAAAATGATACTTCAGAATCTCTTGCATTTCATAGACAGCTTTGCATTATTAATAGATCCATACTATTATACCATTGCACAAAGATGCTGTATCCTTATGGAACTTCGAGGGTATGAAAATCCATCTTCGCAGGGTATGTGGTACAACTACATATTGGTCTCACTATACAGTTTTGAGTAATGTCCAATGTATATAATCATAACTCAAATTGAAAACCTTCTTGACTAATAACTTATCTATAACACATTATATCGAATGAATGACTTGTCATTGTCATTTTTGACAAACATGTAGCTTTATCCAACATGACACTGAAGTCTTTCTGACAAACCAGATAAGCCAACTTGTTAGTCTTGCTAGAGTGAGAGAGGAGAGAGAAAATTGTATTATTTACAAGACCATTCAGCACACATTAAACACACATTCAATATTCGACACTGGCATACAGTAAGGTCTTGCCAGGAGACCTCCAAAGACACGGACAAAATATGTAAATGTTAAGTGTGTTTACTAACCATCCATCAGAGAATATTTCTAGTGTACTTCTTGAAGGCTAATTATCCTCACAGTTTCAAGATAGACAACAGTTTTGAAGAATAACATTAATATAGTACATTTTGAATGCTTGTTTAGCTGGCTCAGTTGAATGCTCAGGCATGCCTGTTTGGCATGAATCATCTGGGATGAGACAAATGCAGAGATGATGGCCATGGAGAGTGACAGGTTTTGCATCCTAATTGGCAATTTATTCCAAGCAAGTGTTTTGGCAGATACTTCAATCTTAAGATTCATTCAGAGGGCTTCTTTGCATAAGGTCAACAGTTGACAAAGCACTCGTGCTTTAATGACTTCAGCCTTTGTCACTTTTTTGTTGACAGTGAAAGATGAGTTGAGGAAGAGGTTGCAGGAATTCTACTGCAGATACAACGACAACATGGACCTACAAGAGATGCTGGCTGATGAGTTTGCCCTCTTCATCACGGAGAAACAACCTTATTTTGGCAAGATCAGTGAGTGTGTCAGACTGTCTAATTAAATGTTTTTCTTTTCATTCTGATTACACTGAAAATAATTTGGTGATGTACACAAAGAAAACTTCACCTGAATTCGAATCCGTGCCTTGACCATTTCCACACTGTCCAATAATTTTTTTTTTGTAAAATGACTTGTACTTAACTATGAAAGTGGTCAAGGCACGGAATAAAAAAAAAAATAATAATTTAACGGCCGTTCAGCCAATCAGACATGGCGATACATCAAAAGAAGCGCCTGTTGAACAGCGCGAAAGCGTTGCAACAACGTTTTTTTAGACCAGCAAGTTTTCTTAGTGATGTATTCTCCTGTTCAGTTAAACGGAAGGGGAGAATGGAAATATTTAATTATTCTGCCATAATTTATGCATGATTTCCAGCATACCAAATAGATATGATTGTACAATGTGCATAACTGTTTGGAATACTGTCTAATATTATGCTTTAAATTACAAACTATGGTAGTTTGATACCGAGAAGCATATGACATTCTACTGCAATGCCACCAATTGTCTATATGGTTGAAAACATTTTAAGGTGTTGCTTTTGTTAATTTTGAGGGATTCGATTGTCTATATGTAAAATCAGTGGATTTGAAAATCGACAATAAAATGAGTAGGACATATAAGAGTAGGAATACGTGTTTCATATGTGAGTGTGGCAATTTTCAGATGCTAACAAGCAGCTAGAAAGAATCAGAAACACCCCATCTCTGAGCAGGAAGTGTGAACATCTCGAAATATTGGAGATCAACCCTATTACTGAGGACACAGCTTTCACCACAATGATTCTACATCTGAGGAGAGTAGACGAGTCTCTCATCATATACAGGTATAAATTGTTCGTATTTTGCTGTGCAGTCAGCTGTACCTAATTGATAGGTTTGCTGTTCTCTCATCTGTCAAGCTGAGGACTTCCCGCAGAATCCAAGCAGGAATGTCACTAGAAGATAAGGATATTCTGCCTTTCATACTAGTCTTTTATCTATGTTAGTTTTCCTGACTTCACATAAGCAAGATGTATTTTACTTCCCCCTACTGTCAGATGGGAATTCTAAGTTTGTCCTCTAAGTTGAGTTTCGGAAGAACTGCATCTGTTTTTTTACTTATGACTTTCATCTTTATTTCATTATTCCATTATTTCATTACGGATGGTAGTCTGCTGAAAATGCCATATAGTCTGAAGCAGGACCTTTTTTTGTTCAATGAATTTAGATATAAACCAGAGAAGCTGCAAGACTGCAAGGACTTCATGCAATGTAATATTATAGATAATTCGAAATTTGATCATTAATTTTTCCAGATGTCTGACCGTTTGGAAGAAAGAAAACCAAAGATGGCTAATTTTGAGAGAATGTTGCTCTCCACTTTCAACTACCCCTGACTGATTTATTATTTGTCATCATAACTTGTAATATATTAGTTTTACATATCTGTTAATGTCTGATACTTATAACATTGAAACTCAATGTAAATCCATGGCCATCTCGCAGTAAACGATCACACCTTTTCGGAAATGTATCTTCAAAATTGTCATCTTCATCTATATGATAATTATGTAGTTATTATGACATCCTAATTTACTAGATGGTAAAGTTGAACTGCTTGAAGTCAGATGTTCTATTGACAGATTGTTGTGACATTGTATAACGTATCTATACACAGTATTTTGCCCGACAGTGTTACAGTTTTGGCGAAACAAGTGTAAACAACCATTCATTCAGTTATATTTGTCTAACCTTTCCTAATATGTGCTTGCAAAAGATAAGTTGCCAAAGGTATCTCGTTCGTAAGAATATTTTTCATGGAATACTCGCACAATTTACTTTTTTCCTAATTTGTCATTTCAGTCACAGAAATTAAATGTACAAATGTACTATAACTGTACTAAATTTGTGGTTTGGTTTATTAATTCCTTTTTAAATATTTATTTACTTTGCTGGAAACTGATACGACATGTATACATTTTAGTTTTTATTTCTTCCACTCTAAATATTATACTAAAACAAAATATTGGTGCAATAGCTAATGCACACTTTTGGTACTGTATACGTAGCATCTTAAGGACATAAATATATATATTTTAAACATATACGTACAAGTACCACAGTTAAATCTGTAGATAAAAAACATAGTTTTAGCGTAGTACAAGGCATAATTCCTAAATGTACTGTGCGGATGTTGTTTTGGTGCAAGCTTGTTTATGCAAAGGGAGAGGATTTAGTTTGAGCTCAGTGCGCTTCGTACAGTAAGAAGTTGAGAGCTTCAAACGAAGTGAACAAGAGCAAGGAGGAACAGATGACTTAGACAGCTTAATCCCCTGTCAGATGCAAACTGCTATAAGATGCAGGGGATGCGGTCAGATGGGGAGCATGCTGCTGCTGCTGCTGCTGCTGTAGTAGGGCCCGGAAATTGTGTTTATATATCACAGACAGCCAGAGCAGGACCCCAAACATTTGCTGGATGTGTTTACGCCATCCCAACCACACTGGAACTGATCAAATATAATCACTTAAGTAGTGCGGAAGCCTATGCATGGTAAATGGGCGGAAATGCCATCTACAAACAGCCAACACCGTGATTATGACCAGTTCCTTGTCTTCTGTTTGCCCTGCCCAAAAACAACAACCGCTACAGCCAGACAAGGTAGACAACAGCCTTAAATGCTTCCTAGACCACACAATTGTTTTTGTGCTCCATCTATTCAGCCCACGCGCATTGATTCAAGGCTTCAATTAGATAAATGTAGTCCTTCTTTTTGGTAATGAGGCAGCATCACTACATCTTGTCCCGCTGTGCACTACAGTAAACATTCGTGTTGTTTTGGCAGCTTATATGAGTAGCTGTCTGAAGCAAACCGATATAACGTAAGGCATAATAATAATATGCTGGTGGCATTAGCTCGCTTAATAGCTAGACATAGAGTGTACCATTAGCTATGTATAGAAGAGCCTCAGTACCATCTTCTGAATTTGCAAGTCAGCTGAAGTTGACAACAAAGTGTAAATGACCATGCAGATCGAGTGGATTTCTCACAGAATCATATTTCCGAAGCTCTTGTCTTGGACTCTATTTGCTTTCAGAGACCACTTTAAGTCATATTGCTGTATAAGTCGATTGAAATGACCGTTTTATTTGTATTTCATTGCTGAGACGTTTGAATGGGGTTGCAGATTTCCATAGAAGCCCGGTTCTTTGCATTTTCTCAAGACTTGTAGCAAACGACTGGTCTATTTATGGAAATGGGCGTTCGAAAAGGACACCTGCCGGGCTGTATGGATATATAGGGGCTTATAGAAAGTGATATTATGGCCAGTAATAATTCATCCCATAAGGTGTATTTCTGCTCTCAACCTAAGTCGTGTGGTGGCCAGCAGCCCTGGCGCTACATCATAAGGTTAAGCTGTCTGATCATGATTTGTTGGGGCCTTTCTTTCTTTGTGTGTAAACTCAGCGCAACATATAATGGGCCTGGGAGCTTAGTTTGGCACACAGGTACAGCGCCAGAATATAAAGCGTGTTTTTCACCGCGCGAATTCCCAAAGCAAAGGAAGTAAATTACGCAGCCGGCCACTGTCCACTCTGACCATGTGTCCCCTCTGTCCATGTACAAATGCCCTGACGACTTTGTTGTCCTCGCCTTTTGAACTCCTGCCCTCTCTCGCCACTTTTATTCCGCAAGGTCAAGTATGAATTGGAGCAGAATACTGATCAGTAGCCTGCAGCTTGTTGGTCGCTTGCAAGACGATTCAGCCAGAATGAAACCATATTCTAGTATTCTGCAGTGACCATGATGGACGTAGCCTTGGCTACTGCTGCTGCTGCTACTGCTGCTGCTGCACATGACAAATGACAATTGCAGGAGCACTAGGCGACCTGAAAGACCTGCAGGACCTGCAGTCCACTCGTGCTTTTTAAAGGTCATGGCGACTGCAGTTCGCTTTAGGTGATGCTGATGGAATGTGACCGCACTTTGTCCATTACCGGCCTAAGCCATCACTGCCTCCTCAAGCAGCTATGGTCAGTGCTTCTAGTACTTGTCCCCCCCCCTTGCACCTTTCCCCCTCGTGCTTCTTGGTCAGCAGCCTCCATCTACATTCCCCGGTGGCTGCTTTCAGCATCTCCCTAGTGACAAGCCGTGGACCTTGTAGCACCCAGTCTGCTGCAGGAACAAGCCCAGGTGAAGGACGGCCTCCTTTCTTCCCCAGGCATCGCTTTACGCTCTGGCGCTCTTGCAAAACTGCAACTGCCAAATGCAGCCTGCACACAAATGCCCGGCCCTGCTGCTCACAAATGCCCCTGCAGCTGCCTATCCTTACAATAATCTGAGTTTATGGGGGCCAGTTACATCCAGCTGCTTATTATCCTGTGAAAGATGTGAGCTACTCTGTGCTGGCCCATGCTTATATTGTGCAGTGCAGTACTAGCATAATGCATGTGCTATAGCCCAATAACTCCACATCAGCAGTAAGCGTACATCTAGAGTGTAGACCTTCAATCAGATTAGAGCATTGCCCCACCATTTTTTTTGCACCACCCAGCAGCAGCAACAGCACTTGCTCTGTAGATAGATTTCAAGAATAGATTTCCGATGCAAAGAGCTGCTGGTCGTAATGTGAAATTTAATCCGAACGTCAAGGGGTGTTTTGTAATTTTGATTAAGGATTCTAAGTGATAAGATTTAAATCGCAGGCAGGCTCATCACAGAATCAAACGGCTTCCTCTGACGTGCTCTGCTCGTTACTCCCCTTTGAAGCTGATCGATGCGCTTTCGGATTTCAATTAAACCCGTTTTTATTTACCAACTCAAAGGTATTCTATGATGAGGAAATGATATTACAGCTTTTCATGGTTGTAGAAAGTAGAGGTGTCCTTGTGTCGAGTTTCAAAACAGGCCATGCATGCAGCGTTTGCCATCTTTCTTGTTTATCACACCGCAGCAGGATTGGCCCAATCCATCAGAACAACAAATCGCTGCAGTGCATACTGGGCTTGTTAGGTTGGCGAATTCGATCTGTGTTGGTCCTGCACGGCTCACTGGCAACAAAGGCACATTGATAAATGGCTGGATCCCAAGCGCATTTAATTAGATCTTCATGTATTAATGGTTAATCCAAATGAAAATGAGACTGCAATGGGTAGCCTGCGTGTTGATTTATTGTATCAGCCCCCCCATGAGTTGCTGCCATGACTCAGTCAAATGAACTGGCCTTACTCCTTTTCCCATATCTGTAAATCTGATCCATCACTGTAGTTGGATGCTGCTGCTGCTGCTGCAAAACATCTACAAATGTATGTAATTAGGATCATGTTAGGATGAGGCAAGACTAACTAGTGTCTGTCTCAACTGACCAAGAACTAAGATCGATCGACTGAAGATTGCAACTGATGTTTTTCTTACTTGAAGGATCACCAATGAAAGCTGGGGACTGCTTATATCTGCTGTTGTTGTTATTGGACACAACCTCTTTTCTTTAACCAAATGGATTGGAGATGAAACTATCTTCTGATGTCGTATTTTAAATCAGCTTTGGGGTGTACATGTAATGATTCGAAACATCTGAAAAGATATAAATATATGGTTTAATCATGGTTTGAACCCGATAGAAAACCTAGAAAGATTTTGACTTGTATGTTGCGTGTGCAGAGAGCAGCAGCAGCAGCAGCAGCATCTGGAAAGTGATAGGAGGACAGGAAGCCAAGAAGATGGAGCAATACTAGAGCCATATGAACCCGCTAGGTGTGCCACAGCAGCCCACACTTGGCGTGACACCTACCCTGCGCCTGCCTCTCGTGTCCTCTGACCATCTAGGCCTCTATCTGTGCCCAGCCTGCCCTGCCAAATTACTTCTCACCTCTAGAAATCCCAGCTGAATGTTGGAGCAGGCATTCAGATTGAAGCCAAGATATTATTAGGCCTGTGTCACCTTAAGCTTCATTGGACACCGTTCGCTTAAACTGCCACACCTTCTGCACGGCTCAGCACAGCTCAGTAGCAGCAACACTTTCTCCTCTGTCTTCTTATTATGACTAAAAACATTCGCCTTTTCCCCTGATTAGAGCAATATTTTATCCTCCAATGTCATAAATAAATATTTTCCTCCTGTTTGGAGAGATTAAGCAATAAATTAGAGCTAAGATTGCGAAACCACGATAACTTTTTAAACTTATCCAGGAATAAGAAATTTTCAAGCCCCTTTTAAAGTTATTAAATGTTTTTGAGCAATTTCCAGAATGACGAATTGGCTACTATGAAACTGAATTATGCAAATGAGCAGAAAATAATGCACTGCTTTAAATTGTTCTGGTATTAAACTGAATCACATAAAGAATGCTTCGAAAAATGTAATAGAAATGTTCAACAATCCGTGTTGATGATGATGATGATGATGATGATGATGATGATGATGATCGTTGCTGAACAATTAGTGAATAATATATTTATCAAAGTCAAAGTCAAAGATACCTTTATTTAAGCAGGGTAGTTGTACACTGTTTTTCAAAGAGGCCCTGACTATTAACAATGAACAAGTAATGATACAAATAAATGTATTTTTTAAAAGAATATGTACATTTGAAGTTATCGAAGTTACAATTAGTGGAGAGATTAAGATTAATGATAAAAATGAGACAACATGAGATAAAACAAAGTTAAAATTAAATAGATCAGGCATTTAAAATACCTTGTACAATTATTAGCTTAAAAGAACTGAGGCTAGAGGTACTTCGTATGACACTGGAATTTCTGACCTCTGTTGCTTTTAAATTTTGGGATCTTTAAATTATTAGAGTTACTGGTATTATAGCCGTGGTCGGTACATTCAAATTTTTGTGACATATAATCAGGACTAAGTAAGTTCATACATTTATACATCATCACACTTGCATGTAATTTGAGTCTTTCATGTACAGTCAACCATTTGAGCTTCAGTAGAACATCCTTTGAGGGTGTGTCATCATCATAACCCAACATATACAGGTTATTTGTAAATTTACATACGTATCAGAAGATGTTAATTAAATTGAAAATATCTTCATATGCCCGCACATTCATAATTCAGCAATACTATATTGCTCATCATCATATATCATCATAAAATTTGTTCTCTCTTCTTCTCTATCTCTTATTTTGTAAGCCTTGAGAATTAGTTTATTATTATTATGTTTTTACTATGTACTTATAAATCCATTGCAATATAACTGATACACAGAAACACAAGGGGGCGTGATGATAGCGTTGTTACCACAACTTAGTCACTGCCTCCTTGACCATATAGTATATAATTTTATAATTTATATATAGTTTTACCAGACAGATTTATTTATGTAAATGTATGGTAAAAAAAATATATTCTTGAGTCTTCTTGAGTCTTGAGTCATATCGAGCATTAAGAACAATTCTGCCGCCTTTGAGTAGTAGTTTTTAAATTTAATTCAGGCTTGTGACAGGGCAGTTCATATAGACAGTGTCACAGTAATCGATAAGTGACATGATGAGGTAATTGTACAGCAAGATCGCCCAGTGTCTTGGTTAGTGAAAGAGCGGATTCGTTTCAGGTTTTATTGAATAATACAAACATGATACAAACTACTAAATGCATTTCCAAATGCAACCGAGTAATATTTCCAACTTAGTGACACAATTTTTGATACGATTAATGTCGTACAGCAGACTTCTGCGAATAGGCACTCAGAAATTCAGAAACTTGTGGATTAAATATGGAAAGTAACTTCGCTGCACACTTTGGGTATCACGCTAATAGAATTTAGCCATCCCAATTCGATTCATCTTCCTTAAAATTGCATAAGATGCAATCGGCCTTGTGGAACTCCTTAATCTTCAACAAACTTTGCACAAATGTGGAGCTGCATTCATCTTACCAAACCGGGATGGTTGGGGGCCTAGCTCAGTGGTAGTGCGCTGGGCTTCCAACTACTGGATCCCGGGTTCAAATGTTTCATCCTTCGTCTCATTGCCATGGTCCCTACCTGTCCTAATTAGCCCATCAGGTGCAGAAATACAGGACGTAAAGCCCTAATCCACCACCACCACCACCTAACCGGGAGGATCGCCTCAGCATTCTAATTTTGTAGGCCTACAATGCATGCAGTGGCAAATTTATATGGAATGCCATCAACTTAAATATGTTAAATTTGCATATTTATCAAACATGGAAGTTTTCTGTAGGTTAACCTTACATACCTGTTTGTATCAACAGAATCAGGTCGAAAAGAAAAATACAAACATACATGAAATGCTGAGTTGCCGAGTTTTCTTATTTCTTGGATGAACGATTTTCAGCCCACAAGCATTCGCTTTTCTACTTATATTTTCGACAGCTGGTTCAGCCTGTAATCCCATTAAAGTAAAATCTACAACAGTTTTGGAAGTATTTTTTACAGTAAGATTTTTACAGTAACTGAATTCTACAGTATATTTTTATATAGTGTAGTGATAAAAAACACAGAATTTCATTCAGATTTTCATTCGGTGCACTGTAAACTAAAGTCATCAATGTGAAGAGTCATATTTGGCACTCTTGGATAGTCAGCCTATTGTAGGAAAACTGCTGTATAATATGACATCATTTGGACGTTCCCACAACTTACTGTTTAGAGTCTATACAGTCTACCATAAGCCATAGCAAGGCAACGCTATGCTAGATGTAAATTATGTTATATGCCTCCATATCGCTATCATTAAATTAATGTACTTTCACTGCACTTCTAACAGTTCTTATGATGAAAGCAATTCTTGGGAGTTGTTGGAAGATATCTTCATCCATTTCGGGGTCACCTGGGGTAAATTGGTCTCATGGGGACAATTTGGCCCCCCGGGGTATCTCTGGGGGGAGAGTATGGTCATGTAGACTCATTTCTACTGGTAGTTCTGCTGGCTGCCCCACTATGTTTATCGATTTGTCATTTTCACACAAATTTAGAGAGTGACAAACCACACACATCATTCTGGTTGCCACAACGCAGCTCTGTGAATGTGTCTGACAATTCTGACACCCTTCTCTGTGTAGTTTCAGCCCTACTTAATCTTCTAGCTAACTCTGCAATTGAACTTCTCACAGCAGCCTTGTGGAGGGAAACACATTATTGACATTGCGGATTTTGCTGAAGGTCTAGCAGCAACTGGCTCATGTGGCAAAATTGTTCTATTTCATCCACTTTCTCAGTGCTACAGTGCTACTGGTCAGGGGATTAGTCAGCTTATATATATGACCAGCAGTGCGAGGCAGACGTAATGATAATGTGATGAGGCTTGGAGCACGATCATGCCATGCTACCATGGGTAGGTGCACTTGCCTCAGCATAGGCGCAGGTCTATTGAGAATGCCCGGGCCAGGAAATTGCTGGAATTGGAACCTGGGACCCTGAACAAGGTTTAACTAACATAGGCCACCAAGCTGCTTAACATTGTGGCGCAGTGTGTGATAAATTGAATGACTTATTGCATTATTTGTGCCAATTGGACTTTAAAATTTATACTTTACGTGTGTAGGCCTACGTGGTTGTATACATATTGATCAGAGAATGTCACTAGAGAACCTTCAAGCCCTTAGACAGCTGTCTGGTAGTGTCTGTGCATGACAAAAGTCATGGACCTCATGCTTCTCAGAACTGACTGGTTTCTCCTTATCTCTGCATGTCACCACCACAAAGTAGGCCCAACCATACTCTAGAGAAGTTAGCCGAGTACTTTCAAGTTTCTGAAACCTGCCGAACTGTGATAGCCACCAGAGACCCGGTCACGCATAGATACATTTTTCAGCTTTTGCCTATACAGGTTTTTGCTGACATCTCAGCCATTCTATTTGAGGCACAGTCAGCCTCACAGGAGGGCTGTCCATCTATCAGGGTTTGCAAGTCAAGGTGAGTACTGTGAACTGTATTATCTACAGTCGGCGGCACGTGGCGCCAGGACAACTCGCCACGTGGGAAGCGCGCGATAAAGCGACAGGGGCGCCACCGGTGGGAGCGACCTCTGGCGTCGAGTGAATTAATCCCTGATTAATGAAAGACGCCGACACTTTCTAGACCTTTGGCGGAGTTGCGTGGCTGATAAGGCGTGTAGCGAGGATTCACTTGATTTGGTATTCATAGTAGCAACTGGCCAGGTCCGTCTCCTTCTCAGCGCCAGGTCACCGGGTTTTCTAGCTGTGCTTTCATCACTGGCGACCGCAACAAAAGAAGCCTATCAGCGCTCTGCTCCACTGGAAGCCCACCCTGACCATGTAAGCAGGAAATTTAGGCGAGTGTGCAGCACAGAGGAGGACCATTCGTCGCCATTGTGGCCCTCAATGCATCATTCATCACACAACTAACCGGTGATGAAACTCTTTAGAAGGCCAGCCGTGTCATTAGTCTCTAACAAGATCTATAGTAAATGAGGCTACTGCATTGGCAGTGGGCAAATGAACAACAATACACTAGCTGCAGCAACTGCACCTTGAAGAAATCCTTTATTTTATTTGAGTCGCTTTACCATGCAATAAGATTAAAACTTCAAGAGTTTCAGATTACATTTAGGAACATTAGGGACTTAAGCACAAAAGAATATTGAAGGGAACCTGTAAGGCTTCTCTGATATTTATTTGATATGCATAGAACGTGCCTTT
This sequence comes from Alitta virens, assembly GCA_932294295.1. NCBI lineage: Eukaryota > Metazoa > Annelida > Polychaeta > Phyllodocida > Nereididae > Alitta > Alitta virens. The sequence goes on along the minus strand of OW028573.1, from coordinate 15,861,837 downwards.
CACTCTCCCTGCAATCATATCATGCAGGGGGACTAGGTTGACAAGTAGAGAGGGCTTAAATGGCACAGATGGGGTCCTGATGGAACGCTCAATAGCACTGAGCTTCCAGGGGGACCTCTGGCTTGAGTCATTGGCTCAGCGTGTAGCAGGAGTGCCAGGGTGACCTATTCTGCCCTCTCTATGAATCACGGGTGATAGCCAGTGTTTCTGAGCCGCAACTCACTTGCATAGATCTTGGCCTTCTAATGCACCCCCTTGCTATACCCCCGTCCACTGTCCACATTGGCCGCTGCCTCCCGTCAGATCGCATCGTTCGCCCATAGATTTGCTTGACAAGTGGGTCACCTTAAAGCTGGGATTTGGACGCGTTGTAGTCAGAGTGTCGTGGACTGACCTCTCGCCAATCTGCGTCTTCCGTTGGTTGACCTGGCGTCACCGGCGCACTTTGCCCACTTTATTACGCCTAATGACCACGAAATCCCGCATCCGTAATCTCAAAAGGCTTCGGGTAATTTCATTTTGTGCGATTTGTCGGCTTTATGGGGCACTGATAGCGGCTAATGCTGGAGAGTGGCCGCTGACTGTCCACATGCCTGCAAAAGGTCACTCGGCCACATGACCTTCTGCAACTGCCTGCCTCTCAGCTTATTAGTACGCGTGTTTCAGGGCTTGCCTTGGAAAGGTGGCATGTTCTAATCTTACATACAAATCCTGGAGTCCTGTCGCCTCTGCTTTTTTCTGATTGAACTATAAATTGCGGTAGGGCTGTTGTAGGATCGGTATACTGCATTTCCAGTTTGCTGCTGCTGCTTCTGCTGCTGCTGTTGCTGCTGTTGCTGATTGCACTGGTGCTGCGCGTGTCCTGTGTCCCCGTGTAAATCAAGCCCCACAATATTCACCCCGATTTACGGGCTCTGAACATGCCACACCATAGCTCCGCAAATCAGCCTTTTTTCAGAAGTCCCACACGGCTGCCACCCTGCACATGATTGAATGCAGATATCTCAATTCAAGTGAAATAAAGCGGACACATTTGTCGTGTAACATTTTGCCTTCACCTAGCTCCACATTTTACGGTTTCATCTGTTTTGAATCACCATGCACAACTGAAATCACCATGCATCCCACAGCATGCTGCCTGCCTACGGGACAACCGTGTAAAACCATACTTTTATAGGATGCAAAATTTCGTATTCAAATAAACAGCATCAAACATGCGTCATAGACAGTGGCAAAAAACTGCATTGTAGTCTGAATTAAAGCATGTGGGAATGCAGTTGAGTATCAAATGAACCATGGACATGAGATAGGAGAGAGCCTCTATGCTTGTTGTTTGGAAGTTGTAATTTAGTTGGCCACCCTTGCTGTGTTGTCATGGTTTCCCCTGTGGGTGCACATATTGAAAATCAATGCAGGTCAGTGCTGCTATCGATGGCCAATGCTCTGATTAATACCCCATTGAGGCCCAGATAGGCAGGCCTAGTAATAGGGTCAGAGAACGCTTATTCTATTAGTTATATCTTGCGCATAGAGCTTGCCGATCGAAGTGCTCAATTGGACGGGGATGCGGGGTTGTTGCCTCCCGTGGCCCCCTGCCCTGCATGCCTTCCTCCACTGATTGCCCCAAATCCATACCACCCCATTCTGCCTTTACTTTGCTATATTGATACGATGCTCTGTAAACAAACTGTGTGTGGGTTATGATGCACTGTATACTCTATTGTGTGTTGTAGTTTCATGACATCGTGCATTCCTGCACAGAGAAAATTGACCTTGTAAAATTCAAACAGAAGTAAACACACTTTGTAACACCATTACGTAGACTTTGGTAACACCTAAAATGTGTTAAATAATTAAATAAAAAATTTGGTGATTTATTATGTTTCTAATTGAAACATTAGCACGTTAACTTTTCACACTGGATGCGTCCATGTTTAGCCTCAAGCGTGCATTTGGTTTGTAGGGACGACACTAAGGCTTCTTTGTAGTCTTTTTTATATGCATAATGCTTTTAATTTTTCATTGAAGTTTTAACGAACTGAAAAATGCCACATTAGTACCTCAAATCTTTATTTTGCCATTAACCATTGAAAGGGTGGCAAAGGGTTAGCAAACGATTTCCTACACTCAAATCACCAGAAAGTATGTACGTCAGAAAGCACTGTTATAACATGTAAAAAATGCACAAACTTGTACATGGGAGACTTCTGTACTGGTGTTGCACTGAACTTGGTCTTTTCCTATATTGCTTCAACACCTACGGAGCATGAGGCTATCTCAACAGACCTCTAGTTCTGTCAGGCCTTATGATGGATATTAATTATACTGGGAATGCCGACTGCCCCTAGTGTATTCTGGTTTAATTAGTTTTTGTTAATTTCACGTTTCCACTGCTCTGCTTTGTGTGTGTGAGCAATTCTGATTTGCAGAACACACGCAGCGAAATTAGCTCAGATGGTCGTTTCCATAACCCCGTAATGAAGGATTTTCATTAATGGCGGGACCACCAACCAACTCTCAACAGGACTCCGATGGTTTTAATTGTAAATCCCGGGGAGCCATTTCAGGCATTGCAACCTCTCTTTTTTTTCATGGACAAGTTTAAACATGAGACATCAATACAACAAAAGTCCGCTTAAAAAGAATTTGAAGGATAGATAGATAGATAGATTCGTACATACATACATATTACATACATACATAAATACGTACATAGATACAGAGATACATACATACATAGATATAAGCCATTGTCAAAACAATTTAAAATTGATATAAATTGATATATTTTGACTCAAACCAAACAGGGTAAATTGCGACGAACAGACAGACAGACAAACGGACAGGCTCGGGATTGTCCTCATATTCTGACAAAAGCATGAGTTTACATAAAGAGGCAAGGATGGTCTGCCGGGATATGGCCTATTTATATGTCTGTGTAGTTGCAGTAGCATTCCCTTATTATGATGTTAGTGTCGCCTCTCGCGCTGTCAAAAGAGAGTTAATTACATTAGCATAATTATGGCGATTGTCGCTGTGTGTCTGCGAGATAGTGAATTCTGCCTTTCCCTCCCCCTCTCTCTGCGGCTGTGTAAATATAGCATTGTCACTTCGGCGAGCCCGGCATATATGTCATAATTGTGAGCAAAATGGTCACACGCAGCGATTTTGAATGTTTATAATTTCCCTTACACTTTGTTTTTCCGATCCGAAACTAAATGTAAGCGAGTTGCGTTAAAGCTTGTAGTTTTCTATTAGTCAGTACATTAGATGAGTTAGTATTGTCAGTTTGGCGTGTTGTCAGTACATTGCTGATATTATGATAATTATGATTTGACAGCTTGATTCACAATTTAGACCACATTTCAAACGAGACAAAGCTTGCACAATTTTGCCCAATTTGTGTTCATACCATTGTATTTTAGCTCATTAAGTAAACTTCCACTTTTATTTTTAAGATTGAAATATCTGCCTGCTTTGGTGAAGTCAACAAAGAAGTCAAATTTATCACTTTTGGAACAGTTTTATAGATATATGAGGCTGTTACTGATTAAATGCTATTCGAAAGACTTGGATCAGTCCTCCGAATCTATTAGAAATTGGCCCAAACTTCAAGGTTTGCATTCATTAATATTTCACATGACTTCTTAGATCTAGCCAGCTCCCTTTCCTCACAGTGCAGATCATGATGAAACAAGGTTATGCTATATTATGTTGAGATATATCGGGTATTTTAATTTACTAGCGGAGAGCTTGCAGTTTTAAGTTTAGTAGCAATATATATTATGACCAAACACTGCCTACATCAATGAGGACAGCCTTTCATCTGACTTAGCGTAAAATAGTTGAGTGAGAAAAAAACTATTTAATAATCCAGATACATGTATATTGCCATGGTATACTTCTTTATCTGATATCTTAACACAGATGTATTAACACTTGTAAATTTCTACGATATATATTATTATTTATTAGCATAGAGGTAAATGGTTTTAGGTGTGTTAAGATGAACTGAAATCTCGCATCAGCAGATGTGGATGGAACTTTTAGACAGTAGACCCAACACTGTCAAGAGGTGAGGAAGTTTCAAAGTGAGGCAGGGAGCAGTATCGGTGTTTACAGCAGTTGATTATCGAGTCATTAGTGTGCGGAATATACTCCAGTGTCAAATTCGCGGGGATTTGGCCTGGTTCGATTGTATGAATAATGGAAGTGTCTAAATCAAGGGTTTTTTAGTGGGAGGATGGTCCTCGGCATCAGCACACAGACGTCCATAATAACGACGAAGCGGTGGTCGTCCTACTTCCCTCCAAATGTCCCTGTCGCCGCCGACATCTAGGTGAGCCGTGTTATCGAGTGTGGATTGGAACGACTGGCTCGTCTCGCGAGACTTGGCCACAAACGAGATTTGCTCTCTATCTGGAATGCGTCATGCAGCGCCCCCTGTCGCTTCCTGTGCCTTTATTCTTCATTTGTCGTCCTTCCAACTTGGTTACCAGTTTCCCCATTAGTATGCGTTCGTTGCAGGGCTCGGCGAAGCGAGGGCCTTTCAGACCTTCCCCTGCCCGCCTCTTTTATTGCCATCCCAGATTTATTTTTCGCCGCCCGTCTTCGCCTTCATTTAATCATCGCTGGCATCCGTTTTGGCGCTGCAGCCATGACGTATTTGCCTCAAGAAACTGGCGAGAGATGACGGCCCCTGTCCCTCTGCTGCAGCAGCTCTCTCTCACTCTCTCTCTCCCTCCCTCTCTTTCTCTCTCACTCCTTTTTTCCGTCAGCCAAGGTCGCTGCTCACAAATCTGCCCAGATAGCTAGCTGCCAAGTGCAGCCGCCTCAAAAAACTGTCAGCCTGATTGAGCCAGTTGATGGGTCGATTGGCACACGGCATGTAAATCAGGCAAGAGAAGCAAGCAAGCAGGCAAGAGAAACATCCCTCTTGTCCTTTCACCCCACACGTCGACTGTGCCCCCCTCCCCCCGGAAGGTTATGCACATGAGACACTTAAAGGTAGACTGTGTCACCATTACCAGCAGCTACTCCAATTCAGAAAACCTAGCATACAGGAAATGTATGAGAGAGAAGGTTGCTTTTATTCGCCTGGCCTAGGATAGCCGTGCAGTTTCCCAGGGCTCAATGATTAGGTCAAAGATTTACGATGGGCGGCAAGATCGCTTCACAAAATAATGGCCAAAGGTTGGCCTCAGGACGCATCACTTGCACAAGAAAGGGTTGCCATGACGACGCTATGCCAGCGGTGCATCAAAGTAGGCCGACTGTTTCTGTCACTACGGTGCAGACGAACGAAAGGCCGGCCCTGCAGTGCCCTGCACCTTGCGGCTTGCTATCATGTCTGGCGCAAGACCTTGCACACAATGCCAGGCCTGCCAAATTAAATCTAATGTCATTTAGCGAGGGATAAATTTCATGCAAGATGACAGCTCATATCAGAGGGTGTCTTTTTTGTTTTTGGTTGGCGTGAGCCTCTGCCTATTGCTGGCATCGCGGCCTGTGAGACAATGCACGGGCTGAGCGCTATCGTAGTATCTGGGTGAGGCTCGATAAACCCCAGTGATTGATGAGGGGCTATGTTGGGGGGAAAAAGGCGGAGCAGCCTAGGCTGCGCTAGACACTGGCCTACAGTTAGCTCGGCTTCACTTGGGCCTTCATTGTGGCCTGGGAGCCCAGAGGTCAGGGCGTTGATGGCGGTTGGCTGTAGGGCAGTGCGGTCAGTGCTCTAGCCCTGTTCGGCTCCTCCATCCTGCAGACAATTTCCACATGTAATTGGGACATGCAAGCCTGGGACCGCCCGTCATATGAATGTATGAACCCGGACTGCAGGGCCGTTAATATTGCAGGTGGAGAATGGCAGCCTGCAGCTATGAATCTTGCTGGCAGCAGCAGCATTGCAGACACAATTTATCCCTACACCTAATATGCAATTAATTTGTTTGGCTTTTGAGCCAGCAAGTTAGGTTTCATGGCCCTGGGCGCATCTGGTCTTTGTTCGGCCGAGGTCTCTGGGCAAATACTCTTAGTGGGACAGTCACCCCGCGCTAATTTCATTGGTGCTCATCTTGTCTGCCTGGGCACACAGTGAGCTGGCTGGGGTAAACAAGGGTGGTCTTGTAGCCCCCTACAGTAGCCCCCATCCACTGGACATCCACCGGGCATCCACTGACCATTTGCTAGTCCTCTATTATCGCTATCTTTACGAGGGTTACTCAAACCTCAAGGTACAGCAGCCCAGACACGTAGAATCAATTAACGCATTCAAGCTGAGCACTCGTAGCTCCAGTTCTGCTGCAGTCTCACCGACTTCGCTTTTTCACCCATTTTAAAACAGCGGCTCGAAGCCCGTGGATGCCATGCTCTCATCAAAGCCATTAGGGCAGGGAAACTGAGAGCTGGGGCAACCTTGCTTGGTGCATATCTGATTGCGGCAGATTTAGCAAGCATATCTGGTTTAGAGGAGCACAACTGGCGCAGACAGCCAATGACAGCTGTCCCCCGACCGGAAGTCCTCCCAATTGCACTTCCTCGTTGCTGCTTATTACATTACAATGATCCCTGCACGCCCGCCTCCTGCAAATGCCGCCTTAATTAAGGCAGGTAGCATCCACATTACTCACTGCCAACATGTCCTGTCACCACTGAACACCCCCCCCCCCCCTACATTACAATTTAGGTATACTGCACTATAGTACCCAGAATAGTAAACAGGCAGTCAGTGAGTGCATTGTGCAATGTTATGAGGCTTCTGCATCTGGCATGGCTTGAACGTAACTGAAAAATCTTGCTTGTCACTTGTAAGACTAAGTGTCAAGCATAACAACCAAATAAACAAGGCAAATAATATACAAACACAGGGTAGAAGTTTTTTGTTTCACACACTGTTATTCATACTCTTATGTACCAAATATTATGCAGCTGCTTTATTAATTTCTCAAGACATTTGCTAAAGGTCATCTAAATGTTACTCATTTATTAATCAAATATGCTGTTATACATGTATATTGTGTGAACCGTTTTCAGATATAACGGCTTGTGGGAGCAGGTAACTCTGTTAGTTATAGTAGTTATAGTTATCAGTCGCTGCACTCCATGGTACTAAGTTAGGCGTGGTGGTTGTGGGTGGAATAGGGCTTTATGTCCTGTATTTCTGCACCTAATGGGCTAATTAGGACAGGCAGGGACCATGGCAAAGAGATGAAGGATGAAACAGCCATCCAACTTAGGCTCGACCGGGAATCGAACCCGGGACCCAGTGGTTGGCAGCCAAGTGCCCTACCACTGAGCTCGGCCCCACCCCACTAAGTTAGGCAGTTAAGTTACAAAGCCTTTGTGAGTGGCGATCAAAATTTTGGTTAAGAGAAGTAAGTAAGTTAGGAAGCATTTGAGTTAATGATTACATGGTGTCACCTGACGTCATGGTCAAAATGTCTTGCTGATATGGAGTTTTTATAAATACAGTTAGTTTCATAAAATACGGTCAACTCTAATCAGCTGTAGCAACCTATATTCCTGGCTGGAGAGTTAAAGCCAGCCACTTTTGTCTACTCCTAGCTTACACCTACGTAGCACCAAGGAAAAATATAAACCTTCGTATATGCAAGAAATTTATCTGATATATCATAAATATGTATGTACAGCAGAAATGCATCTTTTCAACAGAAAATGACAAATATGCGTAACTCTCAACTTATGCACCAAATAGTGCTGCATGTACTTTTAGATCTATAGCTTTGAGTAGCCAGCTATAGGCAGACAGTTTCGTTTAGTGGCAGGTAGCATGGTATAGCATAAGTTGTCTAGCTTTGTCTAGATTCAATTTGACAGGTGGTCCTTAATAAAACTAACTGTATGTTTTTATGCAGTGATGGAAACGATTGTGCGTCATATTATGCTCATTTTTATGCTCATTTTCTGTGGATGTGTTTTGGAAGATTCTAGTTATATGCAAATGTTTTGAGCAGGTAATTTATTGACTCATCAGTGGCTGACAAATGTAAATGTGGCTGGTTCCCATGGGGTCTACGTGTTTGCATGCACTACTTCGCTTGCATTTTGTGGTTTGCAACTTGTAGCCACTTGCTGTTATGCGCTGCTAGTGCACAGCAGCAACATGTATGCCAGGGCCCTCGTGGGAGACTGCTCTGAGGTCATAGAAGAATATATGCAAATGCAGTTATCTGCTGTGTTTCTGCTGATGTCCATCAGGGATGCGAGATGCTGAGCCAGGAACAACGGACCCACCTGCTTCAAAGCACTGACTCCATTATGTAGCTCAGTGCAGCAGATTTGTAATTATCAAGTGCTCCCTGGAGATGTCAAATGTCGTGGCATGCCAGTCCACCTGTGATGCCTCAAAAGCGCTTCTGTGTCAGGAAATGAATAATGGCAGCTTTGTGGGTGAAGGACACGGTTGAAGCTCTAGAATCGTAATTCTGGACCTCATGATGGTTGAGTAAAGGTTTCATAGAGAATAACAACTTGAAATTGCCGCCTTAAGTATAGTCTGTCAGTGTGGATTGTGCAAGTCTCCTGCTAGTCCTCAGTTCATATAGTCTTTCCTTATGGTGCCATTATCAAATCAAAATATTCAAGAGTTTGCTTCTAATGATACGGGGAGGGCCCTTGAAAGTCCAATTAGTGGTGTAGTGCAACGACATGGAGCATTGGTTGAATGTGCACCAGGTCTGTTGTCGGGCAGAACTCGGAACGACTTGTTATTCAGCAAGAGCCTTAATGAGAGCTTGCGTGGAGGCCATTGGTAAGGGCGACATCTGCAGGCGAGTCGGCGCATAGCACTCAGTCCAGTAAATGAAGGTAATTAGCAATGGTCCAGGCTGGGCCGGCGGCAGCTGCCATAGCGCCAAATTGAGGCCATTACCGGTCATCTTGAAGAACGAGGTCTTGATTGAAAATATGGCGGCAATCTTGTGGAGCATTGCGGTCAGCCCTGTTGGCTAGCCCCAAGCTCATTTCTGGCGCCTCCCTCATTTCCCAACAACTTGGCGAACATCGTCCTGGCGAAATGACACCACTGGGTGTTAAGCTGCAAAAGCTGGCCCTTATTCACTCCAGACTTCCTAATAGACTATTTGCTGGCGTTAATTGTCCACTGCAGGGCTTATGCATCGCCTGCTAACACTCAATGCAGTTTGGAGTTAAATTTACACCACATCATCTTCCTTATCTTCATATTTTTTTTGCTCCCATTTTTTAACCCCATCTTGTTCGTGATATCACATATATACGTACACCTTATCATTTCCTCCTTATGTCTGCCTTGGCCAGCTGGTCTGATAAACTGGTTAAGCATCAGACTAATCAAAAGGTCCAAACACGATTATTTATATATATGCTTTATCATTTCATCATCATATCTGCCTTATGCAGCAGCGAAACTTCCTCAACGTTCAACTGTATATAAATTTTATCACTCTATAAACAGCGTTAGTAAACATTAATGGAATGTGATAAACCTAACAATAGTTGATCACAATGCTATTAAAATGTTGATCGTTTATCACCCATGTGCTCCCAATTGCAAATGCTGTCACCAATTATTTGACAGACTTGCCATACCTGTTTTGCAAAAGAGGACGGTTGTTCAGTACAGATGTCCTGAACTTATTATAAAAGTTACGCTTTAGAAAATTTCCTTGTTTCTTTCAAAACTTCTAAAAGAAATTTCAGAGAGCTTCACCACAAACTTGTCTTCCTTCAGCTTCTTTAAAATTGTTTTAATGACGCCATTCATGTGTCACGTGCAGCTGACTACTTGTGCATTTGAAATGCGTCGTATGACGTCATGTGTTCCACATTCTTGCCTCCCTGAGCGGAGATTTCTTGCAGCAAACCTTCAGATTTAAAATAAACACCATCAATTAGTCTGTGCTCGTTTATTTGTTATTCAAATCCTTGCCAGGGGGTAACCTAATTATGGTTAATCTCATTTAATATGTACGTGCAGTTTTGATTTTCCATCGAAGAGTACTTAAGCTTGGTAAAGGAATGGTTTGCTGGGCATAATATATTCAGCAATTAAGGCGATTATATGCACTTAGCATTTCATTACTCTTCATGTTATGCAGCTTAATGGCTGCAGTTTTTAACTTGTATGATTTACAGTGGAGCCTCGCAGATGAGACGCCCAAGAGAGTGCATTAAGATCATCTAGATTCTAGAATATTTTTCGTTGGCATACTGTTATTCAAAACTGCAGTATTTTTTCCATATAAATAAGTTGCAAAATAAGGCAACCTGTAAAAGATGTTCCATTGATTCAACAAATTATGTGGTCTTATTTTTGTGGTTCACCTGTATTTTTCACAAACTCATTAATTGTTTACTGTTATATTCCATTTGGTCCTTTGTTAAATCGGTCTTGTTTACAAAGCTGGGCGGGAAACTCCACCATGGCAACTGGCAGTTATGTGAGATTAGATCTCTTACGTTTAATTTCCTGTTTTAGATTTCAATGCTTAGTTTTATTTCCTGTTTGTCTATCAAAATAACGCGTTTAGTAACGTGAGATTATGTTCTATTTAAAAAAGAAAACATTTCTTTATTGTGTGGGTGTGGAGTTTCTTGCATTGGACATCAGCTGAATAAGATTCTGACCGGTTTATCACAAGATAAGCTTAAATCATAACGAGGCCATTATCTTTACATCAAATTCGTATATAAAGAAACCAAAATGATCAACACATTCTTTTTTTTTGACAGTTCTAATAGTTCGTTATTATGGATCCGACTGTTTATATGTGATGTGGTCCCGTGATATAGAGGTGATCCTAATTCTGGCATGGCACAGGAAGTGCTCTTAAAGTCGAGGTGGTCCTACCACAGAGGGAGGGGGTCTTATATTAATTTTGTGTTTCTTATAAATATGGCTATATTTTTCTTGAATGTATGTTGCATCTACGTGTATATGACTTTAGTTGCTATACTATAATAGCACTATAGACATGTATCAGCACAAATGCAGAGTCTAGATTCACTGCTGCTGCTGCTGCAAGGCCAGATGGGGAGACAGGACACCTTTGACCTTGAGCAAGGGAGGACGTCTTGCCTTGGCAATCTGCAGACAGCCGGGCAAATATTAGTCTTGATCTTAGTCGGCATGGGCTGTATTGAGGCATGCCCGCCATACCTGAACACACAGCTCATCCAGTGTGTGTTGAGTGCAGCAACACGGTGCCTGATGACATTTCATCCCAAACTTTTGCCAGGAAGCACTTCGTAAACTCTCAAGTGTCAAGCTAAAGCAATAGTATCTGCAAGGCTCAACAGCCCACGCCACATAAGGTATTAATAACCTCATATGGTATTTGATGCTGGCCTATATCTACCAGCACAAAAAAAGAGGTACTTCCTGCTCTGTATTGGCCTGTTTTATTACTGCTTCCGGTTTATTTGCCTGCGTGTTTGTCTCGTAAGGAAATCATTTGATACTTGTCATCAATTTATGCTCCTTTTTTTGGTGAATGTGTCTCTAAAAAAACTTCTATTTGGCAAAATACACGTAATGGTGTTCGACATGGCCCTATAGAGTGCAATATTAAAAAGTGTATGTTTTCAATTAAGGTTTCTCAAAATGTCTGGAATTACTTAACTTTTAATCTCAAATTTTGTTTTTTGGACCTGGATAAATTGATATTACTTGTAGCAGAAACAAAAATTACAACAGGTGAAATAAAACCTCATTAAAAGATACCCACCTCTTTATTCGTGAAGCCTGGGGTTTGTTTTTACGGTTAACAAACGTTTTGGCTTTATATTGTATTTCTTGTTTGGCCATGTTATGTGTTATCACGTGGTGATTGGGCATACAAATGTGTTTTCATACTGAAACCGAAAACTTTATTTATCTGAGCATCTGAACTTGTCAGTTGTGCACGCTGCCAAATAAAAATATGCAACTGTAGAGAAATTCCAACGTACTTCTAATTTCCCACTACAGCTAGATCAAGACAATGACTGCACACATGGTTCCATATAGTGGAGTGAGCCACTGTGGCTGGGACTTATTTTTAGCACTGAGGCTGACAGCCAATCTGGCCTTGATTGAATGTTGATGCATCTGAGGAACACAGAAAGGCCGCGGCGGAAACGCAACTGAGATTGCCATCTCTGGTCCTTTCTGCGCATGCTCACGGCACTACCACGTGGCCGGATGTCTGTTCGTCTGATGGCAGTCAGGATGTATTGCACTGCAGCGCCATCTGTCATCTGCAGGCCTTACTATTCCGCAATCTGGGCAGGCAATAACAATACCCTAAGCTTTAACTCTCCTATCATATATGTGAAATACGCGTGTTCTTGTAGCTAGTGCGTCCGAATTGCCATGGCAACGCCCATGGCCACTAAAGTGTATTTCCTGTTACACAAAAACCGCATCTGGGTGTTGATCTGTTCAGCACTTTTAGAGCAAGAACGACGCCTTTGCAGTTATGGCATTGCCATGTGCAGCGAAATCCCAATTAAAACCCTGAAACTTTTCTTAATATCTCCTAATATTGAGGTTTAGGATCCTAGCTAAATGTTTTTGAAATCGAGGTGGTCGTTTGCATATGTCATTCAGACCAAAAATAGAATTAATTCTCCAAACAAAGATAATTTGGTGGGTGGGTGTCAACTAAACAAATCCAATTTGTTGTATTAATATTATTTCTGAAATTGGAGTCTACGATCTATTATTATTTGTAGACAACTCACCTCGTTGAAAACGTCTGAAATATGGGGCTATATTTCTACAACAGAACCCTGCTGTTAAAAAGTTGGGTAAATAAAGTGAGGTTGTCAGAAATGTCCAAATAGTGAGGTGGTCGTAGCATGGATTCTACTGAACTATGTGTGATTCTACTAAACTATCTTGTAATTTCTGGTGTATTCCGAACTTCAGTGTGTACATGTATTGCTTTTAGGATGATATTCTTCTTACATCGCGGATGGTAGTCGATCGTTTTTACAAACCTAGAAATTTAATAAGAAACAACACAGATATCCATTGGACAAAATTGAATTGAAAAAGGGTCACGCACTGACGCTGCAACGTCTTAGACATATCATGTAATACTTAATTGGTTGTCAATTACCTGCGTGACTTTGTTTTGTCTACAAAAAATGATGTTAATCTTCTGCCAGTTCAAAATAATTACGCCTTTGTCGTCATTAAAAACGGCCTGTCAAATTGAACTTATTAGACAGAGCCAGATAACTTCTGCAATACGATGCTACCTGGCACTGAACGAAACTGTCTGGCTATAGCTGGCTACTCAAAGCCAGATCTAAAATTTCTTACATTTACCAAGGTTTATAATTTTTAGTGGTGGTAGGTGTAAGTTGACTATAAGCTAGGAGTACACAAAAGCGGCTGGCTTTAGCCGGTTATAGCTACACCCAGGAATAGATTGCAAGAGCTGTCTAGAGACCACCATATTTATGAACTAACTGTAGAGTTAGAATTAAAATTTTGTCACCTTTTAAAAAAAAAATCATAATAGTTGTTATTTACCTGCCTAGATTAGCCCCGTTACATGAAATTAATGGCGAAGCTTTAATACCAAAAGTGTTCTTGTAAACAGGCTCATGCTTGATCAGGTTTTACAAAAGGTGAGATACTACACCTGAAATGTCAGGTAGACCTACATTGTAAGCCAAATTATGGCTTCTGATGTCTGTTTTTCCACCACGGTATTACTATTATTATTAGCACTATTACCATGTTGGGCTTCGGGGAGAGTAGAGAGTACTATTGAGTACTCGCTTCTGGAGGAGGATTAACCACAAATAACAAAATCCATAATAAGCTGGCGGACTAATTAGTGACAGCATCATAATATAATGGCAAGCTTCTTTGGTCCTGGATTCGAATCCGGATCAGGGCACTGCATGATCAACTATATCCAGCATATGTTGGGGCAAGACCCACCCATTGGGAAAATGAAATGCCATCAAGTCTGCCCGTGTAGTTTGTAATACACTACAATACAATACTACACTACACTAAAGTTACTACACTACACTACATTACACTACACTACACTATACTATACTATACTATTTAACGCTACACCACGCTACACCACACTACACTACACTACACTTAGCTACACTACACTGCACTACACGCACTACACTGCACTACACTATATTACACTGCACTACAATACACTGCACTACACTATACTATACTATACTATACTACTTAACGCTACACCACACTACACCACACTACACTTAACTACACTACACTGCACTACACTGCACTACACTACACTGCACTACATTACACTACACTACACTATACTATACTATACTATACTATACTATACTATACTATACTATACTACTTAATGCTACACCACACTACACCACACTACACTTAACTACACTAAACTACACTACACTACACCACACTACACTACACTATACTACACTTAACTACACCACACTACACTTAACTACACTACACTGCACTACACTACACTATACTACACCACACTACACTATACTACTTAATGCTACACTACACTACACTACACTACACTACACTACACTATACTATACTATACTATACTATACTATACTACTTAATGCTACACCACACTACACCACACTACACTTAACTACACTACACTACATTACACTACACCACACTACACTACACTATACTACACTTAACTACACCACACTACACTTAACTACACTGCACTACACTACACTATACTACACCGCACTACACTATACTACTTAATGCTACACTACACTACACTACACTACACTACACTACACTACACTACACTACACTACACTACACTACACTACACTACACCAAGAGCTGACCATGTTATTGAGTATGTTGTCATTGAGGTGACCTTTAGCCTGGGAACTGGTATAAACAACATCGTGACGTATACATATGGTATATTCTAACTGCCGGAGTAGACTTGAATGAAATGTATGATGAATGCCTTGCCCAGTTGTCAACCGTTTGTCATCAGGGAATCAATCATATTTTCTTGGTGACGTATATGCCATGTAATAATAGAAGGATAGGCTCATGGAGTTGTGGCTGGCCTTGTTTTTGTTTTATGGGCGGCGAGGTTAATCTGTGTACCGTTAGT
This sequence comes from Alitta virens, assembly GCA_932294295.1. NCBI lineage: Eukaryota > Metazoa > Annelida > Polychaeta > Phyllodocida > Nereididae > Alitta > Alitta virens. The sequence goes on along the minus strand of OW028573.1, from coordinate 15,846,703 downwards.
TTAGTGTGGACTCCAAGCCTTATATATCATCTCATCATTACGTCTGCCTATGAAAGCTGGTCATATATGCTGCCTAAGCTTCAGTGACATTGAGACATTAACTCTGATTAGTATAGTTCACAAAGGTCATTGTATGATGGATATGTCTATGATCGAAAATATTGTGTCCTGCCTGATATTTTCATCTCACCTTAATGTTGAAGCCAAGGTTACATATACTGTATGTAGTATGCCTGGAACTGGTTACGTATACTGTATGTAGTATGCCTGGAACTGGTTAAGTATACTGTACATAGTATGCCTGGAACTGGTTAAGTATACTGTACGTAGTATGCCTGGAACTGGTTAAGTATACTGCACATAGTATGCCTGGAACTGGTTAAGTATACTGTATGTAGTATGCCTGGAACTGGTTAAGTATACTGTATGTAGTATGCCTGGAACTGGTTAAGTATACAGTACGTAGTATGGAACTCAAGTATACTGTACGTATTATGCCTGGAACTGGTTAAGTATACTATACGTAGTATGCCTGGAACTGGTTAAGTATACTGTACATAGTATGCCTGGAACTGGTTAAGTATACTGTACGTAGTATGACTGGAACTGGTTAAGTATACTGCACGTAGTATGCCTGGAACTGCTTTTGTAAGATTAGATTTTTATTTATGTTCATCTTACAATTTCGTGACATATAATGGATGCATTTCAATATGTTTACCCTTGAAGAAATTAGAAGTTGCATGAGGAGACGAGAGACCTCATGCGATTCAGAAAACGCCATTGAGAGAGAAATTAGTTGGGTAAATCCATTTCTGTGAAATAAATGTCTTTCGTAACGGAGAACCGAGATAATTTTAAACTGTTAATTGAGGCACTTTATGCAGCCAGGGAGAAGTTGCTGTGATTTTTTTTCCCCTTTTTTTTTATTTCTGTGTTTCATTTATCATTAGAGTGGTGTGATATGGGGCTGCTGCTGCTGCTGATGCTGCTGTATTTTCTAGTACGAGATGAGAGCGATAAACAAGGATGCTGGATGATGCTGTGTTTTGTGACCAGCTTCATTAGCAGATATCAGTGAGCCTGTGAGGCAGTTTTACGATCTTGCCCTAGCCTCATTTGTTTATCTTGTTAATCGAAAAAAGAAAGACGACCAGGGACACAAAGCAGGAGGCAACGGAAAGAAGAATGTGGACATTAACTTCCAAATAACCTCCCAAAATTAATGGTCGTCTGCACATTTCCTGCTCTTTGCATAACTGTAGTTGCTGCATAACTTGTGCCTAGCGCATTACACCAGGATAATCAGACGAAGAAACTTTACACTAGCTTAAAGCAGCTTGTTGTTCTCTCCATGTGCTGTCACAGGATGGTTCAGACATTAAATCTGTAACTGATATCGTTAAAATAAAGGCATTGCAAACTCCAGCAAATTGGGAAATTGAAAACGTATATATCACTTAACCCAGATTATTATGAAAAAAAAATTTTCAAGTGGAAGTTAGGACCTTTTTTGTCAAAGAATATATTCACCACTATATCAATCTGTTTCTCTAGCTCTTCTATGCCTGATGTCCAAACGAGATTAAATGCAAATCCCGCAAAATCTGGTAAATTACCTCCAAATAAAATAGAATAAAGGACATAGAATGTGTCAAACTAATTTATTGAAGTAATCATTATTCAAAACAGTAAAGGTGATGCATTATTTTGAATCGGTAGAGCTCTGTTCTCTGCATAAAATTTTACGTCAAGTGGTTGGCATTTTCTAAAAAGAACTTACTAATATTATTTCCGGCTTCAGAAGCTTCTTATCAATTGAGAGGGTGATGTGTAAAATGTAGCTGGAGAGAAGTCTAGTTCAGTGGAATTACATTGTATAGTTCTTTGTCAATGTCAGTGTCTATAATAGAATCTTTCGACAAGTTTGCAGATTACATGTTTTGGCTTTTAGAGTCAGTGCACATCGCCTATGTGAACAACATTGAAAGGTCGAGCTATTTTCCTTTAGTCTCTGGAGAAAAGGCAGCATTTTGTATGGAGGACTGATGCGGGGAAGACTTCATTACAAAAACAAAACATGAAAAACATGGAATTCTGCAAACGTCCTGTGTATTCCTCTCTCGTCAGTGATAGCAAGCAACAAATTTGCAGATGGCATGTAAAATGCAAAGTGAAAATCTGCTGGGAATTATGGCCGGCTCAGTGATGGCACAAGACTTGAAACATGTTGGGATATTTGGCTCAATGCGAGTGATGTGTGTCTCGTTTCAAGGAATCTACCCACAGAGTTCTGATTTCGGTCAATAAGAAACGTCTATTGTGAAGGAGTAAATGAAAGCTGATTGTGAGCCTGCCAGGATGTATAGGATGAGCATTAGGGACTTCAAAGCAACTGGCGTGTCCTCCCTCAGTCTTGATAACATGTCACTGACAATTTAGCATCCCAGCCTCAGCAGCACAGTGCCTGCTTACAAGTTGCGCAGCGCCTGAGCCCAACTGCCTGACGCACATCCCCCATTATGCTAAGCAAATTTTCCTCCTGGCCGTACCTCTGACGTTAATCAAAGTCAATCGCACTGGGAATGGCAGGCAGGGGCTGAGCATGAGCAGAGGCAAACTCAGCAAAAGGCAACAGCAAAAGAAAAGAGCCATAATCAGAAGCAGCCAACACGTGAGCCAAGCTGTCCTCCACTCAAGTCTGCCTGGTTCACTGCACATTCTTCTTAAACACGTTAACCCAGGCATTAAGAGAGTGTTACGAAAGACTGAGCTCCGTCCCAAGGGGACCAAGATTAATTGTCCTTGCTGAGCGGCTTGAGATGCTGCACTGCCTCAGACAATGTCATCTAGTGGAGGCCAGCCGCTGCCTCTTGCTTCGCATGCAAATGTACGCCCTCCAACCAAGATATGCTTTCACCCAAATGACCAGGTCAGTCATTTTTCAAAATTGCCAGGGCGCCTTAGCAGAGCAGAGGTCGTAAACCCAGGGCTTATGGGCGCCAAAGCTTAAGACTGCACGAAATGCTTTAACCCCGATTGTTAAGCCGACATCAGAAGCATGATTTCTTTCTGTGGGAGGGACGTGTATGGCACTCTGAATGCAGGGGCCGATGATGCCTGTGGGTCTGCAAGCCCATCAATTCTTCCTCGTAATGATATGGACCGGCATGCCTTGCCTGCACAGCACAGTTGCTAATCGCGTTGGCGATGGCCTGGTTGCGGGCGACCACCCTACCTGTCCCCGCTTTGAATGGCACCGTAATTGGATAGAGCTGCGGCGATTGCAGATGCGCCAGAGTAGTGATGAGCTAAAGGACACGGAACACACATCCGGTCCCCTCTGCTGCTTCTGCTGCTGCTGCTTCTGCTGCTTCTGCTGTTTCCTAACCAATCTGGGCATCCTTCAACCCAAGCCCAACTACCCCAGTTGTATTGTATTCTATCTCCCAGATATCACATGGCTATCTCATCAAGCTGTGCAGATATTCTCGATGCCTCTAACACTCTAAAGCTCCTAATGACCTCTGTATATATGAACTGCTTGAAATATTCTTACAGTGCTCCAGACAGGTCTTATCAGTCCGTCAATAACATTTCATTGTTTCATGTGCTGCTGCGATGTTTTCAATCGAATTCCCTCCACTGGGCCTTATTAGTTTTCAAGGGATCGATCTTCTCACATTAGGTGAGTTTCTCAAGTATGCGGACAACGACAAACAGTAAAAGAGAGCATGTAGGGGGTGGAGATGTAGGCCATCGGGGTGACATTTGCTATTCTAGCGTCGCCTTAATGAACCTGGCTGGCAGTTTGTCTTGTGGCTGTTGCGAGCCCTCCCCCCCCCCCCCAACCCTCCTCAGCAGCAGCTAAAACAGCAGCAGCAGCAGCAGCTAGACGTATGACAACGACAACCACGTCATGTTTTACTCCCTTCCCTTTCTTGATGGCCTAATTTCACGGCCGCCTGGCTACATTAAGCCCAAGTTATCGTCAGCCATAACAGGTTTGCAGCAGGAGCAGCCTGGACGCATTGGCCCCTAGCTCCAACTGGCTTGCTTCCAAGATGCATAGCATCTTTTTCTGCCTTGATGATGCCTTCCATATTACCACCACATCAAGCCATTTGCATCCTAATATTCACAATATGACCTTGTTTATTCGCTGCTATTCCTCAGGCCATCTCTTCCATGCATGTCAGGAAACTTGATGCTCGTCAGAGGCATCAAAGAAGACAATAAATCCTGGCATCTAAGAATATTACCCCTCCTGATCTTGGCAGTTAACGTAATTCAGTATTTTACTGTTCAGGCGTGCAGTGACTGAGTAGTTGCATGCTTGTGTGGGGTGGAATAATTTGCAGCGGCAGTTTAAACAGTTGCTGAGAGCTCATTTAGCAAGCATAGGGAATAGGTTTGGGGGATGGAGAAGTTGTCTGAGGAGTCATTAAGCCTTAGCATGATGAGGAGTTGGCGTGGGTTCTTGGACAGATGGGCAGCAGTGTGAATATTCCCCGAGAAATGTACAAGCTGCCATGGATGTGCTGCAAGTCATGCAGATATGGCTGATTGGGTTATCTGCTATCCCATTGCAGTGTGTGCACCAGGTCCTTGATAGTCCAAGGGGCTGGATCAGCTTCATCCCTCGTAATCCGGAGGCAGGTGCCATGGCAACCCAGCCTTCATCTGCCCTCTGATTAAGGCGGTGCCCTTGCAGCTCTGGGCTTTCTCTACAGACGAATGCTGACAAACAGCAGACAGAGCGCCTTGTGCAAGACTTTCTTGTGGGCCAGCAAGCCAGTGTCAGTGCCAGGGATTCGGGGATTAGACTTGCCGGCCAGGGACATCTTGCAGCACCTGCGTCCTCGCACGACCTGTCTCTCACTTGTCCCTTCTTTCAAGACTTCTCCACAAAGCCTTTGAGTTTGGACTGCAGCTTCCCTTGTATTTTCTCAAGCAGTGGCGGATCCTGAGAGTCACTGATAAGCTGAAAACTCTTCGTGACAGGTGGCTTAGTATCTAAGAAGCTCTTTTAGAAGATACAGTGTTTCATTCTGTATTGAGTGTACTATTCCTTATTGTAATATTGTAGTGTCTAGATTTCTTCGCAGTTCGAAGCTTTACAAGGGCATAGAGGCGGCAAGAGGAAGTAGGCTGCAACATGGGACATTTCAATGAATATGGCAGCTGCAGTGTCACGTGTTCATTGCTGATCCAATCCGACAGGCTTCACTCAATCGAGACGCGGAATCTCAATAAATAATCTTCATAATTGAGGAGAATGCAGATATTAGGCAAATTTGCCTCCATCGAATCGATTAATGTTGGGAGTACAATTAAAGCGAAGCAAGATGTAGCCATAATTGGAGGCGTGGAGGGCTGGGAGGCTGCACTGTAGGCCCGCTGATCATCGAGCGAGGAAAAATTTGATTAGTTCTGTAATATTCTCTGGAAATGGCGAGGAAAATGCTTCTCGCCTGAATTCCTGTAGAGGATATTGCGGCAACTGCACTCTTTGAGGCTCCTTTTACAAGAGACATTTTAATTCTGTCAGAGTTGAATTCCGACATTGTTCTGGCCAAATTAAAGAATAGTGTAGATCGGCTAAAAGGGATTGAAAGCTGGCTGATTTGTTTCTCCTGAGATATTTTTATGTGGCTTTTTTTATTGCTCGGCCTTGGCCTTAAGCTGATGTGTCTAGATGGGAGCAGAGGCAGCAGCAACAGCGCTTGCAGCCTCCCTCCTCCTCCTTCTTCCTAGGCCCTAATTATTCATGAGGTCTATTCGCAGCTCTGTCCCGCACTGCAGCCCAGGTCCTGCTTTGTCTGAGGTAGCGACAGCTGTCATCCTTCCATGTAAGTATTGCGGAGCATATGCCATTGTCAAAAGGGCATTGTGTCTCTCTGAAACAACAGCCAGCCTAGCTTAGTCAATTGTGCAAGGGTTGTTATATGCCCTAACATCTGATTATGCCCTCTGTCTATGACGCACACCTTAATACTCTGTTTTATTACAGGAGGGAAGGTTCAGCAAGAAAACAGGAGAGCACTGTCATCCGTCTCCAGTCGCCATGGCTGTTTACTGGCCTCACTCTGGGCCTTCCCTGGAGAAATTTCGCGGCTCTTCAATTTTGCAGAGGTACTGTAATTTCACGGGTATTCCCAAGGATAAGTTCATTAGGTATGCAGTAACAAATACTCAGACCTGCTGGTGGTGTGGAAAATGTGCAAATGTAATCAGTTGCAATACTGGGGCTTGCAGATGTTGGTGCTGTCTTGAATATTCGCCAACTACACTTTTACTTTTCAAGTAGCACAACACACACAAAAAACCTTAGGAGAAATCGCATTGCAGCCTAGTGAATGTTATTGTTTGTCAAATGAATGCAGTAAATTTTCATGACGTTTAATTTACTTTGTGTACGGCTTTGTTCGACTCAGAGATTGTGTGGATAACTGTCCATTAAACTGATTTAATCTTGAGCCTTCGTCGTCTGTTTGGGAATAATGTCAATGGCATCTTGATGAAAGAAAATGCGCACTTGTCACAGCCTGCTTCTATATCAACATTAATGGGAAAATAGAGTGTCTTGAATTATCTTTTTCTATATCACCTTCCAACCTCGTCTTTTTAGTCCAGCAAGCGAGCTTTTCCAACAGCCTAGCTCCACATATTTCTTGGCAGCAAATTCATATTCCAGCAGTTGATCAGATCCGAGGAGCATATTTAGTGGCTCTTGTGTGAGTCTTATCAATACAATTTGCTCTTGAATGAGAGAATCCTGGTGATGCTGAGGCATATTGTAATGTGGCAAGAGGCATTGGGATTCCATGACTTGGAAAGTTGCTCACAATCTCAAAAACAGTTGGTCTAAATTACGTATCGAATGAAATGTCAGAATTGAAGCGAGTGAGAGAACGGTTTTATGCCAGGCTGGCAGGGCATGTTCAATAAAACACAGAGTAGTATCATTGTACAGACAGGTTTAATGGAAAGCTGTACGCCTAGCGGTTTGCCTAAGCTTTTGCAATATCCTTCCATTATTTCAACATGACGGGCAAATCTGAGGATCATCCTGAGTGGGGAATTTGGAATTACGTTAGACCAGAGGATATAAAAAAGAGTGTGTCTGTGTTTGCAGGATTGTATACGCCTTACAACTGTCAACAGGCACTGGGGTGGCTTCCTCTGGCTTCCAGAATGCTATGGAATTCAGGCAGGCATACACAGGCATCTAATTGAGCATGCACGAAACCTCAAACTGCTGGCCTCATCCACACAAAAAAGTTCCACTGCTCTCCACAAAGCGAAATGTCAAACTGCGCGCTTTGCATATCACCAGAACGAGATTGGCACGTGATTTGCCGCAGCGACCTCTAACATACTCTTATGAAACCATTGCTCCGTATACAGACGAGTCTATGCTATTAATTAACCCACTCGAGAGATTTCTCTTCAGAGTTCTCTTCAGCATCCAAAACTAGACTTCACAGTTCTTTGCAATCACGTAGGTGGAGCCTGTGCGAAATTACCCCAAGGAGACTGCAAGAAACTGGGAAGGATGTTGAGCCCTGCACCATGCTTAAGAAATAATCATTTTGGCGAACGTCACGCAGACCAGAGCACGGAATGTTTCAATCTGTTCCAATCGCAGCGCGCCTGCCATTCAATTATCAATATCCAATTCAAGGTGGATGCAGATATTGGTAATGGCTAGATTTCTGGTAATTTTGCCGCAGTATCTGATTTGCCCCAGGCAGGCTGTCACAAAAGGGCCGCGTTCCATTTGGCCCATGTGCCATTATAGAAACACGCGTTTGCAGTCTAAGCTGTCTGCTGCTCTGTGATGCCGAATTCCGCCGAAGTCAATCCCTCAGGACAATATAGATCAGCTGGCCGCCAGCCCCTGCCTCCGCCTCTTCCCGCATCCCATGCTCATCCTTCCATCTCCCCTGTCAAAAGTATTGTCACATGTGTAATTAATGTTTAAACTGGGTGCCGACTGCAGAGCTCCCGCTGTTTGCCAAAGTAGTTTTGGCCGAAAGGAAGTTTAGGAAATGCTGCAGTAGCGACAAACTATTTGAGTCTGCGCACTGCAGAACATGGTTGACTAGAGCAAAGCATGTTTGATTTGTGTCTGCAGTGTGTGCTAAGCCCTCTTATTGTCATGCAGAGAGGGGTAGCAGTGGGCAAGATATTCAGGGAAGTCTGCAGCGGTCTAATCTACTCGCTAAATGTGTTTTGATATTCAGTCAGGTAGCTCTAGTAGGCTTTGTAGTCCCGAGGGAAGTAGCTTTCCCAGTAACCTGATTAGAAGGCTTGCATCGTCTATGTTGAATATTTTAGCAGCTCCTAGGATAATTACTGCGTGTTGTGGCACGGAACGTCATAACCTCCTGTGACCCTCATTCATAACTGGCGGGCAGAACGCGCTCTCCTGATGCAGTGTCAGCCTCTGCAGCTTCTAATTCCGCATCCTTCATTGTCTCTGCTTGTTCCAATCCCACAGCTTCTCTTTCTGGGATAATCCGGTAATTTAAACTCAAGAACTTCATGCAAGGTAACTCTAGCTTGAGACATAAAAAAAAGAATGAGAATAAAAAAGAAAAACAGGAGCGGTGTATTCTTGGCAGACTTGCCACTCCATTCTAGGGCTTATTTTGCTCAACACTGCAACAGGGCCCATTACTCCTGGGAGACTGAGTACCCACTGCAGTGTAATCAAGACATCATAGCAGAACGCAGTCCTTTATTGAGCCGCCTCTGATTTGAAATGAAGATAAATTCTGCCAGCTATTCTGGCCTGAGCGATGAAAACACAGAAATCGTATCCTTTTGTGCTTTCAATCACCGACAAAATTACTGCTTGTTCATTTGAAAACTCACTTCGCTATCAAAATATTTATAAACCGCGAAATTCATTAATGCAAATAGATGAAGTTGTCATTCATCAGAGAAAGAATGGGCTCGCTGGAGCGGACTGGGGAGACGTGGCCTGCCCACCAAGTCTGCCTGATGAACGCAATCAAGAAGAGCGGAAAAGATGGCCTAGAAGAAAGAAACTGTCATGATGTATGGCAAGGAGAAAAATGTCTCCGTGATGTATGAATCGGCTGGAAGATTTGGTGGTAATGTACGAGGCCTTCAGGGAAATCTCCTGATATGGCTTGCTCGTCGTTCTGCATCTCTGCCTCCTGGCATGATGCATGAACAGCATCCATTTACTTGACGTTGCTTGTTTAACTCAGTGTTCTAAGCGGCCCGTGACCTTGACATGCGGATCTGGGCGCGATCACTCCTCCCTCGTTCCATCCAACAAGCTTCTTTTCTCCTCTGTTTATTCAGCCTTTTTTTGTTTACAAGTGGATGGTGGGGACATCGTTAGCATAAATTTAGAGTGATCTGTTTCAATCAAGAGTAAATGAAGGGACCAAATCTTCTTTCATGTGCAACTGATGAAACGTGAATTATGGTTAATGTTGCAAGGGGCTGGAGATTAAGGTCACATGGTGACTATGTGGAGGGTGGCATTGATGTATGAAGGAATTACAATGATTACTAAAGATCACAGCCTGAACAATACATCATTCCGCATACAGGGCTGCCTTTCTCTCTCTCTAAGCTACAGTGAAAGCTGATGAACTATAAAAGGGCTATGTGTACAGTAACATTTCCACAACACATTGTGCCCAGGTCGAATTTGTATTCGTTTAATTTAACTCTGGAAATTTCCCTTGTTTTGTCGGAACACTTATGTTGTGAAAATTAGCCATCTTAAGCAACCAGCTGATACAGTCAGACATTATGATGGCATGATAAGGCTATGTATATCGAGCCATGTTTTCTGTTTACCCCATGATGGTGTCTTCAGCTTGCAAGGCACTGTCAGTTTAAAGTCATATGCATTTTTTGAAGTAGAATGCAGTGAATAAGAAGATATACTATTGAATATCAGAGTTACTGCCAAACACTACACGTGACAATAATATGATAGCACCACTTAATAAGCATCCTTTTTGCGTTTTATTCTCATCCTTTTGTGTGTCAGATAGATCCAATGGCGTGTGGGGGTGAAAGTGAAGTTTCATGACAAGAAAGACGATTTGTGACACCTCGTAATAAAATTCCGAGAAACTCCATTCGCCTTTTTTTCATGTTCATCGCCCTGCAAGGCTTTTCTCCAATGGCTTTTCTGCTGCAGAAAGCATTTGTGACAAAACGCCATTCAATGCATTAATAAATGATGCGTGTATTTCATGAAGTGGCCGCATGGGATCTACTTTGATCAAATTCTCCATTCAGCCCTGGCCCATATATGAATGATAAGCCTTGAATTATTTAGGGTTGCATGTTGGCATGGAACAACATCTCAAAGAAACCCACTCTCAGTATAAGAGACTAGTTTTCAATTGGACAAGGGCTCAAAAATAAGAAATGTAGTAAAACCATGTATGTTGTAGGATTCAGAACAATTTATATATTATTTGTCTTATACACGTACATGGCATAGAGTAGCACAGAATAGACAGTAATGTTAGCAAAAATCAAAACCAAAATTCTGCTGCATAAAAGTTTCCTTTCCTTCCATTGATTTTTTTATTCTTTTCATCATTTTAGCCGTTTTGCCATGGTCACAGAGACACTGTTACAACAGAAATTACGAATGTTTATTACAATATGTATAGCAAGCTGTATTATTAATTATTGCAGAGACATGTCATTTCCATACATATAGAAAGTTGGCGTTTGACCTTTTGGTGACATTTCTGGCCATTTTGTGCTGTTTCGTGCTTGGTGTGGAAATTAAGAATATGGCAAGCTGAAAATGTGGGCATTTGTTTTGAATCAATTATCCCAAAACCAACCAACAGAAAGACCACCTTAATTAATATTAAGACTGTTTCCAGGCCTATTAAATTGTGAAGAATGTAATAAGAAGTTCCAAAATTAATACCATTAATGTTATGACCATCAGTCATTCTATATATGGTCCAAAGTGTTGGATTCCATCGAATTTTAAAAGAAAAATATCCGTAGATGACTATTGGCTTTGAAAATATTACTCTGCTATATTTTGTGATTTATTCTCCCCATGGTTCTAGGCCCCTTCCTGCATCACATGTAGGATAATTACTCCATATCGATTGCTTTTGAGTCTCACAAACTCATTAAGTCCAACACTTAGAAGCTCTGAAATCCAATTTAATTCCATCGATATTCACCGGAAGTCCAGTTAGGCCCTACGTGACAAAAGAACATGGCTGCTCCAGATGTGACGTCATTGCCTGTGACACCTGATTGGTCAGTCCTCGACTCCTATATTATATTATTTATGTCATTCTGAATGCACACAAACAAAGAACAATCAAAACGATATCAATTAATTGTATGTCACTAGAATGGAAATAGAATGGAAATTGTAGTATATGGAAAAGGTGTCTTTGTCACACAACAGCATTTCAAGTACATTTTAAATATTATTTATTGATTAATTTTGGAACTTCTTAATACATCTTCACAATTTAATAGCGGTCATGGAGTCTTAATATCAATATTTCTGAAGGCCTGCTGAGAGAAATAAAAAAAAATTTGATCGTTTCTTGGTGGTGCCTGGTTCAAAATATTAATATTAAAAAATATATAATAAGTGCTTGATACAACAGCCATGATGAAGCCTTAATTTGAGAGAGTACCATCAAATGAATTGTTATGATTTGGATATTCTACGGTCATTAATGAATACTATACATGCACTGTTTTTTTTATATCTATAACTTTACGTGGGTCCTTTGAACAACGTGCTTGGGGACGTCAGCTAAGTATTTTTGACCTCTGACCTCTGCTGCTGCAACCCTCTACACACCCTGGAAAAGTATGACCACGACGAGACTCGAACTCGCAATCTTCTGATTCGAAGTCAGACGCCTTATCCATTGGGCCACGCGGCCACTGAAACTAATGGAAATATTGTGTCATATCTAGGAATTATAACAGGATTAAACACCATCTGCCTATTTTGGTAAGTCCGGTTTCACTCAGTTGCTATTATTAGCCATATATGTTCAGCTTATCCTGGTTGTGTAGTAGTTTACGTTGTAGGATTATTAACATTATGTTATCTGACGTTTGTGTATCAGTGTTTTATACAGGGATAAAAAAACGTATTGCTCTGACATTTTGGATGTAGGCAGGCCAATATTGGACCACAGAAACACACACAGAAAGGGTATACACATTCCTTGAAAAGTAAAACTGTGTGGGGGCACTGACAACAGGGTTTTTTTGACAGACTATGCAGATTAGAAACTCTTGCAGCAACAGCAGCAGCAACAGCAGCAGCAGCATGGTGGCATTTTGTCAACATTTGCCATGGAGTTCTGCAGCAGCTCTCTCCATATGTAGCCTGATCACATTTCCACACTGTCTTGCAGTGGTAAATGGCAGCACTGTGTATTCAGATGGCAGGGCATAGCTTTGCATTACTTCAATGACAGCTGTTATATGAGAACTGGGCTGCAGAGAGATTGGTGAAGGCTACTCATGGAATTCTCCACTCCGTGTCATGCCACTGATGCAGGCACCAACATAAAACAGGCCATTAATCAAGCCAGCACCCCATAAACACAATGCACACCACTCAACCAATCGCCTGAGAAGCCCACTCTGCTGCTTGCGATAAGAACAACATATACTGTTTTTAGCTCCGCACAAAAAGACAAGTGTGCAATAGTGATGGAATGAAAGCACTATAGGCCTGCTTTCTACATGCAGCACATTTCTCTCTGTGCAATATAAAAACAGGTGAAGTGAATGGTCAAGCAGGCTGAATGGCCATATATTTCCCTGACCACAGTTTTATTGGAGAATGCAGCATACTAACTATGCCTTCTAATTGATGAGGCTCAGCTGGGTTAGTGGTCCTTTGAATGTATTTCACAGAAGCACATAGTTAGGGGAAACATGCACTTTTGCCATTAATAGGATTTGGGTATAGCCACACAACAGTAAAAACATAGAAACGTAAAGTAACAGAAACCTCATTCGTTGAGCCTTAAGTCTTTTTACAATGTTTTAAGAATACTGTTGCTTTGTGAAGCCTATCATTGTTAAAAGGGTGACTTAAATATTCCCCAAGCCAATTATTATTTCTGAGCAGTGGCCATATTTTTCCTGGCTTTAGGGAAGCAGCCAAGCATGGCCTTCCAGCATTAGCAAATGATAATGAACACTCCCGGAACTCAACAACAGCAGGGTGATTATCACGAATATACTATCCACGGACATTCCATTTATGCTACTTTTACATGCATTATTAACGTAAAACATGATTATGAACTGCACAAAGAGTTCAATGAATCTGGCATATATGGCACAGCAGCATGACACATTGGCAGTGGCTAAAGCCAATTGCATGTCACACAATACAGCAATCTTTACATTACCATATGTTGTATCAATAGTGAAAGCTAATCCCCTAATTCAGTTGGGACTGCACTGCTCATGTAATGCTCACTCCACCAGTGTTAGCTGTCGGAATTGCACTGCAAGGGCATGATGGTTTTCCACTGTAGATTTGGTTACCAAAGCATTGAACTATGTTTAATCCGAGTCTTTTCTGTCACTCCTTGTATTTGCAACGAAATAAAAGTGCTGTACTAATGGAAGGCTAACAAACTACTTTTGTGAGCAGGTATTTCAACCACTGAGAGGTGAGTTTTTGTAAGCTCGCCCATGCCAAAGTGCTGAATTGCAAAGCACAAATGAAGCTTATGTAATTGTATATGATTGGAAAACCAAAATAGAGTAGTCTGGTATGTTGTTTACTGTTAATTCATGGACCACAAAGGCGATTTTAGAACCCTACCGCTAGTTTGGTCATGTCAGTAATAGCCACATCGAGGCCATACTTATAGACCCTTTGGTTATTATACTGTGTGCAAGTCTTCTCATTACCAGCAGAGCAAATGATGTCATTACAAAGGAGTCACCTAGCTTAAAACCTTTTAAGAAAGACATCACATACATTTATAAAATAAAGATATAGTGACAGATTGATGGATTGATTAATTGATTCATTCATTCATTCGTTCATAATGAGGAAACATCTTAATCAAGGTTTCAAAATTGGAAGGGAATATCTCTGTTAAGATCACTTAGGTCAGGAACCAGAAGTGATTTTGTTTGCAGGTCTAGTTATTGCTATTTAAGAGGGTCGTGTCTAATGCTGTCATGATTGTGGTAAACACTTGCCGATTGTGATAAACAACAAATCCATACTAAGTATAGTTGATGGAGCATCTCCTTGTATATATTCTGTGGAGAGGACGTGCAGGTCGTGGCCTACATAGTGAGATTGCGATGCAAAATCTGTCTACATCTTACACGTCAAGGTGGGCTTTTAAAGTTGACAAGTTTGCTGGAGGAGGAATCGCGAGCAAGATGACTGCATTAGCTGATTCAGCTCGGTGGCACGAGCCCCCATAATTTTACATCATAAAGACAGAGGCAGCCTGAGAGCTATGATATAAGGGAAATAGCGCATTGATGGAGGTGAAGGGGTTATGCCTGGGTTATCTTGAGGTTGGCGCAGGGCACATTGTTGCTAGGCGGAGAGAGCGGGGTGAGAATTGTGGGATTAAGGTGATAAACAAGCACAGGGGCCAGGGGTTTGCAGGGGGTCGTCTATCTACACAGCCACCAATGGCCAGCTAAGGTGATGGAACTGAGCGAGCACCCAATCAGGTCTGGTGCTGCATGGCCAGTCCGCTTAGCTCCTGCCCACGGCTCCTTGATAAGCCAGGTGGTGACTGCTGATAAGGCTATGGCCAATCCTACTTGTCAAAGACGTTGAATCTGGCCAACACCTGAGAGCACATTGAGCCCTCTGGTCTTAGCCGCCAACTGCTCCCCATTCAAATCTCCCACTCAATCTTCCTTAGCGCCCTGCATAATTGCCCTCCTCTAGATACCATCTCCAAATAGATTGGGCCAGCTCCTCTGATGCAACTCTCATGTTTGTTTGTTTCACTTTCTTAAGATAAGACCTTAGAACTGCTGCTTTCCCCCTCGGTCTTGCAGTTGCTTGGATACACTTTTCTTTTCAACTTTACTTCCTTCCGCCCTGCATAGAGCGACACCTGGCATGCAGGCCTTCAAAACATCACAGCCCAGCTCTCCCTTGGCTTTGCCTTTCTGCTCTAAATTATGTTACTGAAGCTCATGTGATTAGCTGTCATCTTATGCGCATATTGGGAATTAGCTTTTACATGACTTACACCTCGCCTGTTGCTGATTATGCTTCTCTTAAATGCATTAGAGAATCTGTTCCGTGTGATTCCAAAAACCTGAAGCCAAATGTCACAGCACGACAGTATCTGTCTCAGTGATAACTTCTAAAGCTCTTGTTGCTGTAAAGCTGACATAAAGTACTGAATAACATAAGTTAATTAGATAAGTGAAATAAATATAAGTGTGTGTCCAAACTACTACAACTGTAACTGGCTAAAAGCATATAAGCCAAAAGACTAAACTCTCAAAAATACAAATCTATGAAATCAAGATATAATATAAGCCACCAAGATAAGTTCATAGCAATGTGACATCATGGTTGGTTTTCTACTTAAGTGACGCAGCGATCAATGAGTTTTTTTCTTCAATTGGATTGTCTTGTCTGTCCTTTATTCATGAAAGAAAAGTTTTGACCACGACGAGACTCGAACTCGCAATCTTCTGATTCGAAGTCAGACGCCTTATCCATTGGGCCACGCGGCCAGTTACGGGGAATTGCGAATGGTGATATTTTTTTAATTTTACCATTGCAGACAACAGGTGTTTCCAATGGTATAACCAATATCTATTTTTAACCATTTTAGTACAGCCGTATGGCCTTTTATTCATGATTCACAATCAATAAACTTACATGATGGCACAGACTAACATGAACAATTCCGTGAATCATGTAGCCATTACAAGGTAGTCTGCTGGCATTCTTTGAAAAAGTCATGCCAAATTGCATTTTGTGTGGTGTGTTGTGAGTGTGCAGTGCACAGGTGCTGTGGTTGCTGACAGAAGATGTTAAGATGTTCACTACCAACAACAGAAGACTGCATATGGCTAGAGGCAGTTCAGGCAGACATAATTGAGTGCAGAAATTGAAATCTCACAAATAAGGTCACCCGATGACTAATGCAGTTAACTTGATTTTAAGATTTTTTTTTGTTGCTCCATAAATGTGGTGAGAATGATGAAAAAAACTCCAGAATTATCAGTACGATATTAGGACTACTTCAGTGATTCCTAAATATGGTCTTTATTGAATGGATCCACTGTAATGAAAGACCGAATTAAGAAGAATTAGCGCATGCATCAGAGACAAGGCTCTCTTTCATAAGAAATTGAGATATAGAGAATGTTTGAGGAGACCCTCCTGGGCACCGATTGCAGCTCTATTATCTTAGTAATTTGCTGAAATCATGCCATCATAAACCTCTTCAGCTCCATGTACAATCGCATCATTTTGGAAGCAGCAAGGACTGAATCAGTTATTTGCACCCCACGATTTGAGTAAATTGAATAGGATGTCACTGGGCAGAAGGCAAAACGCAGAGACTTTCATCCTTGATTAGCGCTAGCATTTATGTGTTGTGTTTGCCACAGATAACGCCAGTCTAGGGCTTCCAGGCACATCAAAGACAGGGCTTACTGCTGTGTAATTAGGTTGTATTGCAGAGCCCTGTGTTACACCATAACAAACCGGCTAAATAAAGACCGCATGTTTCTGCGTGCCATTTTGCATGGCATTTCGCATAGTTCATTTGTGCTTTGATAACATTTCGCATCATTTTATTTCCCCCACATGTCCGGAAGCTAATAAAAGAGGACGTGGCAGAGATGGATTGTTTGTTTGCGAGTGTTGGTCGTTAATTGCGGAGCTGCGAGTCGCAAACATATACCTATGTAACATGATAGGAATTGCTGTATGAATTCTATAGGGCTTGTTTAATGCAGGGAGCTGTGTCTATAAGCATTAGCACAACCACAACACAGCAACAGTACAGCTTCAATAACGCCGAGTTATAGAAACAGCAAGAAATGTCCATTGCTAGAAGAGCATGGGGACCTCTATTCACAGTTTTCAATATTAGCCGAGACGTAGGCTTTCACAGGTAACGTCACGTTCGCCTAACTGAAGGCGACGCAGCGTCGGGGCCCACGTCAACGGCGCATTACGTGCGTAGCCTAATCCCCAGGTGTTTTGGTGTGGTGGTGACGTAGAGCAACTTCCGGTAGTAGAAGGTCGCCATTGAAACCTGGCAAGCAATGCAGAAGACTGTGAGTGATGGTGGATCTACATTGAGCCCAGGACGGCTGCTGAGGCGGACCTTTGATGAATGTCGCCTGATGAGGCCTTTTCCCAGACAAATCTGATTCCTCTCCTATCATTAAGGTCGTTGGGCTGACTCCCACAATAGGAGTAGCTGTCGTTATGACCTCTATTTGCCCTCTGCAAGGTTCACATGACTCATGAGAGGGCCCTCTATCTTCAACCTGTCCTACAAGGGCATCATGACACATTTGGACACTCTGTGCCATTCCTAAATTCCACAATTTCATGATTTATGTAGTTAATTTCCAACAATCTCCTGTTCAACTGCTTCGCCTGAAAGCAAACATAACTCTTTTCAAGTGGCACATTTTAGGAATTCCATTGCAGTGCATGGAAGCATTAGCGGTCGATCAAATAGAGACAGAGCTATAATTTTGATAATTCCAGTGCGCCTAATGCCTTCAATGCTACACGGAATGTTATATTTCACGCCTATACAGTCACTCAGTAAATTACAGGAAATGGATTGCCTCTGGTTAGAGACAGTTCTGCAATTTAGCCAAATTGAAGCTATGCTCGAATAATTCATTGGTGGTGTTTAAAGTCGCATGGGACATTGGCAGAAGTTATGGGTAATTTTAAGAGATATGTGCAGTGCAGAAAACGTGGCAGAGAAGCAGAAGCCCAAAGACATCGGTCCATTTGGCTGTTTTCTATATTCAGTCCATATCAAAGAGCCAGGGGGGAGATTATACAATGACCCGCGATTGTCGTCTAGCGAAAGCATTTTGGCGTTTCATTGCTGAGGGAGGGAGCTGGCCCAACAAGCCTAACAAGCGTCGATATTGTGAAGGATTGCTTTTTCCATCTGGAGGCGGGTGCTTAGCAACGAGATGGAGCTGGCACGTATTTATTCTGCATGATGTGATGAGGAGGCAGGCGTGTGCAGAGCAGGGTCAAACATCCTATGGCAGCAGCTGGATATCCCACTTTCATGTAGATATTGTTCTGTGGTGAAGCTGTGTCCCAACATTGACATATTTGGCAAGTTATTAGAGCAAAGCAAGAGATGGGGTGCTGCTAGTATGCACAAGTCTGCTAGCTTCTGTCACGTTGCATCAAAAGCAAGGGCCCTGGGGCACGGGTCTGCAATGCTGCTGCAGCAGCAGCAAGCAAGAGAGCTGCACTCATCCCACCTCCAATCCACCAAGATGGATCACCAAAATTTGATAAAAGTATAATAATGCTTGATGAGTTGCTGGCATTTGGCTTTGTGGCGCAGGGCTGCTTGGGCTGCTCTGCTGGTCGGTCGGCTAATATATTGGATGACAACAGCGGGGGATGGGCAGGCCACCTGACAAGCAGGCTTTTGTTGGGCTTCGCCTCCCTGGCAGGTGAATAACTCACGCATTTCACCCCTAGTGTCGTAGATGTGCTATCCATAAGGCTGCAAAGCCCTACATATTGGCGGCAGTCAGGTGCTGGGCATACCAACGAGCTCTTCCCACATTGTGTTGCCCCCTCTGCCCCTACTCTCAAGCCTAGCCGGCTGTACCTTCAATGGACCAAGGCAGATTTTACCAACTTAAATCAATGCCCAGCCTAAGAAAGAAGCTTTTTGTTAGGGCCGGCTGGGCTTTGGAGTATAACTCAATCTGTTAGAATAGAGGGCCAGGGAGGCTTGAGGCAGGCACAGAGAGCCGGTAATTTCATCAGCCAGCGCCCAGTCTCTCGGATGCTTAATACTTGCAGCAGCATCAGCAGCAAGGTCTTTCCATTGGGCCTTAGCCACGTGCTTCCAGGAGCATCCATCATTAGTTTCTGCAGAGCTTTTTCACGACTAACCAGACACTTCTTGCAGCAGCAGCAGCAGTAGCAGCAACAGCAGCAGCAGTAGCAGCAGCAGCAATAGCAGTAGCCAGCCCCTCACAATGTTACCCCGTGTCACTCAGTGATGGAGTGCTTGTTACTAACTCCAGTCTCAAAGTTTAGAAATGTGCTAGGCATATACATCTCCCCTGGATGACACACCATTCTATACTGGTATAGTAGAGCTTGGCCTTAGATCACATTCCATAGCCACCGAACAATAAAGACCACATGTCATTACTCCCACTAAGGGGTCTCTCCGACTGTGCACCTTGCATGGCAATTACCTTACAGTTCTTCTTTGTGAATATAGTACGGCAACCGTTAGAAAAAAACTTACTAGTGTAAATTGCTCCTGAGATGGTCTTGATTATGAGTAAATTAAAACGGTAATGTAAGACTGGTATAGCAATGGCATTTGGAATGTAATGATCTGAACTGTCAGATGGGCTTCACATGTTCTTAATGTGGAGTTCTATTTCTGTGCACTGTATATCGTAATACCACCCCAACTTTAAGAATTGTTTTGTTAATCCGTATAGTCAACTTTATGATTGACTCAGGCTGTTCTGACTTGTCAGATGAAGATGACAGTCAATGATTTTTCCACAAAAATTTTCAGTGCATTTTCTATCACTAAGCAAAAGTGGCCTTAATTGTAAAGTTTTACTGTATATTGCATTGTGAGATACATCCATCACAGAAGCAGCAGCAACTCAGAGTTAGATGAACTGGTTTTTTTGTTTCTTTCTTTTTTACTACAACCACATTCATGCACAGAAGTCCAACCAGGCGAACTATTTCATTCCCCCTCTTAGGCCAGATTTCAGCGGACTGATACACATAGCCGAGGCGAAGTGTTTGCTATTCTGCCCAGCTCGACCGAATCACTGTGGTGGAATGCCTCATTCAGACAATGGTAGCAGACTTCCGCAGAATTCTGCCCAGTGTGTCGGGTCGCCAACAATATTGGCAGAGCAGGCTGGAGTGTGTTGTAGCGACAAGGGATTATTTACTAAAAACCAGGAGAGCTCTCGTACCATATTCATGAGCCTGATTGAAACTTAACAGGATCGCGAACGGTGCATTTGCCATGCCAGTTCTAAGCCTAATGAATTCTCCTCTGTCATAACCTATTTTTATCAATTTCACGGGCTTTGAAAGCAAAGACCACGGATGTCGTGACGGGCATGGGGACAAAATTTGAGACAGATCCGGAAGGGCCACATGATGGCAGTAGTGGCATAAAGAAAGGGGGGGGGGTTGAATGAAATTTTTTTATTCTATATTTGTGAAGATATATCTTTTTGATAGTGTCATGTAGGGGAGAGGCTGGAACAGTAAGGCAAACCCCTATTGTCAACCCAGTCAAGTTTGTGACACAGCCCTTTAGGGATTTGGGCCAACACTACACTACCACCAGACAGTTCCATTACCTGCTAGAATGAAAACAGCATGAGGTGTTTTTTTGTAACTAGATTATAATAATTGTTTTTTACCAACATGAGTTTTATTCCCCGGTATTTGGAGATCAAGGAGATAATCTAATAGTGTACAAAAACTGGTCTTTAATTCTACATATTGATAAACAGAGCTGTAGTCATGTCGAAAACAGCACAGGGAATAGTGAGACAAGACGTGAGCGGAGCAGGGTGAGAGTGTCAATTCAATGTAGCTCTTTATGTACCAAGCAAACTAACAGCTGGTTAACGGCTCCATGGCATGATCAATTAGTGGTACCCTGTACCAAGTGTCTATGCCAGGTCAAGTGAAAGACCAGTAACAATGAAACAATACAAGGAACTGGCTGATTAATATAAGAGTATTCACAGACATTTTACATTTTTTGTGTACTATCAGGCTATGTCTCAATCTACCCTTTAGCATGTCTCACTGTACCCCACCAGTAGGGAACGATGAGACAAATGACTTTCGAACCTAGCTGAAACTGTTGGAAGTTATGCCCAACTGTATAGCCTAGATCTGAGGCAGAAAGCCAGTAATGCCCTGATATATCATCATAAAATTTGTTCTCTCTTCTTCTCTATCTCTTATTTTGTAAGCCTTGAGAATTAGTTTATTATTATTATGTTTTAACTATGTACTGATTAAATTATATAAGATTTTGCTAAGATTTAAAACGTAAAAAGTGTCTCATTGTTCCCCACTCTCCCCAAATATGTCATTGACTAAGCAGTTAGTCGATCATTATGAACAATACCTTCCACAAATCAACAAAGACTGACTTGATACATAAAGTTAACTGACATGTAAGCCAAATAAAATGGCCATGGAGTCGATCATTTTCAGTCACAGACTATATTTCTAAAGTGAGTAGAGTTGTCTGAAATGCAAGTCCAAATGTCTAAAACGATAGCAACTCTGACTACCTTTCTACTGAAATAGATGTTGAGTGCTGTATTGTCCTGTAAGAAGGCCTTTTGCTACAGATTAATTAATCGTAAAGCAGAGCTTGGTTGGCCTGTAAGTAGGCCACTTTTTGAGGGTTAATTACACCAACAACAATACTGTAAGCACCTTTCGTATCTTGAGCACACCTGTGCCGTGTCAGGCACAAATAGAAAGTAATATATTTTTTATACCTGGGCCTAGGCCTTTATCAAGTCTTGAACTATCAAACTATGTGCAATGACAGAATATAGGGGTCAACCTAGCAGCAGCGTAGGCAGCATAGGTAGGGAGGGGGATGCCTACGCTATGGGGCTACTGCCTCATTGAGACCAGTGTTTGTGCCTTGTATACTGCATTCTTTACTCAGAATTTTACAAATTTATTTATCTATTGTATAAATATAAATTCTACACATTTTCCTGAACAATTCAGTCTTTATTTGACGAAATTCGGACCAATATTAGAAGAGCAGCAGCCTTTAAAAGTATATGAATACCTATGGTCATACTGTATTAAAGTGTTAACATTGTACAACACCAGGTATCTATTCTTTTTTTAAAAATAATATTCTTGTTAGCTTTGGTGAATGATCACATCCTCACAGAAGACTAGACCCCATGTCCACAAGAACAGCCCCACCAGTTCGGAATAAACAACCTCCCACGAGCCCAAAACAAATAAAAACACTAATTAAAAACACGAGCAACCAATCAAGTAAAGAAATGTTGAAGCCTTAATTGAGCTAGTATGAAGAAAACTAAACGAATGAGGCATGCAAGGACAGTTTGTCCGGTTGATTGATGCATGATTGATGATCGTTTCGAATGGATCTTCCATCAGATGGACAATTCTTGCCTTTTTAAAGAAACGTGATTCATTGGTATTTAATTATTAACAGGGATATGTTTCTGTCTCCTTTGCATTGAGTGATGTTTTATGTAAGCCAAGAGAAATTGGAGCTCAGGTATTACTTTCACCATCACTAATTTATTTAAAAATCAAATTGAATAAAGAAATAAACTGAACAATAAATCTAATAATCTTACCAAAGCATATAATAAAGTTCAATTGTACATTGCACCCACATTAAAAACCACCTGTCAATCCAACAATTTTAATTCAGCTGCATATTTGCTATTGTATTTTACATCTTGATGTAGACCAATTATGATATTGTTAATCTTGCTGTTAACTGAACGATTCTACTAATTTTCAGTTTTTCTAAGAATACTATCAATTTCATTTCAACAAAAGGACAAAAGTAAGGACACTATCCATTAGGAGATTAAAGTAGATTGTGTTGTCTGGTAACAGGACAGGATTGCACCAATTTAATTCTGCATCACACCATTGAAGCGAAGACAGAAAAAGACCCTGAGAGGGTTGCAAGCTTCTCAGCAAGACAGAACTTGCAGCAGCTTGCTGTGCAATAAAGACAAATTAGCAGGAAGCACAACTCCTGAAGCCAGACTGGTCTAACATAGAATTCGTCAATGGGAACACGTGCTCAAGGCCGCCCTTCTCTGTGCTGCAGACAGAAATCAGAAAAGCTGAAACTCCGGGACAAATGCTTGCCTAAGGGTTAATCGTTGGCAGGTTTTCTTGGCAGACAAAGTGTGATAAACCAATATTGTGTCAATCGTAAGTTATTAATGCGAAGTTTTCCTTTGAAGTACTGGTATTTCCTGGCAGATGAGGTGTGAAAAAACAATGTGTGTGTCAATTGATTAACCGAAAAGTGTCAATAATGAGAGTAAATTTATTATCAAGTAAAACATATTTTTACTGGTAGACAAGGTGTGATAAACCAATATGTGTCAGTTGTAAGTTATTAATTGGAAGTGTTCCCCGAAATTACAGGTAAGTTTTATTTTTCAGCAAAAGCACAAATAAGCAATGATAGTCAATATTAAGATGTAGATCAGAAGCATTTCTTTGAAGTCCTAGTATTCCTTGGTAAATGAGGAGTGATAAACCAATGTATGTCAACTAATTAACCAATAAGTGTAAAA
This sequence comes from Alitta virens, assembly GCA_932294295.1. NCBI lineage: Eukaryota > Metazoa > Annelida > Polychaeta > Phyllodocida > Nereididae > Alitta > Alitta virens. The sequence goes on along the minus strand of OW028573.1, from coordinate 15,823,087 downwards.
AATAGGTTATGAATGAGAAGTGTTCCTTGGAAATATGGACTTTTCCTTGCTAGCTGACAATATGTGTCAATTGTAAGTTGAAAATTGAATTATTGTAATAATTAGCCTTTTTTCTTGGCATACTAAGTATGATAAACCAATATGCATCAATCTTGAATTATTTATGGTTAAGTTTACATAATTATAGCTGTGGAATAGTAATTTATTACATCCATTTTATTGTTGAATTAACTAAGAAAGCAATAATTTCTGACACTACCATGAAAAGTCAGACATCTAATACATACATAAAGGCAAGATATTTTGAAGTTATTACGCCGAGTATGCGAAGTACATTTAATTTTTCATTGCTGCCAAGTACAGGCTTAAATATTATGCCCAAAAAACCAATCTTTGGTTTGTTGTCTGGTCTCCTATAACATGTCAGTTTTGATTTCTTTAACAACCAATATATTGAAAATAACAATTTTGGTATTGTGAAAAATTTAAATTCTGGTGTTTCTCAAACTTAAAAACTATAATAGCAATTCAAAACTGTCAAATTGAGTTTTATTAGTGTTTTTTAGATCTGTCGTCTATAATTGTTTTCTTATCTAACATTAGCGCATTATCATGAAAATTCCCACCATCACTTCCATATTATAGATAATTCTTATTGTAAATCTAAGGTCACTATTATTATTATATCATGGAAAAATATTTTAACGGAGCTTAATTTAAGATTTAAATTTTCGGTCACAAACATGCTAACTTCCATATTATTTCAACCATAATTTTTGATAAAAATTGCTTATGCATGTGATGAACATAAAACTGTCTAACATCAGCACTACAATGATTTGTAACATTACGTATGATATCAAGAAAATATAGGAATAGTAATGCTGAAGAGGTTATTGAAAATATAAGTACATGGTGGACATCAAATATTGCCATAAGAGTGCCTTAAAATTAATAATACTGACAAAACAAACATTGGATTTAATCTTCTATTGAACAATAAAATAATATTAATATCTTTCATTGATATGTACATTTCATACTGGGTCATGCTCCTTCAGTAGGGCCTATTCGTGTACACTCTTTTTTTAGGCAAAGACACTTTTTTTCTACAATTTCAAAGAGCACTGAGCACTCGGCTAAATTGGTGAGTATTCCTTATTGTATTTAATGGTCTTTAACTTTTAATGATATATTTTAAAGTTAATGTAAAATGGGCATGTTTTCTATTTTTGTCATCAGCCTTAATAAACTCACTGTATTCTCAGAACACAGCCAGCCATTCACCTAAAGTCCAATCAATTACTCTACTAATTAGACTGTTATCCGGGTCAACTAGTTAAAGCTTTAAAGTTTAGCCTTAAGGCACTTTAGGATCGCATGAAAATTGGTAAGGAGCATATTCTCATGCAGATCTGCCAATAGTATAATTAAACTTTGTGTGTTACAACTTTATTGGAATATAGTGTTAAAATGGGCATGTTTTAAGGCAACAACCATTAAATATCACAGCTATTGAATATAAAACATGATTCTTATTGAGCCCATTTAATCAAGCAATCACCATTTGCATGGTGAATGCGCTGGGTGGGAGGGTGGGTTCGCTACACACTTTGTTTTCAGAATAGACTGAAAGGGACCAACATTATTCCATGTATATTGCAAATATGCACTTGGCAGGGAAATGTTTAAACCATGATATTCTCACTTTAAACTTTATTTTGACTTTTATTTCATACTTTTTACGAAATAATGGAGAAACCAAAATTTGCTAAGAAATGTGATGTTTGCTACATCTCTTAACACCTGTACTCTGTGTTTACACTGACATCTCTAAAATGTTGTGTATGTAATAATACCATGTAGGTTATAAAATTTGATAGCTTTATAGTCATATTCTTATTTAAAACATTATGTAGGAAAATATACATAATTAACATGTTTTATCACAACATACTAAAGTGAGCGGTTGCTGAGATAATTATTTGGTTTTCAGTGTTATTATTACCCCCAAAAGTCAACAATTTGTATAATTTTGGACTAATAAATTAACCAGAATTTACTTATTATATTTATTAATAACCGGATGAGCTGATATTATTTTAATGGGGATGATCTTGTGTAAAAGTTCAATATCACAGGTGACCTCTAATTTTGGAATATAACTCCCATGACTATTGTTTGTACTTGGTATTGAAATCAATTTGATCATACATCTTTTTTAAGGCGCACCTAAGAGCGGTAGACATGCAATCTTGGGGGAAAGAGGGCCAGAATTCTAATTGGTGAAGTTCTCAAGGATGCCGAGCATTCTCCAGGTGGGCCTCTGTGTAAGGTGAGCACAATGAGCAGAACTGGGATTAAAAGGGCTTTAGATCGCAAAAGCTAGTTACTTTAGAACTAAATGAAAAAAATTTGAAAAAAAAAAGTGGTTGGAGAAAACTGTGGTGACCTATGACCCATTGAATTTATATTAGTGCATATCTAATTTGTTGTTATGATGGGCCTTGAATGAATGTAAAATGACATGCTGATTTATCTGCTGTAAAAGTATGCCTGTTAAGTAAGTAATTTTGCTGGTTATTTTCAGTAGGACAAAGAAGTAGGCCTACGTTCACCAGAATTGCGAAGATAACTTGATCTTCAGCAGTGATGCCCAAATGACAAGCGGATAATGTCCAGATTTTGACAATTTCTATTGTAATGAACGCTTGTCAACGACATTTGTATCCTAACCAATGGAATGTTTGAACAGGTTTTATAATCACCTTAGTCTGTTCATTAGGCAAATCAACAGTCGCCTCCATGTGAGACTTTAAGTGGTGTGTAGCACTACCAGTGGAAATAAATCTATCTTGTTTTGTTCATGCAGACCACAGACCCTCCATGTAAATGTAACTTGAATGTACATGTATACGTCCTGCGTGTGTGCCTTTTCATTGCTATACAGATGTATAATTTTGTATTCATGATATAGGAAAGATACAACTTGTCTTTCTTGTTTGCTGGAGGGGCAACATTCATTATATTGCATTTATCATGATAGTTTTTAGGTCTGTCTAGTCCAGAATGTTTTAGTTGTGTCTTTTAATACTGTCATTGCCTAGAGGATACCATCTCCTACAAAATTATATATACTTTTTATTTGACATACAAAATGTCATTCATGACATGACAAAAATACATTGAATACATTATGACAGAGTTCAGATTGAAAGATTCCAGCCAACATACAGACTAATCATATTTTTTTAAAGTACAATGTTTCTATTTTTTGTTCAAATGTTAAAATAACAGACAGCAATATTATTATTAATGCAGAAAGCAATATTTTGAGTCCGTGTATATATATAGAGACATCTTTCCGCAAAAATTATACCGGCGAACAGCTTTAAACATATTTACATGACATTGTATGAACAGACATATACTGGTGATGAGTGGCGTTAATGCTAGATGATGGATGACAATAAGACTAAATGTTTTAGGCATCAACATTCACAAGGAATTTTCCAAGAGACTTTAACATCTCAGGCTCCTTTGATGTCATAATGGCTATACATTTTACTTCAATGTTTAACTGCTCGAAGTTATCTATATAGTCGTTTGCTTTTCAATTAGATTTTCTCAGTGTAGTGAATCTAGTGAATCATGCGTGCATACGGAGAGACAATGTATTTCATTTTCGGTTACATCTTTATTGCATTTTAAGCAGGGCCTTTCTTCTGCTGGTAAGATTGGTTTTTCGTGTCTACCTATTTCAATTCTTAGATTAGGTGAACTTACTCTCGAACTGGCAATTTAACTATGATTTTCTTTTTTTGCTTGCAATCATCAGAGGATAGGACTCTAACCTATATTGAGTTTTGAAAATTATATATGTTCTCAGCTTTGGTTGTTTTATGGTGTTATTGATTTCAGCTAGGGTAGCTTCCTGACTATTCTGATAGATTTAGGGTTTGACTGTTTTATTGATGGAGTCGGGGTCATAACTATTGCCAGTATTGTAGTCTTACTCTGTGTGTAGTGATCATTAAGAATACTAATTATTCTTTCCAATCCAGCTTCTATGAACAGAACTATGCTTATTTTTATGAGCACTTAATTAGGCTTTTTTTTTAAACTGCTGTTATTGTCTACTGATTTTAATATTATGGGGAAGATTTATCAAATAAATAAAAAAACATGGAGCTGATGTTATGTCAATATAAAATTGTAGGGTATGTACATGTAACTCAGACTCCCTCATCTCATTAATGGGTTCGATCCCAGACCCGAGCAATCTTCATGACTACATCCCAGTTGGATGTCGAGTGAGACGTTAAATTGGATTGTGCCTTGTACTCGATGTCTATGCTGAGGCGAGTAAAATACCCCACCCTTGGGGTAAATGTGTAACCTGGTGTAGACTCCAAGCCTAATCATCTCATCATTACGTCTGCCTCTGGCAGCTGGTCATACAAGCTGACTTATCGACATTATTAAAAATTAACCCTCGTGAGCAAGCAGCTGCATCTCGTTTCACAGGGTCTAATTCATTCAGCCAACCCGAAGGACGCTGTGTTCCCCGCCTTAACACTGTTATGAACCACTTCCGTTTTAAGCACCCACTGACGTCACAAGAGCGAGGAGTCCTCACATAATATAGCCATCAGCCAACCTGTCTAGATTTGCGCTTGACTGCCTTTCATTTTCCTGGGGATTAGATTGAAAATGGAAATTATGAAATGTTGTGAGAATCAAATCACGTTAAGCAGAGCAAGTGAAATTGTTATATCGACACAGGAGTTATTAGGAAACTGAACCCAAATGGTGATTTATAAACGTGCTCTATGATCAATATTACAGCATAAAAATATGGATGACGTATTTTAATTGGAACTCTAAGCGTTAGGGGATCAATCAAAATTTAGACAAATCGGTGGTGAATTACAAGGCTCAAATATGCAAATGCAGATTTAGCAAGCGTTAATGAGTATTTATCAGGCAAATCAGTTTTAGGAGTGTTTGCCAAAGTTTACAAGGAGTTGAGCTCTTTCCCTCATACCATAAAAATTCGAACAAAATTGCATTAACTTTCTCCATCAATGCAACGGAAGCTGCTTGGATGCTGTGATGCAAGCTCGTTCCATTCCGAGGGCACCCATAAAAAATTATACAATGTGTTCAGTCCCATGATCATTACATTGTGGCTGTGAGACGAAGACTTGGTTGTTTGTAGAAGACATACTTTCAGCAGAAATGTAATTTTGAATGATATGGAAATAAACATTTCATATTTCATTGTGTAGTGTGCTCGGAGAATGAGCCAGTGGGGCAAGGCATATCTGCACAAGTTTCCTGCAACGCACTTGAAAAATTAGCATTGCTAGAGCTTCATTAAAACTTAGAGGAACTATTGGCCTGTTTCGTAATTGAGTTATCGATCCAACAGCAGTGGCATGGCAGCATTGTTTAGCACATCGTTGAGCATGAAAAACTGAGTTTGCCAGAGTGTATCTAGCAGGTGACCTGGAGGGCTGTGTTGGCTGACCCTGAAGATGGTAGGTTTGGACCCTTTGCTGCCCCCCATATCACCCCCTCCCCCCGGTGTGGACCCCCTCTCTGCGAGTCCACCCCCTGGAGCACTGGCTGTAGGCGGTCCAAATGTCTTCTAGGGAGCATTGCTTCATGATCAATGGCTCAACTAGGCTGGCCGGTGTCCATAGCATAGGGCATGGACCATGGCAGCAGCTCTAGGGTGTGGGTGTTCACACAAAACCAAAGGAATTGCGCCTTGCCCCCCACCGAATTCTTCCAACACTTCTTGTCATTTCAAGGCAGCCCCCGGCGCCCATTCCTCATCCACCTCGTTCTGACCAAAGGGGGAGTGGACCAGCACGCCAAGGGTCCCAGGCCTCCAGAAATATGGTCAAGTATTGAGCAGCTCACGTTAAATATGACGTCGATTGAGTCATGGGTATTTTTAGTCAGAATTGGTTTCTCCACAGGCATCATACTGATAACAACGAGTTACAAAAATCTACCAGTAGTCATATATATGACTATCGTTTTATAAGCCTATGACAATCTTTCGTAAAATGGCTTTTTGGGTCCATTCGTGTACGCTGTATATAGTCTGTATACATTTAAAGTGCTATGGAAGCTTTGTTGCCATACCAGAATCAATTCCACATTCATTCTGCACTTCATTAAAATATTGGAGGATTTAGACTCTCTTCGTTGATTACTTCTAATTTAGGCATTCCTCGCCAAGTAGCTAGACGAAATATTTACGATGCCAGTTAAGACACTGCTGGAAAAATTCTAATCCTGATAAAAGAGGAACTGTGTGGCGTATGCTGTTAACGATGTTCCAATGTAATAAAGATAAGCACCAGCAGCATCTGCAAGCTGATACAGGTCTCTAGCTTCTGCTGCTGCTGCTGCTGCCGTTGATGCTGCTGTTGATGGTGATGCAATTCTTTGCCAAGATGCAGTATGACCAATATTACAGCAGTTCCTTTTGACAGCCGACGTCACTACACTGTATATATAGGCAAATAGAGGTCCCCTTGTTTGACTCCACAGTAACTGCTAGCATTTCAACACTCTGGTGGATGTTAGGCTGTTAGGTTGCCATATTTGTCCTCCTATTCAAATTCGCTGCAGCTGAAGGTCAAACAAAGTCATATTTTCGTCTTGCAGCCTGCCCCCGACCCAAGCTTCCTTGCTCAATCGGACCGTTAGCTCTGTTGCCCGGTTGGGCAGCGCAATAAAAAGCCCTGCAGTCTTATTGCGCTTGTCATGCTGCGCACAGCCAGGCGAGGTGACTGCCCTGTGATATGGGACTTCACAAGTAGTTGGCAGAATTGCTCGCTTCGCAAAATGCAGTTGGCAAGACATTAGGAAGGCACACCATCCCGGCATCACATCAAGCTCCAACGGCTGCTTCTAGTATCGCCTCACTTGTCTCCCAAGTTACCACTAAAGCTAAACATATTGTGCAGAAACCGAGAAAGCGGAATTCGTGATATCTTCACCCACCGTGGCAACCTGCAGTTTCAGAGCTGTCAGCCTTTTAGAAGAGTAGAACTCAAAAGACCACGCTCTTTAATCTTGTGTAATTTGGAAACCATTTAAAAAAATGACACTTTGAGAAAATTTGTCTTTTGTGTAATTATGGCTTTTTCAATAGAGGATTGCCTGAAGGTTAAAGATTTAATATAAAAGGACAAAGCATGCGGTCTGGCTGTGGCGTTAATGTTAATTCCCCCGGCTGACGTTGGTGTCTCTGCTCTTCCTATGCCGAGTGCCGCATCAAAAGAGACATGAGCTGAACGCCGCAAGGTGAACGCTGTAGCTGAACAAATACAACTACTCATCAGCGGGATCGCAGGGCCGGCGCCTCGGGCCGCCAATATACCGCTAGGGCTGATAAGCAGCGCGCGCACCCTGCCTGTGACCTTGGCACCCCGTCCTGACCTTGTCAGCCCTCGCTTTCATCATAACCCTCTCAGCGAATACCGTTCCGAGACACAAAAGCAAAAAAAATTAGGATGCAAGCAGCAGGCTGTTCACACGGCCACTGGAGGGCCATAGGGGCATGCAGCTAGGCAGTGGCATGACGTCATCCCGTCCACTTTGCATGGTCAGTGAGGCTGGACATTAGGTCCACTGGAGCAGCAGTGACCCTCATGACGGCCATTGTGACTGTCTTCCTGCTTTCTGCCCTGCTACCATTTACTACACTTTATCGCTGGACAAGAGCTGCATTGTAGAAGGCTTGGTAAATTGGATGGCCAACTTAGACATTCTTTTCGTTGATGCATTGCGGCAGGCGAAATGATCCATTCAAAGAGGAGTGTATCGTGCACAATGCAGCCCCCTCTGCCCTGCTTGGCAGTTTATGATAAACGCCCTGCTGCTGGGTGACCGATGACACGATGCTGTCCCCCCTGCCCCCCCCCCCCCCCCCTGAAGCAGCTCATTCAGTGTTCAGTGAAAGACGCGCAGTTTGCGAGCTAGAAGGAGTTATGGCGTATGACAGTGCTATCTTGAGTGATGTATGGTTGCTCGGGGTCGTGTCTATGTGTCCTGATTCTTAAATAAAAACAGATTGAATGGTGGCGTGAAGGTGGCGGAACGGCCAGTGCTATTAGGACACTGGTCCCCAAGGGCCACCAGTCCATCACTGCATCACATCACATCAGCGCATTAGCCGATTCTCTAGCATGCTATCACGGCCAGGCCCCCATCCTCCCACAATAAAGGACCAGCTATCAACTGCCTGATCTAAGGAACCTTACCAACAGGCCAATATGGTAATACATGGGCATAATACTTTCAATCTCCAACGTTTTCGGTTCTTTTCTGTGAACCTTCGCGGTGATAGTAATACAACAAAGGGAACTCAATAAATACAACCAGAATTAATAAGACTAGCTTGATATTGCTACTACCTCGCTAGGGCATAAACTGTGAATACTGATGTAAATACGCGTAAGTTCATGTAATATGACTACATGTACTTCACTTGTACCCCAGGGGGTGATTATGATTCCAGGTTCAAACTGTATATAATAGTGTATAGTATGTATGCCAATACACTGGTCATGGAATAATTCTTTCAATCATCAGAGCTTCTAGTTCTCTCCTGCCTGTTTTTGATAATTCTTAACTTGAACAACAACTGCTGCTGTGTTACCCAAAAGTGTGGGTTGTTTTATTGCCAGAGCATGAGAAATGGCTTAGTGAACGTATTGTTTCACCTTGAGATGTCAGAGGGAACACCTGCCCTGCAAATGCTCGTGTGCACCCTTGGGACTGATGCACACTGAAAGCTGTCAGGCTATCCGTGTTCTGTGCTACTTCTCAGCAAGAAATCATCAATCTTCAAGCTCCCCCTCTACAGTGTTTCCCTTTCTTTGATGCTGTACATGCAGAGCTGTCTTTTCATGCGTGTTATTCTTCCTTGATTGGTTCTCAGACTATGTGGATCAGGCGTTTCCTCATCACGGAGTTTATTCCAATTTTGACGTTCATTAATGAAGCTCAGGCAGCATCTGGGCATTTCCCAGACTTCAGTGATCCACAGAGCGGTGTAAATGCGAGGCGGTTGTAATCAAGCGTCCAGCAGTTGAAATGCTCCCCAGGCTCTTCAAAGGCCGGCTTGAACACACCCAGCCGGAGGAGAGTGTTGGGAGAAAAGCCAAGAAGTAGAGAAAGAAAGCCACAGATAGAAAGAGAGGAAGGGAACCTCTGATTATCTAGCCATAAGGCAATGTCAAGGATTCTATCAAAGGGACATTGTTGTGAAAGGAGCCTCTGGCTTTTGGGGGATACATGTCTCGTTTCTTTTATTTCCTTTTCCTTCGGCTTTTCAAAGCTGTTATTTTCATGCTCGCCTGTGAAACTGTAGGAGGACAAACACAATGCATTAGGCGGTGAATGGCAGAATTGCTGAAATTGTGGGGCCTCATTTGGGGCCAAATGGCCGGGGACGATTGGCCTGTGCGCTAATTCAGGGAGACGCAACATGGTTTTTCCCTCGGTGCCTTTTGCACCAATCTGGTTGAGCGCGAGATGCAGGGAGAGCAAGAGCAGGAGGGGGAGGAGGAGGAGAAGGAGGAGGGGGAGGAGGAGAGAGAAGCATAATGTGGCGTCTTAAGCAGATGGCTGACGCATGCGCACTGGGCTCACTGACATTCGGGCACCCAGCAGGCAGACCTCACGCCCTCACCAGGTACGTCGTCTTTCTCTCTCTCTCTCTCTCTTATTTATCTCTTTGTTTTCTTCGATTCACTGTAACCTGTTGTTGTGCTGATCGTCTCCTGGTTCCTGTGATCTTTCTTCTCTGAGTACAAGCATTGCAATATGCATGATGCACATCTGCGTCTCACAGGTAATGAAGGCGCACAGCGGTTGAGCATCTCTCCTGCTAGATGCTAGCTCCTGCAGGGGTGGGTGCTGCAGAAGCTGCTTGGCTTGGCTTTTCCATTAGCGGTTTACTGTACGATGAAGCCAGCAGATGCAGACACACGCCTCTCTTTTCTCTTTGAATGGCAACAGTTATATCAGGTGTGCGTCTTCATGGCTCTGCATACATGCCATTTATGGGAAGCAACACAAAGAACATCTCACTGATTTTTTTTTTCTGGCCAAATATGTGTCAAGCCAGATTGTCGTTAGAGCTCGAGTTCATAGGAATTTGGGTTGATGGAAATTCTACTGAATGTCATGGTAACCTGATTCGTCAGAGGACCAAAAAGGTTGCGATGGAATGGCATTAAAGAGGAGAAATTCCGGCATATTAAGCATAGCTTCAGTAAGGATGGAGGAATGTGGGGTTGCAGATGCTGGTGACGTAGATGCAGCTCCTCTTCGCTATCCGCATCCTGCTGCTGCTGCTGCTGTTGCTGCTGCAGGGATCAATAAACAGCCCCGCTGCTGATACGCGCCAAATCTAAGAAATCAATTGTGCTGCACTGTTTAAGAAGATTCCGATTAGGCTGCTCGGGGACAGCTGGATATGTGAGTCTTGTCACAGTGGCGTCCCTGTTGACCAGGTCGACTTTGAAAATTCCAGCGAAGGTAGGTCAAAGTTTTAAATCGAAAGTTATTCTTAAGGTTAGCATTCTCAAAAAAAATTAGGCATTTTATATTACTGCCATGTTTATCACACTACCAGGTTATTTTAGTACAGGAAATTTAGGCTTTTAGACTTCATTGATTATTTCCATTAATAGATGCAAGTTATTGAGTGATGCTTTATAACACTTAGAACTGTGACCATGCACAACGCCACGCAAGGCCTATAAGCAATGCATGCAGAAATTAAAAGCACTGTGTGTTAATTAGAGGACATTGCTTGAATCGAGCCATTTCGAAAGGTTGGTGTTATGCAAGGCGCGTGCTGGGGGTGGTGGAAAAATGCAGGTCGCCACGTGCAGCCCTATAGGATTACTGGAAACTCTGTCATTACAGGTTTCAGATTCGACATCACATGTAATCCCTTTTGAATCCGATGTGATTAGAGATGGCAGCCTATTGATCGCAGTTTGATGTTGCTTTCGCGTGAGGTTTGTCCTTGCTTGCACCGAGCCTTCTTTCTCCCCTCCTTATCTTCCTTCTTCCCTTTCTCCTGCAGCCTTGTTTTGCGAAATCTTCACTCTCATGCCTGTCACTTCTTTTTTTATTCACGTCTCTGTAATTTGAGCCAACGCGCAACTTTTTCAACCTTCCATGTGGTCTGTGCAAGGCTCATCCTAGTGTTGTATCTAGAGAAACTCAGGTTATCCTAGTAGCTTGCTCCAGCAAATTAAACGCAAACCATAACCTCCCCCCCGCCCCCCCGCATGCAGACATTGCAGAGCCTGAGGCAAAGTTTAATGATTCTCATCTCATTTGCTGAGTTCAATAGTATGAATTTGTTACAAACCAGTGTTGATTGTAAAATGGTGTGGTTTTCAAACGATTTATGATTAAGTTCCAAACAAGTCTGTGTTTTTGAGCTTGAAAACATCTGAGTCACTGTCATCCGTAATGTTATACACAATATCACACTGAAGGAAGCGTTCCGATTACCCGCACCTGACAAATTGGGCATTACATAAGTTTTCTTAAGCAGGAGTTTTTCTTGGCTGAGAAGGTAAATGCTGTCAACGTAATCTGGCAGATTTCCTGTGTGTGGGGCAGAGTCTTCCTTTCTGTAGAGCCTGACATATGGCACTCTTGGCTCTTCCTTAATTATGCATGCTGAGGCTCAGAAGCTGAAATTACTCTTCCTTCCTTTTAGGTGTTTGAAGTGGTCTGAACTAAGCACGGGTCTTTCTGCCACAACAAGCACTGAGCCTTGATCCTTAAGATCTCTAAGTAACAGACATCTTTGATCACGTCTGAGTCCACAGATTTAGCCTCTACATCTCCTCAAAGCTTACGTTCCAGATTTGATAAGCGTCAATATGAAAAAGTTGGGAGTGAGCTAGGGAGGGGGCGTAGAGCCTATTGACATCGTTAAATTCCCCCCTTACCCTGTGCTATCATTATATTTCGATCCATATGAAATCATGTGAAAAGCTTTTACTGCATATCGATCGACAGGGCTAATGACCGTTGCCATACCCCTGTCAGAATATCAGCCAATTTAGATTCCCTTAACATGAAACCAGCGTTCCATAGCCGTGCCATTCTAGAATTGAAAATGCAGTCATTTTGAAGAATGAAACACACTTAGCAAATTGTGTTACCACAATTCTGATGCGTACATTACATTTATCCAATGTGCTTATTCAATTTGACTATAATTACATGTAATGCACCGAAGATGTGCGTTTCAACGTGTTTTGCTATAAATGGAAGTCTGTAAAATTATTTAATCTGGGACTTTATTCCACTTAATCACACAACAAACTTTACTCTCTCATTACTATATGTATATTTAGAGTAAGACCTATTTATTATGAAACTTAAATATTCCATAGTCATTCATTATGATGGTCATCAAATTACTGTATTCAGTTTAATTATATATCACATTAATCTATTCCATAATTAAATCTAATCAACATGACATTGGCCTGGTATTTATTTGCAGCGTATCACCTTAAATTACATCATGTTAAGTAACGATGGTTACGTATCGCGTGTACAACATCTGTCAGCAGCTGTCATGAAATCACACCAAAGCCATACGTATCAATAATATATCAATAGAATCCTAAAGATCGATAATATCAATAAGAAAGTGTCAGATATTGATATGGAAGAATATGTGTTTTCATTAACAACTGTATCGACAGAAATAGCCTGAATAGACGAGCACTGGACACCAAACCAAAATATTTTGTGTGTGTCTTGTGTAAAAAAATATAAAAAGGAAATTATGACCAATATGAACTGTGATATAGATATAACTACAGACAATACTTATGGGGTATTGCTACAGATACATGTAAGCATGGTTATATTTACTTAATTTTCTTATAACATTATTGCTAGTATCACACAACATATTTACTACATTTCTTGAGATTTAGTTTTACCAGAATGCCCAGAAACTATGTTAAAAAGGACAATCGTATGTACAGTTATAACTATAGTTTCATAAAATATGGTCGACTGGGACTTTAGTCCACTTAATCACACAACAAACCAGCCATCTGCTTCTGTCTACTCCTAGCTTATAGTTGTGTTACACAAAAAATATAAACCTTGGTAAATGTATGAATTTATCTGATATTGCGCTGCATGTACTTGTAGATCCGGATTTGAGTAGCTAGCTATAGCCAGGCAGTTCTGGTTAGTGGCAGGTAGCATGGTATAGTAGCAGAAGTTGTCTAGCTTTGTCTAGGTTTAATTTGACAGGGCGTTTTTAATGAAACTAACCGTATATTGTGCGTGACTCAAGTTACAGTAACTCACACTAAGTGAAGTTCAGGCTATAATTAGAAAACGTATTTTGGACATTTGATATCTAACAGAGCAGGTATTATCTTACTAGCAGAATTGACCCAAGCACTTAATCATGCTGATGTCTAATTTTAGTTCGTGCTTATTCTTATCACAAACATCATATTTAATTCAATTTGAGAAATGTGATCAATATACATGTACAGTAGGATCTATAGAAAAATTAACAAACCAGTGTATGCTGCAATAGAAGAAAGGCAATTAATACCTAAACTAAAAAAATATTAAGTTTTCAGAATATTATTGAACTTTGGCAATCAAGCAATTGAATGTACCATAAAAAAAGTCATCATGATCAAATAATATAAAAAATAAAATAAAAAATAGTACAACTGTCTTATTTTAAGAAATATAATAATGACGCGATGCTTTTCACATAATTATGGTAGGCAGAGAGTAGGTCAGTTGGATGATTAGAGACTGTCTGAACAGGCTATATATTAGTGGGGTGGGCTACGCCAATATTATCTTCATCAACAGTAGCTCATTAGCTATGGCTGTTTAAAGACCAATCCATTCTCTTAGAAGTGTTTAAGAGACTGTATGCAACGTCATCATTAAGGCAAAGATCCCATTAGTCTCCTTTTAGCCTGTAATGAAGCTCATTTACATTCGGGCTTTGATTACTATTGCTAGTGCCAGTTGCGGATATGACTGTGATTAAACGCACTCAAGTGCTCCATTTGCGCATAAGCAGGCCATGCATGTGGCTTTTGTAATGGCCTCTAGAGTTAATTTACAGTGCATATTTATGGCCACAAGTATCTTTGTTCAAATTCGTATGCATTTGTAATTATCAATAATGATAAAGAAATATCTCAAAATATTTAGGGTGAATATTTGAGGTTTAGGGAATCTGGCTTTCCGTTTATGCATCTGTCATGGTCAATGATATTGTTGAGACTTTTCTTAACATGATATATTGTACATGAACATCAACATTTCAATGTATGTGATATAAATGATATATTGTATATGAAAATCATTATCAGGATTGTAAATACACGTTATATGCAAACTACTTAAGACTATTTCATTTTATCTTTTGCAAAAAATAACTTCAATCAGGCAAAGGTCAATAGAACAATGTGTTAGATTAACAGTTGACTACAGTGATCTCAATATTGTTTACCTGGGAACAGATGACTTTCGAATTATTTAAGGCTTTTTTGTGCACATTAGGAGTGCGTCCATGTCAGAGAAAATTCTGATTGGTTTGGATTTAGAAATTGCATGAGATGGGGGCAAGGTTAAAAAAAGAGTACAAAGACGGAGAGGAAGTCAGATGTGCAAATCGCATGAGAGAGAAAGACATTATCCAACTTCGTAGTAAATCCGAATATAGGCAGAACCCAGTAGTGGCCTCCAATATCAAAGGAAATCATGCAAAAATAACACATAGAGCACAGTTGGCCATATCGTGAACATAGCAAACAGAGACTTGAAACTACACAGGGGACGACAGGGGGATTGCCATTCTATTTTCAGCTGCTCTTCAGAAACAGAGGCAGAACAAAAAAAATCCCACACAAAGTTCTGGCAAAACAGGAAACAGCTAGACTGTCACAGATTGCTAATTGTGGTCGCCCATTAGCCAGAGAACATTGATGACTTATGTGCGGCCGATCCACTAGTATTTATCACTGCAGGCCAAAAGTGCTTTGCAGCAGCCAGTCAAATCCATAATCGGGAGTTTTACAGATAATATCCGGATGGCATTTGATAACCTTTGCAGAAGAGGCTTGATGACCGTCCAGAGTCCCTGGGGAGTCCATGTATGCATTGTGAGGTGCATTCATCCGTCAGCGTTGTCTACCTAGCCACAGATGGGAGTTGCTTTGGCTTTTACTGGAAATAGAGATGCATCAAGGGTTAGGCTGAAGATGATGCAGTAAGGATGCTGCTGCTGCTGCTGCAGCTGCAGCTGGGCCGTTTGGAGCTGAGCCAGCCTCCTGCATCATACATCTTTAAATCAAGGACCTCCATCTCTGGGGTGCCCTCAAACGAGCCAGCTAAATGGATAGATACTATATGCAGCCTCGATTACTTGGGCCCGGTGAATGTGGATCGGAGCTGGCCTGAATGATGGCTGCAGCAGATAACACACAGCAACTCGGGCCTTATATTAATGGGCAGATGACCAAGAGTTTGCCCGACCACAAGATGGTCAATATTTAACCGGGGAGATCTATTCAAGACATGCCCCTGCCCTGAAGCAGGCATGAGGACGTATGAAATATGCCCAAGGCTTGCTAGATGCTTTCCCTCATGCAGCTCCATGCACGACCATCACTCATGTGTCCCAAGCCTTGGTCTTATCTTTGATGCAGAATATTGTAACAGGTCGTGGCTAGGCATCTAAGTCAGGTTTGGAATACATCAACCTCCTACGTTTCATCTCGATGGCAAAGGTTAGGCCTGAAGCTTGAGTTAAACCTTCAAAGTATTCTTAGTGTAGCTCTTTATGTTAAAGAAAATAGGTCTGTGTTTTTGCTTTTTAGTAGTTGCCGCTGCTTAGGTAAAAATGAGAGTGCTTTTCTCAGAAGACGTATCGACTGTTTGTGCCGTTCCCATGCTGATTTTTGCCCAAGTGCTTCAGGAGTAGATTGTCTTTCTGAAGCAGTCAAGTATTGGCAAGATGTGCTCTGTGTTATTGGGGACATCTGGCTGGCTAGTGATCATGGAGTGACCCGCGGCTATCCAGTATTGATCGGGGGGTTCTACTCATGGTCAGCTCATTACGCAGGCAAGACAAAGATCTGAGATGAGCAGCGACTGTCCATCGGCAGCGGCAGCATCAGCAGCAGCAGTAGCAGCAGCAGCATCAGCAGCAGCAACTCGAGATGCGCGCAGCTCACGTTGACCAATATGGCTGCGACTGCTGGACAGTGATTGGTAAAGCCAGGTCGAGAGGTGAGCGCTGCCTGCCACTCTGTGCACAGGTCAATACTATATATGTGCAATGTCTGCCTAACTTAGGGACACAAGCCCGAGCTGACCAGTTCAGGACCTCTCGTCATGCTGCACACACACCCACTGATATCCTGCCTCCGAAGTGGACAGATGCATAAAGAACAGCAATCTGCTTTTCACCTAGCTGACATCAGTGGCATAAACGACTTTGGCGCTCTGTCACTGGAGATGTGACATGCATAGTGGCCAGCGATGGGCCCAGGGCTGTGAGGCTGGCTTAGTCATATCAGGATTCGTTTACCATTCACACAGACTCTGACAAATGCCAAGGCTCTGCAACCATGTAGCAAACATAGCTCTCCGAGTGGCAATCTTTCGCGAATCCGGATAGATTTGAGAGCAATCTAGGGCACAGACTTTGCCATGATAACTCTTGAGGGATGCTGCAATGTGTTTGTTCGTCTCCTCCAAGGGCCACCGCGGTGCTGAGGAGGCCGGGACAAGACATCTGAATGCGTCACGGCACGGAGTTATAGATCGTATTACCGATTTAGCATCAGATCAGCATTACAATGCACCAACATGCTCCTCTTACCATACACAAGCAAACTCCTGATCCAATATGCAGAGAGCAAGAATTCTCGATGCTGCCTTTTGTCCAAACCTGTCAATATTGGTACAATGCTAGAGAGGAGAGGACCGAAATGATGTTTCTTCCTGTTTGACATTTTAGGTAAGGATGCATAGAGGAAAGTCATGTAGTTGTAGATTACTTATGCAATATTCATGACACTTCCTACAAAGCCGCTTAAGTCCGGCTTGCCAGGCTGCACCGTATTTCAATTAGTCAGCAGTAAGATTTGGCAACGTGTATCCAGCAAGCACATTAGCATAGAAGGATTGTGCCAATGTAAGAAGGAGAGCGAGTGTCTCCCTGCCCCGTGTGCTAAAGTCGGTGGTCGAACAGAGGCGCCCTCGCTCGCAATGCCTTATTGCCCTCATTTAGGTGACGTGGAAACCCGATTAATTAGACTGGAAAGCTGGCAAGTAGCACCCCGCTGGCCCAGGATGCGGCATGGCCGTTGCTGAACGGTGGTGGCGCTGCGCTAGGAGGAGGGCGCTAGCTCATTGGCCAGCCTGCCATCTAGCGGCCTGCAAGCAGGAGGCGCTGCAGTGGCAGAAGCAGTCAGGCAACAGCAAGACACAGCAGCCCCACACACTCCTTGCTCCACTCCACTCGGGGACTGTACTCTGCTACGGATGCTTACGGAGCACCGCTGCTGCTTCTGCTTCTGCTGCTGCTTCTACTTCTGCTGCTGCTGCAATCTTATCTGGGGCACCCACAGTCCCTCTCTCACACTTACACGCACCTCACACACATACACACTTGTAATGCTAACTCTGTGATTGCAGGTTCTGCGGGAAGGAGCTATGAGGAGAGGCAAATCGATGGCCACCAGCAGCAACCACCGGCCAAGCGGCCACCTTCCAGCGTTAGTTCGACTGTCATCTGACTGCAGTGGCTACCGCCGTCAGTCAGCATGGATTACCGCCAAATAATGTTGATTAGTTGTGAAATGGCGGCGCCGCACCGCCTCGTAGGAGAGAAGCCGCCATCTTAGTTGGAGAAGCAGTCGTTGTGGCCAGCATCCTCATCCTGAAAGGTAAGAGAGTACGTTTGTAACACTGTCCCGCTGAACGTCACATCTACGATGACTGCATGATCGATCATGTCCTGAAATCTGAGCTCTGCTAAAGTGGGCTTTCTCTGAGTGTTCACTGTGTACGCCTTGGTGTATAGTAACTATTAAGGCACGCGGTGAATGCCAAGAGATGGCCCTTATGCTTCTTTGACTGTGGATAAGCTGTACAAAATGTGCGTTCTGGGATTATTATTTTGTGTCTTAAATCGGTGTGGTGGTTGTGTGGAAGTTCTTGTCTGTTAACCGGTCACATATGGTAAGTGAGGAGCTGCTGTGTCTGTTGAAAGTATGGCTGGCGATACCCGTTCCATATTCACCAACATTGAAAGCATAGTGAACGGAAGTTGCAGGATGAAAGGCGGAGCTGGGCGGCTTCAGAGCCACGTCACTTTGAAGAACAATGGCACCGCAGCCTGCCACAGTAAGCCCTGCCAGTGTAAGCCCTGCCACTGTAATGCAGGGATTTGCCTCTAATTTGGCACGTGTCAGGTCAACTGGCGCTAAAACAAAGCGCGGCTGGAGCATCTGCCTCCATCTGGCTTGAAGCGCTGCCAGATTACGGCAAGTTGCGAAGGATTAGCTAAGCGCATGCCACTGCTAAACATGTAACATGTGAATTTGGGAAGCACATTGCTGTGGATGTAGGTTTGTTGGATGTTTTATGTTCCTGTGATTCCCTCGCTGCTGCGCCAAATCAATATGGCTGCCATGACCCACACAGTAATGCGGACAGCTTCAGCCAGAGGCTGTCTTCCACTGACAGCTCTCTTCAGTCCCCACCAAATGCAATAAAGCCAAGAACACTCAGCTAATGCAGTCTGAAGCTCTTATCTGGATATTGTCCAGTTAGTCTGCATGTTCTTTTATCCATTATGTACAGTGTTGTGGTGCTCCATTTCTGTTGTGCGTTTCTCTTGTCTCTGTTGGTTCTGAAAGCATGGTCATAAATGAACTGAACATGTTTAATGCCTGGCTGGAGGATGGTCAGAGCACTTGGTACATTAGATATTTCCGTTGGCTGTAAATAGATGCGGAGGAGATGCTGCAGTGCAGAGGGATGCCCAGGTGCCTGTCTTGTAAATGGCTTGGGGCAGAGCTGCAATCATCCATTTCTGGATGGTCATCAAGGCCGAGCCTTTCATCTGGCTCACAGCATGCACTAGACGCAGGATTCGCCCCCTCCCCCCCCCCCGAAGGTCGTGTGATTTAGCCGGCTTCTGCGCTCCCTGATGAGGTGACTCAGACCTCATTTCCTCTGCCACATGTGTCCCTGAGTCGCAGGCGAATACATCGAATCACATTATCACCAGCCTGAGCCTGAGCCCCCTCAATTACATGTGCAGTACATTTGCCTAGCGCTGCAAGGTTGTCTGCTGTCTATTCGGCGAATAGCTATGCTTTTGAGGAAGCCTTGCAGCTGCCTGCTTTTCGTGCCTTGCAATTTTCATGAGTGCACGTTACACTGAGCCAGGCTACTTTGGCAAGCGGGAGAGCCTTAATATGGCCACTGGGTGCAGTAATGAATGCTCCTGTCTAATGAGCAGACTGAATGCTATCTCCAGAGAACTTGAGAGGATAACCTCGTTAGGTTCCTGCCTAAATGTAGAATAAATCAATAGTGCAGTCGTTCACGTGATGAGACCAGAATTAATCAGATCAAAAACAATATTAGAGCTTCTGAGTTCTGCTTGAGCAAGCCCATTTAAAGGCAAAGTGATGTTAATAAATGCTATATAGTGGCGAAAGCAGTTATGAAAGTACTTGTCATACAGGCAACATTGCCTGCAGCAGCTCTGCAGCCATCAATCGATGCCGGTTATTTGTGTGGACTGTCAATATTGTCTTTAGAGTGGCAGTGATTGCATGAAGAACTGTGTAGAAGCCATCAGAACACATACGCCTTCTTCCCACGTTTCTTCCCTTGTTTGATGGCTTGCCAATTAGGTCACTGCGCATGCGCAATCAACCAACAGTCACGTGATGAGTCTAAACAAGTGGATTGAACCAGTACGAGTGCAGTGGTTGTTCTATGTTAACAGATGGTTGTGATTTTGTACTAAGCTATCAATGTTGTTGCATGTTTGTCATTGCTCGTCAACGAACCCAGAAAACTGCTACAGAATTACATCGGAAGAAGATGAAGAATAGAGTAGTCCATTGATGACCAAATGATGCTGCTAATGATGCTACTAGACAGTGGTCAACGGCGTAATGTCTCCCAGTGTGACGTGGTGTACCATTTTAAATGACCACGGCTCCAGGGAATTTCCGACAGTATGTTTTGACTTCCATACCTACTGCGACTCTGCAGCCAAGATCTTCATGTAGTCAGCTTGATGTCTGCTTATGCTAATAAATACACATTTTTAATGTAGCCTTTTTCAGTTATATTTAGCTTTCTATGTATTCTGGTTGTTTTCAACAGCATTGCGAAAAAAAAAATCATGATCTCAGTTGTTCATTGCAGGATAACTGTGACAGGTGAAATCACTAAATAATGAAGACAAATATATCCTATCATGCAAAATGTCCATTTGTGGTTAATGACTAATGGCCGCTTCAGAGTTCAGAGGTATTTCTTACTTTTGATGGTAGAATCATATGGCTACTAGAAAGAGATGGCCTCTTAAACATGATATTTGCATTAGATGTTGCCTCGAGTGCTTATGCTCCTAGAATATCAGTGCAATACAGCTGGAATGATTGCTTATGGAAAGGCAAAAATGCACCTAGAAAAGAGACCTTCTGAATAGACAGCTTAAGAGTTAGGGGTTTGCGTGCTGCCTTTGTCTCTTTCAAGCAATAAGAGTCAGTGCTGATGCAAGTACTGGCTCTGAAGCTGCAGCTGCTGCTGCTGCTGCTGCTGCTGCTGCTAGTGCTACTGCTATTGCTGCTGCTGCTCTGGCTGATGTTGCTCTGCAGCTTGTATGGTAGCAGAGTATCGATCGTCCGCTGGCTTGACCTTCATACCATTCATGTTGCGGCTTCGTCTTTCAAGGATAACACTGAGGTTGCACACTCGCTCACTGGCTGTGCCGTGTTCTGAGCGATGCTCTCTCAGCCTTGGGTGTGCGCTCCCCTTAATGGCTATTTACTGCAGTTCCCTAATCGCCCAAGAATAATTTGTCCCCTTCCAAAAGACGTCCATAATGCCTAATGTGTCCAATTTCTCTAACAGCCTGAGTAGTCTTGCAACAAATAGTGCCTTAGGTGTTTGGGCCAGCCTGTTTGTATTATGTAATGACCAAGATGGAGGGCCAGAACAGCAGCAAAACAATCCATCAAAACCAGCCGCCCTAGCCATTAAATGATAGTACTCATCAGATGAAGTGGAGGTGCCCATCTATTGTCTCCATTGTGGTACATATAATGAGTTTCTTCTTCATCTTACATCGTTTACAATCTTCAAGTAGTAATCTCCACAGTTCTGCCTGGTGCGAGATTATTCTGTTTTTCACTACAGGAGCGGTATTCATCCCCACTTTGTTATAAGTAATCTGGAGCTGCTCCGATAGCAGTCACATGACACTGCAGTGGATGATGGATGATGTTATTATGACGTCATAGCGATTGTGTCCACTTGGAGGCGAGGCATAATTCAGTGCCTTGAGCTGTGGCTTAATGGCAGTCTGACAGGGAGACACAAGCTGCTATGGCTTGTTAAGGCCGCATGCAGTCCAATATGCATAACTTAGCGGAGCATCACTGATGCCTTGCACTTTCCCCTTTGAATCCTGTCCCTGCCAATTCACATTACTAGGAGGCTAGGCATGCACTTGTCGTTGCCAGGCTCCTGGGTTCTGTGATGTCTTTATGAGTTTTATCCACCCCTCCACTCTATGCCCACACTCTCTCGCCTTCATTCTTTTTTTCTTCTGATTTCGATTTTCGAATTGCGTTCACGACTTCTTGAGGCCTGTTTCTTGTTGATGTGTGTATGCTGTTCTCCACTAATGGTCTCCATTGATGCAACATGAGAAGAGGCTCGTCTTCAGAGTAACAAAATCCATCATTTAATCTCATGACAAAGGCATTTTCTGAGACGTTATTGGCCTAATAAGTTGGCCTTCCTATGCGTGTTCTTTAATGGGAATGCCATTGTCGAACATTTCTTGCAGGTCATACTCTTCTTATAACTCAAAATACAGATTAAATCGGAGTTTTATTCTTTAATAGATGCTGATGAAATAAACGTCAAATTAACATTTCTCTTCATGTATTTCACCTCATGAAAGCTGTGTGATAATTTGTGTCTGTTTTTGCAAACCACTTAATGTATGTCTCAACACCGCGTTGGATTTTTTAAATGAATTGTTTGCTCTTCCTCGAAATAAACTTATACGAAGATTACATGCCTTCTGTTGTACTCAAATTGGTAATTCAGTAATTGTTTCAGTGTATTGCGAAACTGGTTAACAACACATTAAATTAGAATCATCCACAGTGCAACACAGCTTTGTTTGCAGTGAGTGCGGTTTTGAAAATGCGTGACAGCTTAGCCAAGTGCGTGGCAATGTGTCAAATGAAACTTCAAGTCATATTGCCTACTTTTGTATGTAAACTGAATCGTCAGTACGATTTATTTATTACATTGCGTTGTTTTTTTAATAGTTTATGAAAGTTTAAAAGGTCTGGTGACTTAATGACTAACATAATCTTCATGGTATAATTTACATTTGACACTACTCTATAATATAAAATTCATAACACGTAGTTCAGTGAATTCGTGACTATTATAAGTGATCATGATATCTTTGTTGAAGAACTTATCACACGACTAAACAAAACTTCATCTATAAAATATCTTCGTTGTAATAGGTGCAAAATGCAATGTTGAGAACTGGATAATATGATTAATGATCTGTCTCCTCATATGAAACATAATGGTACGCCCTGGCAGCACTCGTTCATCTAATGAATTCAAGCTAAAAATTTTGAAGCGGAAGATCCTTTGAGGTTGTAATTAAATATAATACAATAGGTGGAAGTAATTAAAAAGAACCCTTTGTCTTCAAACTTTCAGCCTTTGGCAATTGGTTTTCCTTTCTTGATGACACGATATGCAAACTTCGCATCAAAGACTTTGCCAATGTTTGTCCCTTGCTCCAGATTCAATGTTTGCCGCTAAATGACTTAACAAACATTGGTGCTTGTGACCGTTTAACATGTGAATAACTGCAAGTCCTAACAAAAGCTCTCTTGCACTTCTATGCAATATTATTAAAAGCCACATTTGATGTTTGGTGCGTGATAAGTCATATTTGAAAAATATAGAAAAAACTTTGGTTCCACGAAGTAAGATGTTACTGTATAAGACATATCAACAGCATGCTCTTTTTGCCAAATCACCGTGCAAGCCTTTGTTGAATGAAGAAAGAATTACAGACATGAAGTCAGGGAAATCATCATATCAGTTTCAACAAATAGGCAATTGTTTTTCCCCTCACAATTTATATCAGTTAAAAATTATTCAGTAAATAACTGCATATTATACAATAGCTCAACGGATAAAAGATAAACGAATCTTCATCAGGCACGATTTATTATATGGCACATGGAATCTTCAAAATAATGAGTTTCATGATACAGAAAAGAGTATTCCTATCACCTCCTACGCTACCGCCATCCCTAAATAATGTCATATTACATCGTGCAAAATATCAAAACATCTGCTATCTCTTGAAAACTTCAATGCAAATCTCTCAGAACTAATTACACAGAGGCACATAGACCAAATCTATCATGTCAGACCGCCTATATCTATGCTGATTCGATTGAAATTTCCATGGTAAGACAAAGTAAGAGCCATAGAATTTAATGGCAGATTCATCAAATCCACATTCAATCTTGCATAGACAGGTCTATTGTTTTAAGCATTGATTTAAACTATTAATACAAAAACCTAACAGGATAAATATTACCGAATTTCTTTCATTCTTCTAAAGTTAAGAGACAATATGGCTAACAAATTTGAAATTCTGTAAATATCACAAGTATAAACGAATCATGCTGAGGCAAATCGTTGTAAAGGAATTTAACTTCTCTGAGAGATAATTCTATTCTATTCTATTCTTTTCTATTCTATCATATTCTTTTTTTTTCTATTCTATTCTAGTAACCCCCCACTCAAGCCATTAGGCTTTGGGAGCAGTCCAAAACGATATCAAACCTTTCCTAGTTTGTCGTGCAAGTTATATAATTAACCCAATCTGCAAGGAAGATTTCTCAAATCCTGAATCTTGAATTTTATTCTTTTCTTAAGAATATCAGTTTATTGTAACATTAGTGTCACTTTTGAGCACTCTGTTTATTCTCGGCCTATTCATGCACACAGCTGACACAGCTGACAGTAAATGACACATTGGTGACAGATTTCACCCGAAATAGAGAAAATGGAAAGATTTACAATTTAAGAAAATGCGTTATTTTTAGGTGAACTTAATAGTGAGTTGGCAGGTTCTACTATACAGTGGAACTTCACCATTCCATTAAGATCGCCTATGGTGAGAACTTTCTGGCATTGGTATAGTAAGGTGTCATTTATGATTATGAGGTAGTCTTCAGGAATGATTCTATTCTATTCTTTTCAATTCTTCACTGTAGGAGAGAGTGGGGAACAGTGAGACACGGCGAAAGGTGAGACAGACCCCCTAGTTTCAACACAGTGAAGGTTATAACACTGCCCTTTAGACATTTATGCCAACACTACATAAACGCTAGAATGTTTCATTACATGCAAGAATTAAAAGCACAGGTGCTTAAAATATCACTTCTTTGGTTTTACACCAGGTAAAATAATTTTTCACATGTGAGTTTTTAATCTTATGCTGGAGATAATGGAGATCATCTAATAGTATACAAAACCTTGGTAGTGGTCTTTAATTCCAGATATTAAATAATATTGCTGTAGCAACATGGACCTCAGAAGGCCACCACTTCATATTAAAACCAACATGGGGAAGAGTGAGACAAAGCGTGAGTGCAACTCTTCAAAAAGGAACTCTTCATAAAGGAAATAACAGTTGGATGTCGGTTGCATGACATGTTGAATTGATGGTACCTTGTACCCGATGTCTATTCAAGGCCAAGTGAATGACCCCAGCTATTGAGTAATATGCATCACATCATGTGGACATAAGGCGCACCATCTCATCATTACATCTTCCTCTGATACTGGTAAAATAACCTGCTGGGCTTTAGAGCAGTAGCAATGGACAATAAAATAAGACATTTATTCGGAGACATTTTGCATTTTTGTTGTACTATCAAGCCATGTAATACTCTACCCCTTAGCTTGTCTCACAGACCCCACCAGTGAGGCAAATGACTTGCATTGACATGTTGTTGAATAACTCTAATCGTACACAAGGTAGGAACTTGAAACTGCTGGAAAGTATGCACAACTATATAACCTACATGTGAAAGCGGAAGAAAGTCATGCCCTGATTATATAATTTGTGTCATGATCGAAATCGAAACAAATGTCTCATTGTTCCCCACTCTCCCCTTATGAAATGGTCATCAGAATGATTCTGTGCTATTCTATTCTATCTATTCTGTAATGAAGTGGTCTTCAGAAACGATTCTATTCTATTCTGGTCTTCAATAAAGACTCTATTCTATTCTATGTGGTCTTCAGAAAAAATGCTATTCTATTCTATTCCAATCTATTCTATTTTATTCTATTCATGCTCACATAAAAGAGACGGGACCATCTTTGGGTGGAGATAAGGCAAGAAAATCTCAGTTTTATTTTTAGTATTTTGTTGGAAGAAGAACAAAGAGACAAAGTAACTAGAGGATAACGTGACAATTTCTGTAATCACAGAAAACAAGAAGTAATTGCACTTACAGTATATCAAAGCAGCCAAGAAGAGTGAAAAAAGAGACAAAAAGCTTGTAATTACATTCTATGCAGAAGTAAGAATCTTGTTTTAAGAGATGTTACCATCCAATATTCACTTCCCTGAATATGGGGCAAAGATTTATGAATATTGAAACTTCAAGGTTTTCCTGTTTTGTACAGTATATTTGGTTTTCATCTTTCAAAATTAGTAGCATGGACAATTGGACATTGCATCATTTTGATTTGCCAGTGAAGAACAACCAAATATTAAATCGTTAACTCGTGGACTTTAGTAGTAGTAGTAGAAGAAGTAGTAGTAGTAGCAGCAGCAGCAGTAGTAGTAGCAGTAGTATTAGTAGCAGTAGTAGTAGTAATAGTAGTAGTAGTAGTAGTAGTAGTAGCAGTAGCAGTAGCAGGAGTAGTAGTAGTAGCAGTAGTAGTAGTAGTAGTTGTATAGTAGTATAGTTGTAGTAGTAGTAGTAGTAGTAGTAGTAGTAGCAGTAGTAGTAGTAGTAGTTGTATAGTAGTATAGTTGTAGTAGTAGTAGTAGTAGCAGTAGCAGTAGCAGGAGTAGTAGTAGTAGCAGTAGTAGTAGTAGTAGTTGTATAGTTGTATAGTTGTAGTAGTAGTAGTAGTAGTAGTAGTAGTAGCAGTAGTATTAGTAGCAGTAGTAGTAGTAATAGCAGTAGCAGTAGCAGTAGTAGTAGTAGTAGTAGCAGTAGTAGTAGTAGTAGTAGTAGTAGTAGTAGTAGTAGTAGCAGTAGTAGTAGTAGTAGTAGTAGTAGTAGTAGTAGTATGTAACTGTTCTCTGTAAACAATAGTAAAACCAGGTAGACCATATTTCAGTGAATATCATGAATGCTGAGGCTCTACACAACGTATTGGAAATATCTGTTGCCGAAATTACGAAATCTGAAATCTAAGCTTTCCAATTAAATAGTGCAGCAGCAACAACATCATCAGCACCATCCGAATCATCTTTAAAGGACCTCTCCTGTCATATTACAATTTTGCATAGTACACTAGAGACACTGATCAATAGACCTCCTTTGCACTTCTCGAATAGCCTTCTTTCTGTTTCTTTTATCCCACAAGGTGATTATTTTTACATTTTCCTTTCTGGCAGATGTAGAGTGCATAAAAAAAACCCTGTGATTCTTCAGCGAAGAAATAATAGAAAAACAAAAGGCGTCTATAAAAATTACACAAAATTTGATAGCAAGAGAGTAGTCCAGATAGGCTCACATTTCGTTCAGTTATATGTGTTATATGTGAGTAACGATTTTGTGGTATTTTGACTTTTAACAAGTCTATCAAGCAAGAGGTAATCTGAAAAATCAGTCGAATCTACAAACAAAATAAGCTAAAAATAAACATGAAAGCACTGCAGATATGGGTTAAATGCTTTTTATTGAAATCTACTGCAGAATTTTTCAAACAACTGCATTTAGTAGGATATAATCAAGCCCTAGTTCTTATGCCTCCTGGTGCGCGAGGAAGTTCAATACATCAGAACGTGAGTAATGGGGACAGATGGGTGCCTCTTTTAATGGCGTCCTGGCATGGCAATGCATAGAGAATTGGGCCAGCCACTGGGGCGAGAGGAACAGGCCAGCAAGTGGTTTTTCTGACGAGGTCTTGTCCCTCCCTTTATTTCATCCAATTGACATGTGTCCAAGGGACCCTCACTTAGGCGGACCCCATTCTCTCAACGCAGTCCTTGGACTTATCAGTAAATGGAATCTGCAGCCACTTCAATGCACACACAGTTCGCAGCCTTTAATTCGAATTCACATCGCGGAGGAATATCTGCGTGGTTCGACTTTGAGAGAAGCGGACTAATTTTAGATGGAAGGGGGGGGGGAGAGTGATTTGGAAGTGGGCAAGACGCAGCAAGACGGAGTGAACGGGACAGAACTAGACGGAGCTCTGAGATAGAGTTTTGGTCCGCGAGTGGGCGTCCCCAGGACTCCCTTCTTCCCAGAGCTATCGATTGGTTGTCATCTAGACAGCTCGGCTTAAACCTAGACGGCTGATTGTGCAGGGCTTGGGTCACAACCTCCTAGACAAGTTGGTAGCTGGTCTTCTGGTCCAAAAAAGTGTGCACGACTAGTTTTCCTGATGGGTTCCTGCCACTGGCTGCAATAGGACAAGATACCGGGTCGCTGGTTTCCCTGGAAATGCTCTGCTAGTGGCCATGGTAGCTAGTTACGAGGCGTAGTTAGGGCAGCATCTTATCTTGCTTCTCATCAATCAAGCCCCAATAGCCCGTCATGGGATCTAGCCACTAACTGACAAAAGAAATCACTAACAGTCTGATGGAATGGCTGCCTTCTGCTCTTCCCCTCCATCTAGCCAGCCCTGGCCAAATGCTGGGCAAATGCTGGGCCACTTCCGAGCTTTTGCAGTCTTTGGCAAAGACACAAAGCAATTCCCATCCCCTGAGAAATGATCTCCCCAACATCCAAGCACTAATGCCTATATCAGGCTTCTCTTGAAATATTCATTACTTGATCTGTAGTTTTCGTGTGTGAATGAGTCCTCTTATTGCCACGTGTTAAGTCGAACACTGCTTTTTGCCTTCATTAGCTAGGACTTGAATTGTTTGTTTTTATTGGAATATGGATGGCATGTTATGTTCAGAAAAGCCAAGAACCTACAGTTCGCTAATTATACGTCTATACCAACACATAAACTTATTACCAAATATGATTCTCAACAATACTGCAAGTAATGCGTCACACATGAACAGACTTATGGTGCTGTTTTAAAGTCTTATATAACATAACTGAACGGAACGAGCTCCACTGTGTAGTTCTGTGAAAACATGTTACCGAAATAGAACAGTAGCAAATCAATAGCAGGTGTGGCAAACTAAACAAGTGGAGATATGCATGCCTGTGGAATATAAAGCTCCTCAAATACATTGGAATTACAGGCAGTGAGTCATTTATTGCATGCAAATGAACTGGCAGTCCTTTGGGTTGGTGTTGACTTCACAAACTTCCATCATTTAATTGAAGTAGATTTACAACCAGTGAAATTTATGTGTCTGCAACAAAACACATGCTGTATTCTCCATCCATATTAAGAAATTTTAATTTTAAATACACAGCTGTATATTATACAAATATTAACGGCTAGCAGAAATCCTGCCCTCTGATTGGAAGAAAGTAGTCCAATATTACACCATATTGCTAGTTTATATTGCTTGGTATATTTTTTGGATCAAAATATATCATTATTCTTACATCTTGTGGAATGTTACTACACATGGCCTCTTGCAATATTACCTTGATGACCTCGAAAATGTATAGTGCACTCAGTTGCCCTGTGCAATATAAATTTATGTTTTCCTACTGTTTAAAAACCAAATACAAAATTAGTCACTATTTGAGTATTTTGCGGTGATTTTCTAGTCTAAAAAATTTGTGAAAGTTCATCAAATTGTACAAAAAGATTTTTATGGCAATATCATTAGAAATTATTGAACACAACTCTGCGGAGTAAATACACTAGATATTTAATATTGACTGCATCTTTATTTGTCCATTTCATCAAGAACACTTAACAGACAGGTTATTCTATTATGGCTCAGCGGATGTTTTCAATCATTACAAACTCACTATAACCCACAATAGAACGCCAAATAGGGTTCTGCAGACACAGAGCGAAAAACTTCTGAAGTGACAACGAAATTATGTGAAATAGAAGTTGCAGATGCGGAGAGACTTGCAAGAGATGTGATTACAGAAGATGCACAGCAAACAAGGAGAGAAAGAGAGGGGAGCTATGACCTCTGTGTAGGAAGATGAAATGGGGGTCTCCTCAAACATCACACACACACACGTTCACCTACACAACTTACACAGAACACATTGAGAACACACACGTTCTGAAGCTGAACACTAGGTGCAAGTATATGTGTGAGGCTAAACTCGCATAAGAAGTGACAATAAACCGCAATATAGGCAAGACACAGTAAGTGCACTGATACATCTTGCTCTATCTTGCTTTGTGGGCCAAATGATATTATACATTGCGTTTTGGCCTGACAGCATTGTCCAGTATATACAAACAAATAAAAAAATATATATGAATACAGTTGAACCCCAACTTAAGAGCACCTCACTAATAAGATCATCCATTTTTTTTTATTCAAGTGTGTTCTTGAAATTGAGTTTACCTATCCACTAAGGGATGGGGGCCTGTGCTCTGTGGTAGTGCGCTGGGCTTCCAACAACCACTGGGTCCTGGGTTTGATTCGCAGTCGAGCCTAAGTTGGATGGCTGTTTCATCCTTCATCTCATTACCATGGTCAAATACAGGATGTAAAGCCCTAATCCATCTACCTATCTAATAGAACCAACTCTCCAGTAAGACCAGTAAAATTTACACCAAGGGTGGTCTTAATAACAACCCACTGAGGTTCTTCGGGGTCTCCTGGCAAATTTAACACTAACAGAATATGTAATAATTTTAAATTTATCATGCCAAAAAAATAATAAAATATCATGCTGTATTTTTGTTTAATTGCCAAATAAATTATTTTCAATTCAATTCAATAGCATGGTTACTCTGTAAATGACTAGATGAACACGTTTTTTTATTCCCATAATGGAACTGAACTTGAGCGATTTTGAATAATGAGTGAAAGTACAAACAAATTTGCTGGCCAAGCAAACATAGTTATATAAAATCACAGTAATTCATTAGTTACAACCAAAATATTATTCACATATACACAGGTAAACACTAACAGAATGATATTGCAGTTATCAGATAATTTGACATAACCTAGTGCATTAATAACAGTACATCGGAGTCTCAGTTTATGTTACATTTAACAGCCTGAGCCTTCTCAACGTGTTCAGGAAATTGTAATAGTTGTTATAATTGCTTTACAAACGCAGTAAATAAATCATTACTTGAAACAAAAGATTGAAGCCACTCATGTGTTCTGAAAGATGGCGCTTATTAGAATATGAGGAGGTCATTTTAATTGGAGAGGCTATCTGCAGCCTGAAATGCCTGTGAGTGCAGTACACATCAGGCACAATGGTCTAAATTGTGAGGTGGTTTCATTGGTAGTGTTTCATTATGAAAAGGCTCGCAGATGAATGTACATTTTCAGAGTGATGGCGTTATCTGTAGATGTTTACAGACGAATATTAGAGTGTCTGTGAGCATGATTCTGTTTTGTGAGATCTCCACTTTCGGAATGGCTCTCATGCTGACTGCCTGCTTTGGATCTCTTTCAATAATACTGAGCCTCATAGTGAGAGTATTATTACTTCAGTTCTGCTGCCAAATATAAGAGGGAAACACAATTGATTGTTTTGTGCTTCGAAGTGTTCTGGTCTTGTGCCAATATCATTGTGTGCATGGTGTGTGGAAAAAAGGGGAGGAGTGTTTTGTTTGTGACATTGTCGTCAGAAGGCATTCTTGGGACACTTTTGTTGTGCCAGGGTTCGTCTTTCCATTCAGGCGTCTTGCAAGAATACAGTGCAGTCGTTCCCTTAGGAACATCTCTTTCCTAGGCAAGCAAGCACTATCGACCTGGTCCCATTGATTTCTGTGGTTCACATGGCCTGGGCAAGGCAGGCTGGTCATTATCACTGCTCAGCGTGCTTTATGATTTCTCTCCTAGGACGAAAGTACACAGACGCGCTCTGCTTTTAAATGCCTGCTTGGAAACATCCACAGAAGTAGAGGCTGCTGCGAGGTCAGATTGAAAAGACTTAGCAGCAGCAGCAGCAGCTGCAGCAGCAGCAGCAGTAGAAGCAGCAGCAGCAGAAGCAGTAGAAGCAGCAGCAGCAGAAGCAGTAGAAGCAGCAGCAGCAGAAGCAGTAGAAACAGCAGCAGTGTACAGTGGAGGAGCTGCTTACTGTAAGAAGTCGAGATGGGGAGGTGGCAATAACCGTTGCCTGGAGACGGGCCCCTAAAGTGATTGATCTTGGGCCCTCTTTGTATCTCGCGTGTTTGCGACAGACCCCCATTAAAGCACGCACATAATCAAGACAGGTCGTTTCATTTCCTTTGGCAGACACCAATTCGCAACGTGACCTTTGTGCAGCAGAAGCAACTCTTGAGAAGCGCATCTCTCCATCCTTAATTCAACCCACGTCTACCTGCTTCTCCTCAGAATCTCCTGGCCTTTATGTCTGGTGGGACCTGCCTCTTCAGCCCTCTGCCCATGATAACACCGCATATTGTTACAAACAGATATATCCCTGCCTTTCATGCAAAGAAAGTATGTGACCGCCCAGTAAAAAAAAAGAAAAAAAAAGAGAAAATAAATATATAGGTGCATATAGGTGCACGCCAGCGAATGATGATGATGATAGAATCTACTTTCGCAGCTCTAAGAAAAAAAATCCAATGACACAATGTTATATACTGATGCTATATTGTCGCATGCGACATACTAAACCTTGTATGTCCAGTCAGCTCACTGGCAGAGTACAGTTAGTTCCATAAAATATGGTTGACTCTAGACAGCTGTAGTGACCTATTCCAGGCTGTAGCTATAACTGACTAAAGCCAGCTGCTCCTGTCTACTCCTAGCTTATAGTCGACTTACACTTAACACCACTAAACATGCTATAAACCTTGGGGAATGTAAGAAATGTGTCTAATAGGCCTATATCATAACTATGTATTTGCAATAGACATGCATCTTTTCAACAAGAAATGACAAATATGCAGTAACTCTCAACTTAGGCTCCAGATGGTGCTGCATGTATTTTGAATCCGACTTTGAGTAGCTAGCTATAGCCAGACAGGTCCGTTCCGTGGTAGGTAGCATCGTAAAGCAGAAGTTGTCTAGTTTTGTCTAGGTTTAATTTTACAGGCCGCTTTTAATGAAACTAAAGTGTGTACGGGTCAATGTAATCAATCCAAGGTATGAAGAAAAATAGTCTACTTGGCATAGGTCCCATTGAAAAGAAGTCTACCTGAGAGAAGTAGTGTTTCAACACAATCCGAATATCTGACTAATAAAGAACCAAATAGGCAAGCGAGCAACCAATTACCAATGCAAGTAAAAAGGCGAGATAGAGGGTGGTCTGCCAGTTTGCAGGTGAAGAAGGGGGCCCACTTGAGTGCCGTGTTCAGCTGTGGAGGGCAGCACGAACTGAGCCACGTCTAATGGACACCACTGTCGTGCATGCCAAGAAAGGGCCACTTAACATGTTAGTGCTGGAGAAGGACACCCTCCCAGAGCCCATCCTTTTAACCAACATGTCTGAAACATTTGTGCGGCCTCCTTACTTTCCTTGATGGTCTTCAATTATGATAACTGCTAGGGATGCTTTATTGTTGTCATGCCTGCCCTTCCCCTAATGCTTCGGCTGTACAAACAGCATTTCCTCAGGAATCGCGGAGATGGGAGGTAAATAAACAGGGGTTTGAGCTTGCATTCAGACAAAGGAGTTTGAAAGGAATGATGCGTTCAGTTTTGGTTTAGTTGAACAGCAGCAGCAACAGCAGCAGCAGCAGCAGCAGAGAAATGTGCAAAGCATAATTTGCAATGAATTGAGAGATCCCCTACCAAGCTCATGCGCAGTGCTTGAATCTGATTATTTAGCTGGAATGGATCGGTGAAGATAGCTTGATGAATGGTGACAGAGTGGCCACCCCTGGACCTAGTACTTCTTCAGCCCAAGTGGGGTATCAGCCACCTAGTTAGTGCAGTCTGCAGGTGCCATCCCCTCACAAAGGAAGGCATCAATAGATGGTGGTAGTCGAGGTCAAAAGATGTGGGATGCAGAAACGCCATATTAACCCAATGGCCTCGGGCAAACCAGCCCTCCATATATCAGTATGTGGAAACCGCAAATTTGGACCCACTACAACTTCTATGCTAATGGTAGGAAAGAGCAAGTTAGCTAGCTAATTTGCAGTCTAGGGTGACTATTGACCTAGCCCGGTGGCTGGTCCGCCATAAGTTGATTGGTGTTGAGTTAGAAAGATGCCTGACCCGCTACATTAATATCACTTATCAGGAACTTGCTTGGATACTCTCTTCATTTCTTGCCATTGCCACATAATATGGAACATCGACGTTCTCCTTGCGGCTTGCAGGATTTATGCCGGGTGGCAATAAGCGTGCAGGAAATATTGATAAGTATTGGGTAAGGTTGAGCGAGGGGGAGGGGGAGGGAGGAAAGCTATCCCGCTCTGTATTAAGCCCGCTCATCAATCACCCTGCCTTGGTCAGCCCTGACCACGTCACTGGCCATCTATCCTGCCATGCAAAACTTGCCAATAAGACAGTCATTTCTCTTATCAGGCCACACTCTCTATTATATTCCTGTGCTGTTCCAAAATAGATAGGGCAGACCACGAGATAAGATGGAAACAGGCCTGCCTCTGTAGCCCTAAATCAGAACAGACACTGCACAGGCAGCATCCTCCAGCATCCTACAACATATGCCCTACTTCTGGCCTTGTCTGTCTTCAATTGTTGCCAGTCCAGCGGACCTCTAAGAGAATGGTGTCATTCAAGGGTTGGCCACAGACACATGTGAAGGGTAAACATTTTAAACTCGGCTGACCGCTCTGAAAGGAACTGCGACCGCCTATTGATCAGTGCGCAAAGTAATCCAGTAATTTGATTGAACACACAACTGATCAAGCCACTTAGCAGAGGGGTCGTCAAAGCACTGACCATGCTGGGTCAGCCTCCCTTTGCAGGAGATGACCCCCACTCTAACAAAGTCACTCTGGGCCCGCATCACAGGCCGTTGCCATCGTTACGGTGACCCGCTGCTGCTGCTGACCTGCAGCATCCCAAGGACGCAGCCATCTTGCCTGTCACTCTTCCTTCCCATCGACTTAAGCC
The DNA here is from genome assembly GCA_932294295.1 of Alitta virens. Taxonomy (NCBI): domain Eukaryota; kingdom Metazoa; phylum Annelida; class Polychaeta; order Phyllodocida; family Nereididae; genus Alitta; species Alitta virens. The sequence goes on along the minus strand of OW028573.1, from coordinate 15,788,331 downwards.
ACGAATATCACTGCCTAATCCCTCTCTCATCCCACATTTCGCCACTATATGCAGCCAGAAATTTCACACATTTCCATATGTCACACCAGCTCAAGCTGCAGACCTTTCCTATACATTTCTATGCGCTGCAAATACTCTATATATTTCCTTCATATGCCAGTGTATCTTCAACTCCACGACAGTCTGACTTTTCCGTCCAATGTAGAAATATTATACTCATACCACGGTACATAATGCCCAAGAATCAATTCTCCTTGCTGTTTAATGTATTTGGTTTAATCGCAACAAAGACGGCGCAAACAATTCTTGAATGATCTGTAGATTGCAATTTTGGCAGAGAGAAAGTGCTATCAATTTGTGCTCTGCTCATTTTCTGCAGCAGATAACAAGATGGTCGTCAAATTCTGCTGCCGAGAATGGCCCTAAGAATTGCTGAGTTGACCTTGATTGATATTGAGATGGAATTTTGCCAGAATACAGATTGGGAGGATCATTACTAATGGCCACTTCCATTGAGTACTCGCTTCTTTAATGTATTACAAACAACAAATGGCTTTGGTAACATGAAAGGAACATTTTGACTAAGTATGTTTCGAATATGAGGTATTATATGGTAAATCCGTTTGTTTTGAGCGATATTTGAGGGAGTGATTTCCCATGCAAGGAGCTGCTGTTGGTCCATGTATTTTCCTCCTTTTACTGCGGGCCTGTTGTTGCATCATCAAGGAGAAATGGCGAAGAACGTTTTTACTTTTGATGTATGCAGATCAGAGCAAATATTGTGATTATTGGTAAACATCCATCATGAATGAGAAGCCTGGGATGATTTATGGCTTACAATAGGCACACATATTACTGGAAGCTAGGTAGGCAAGCAAGCACAGAGCAAAAAGCCTAATTGGAAAGATGTTCCTTGCCATCTAAATATATTCCATCCTCCCTCTCTGGCATATTCACAATGGGACGCTAGGCACTTGTTCAAACTTATATTACTATCAGCGAGTGACTGTCAAGTAGGACTCGTTCCATAATGCTGTCTGTCATTCCAAAGCCATGTTTTATCAATTTGCCAAGTGGAATGTCTGCAATATGCAGCTTAAATGCAAGCTATGGCTGTGTTTTTAAGTAACTACTTCCAGTTCTAGTATGTGAGATTGAATTTCAAGTTTAAAACCGCTTATTTCAAGTACACGGTGCTTTATTTTGCTCAGTCTGGGAGACATTTTTGTTAGTTGAAGAAGAGAAAACAAGTGGCTTATCTTATAACATATTTGCTTGACATAACATATCGGTAAAATATAACATTAACGTACATACATTTCTCAGGAACTTGAAAATTAATTATTTAATCAATGTCCACAAATTACACGATACAAAAAACTATGTACACAAATAACAAGACAAAAACATATACATATGTGTTTTTATTTGGCTGAATGGCATTATTGGAATATGCATTAAATAGTTTTTTTTAGATGCTTAAAAATGTGATTGGATGGAAGATTATTTCTTTGGAAGCATTTTTGCATTATACCTTATATCGATTTTCAATCTGAGTACGCTTCATGACGTTGGGCATGACACTCGATAGTCTCGTGTGAAAATAAACTCTCATAGTATCCATTTGCGCATGCGTCAGATTGGCAAAATCTGAAATTGTCAATTATCTTGCTGGTGCTGCCCCCTGTGGCCATTGATGCGCATGGAAATAGTTAAAAAAAAAAAAAGGTTTTAATACATATATAATCAGTGTTTAATTATTTGTCGTGTATTCAATTACATAACAGAGAATATTTCACACCAAGCAATAGAACAAAACATCTCAAACTTCTTCTTTTTAATTTAGGCTACTGTGTCAGGTTCCAAAGCAGGTGGTGAGTTGACTACCTCTAGACAATGCAAATACATATCTATGAAACAAATGGAATATACCTTTTCACTCTGAAATTATTAAAATGGTTTTTGTGTTTCAGAAAATATCAGGTATCAGTATCTACATGACTTTAGTCTTCGATTGCAACTTTCAATATAATATTTTGACATGCACTGTCGTTGCTGAAATATTACCCAAGAATGCCACGATTACTGTGCGGGAAAAATGGGAAATTATGGTGTTTAGAATCCCATTGCCATTTATAAGCTTCCAAAACCTGTATAGTAGTACAAATTCTCCAACAAATGCCAACATATTACAAAGTGGCCTCACCGTGTTGGTATTATTAAACTTCTGAGGTATAGAGTTCTCAACTATAGAATACATTTTTATTTTACTGCCTCTATTGAGTTATCATGTGTGACTTTATCGCATTTTCAGTGATAATCAATTTCTCAAAGTTTCATTTTTACAACCTGGTTCAGTTAATCAATCAGCGGCATCCTATTCATAGCAGAGTAATAATCAATAATTTTCAAGTCTTTTGCTCAAGTAATTTCTCATATTCTGCTATGATTTGATAATTCTGTTGGCTGGAATGAATGGCTATATCTGATAATAATGTCGCTTGGTTGAGAATCATTAAAGCAGTGTAGGAGTGATATCATATTGGTCATAATGTTCTGTATTTTTTTATAGGTCTTACGTCATGGATGGGGTGTGATTGATGCTAATATCAGGCTCTGCTGAATGATAAAAAGGCTGTGGGAAGGTGATCTAAGAGCTGTCAGTAAGACTGATGTGGCCAGTAAGTCAAAAGCGCATATTAATATGCATTACTTATGTTGGTCAGCCTCCTCATCAGGGTTATGGAAGATGCTCATAATTCAGGAGGGGCCATCCACTCACCGTAACATGAGGGGATTAAGGGGGCTCATGTACATAAAGAAGGGCAGGGAGACAGGGCAGGGGCACAGGGGGGTGGCCAAGGTGACCCTCTTAAGGCATTTAATGGCTTAAGGAGGCAAATATACTGAAAAAGGTCGTTGGATATGATTTACAGACTCTACATCATAAGAAGTATGATAATATTCACTTCATGGAACGCCACATGAAATACTTAAATTATTTCAATTTTGATGCATTAAAAAAAACACCATTGCCAAAACATTAATTGTGACAGCAAATTTATCATTGATAATAATTTGGACACTTATTAGCGTTGTACACCAAGAGACCTCATGAATTCCACGCCAAGCAGTAAACGTACAGCTGATTTCTCATCACAAGACACTGCAAAACATAACTAAGTTGCATTATTAAAGATCTACATGATGTAGCTGTTGTTTTTGCAGTATGTCACTGTGTCAGTTACAGTCGAAGTCACAATGTAATTGTAAATTTAAATCTTGTTTTATAGTCTATTATCACTTTACAGAGTCTAACTTCACAACTACATCCTTGGCAGGCCAATCCAGAGTCTTTCTCAACTCCCTGGGGAGTATTCAGCCTTTAACTTGGGGTTAACCACATAAGCTTAAGATATCACACCAGTGCATTCTCTGTGGTGCCTAAAGCCAAGTACCCATTTCACCTGGGTGGGGTGAGGCAATGGTTGAAGAGGATCTGACCAACTCCTCGATGCCATGGTGGGGGTTCAAACCTGCTACCTCATGATTAGCAGGCGAACACCTTTACCACTGGACCACGGCATCCATGAAGGTGATACTTTGCACCAATATTTGACCGTTAGCCAAACCAACGTTAGCTTCCTACGACACATATAATATGAGAGTTGCAGTCTTGCGGAGGGCTAGCATCAGTGCAATTGATTGCTGCCCCAGCATAGACGCTAGGAAATCAGTGTCGAGCAGGACGGTGTACGAGCGGCCAGGGAATATTTGGTCATTAGACAGAAAAGGGGAGGGTGGCCAGATGGACGAGGGCCCTTGCAGTGTGGAAAACAAAGTATCGCCCGGAGAGAGAGTTCCAAGGATCGATAGGGCCTTATGACAAGCGCACAACCGGTCGCTTAGAAGTATGCGTCGATAGATCAGAGGTCAGTGTCCAAAGCAGGGCTGGCCAGTGCACAGGGGCCTCCCAATATGCGTCAGCCGTGCCCAACGCCATTCGCGCCTAGTATATCTCCCCAAGTTTTTTTGCTCACCAGTTGGGCCGGATTTTAGTTCCCAGCGCATAGATACCGGTAAATAACTACTGGTCGTAAAATATGGCCCTGCAGCACGCCATACATACCATATGAGAACATAAAAGAGTCGCCAGAGACGCTGCTAGCCCAATACGGAAAATTGTGTATTAGCAAATCTGAGTAGGGAAAGTGCGCCTAAGTTAACACATACATCATCTTGATTAAAATCTCAGCATAATAAACGGCTCTGCAAAGAAAGTATACTATGATACCATCTCCGTGTTATGGACTGCTTAATTTTCCTTGTAATGTAATGAATATGACATTTTTATGTTCGTTCATGTTACAAAAGATGTTGGGCCCAAATTGAATTTCCTGTAATCTGGTACAGGTTAGAACAGTGGTCTGCAGTCACATGCAAGTATGACGACAGTCACGTGGAATCACAAAGAGCTTGCTTTTCGGATAACACGATTTAGGGAGGCCATGTATTTTGGGAATTCTCTCAACCAAATTTCCATACTTCGGATTGAATAGGACTGCTGCCAGGCTGAGGCCGCAGACGAAGGTAAGGGGACGCCGCGCAATATTTCCACAAGTTGAGGTAATTAAGTAAAGACAGGCTGGTGGTCTGGCTCGCTGTTCACTATGGTCCTGCTGTTGGCGCTGAGGACGGCTAGAATCAGACAGGATGTCAGGATCAATCAGGGTTGGGTAGGAGTGAAACCAGCAGGGCCACAGGCGTGCCCTTCTCAAGAATTAGATAATGGAAAAGCAGTGTTATGTCGGATGTAACTGAGAACACCCGAATGCGGGCGCACGCCGGATCTGACGTCATCTGAGGCAGCAGACTGCACTGTGAGCGCTGAGTAATGTCCTCGCCACCATGTCCTGTCCACATTCTGGGTCTGTGGGTATGGGCTCATTTAGCCTGCTGTTACCACAAGAAACGTTTAGGTCAATTTACAGTAAGGTGAATGGCTACAACTACCTGAAGCCGTACTTAACTGAGACATCTAATTGTCGGCTCAAAATATATCCCACATTGACACAAACAAAGCTAATGGCTGCTTCATGATCAACGTGATTAATTTTATATGACTTATTCAAATGTCATGCCATTAAATGCCATTCATAATAACGCATGCTTTAGTCGCAGCTATCTGTTTTAACTAGCTTAATCTGGTATCAGATAGAACAATGAAGAGAAAGGTGAGGCTACAGTGTCAGGTACCGGGTTCGAACCCAGGCATCCAGAATAGTTATTGAAATGAAATCTTCCAAGTTGCAGAGTTTGGTTCAAACTCACAACTAATGGTCTCCCTAGCCACCAACATTCACATATATTATATAGTTATATTTTTTAATACAAATTGTAAATGTGATTTGGCTTAAATAAAAATCATTTGTCTGTCTGTCTGTCTGTAATTTTTCAATAGAAACAAAATGTACACAAGATACAGCATTGTGTTTCAATTAGACAACGTTGATACAGAATTAGATAAAAGTTTATGTTAATACTGTTGGAATACGAAATAAATACTGTATTCACATGTTTTTGTGTGATTTTTTAATATTATGAAATTTATATGGACAGACTTGATCCTCTTGAGTTATAGATCATTGACCTCAAAAGGCGTAGCAAGAATGTACACTTCAGGGGTACGAGATTTTAGGGTCCAAATAATACACGTTATACGGGGGGGGGGGGGGACTAAGAAGTCAGTGACCTTGCGGTAATATATATATATATAATTTTATTGACCGCAGAGCATCAAAAAGATACATGTGTCATAAAAAAATAAAATACAAGGAAAAAAAAAATATATATACATATGTATAATGATTAAGTAAAATAAAAGAACAATCTACATGAACATAATTTAGTAACATATTAAAAGCATCTTTTTGATAATTATGTACATCTATAAGCATATGGATAAAACAAGGCACCATCACGATATATATATATAACGATATAGCGATATATTTTATTAATCTATGTACATATGTATAGGGTGACCATTTTATTTTATTAGCTACAAAGTCCTTTACATTTTGAGTATAAGATTCCATATCGTATGGACGAACTTAGTAAACCCAATTAGTGAACACACTGAACAGGGATAGTTATTATGGATAAATTAACCACCTTCTGGCTGATCTCCTTCACTTTGATATCAGTGTGATTCTCAAAGAAGATTCTCCTCTTGTAACTACTGTTTTCGTTCATTAGTATCAATTCATCAGGCTCTTGGAAATACACTGATTGATCGTGGCCATCAAGTCACAATGGTTGCACCTTCAACTCTCACCAACCTAGAGCAGTTGTCCCAAGGTCGGATCAAGGTCTTGAATATGAATAAAGAAATGATTGGGAAATCTTTTGTACACATCTTCAGACACATGTTAGACGGTTGGGTGTCGTTCTTTGTAGATGCAGTCAAAGACACAAAATTTATGTCAGCATTAAAAGATGAAGTTTGATCTTGCAATCGAGGATAGTAATGTATGTGTTAGGTCATATTATTTGATCCCGTATATACTGGGAATACCCTAGTATTCATTTGCGAAAGAGACAATTGGGCATTAAGAAACCCAGACCTACCTTCTCATGTGGCTTTTGGATTGTAAAGCACCTACACCAATGAAATGAATTTCTGGTAGAGATTAGACAACATTAATCACTTGGTACGTTCGTAGAATCGACTAAAACATAACTCCCTGTCGTTCATAAATATAATATAACGAGGTATTAATAATCTTTAGCATTGTTTTTATTGGTTTGAATGTCGTGGTTAGAGCGAAACAGTTTTTTCATATGCATGATAAGCTAGCTATTTAAAGGAAGAGTTAGTTTGTCGGACTAAGTCAAGACACGTAACACTGGACATCTCTGTAAGTAGGTCGAAGTGGCTAACCTTTCAGACAATTTGCTTACCAATTTTTGAGACATTCTTTACGAACTTTAACAAACAATTTATCTGTGTCTAGAATGACTAAACTCATTAATCATTTTGACGGAGAAGTTAGTCAGCTTAATCTATAATAGGATAAGTCAGCCTTAGTCAATGACATTTACCTGTATCAGTTTGTATGTCATGAGTAAAGATGGCTAATTTCTTAGTCAGAACATTCCAACTTAAAAGACAAATATAAAAAAACCAACAACTAGAGACTGAGGCTGACTAATAATTATAAGTTGTTAGATACAGCTGACTCGTTAGTCAAAATGGCGCTGGGGTGTGCCATTCTAGGCAAAGTTCAAATATCGAATATCTTAGAACAAAGATTTCAGTGAAGGTCACTTAATTATGTCATCTTGATAGCTTACAAACAGTAGTGTTTCAGATCGAATGGGCACTTTTCCCTGGTTTGTGGTACAATGATGCCACATTGGCACATTCCCTGGTACCTGATATTCCATATTCACTGGATGACCTCTACAGGAAATCACTTCTATTTTTCATTGATTGTGACATGATAGTTTAATTACCTAATCCTCTACCGGGGTATAGCTCAGAGGTAGCGCTCTGGGTTTTCAACCGCTGGGTCTCGGGTTCGATTCACGGTCGAGCCTAAGTTGGATGGCTGTTTCATCCTTCGTCTCATTGCCATGGTCTCTGCCTGTCCTACTTGGCCCAACTGGTGCAGAAATACAGGACGTAAAGCCCTAATCACACACACACACACAACTAATCCTCTACCAGCTGATCTGCAGAAAATTGTATCAGAAGCAGACCATGAGGTGGTTTTTATGTATTTTGGCTCCACTTGATATGAATTTGGATGTTTTTCTTGAAGTATTCGAAAAGATACCTCAAACGGAGATTCTATGGGAAGATTCCAGAAAATGTGCCAACAATGTGAAAATGTTGCCATGGATACCACAAGATGATCTCCTTGCTCATAACAGCATTAAACTATTTATCACACTGTGGTGGTAGCTTGAGGTGAGTGCGGTGTAATCATACTTTGTTTTGGTTGCTGGAAATTGAGTATGAAACGAAAAAGGAAAGGTACATAGAAGATGATAGAACCACCATTTCGCTGTAGTGATATCATAATGTAAAGATGTTTTTGGAAATACTTCTCAACTTAAATTATGAGAAAACTAAACAGTACTGTTTGCTAGCTTATCCATGTAATGTTTTGGCAAGATTCTCTCTCATGAACAGAAATAATGTTGGACAGAATAGCAAGCAAATTATTTGATCTTGAGACACGTCATTATCAATTAGTAGAGTGTGAAGTTTTGGTGAGATTCCTGTTCATTTTATATTAGTCTTGAAACATTGCAAATAGTCTTGCAAAATTGTGGCATTCAGATAGTGCTCTTTCTCGATGTGTTATAGTTATACACCGAATAGGAGAGAGTTAACTAACATATATAACCAACAAAAAAGTTAGTTAACTTCCGACTATGAGGGATATAAATAACTGATACTCCATAAGGCATATTTACTAATTTGTTCGATTGTTTGTTTGTTTTTACTGCCTATATCACGCAAAACAAGTTCAGTTTGCACTCAGGAGGGAGTTAACCAACATTTTCATTGGTTATTGCCCGCTTAGAACAATAGGAAAACAGTCTAAGTGGAGTATAATTAAGGGTTATTTAAAACCTTTTTATGACAATATAATTCTTCATTTCCAGCTAACAAAGGTCAGTCAACTTTGGCTTCCCCATTGTTGGCTCCCCATTGACTGGGGAGCATATGTTCAACAGCGTGAGGATGTAACAACATGGATTTGGAATTGGTCTAGACATCAGTGTGGTCACATCTCATGATCTGTATGCTGGGATAACTGAAGTTATTTCCAATCTCAGTTACAAATCAAAAACCCAAAGAGCTTCAAAAATCATGCAGGATAGACCTCTTCTTCCTTCAGAACTTGGTGCAAACTGGGTGGAACATGTAATAGAATATGGTGGAGAACGTTTGAGATCACTTGTGCAAGACAAATACTCATGTTAGACAGTTCTGTGGAAATGTGTCACCCACATGTGTAAGAACACAAAAAAGACCGAGGTTGATTGATGTGGTATACCTTCTCAACTAATCACTGCTAATTATGGTTGAAATAGTCAAGTTACTATTCTTGCAAAGTAGGTCACCTGAACAGTGGCCCCTAATTGCTTGCTAACCATCATAATTGTATATTCTAACACTTTCAATTTTAATTTTGTATTTCTGTATTAATTATGAAAATTAAATAATCTGAATTTTAGTTCAGCCTCAGCTTTACAAGATATCTGGGTGCACTTGAAAACTACATGATCAATTAACAACCAGATGATCACCTAGAGGCTAAATCGAAATTGATTTGTTTTTCGTTTTGTTTATCATACCTGTTCATATACATGTAGCATGTCATATACATTTTTTAAGACCAGAATTTTTCAATTGATTAACTCAAATGCTAAACCACATTAAAATATTGAGACACATTGCCTTCAGCTGAGCTTTTAACCACGTATTTGTCAACTGCTAAAGTGGATCTGGAATTACCAGCAATATCAATACATGTGGCAATCATAAAAAATTGATATTTTGACTTGTCAACACTTAAGTTATCATTGTTTGAATGAGTTCGAAAAAGAACACACAATAACTTGATGACAAACAGTCACATATATGGCATGAATGAAAATAATAATAATAAAAAAATCACACTCAAGAGTGCCGCATAGCTCATTTGTGTGAGTGCGTGTGTGTGTGTTTGTGACTTCTTGAAACAGTCTGTTGCAGCTCATGAGATGCTCCCCCAGCATTCGCATCATTTGCAAGTCTCTACATGTGCATCTTTCTGCTCACACCAATAAGTCCTCCTAATGTAGGTTAATGAAAACAGAACAGAAAACCTGCTCCTTACAATTCCCATGTTGTTCTGTTCTTCTGTGACATTGTAGCGGTGTTCTCAAGAAACACCGCAACGGTGAATCACCCTGAGATGGAAAGACAGATAGACAGAAAGAGATAAGGACTGAGATAGATGCTCTGTTGCTGAGACAGACAGATAGCATCGCCATATGGAACATGGGCAGAAAAAGGCAATAGTGTGAATAAATCTGTACCATCCAAAGCCAGGATTGGAAGCAAACAGATATTAAAAATAATAAAGTATATCAATATTTCAACAACATCGTTCACAAATGGTAAAAATGAGGTGATTGTGAAGTGATTGTAAGGTGATTGTGAGGTGATTGTGAGGTGATTGTGAGGTGATTGTGAGGTAATTGTGAGGTGATCTTAATGGTGAGGTGGCATGGACCACTTAATTGATGCAGAATTCCTTATGGTGAGGTAGTTTAAAGATGGCTTTTTTACAGTACACATAAGCAATACACAGAGCAACTTCTAATTCACTGGCAGTCTGTTGGTGACAGTAAAGTTACTTCTACGTTGCAAATATTTTTTTCAGGTTTTGCAGTGCACATATTAGCGCAACTACCTCGATTCACAGAACTACATGTAGGTTGGGACATAATGCAATACTTTTGCTTTGTTGTGTGTAAAAAGACAAGAGCAAGGCAGTTCTCATTAGCATTATGCACCAGATCTAATCATGGGATAGACTGCAGAGAGTATTGTGCTTCATCTGTTCAGAATCTCCTCAATATCTGCTCAGTCTTATTACTTAGATTGGTGCCTTTGCCATATCTGGTCGACTGATACTTTGGCCATGCTCTTAATTATCTCGCCATGTAATGGGCAGTCGTGTCTCCAGGATCCTTGAGATGGCGTCTGCATCGCGTCCTTCGTCTCTATTGTGAAGGTCACAGCTTCCCCACAGTTGCAGGCGTTGCCTGGGGAGATGCCTGAGGATTAGAAGACTGGCATAACTCACCTTAACTGTTTACAGTCAGCGCTTCCTTCCATCAATATGGGATAACCCTGTCAAATTATGAATTCGCGTAGCCAGTCAGGCTGCAAGTTGTTGAAGCTCTGATGTATAGGGTGTCATCTCCACAGCGCATTAATCTCGCTTGGGGCTAATGAAGAAAACCTTAATCTAGGTCTTGTTTTCAGTGGCTGTTGTCTACACAAAGAGAGGCTCCTGTATCTCCTCATCAGAGCTAATCCCCTCTCCCGGTCCCCTCTCCACATAGACAAGGCTGCATCTCGCCATTTCGCCCTAAAACAAACGATCATCTCCTAGGCCCGAACACTACATTTGGTTTTGTATAAGCCGCTTTTCTGCGCTCTACTTTGTGCGCGGACAGAAAGGTGACAGTGGCCTATGATTTACTAAGGTGTGAGGTATGAGCCCTGAGTCATGTAGACCAAAATGACCCGCTGTTTACACTTTCATTTATCACCATAAAGCGGGAGACAACGACTACACACGCCATGCCTAGATACGGTGCTAATGTAGCCCCCTGTGGAACTCCATCCACTGGCTTCATGGCCTGTGTTAAGCTAGATCCACACGCTCATAGACCTTTTAATATGTGTTCTGAATCCTATCAACTGACATGACAGAAATATAGGTGAGTGAATCATGCGAGCTGAGCGCTAAGATAGCTTGTGGCAATATTCTTTCATGTGCATGACAAGTTCTATTGCATAAAGACTTGAGCTAAATTTACTTTGCCTGTGATATTGAAACTGTAGTGATTTCTGAACTGCCACTGGCAGTAGATGAGTTTCAAGCATCAAGCTCAATATATTAGTCTCTTAAGGTACTTTTAGCTTCGTTACTGCAATTTATATCATGAGTAGATATTTTATGGCATCTGCATTAAGAGAGAAAGGTGTACAGTTCTGCACTAACGATGTAGCATTTTGTATCTCAAGTAATTACTTAATTAGGTATCAGCGCAAAGTTGATATTTTATTTGACCAATTTTCTGAAAGTCTCTTATTAAGCTGTACTAGGTTCATTTTTACAAACAAACCATGAAATATTGGGCTCTCATTCTGCATGCAGAGCCATGATTTATGTTACCCAAATGCTCATCAAGGGGAATCATGAATGAACCCAAAACTATGGGAAAAGGGAGGCTGAGAATGGCCTGAAAGGATGAGAACAGCCAGAGAGACTAAAGACTGTCAGAGAAAGGAAGACAGCAAATGGCGGTTGTCTTTTTTGTCCTCTGCTGATATAGGATGGACGGAGGGCAAATGACAGTTCATCCTGAGTAACCAGCGTCACAAAGCTGCAGGAAGAAAAAGCAGGCTCATTTGAGGAGCCTTTGTCTCTAACTAGCCTCCTGCCTCAAACTAATGACTCGTTTCATGGCTCGTAAAATACATCCCCTCCTAATTCTGTCCTCCGGACAAACGCAGCCTGTCTGCAATGCAATTATGATTCGCAATTTGCCCAAGTAATTGGAATATGGGCAAGGCAAGCCAGCAAGAATGACACAACCTAGCCTCTAAGTGTACCACTACCTGTTTTCCTACATAGGAGCAAGCATCCATTTGGCACAGTGTTAGCTCACTTGCATTGTCTGTCTGTGGTTCTAACTCATCTGTGATTGTTAATACAACTACTGTCATGCTTTACTGCTAATTTCACAACAGGTTAGGCTCCTCAGTCAATGTCTAAGTCTGGAGAACTTCCCAAAGCCAATTTGCTGTTTCATTAAATCCTATATTGATTGCAAAGGCTCATTTGCTAGTACAAAGCCCAGGGAATCCTTCAGGCTACACACCAAGGAGCCTAAATAGAGGAGATTTTTTTCTTTTACACATTGTTCACCTTTCCAGTCCAAAGTACTTTCCTCCTTCTACAGTCCTGTACAAACTTCCTTTTTCAGTTTAATCAAATCTGTCAACTTGTCAAAACTTCGATTGGAGTCCGCCTTTTAGGGCTAAAACTAGTCAGCTTGGTATCTGTGGGAATGACAAACTTAAATTCTTATTTTTGGGTGTTTCCTTTCCGTTTAATTGAACTGCAAGTCACTTACATAAACCTTCAGTGCACTGAGAGTAGCAGACCCACTGACTGACTCACAAAATCTCAGGCCATTCTGTTAAGTGTAAAAGACAATTTCAATGCAACTATATGTTTATGTATATGTATGATTTTATTCACTAATATAACCAAATTACAGTGTACTGATATTAAATATTAAACTAAATTTACACACATCGAATGTAATTTAAATAGTCTATTTTCTTCGGATGGGAAGCATGGCTCACTATTAAGTGGCTTCATTTGGTCTGGTTATCAATTTTGGTTGCTGAGGTGGCTTGATGGGCCATTGTTCACAAGTAATCATTATCAAAATGAGAAGAAATGATTCAAAGAAACACTAGAAAGAGCAAGACAGCATGACAATGAGAAGTCCTTGAGGCGTCAAGACAGACACCAAATTCCTAATGTTTATTATTAATTGACTTTCTAATTGCTTTGTCATTTGCATGAAACCAAATTATGCCAAATCCATTTTCCTCCTGGTATTTTGTGCAAGGACACATTTCCATGGCTGTTGGGTGCATCCTGGTATTTCTTAAGCTTGCTTTTAGCATTCTTTCAGCTGATGAAATTGGTCAGGCAGAGCATGCATTCTTAACCATCACGAACATTGACCATTTCATGCTTGGGAATTTGCAGCACGCTCCACTTTTTACATGACATCGTCAACATGCCTTATTGCAATGATTAATATGGCTTGCCTTCGGAAAGTGACCACTTAAGACGGCATAATTCTCAGATATTAGAGTGATAGACTGAGTAAATTGATTCTAAAAGAAGATGGTGTGGGGATTAAAAGCACTTTAAAAGAACATGGAGTTGTGAAGTAAGAGCAAACGGTCTAATAACGGACTCAATTGTGTTGTGATAGCACAATCAATTTCTAGATGGGTAGGACCCGCAGCAATTTATGCTGGAATTTCTTGGATGAAGAGAAATATTGAATGCTGAGCATGAATCGAGCTTGGGCGTAAATTGCACCTGGGAGCCTAATGCTGTTAATTGGGATGCAGTTTATGGGAAATTTGGAGAGGATGGGCCTAGTGTAAGACGTTTGTGATGAAATATGGCCAAAGGAGATGTTGGGGGGATGTGCTTGTTGTCTCCTCTTCTCTATCTCCTCTTCTTCCCCTCCTCCTCTCCTCTTCTCCACATTGATTGGCTTTGTGTTGTGCACGGTCCACGGAGTAACAAGGGAATGACATGGGGGAGAGGGTGAGGCTGAGCCGTGCAACATGTTCCAAGTTGATTAATGAACAAGCAAAGCAAATAACTCATGGGCCTGTTATGCTGCGCCATATACATACAGCTGCAGCAGCAGCAACCAAAAAAGCCCCGGGAAGGACACTGTGTCCCTGGGGTACACCACAGCAACACCAAGCACAGTGCACTGCCATTCCATGACAAATGATGGGCAAAATACACAGTCAGTGCAACGCACACATGGTTGTGCTCATTACCTTGAATGTATGAGTATTTCGTTTCTAACATGGCTTCTCCACAACTTCCGTTTCATACCGCTTCTGCGTAACAACAGGAAGTCTGTGTGGTTGCAATTCGTCTTCGCATGCGCTTCATTGTTCATTATTTAGCCTCGTAATATTGCATGATAAATGAGCTTTCCCTTCTGGGGTTTATGCGCGAGGCTATATTGCACATCATATATATGCTATATCTTTATTGTCTGTAGTTTAATCGCGTTTCTCTCCATAATTTTCCAATCCATTATTACTCATTAAGTACATTACATGCAGTGTGTCTTTGCAATAAAACAACCAACCATAACAAACCTTTAAGGAGCTTTCTTGTTTTGTATTTTTCTTGGGTCTAATACAATTTCAACCTGGAAACAAACAACATTCAGTTCACATAGCAATCAGTCAAATTGAGGGAAGCCTTGGAATCTTGTACTTGAAAAGTACAAGGGTGTAATGAATGGTCCCTGGTCCCCTCGCTTGGTGCATTTGCAAAGTGTAGTGATCAGTCATGATGAAAATGCAATAAGAGTATAATTGACAGGCAGGTGATATGTCTCTGGTGTCACTCAGCTAGGCTCTCTAGGATTAATGGAATCATGCATTAATCTGGGTCTCTCTTTTGGCTTCATTTCCTGTGCTCCTCTGCTGCATGTTATTGTGCAAGGCTGACAACATGTATTCTCCCAGGACCACAGTGTCCCTGCCCAGGTGACCCCTTAGCTATCTATCATGCGTGTCCCCATCTAATGTCACCCCCTAAACCTTGATGGCCAAAATACACTGTCATTTTACCTCGCTGCTTCCCATTATTTTAGATATAAATCACACAACGACTTTACACTTCGACCTTTTATGTCTCGTATACATGTCCAGAAAGGTTATTCCGCGAGCAAATATATGACAAAAATCGTGCTTTAATACAATCTAAGGCAATTTCATTAACAGGCACAGTCCAATGAACGTGTTTTAGGGATTGTGAAACATAAAAGGTTACCTCTATACAGCACAGTCTTATGTACAACACTTAATTCCGAATGATGCAATGCACCGCCTTCTAAGAAAAAGACCACTATGATCACTGTATAGATACACAAGTGGCCTTATATTTTTCGCGAGTGGTGTACAAATATTATACACTTGGCTAGCCAAGGCAGAAGACATTTGTAGAAAAAAAATACATGCAGCTCCAAGCTATATGGTCAACGTTATATGCCGTTACTTGTAGTTTTATGCAGTTATTTGCACCATACTTGTAGCAACATATTGCAGAAGTTTCGTGGGAATGATTTTGAATTCAGAAGGCAGAATTGATGACACTAGGTTGCCCTGAGTGACTCCTCCCGGCTCTAATGTATTGGAGGCTGGTGAGACATACGACCTGCAGGCTTTTTGCTTTTCAATGGGGTATTAGCTGGGAAATATGTCATACGTGACATGGGTGTGACATGTGGTGGGTTATGTAACGAGCAGTGACGTATAGTTGAGATGCTGCTGCTGCTGCTGCTGCTGAGACTGCTGGCTGAGATGAGACTGCTGGGCAAGACTGCTGGCTGAATGAAGGGAGGCAGGCGGTTCTGCTGTTACCATCATGAACACAGCGCTCTATATTCTTTTGAACGTGGTATCATCCAAAATCGCCGTCTTGAAGCAGCCTAGCATCATAGCATTGCCATGGCAACGGAGCAGCAGCCTTGAAGCATGTAGCAGGGCGGAGGGCGCAATATTGCCTTATTTGGGCGATACGGTAACAGAGGAACCGTCTCCCTGATTGGATTAAATGCGCAAGCAGGGCGACAATGTTTCACTGCGCTAACGATTTTATCAACGCACGCGAACGGGCAATTCTATGGGCAACGCCAGATAGATTGCAAAGACACCCCGTCTCGCTGGAATACTAAGAAAATACGCGGCCATTTGGACGGGGCTGAAAGTGCGCGGCTGTCACAGTCCACTGGGTTCCATTGGGATTGGTTTGGGTGATAAACAAACAAGGATTGGTTAGATGGGGCGCGGATAGTGACAGCCAATGTGCCGTGTCCCCCTCATCAGCACAGGCCGCATTAGCCTGGCCGGGACAAATGGCACCACGGGGGTATATGCAGCACTTATCTGTCCCAAACGCCACCCCCCTACATTTTGCAGGCCGCTGGGTAGGCCAGTTAATCCCCATAAATGAGTGGGGCTCATCCAGGCTCGTCTGGCCAACACAGCTATGTCACACCAGGGCAATATCAACTGAATCATATTAACGGTACTTGTGAAAAGCTGGTGGAGGCCGTCGACACTTGGTAATCTTGTTGGCACACAAGGCCCTGTGCACATGACTGGGCCCCACCGCCCATTTGGGCTTCATGCAATGGCCCTAATTTTGCGGGGCTGGCAGCTCTAAGCTCCTTCAAAGACGGTCTGGGATGGGCCTGCTGATGTAGGGCTGGGTGGGGACACTGGAGAAGACAGCCAGTGCCAAGTTTCAGCCACTCATATGGCTTCTATAGGAATTCTGCCATCAGTTTATGACCCTTAGTGGCCCCTATTAAAGACCTTGTAGTCAGTGCCGTATCACATCCCAGAGCTCTCTAGTTCGCTATCTAATACTCGCAGACACGCGCCCTACCACATAATATGCCGTTAGGCTTCGAGGGAGCTATTTGCTAGTCTCTCATAAACCTATCTTATCAAAACACTTGGAAACACTTGTGGAGCTAAAGCCCTCACAACAATTAGGACGAATTGGTTATACAACTGCCATGTAGCTTTGCCTTATTATGTAACAACTATCAGTCTCACCGCAAATTGGTCATAGGAGACCTTCCGTCATATTCATTAGGGACGAATCTTTGGCCATTTGGTCCCATTGTGGCATGTATAATCACGCTGACTTATGGTTGGTGGGTGTATTGCAAGGTGCAATTATATGACTGAAAATGCGAAGGTATATTATGTGTGGTCTTGCAGAATAATCACACTGTTCACTGTATATAATCCACATCACCTGACCAGACCTCTTCTGTTGGAGGTCATTTCTCCTTCTCGGAAGTTTTATGCCTTTTTTCTTTTTTTTTGTGGACAGCCATCTTTTATGGACACCAGACCTGTGTTCCATATTATGGAGAAAAATTCCCACTTTGCATGAGCAACGTCGCAAGAAATTTGCTTTATGTCACTTTTGTTGCTGTAAATAAAATCTTCCGTCGACCCGTACTTTTCTGGCTACAAGAAGTTATGTCCTGTAGTGGCGTTTTTCTATCACACAACGCAAACACG
This sequence comes from Alitta virens, assembly GCA_932294295.1. NCBI lineage: Eukaryota > Metazoa > Annelida > Polychaeta > Phyllodocida > Nereididae > Alitta > Alitta virens. The sequence goes on along the minus strand of OW028573.1, from coordinate 15,770,639 downwards.
CAAGTAAACATGTGCCATACATAAATATTCTCAAGTCCAAGTCCAGTATTGATCATTTCTGCACATGGCACAAACAATTTGCCGTAGAATCATAAATTGTACATTTTGCTGCAGACGGTATCACGGCCTGTCCACTTACATTTCATTGCCTTACGTCCGCGGGTCTGAAGTTTACACAGCGTATGTAACAATTTCCTGAGACAGACGTAATGATGAGATACGACTGGGAGTTTACACTATGGGGGTGGGCTGTTTTACTTGCCCAGTACAGACAAAGAATATAAGGCACCGTCAATTTTAACATTTTTGGCAAAAACGCTTTCTGGGAGGCGAATTGAACCTAGGATCTCCAGCAGAGCTGACGAAGGCCCTAACCACTCATTTGATTTTTTAATTGAAAAAATAAATAAATAAAATAAAACAAACATTTAAAATACAAATTTTCAAGAATCCTAACAATAATGATGGATTTTTTTTTACTTATTCTACATTATATACACAATATTCTTGAAATGCAGTATATATCTTTTCTATAGCTGCCTTACTTTATTATTCATATGTGCCTAAACTTCTTTTATTGTATGTGACATATTCAATTACATGATTGAATTAGAAAAATGGTTCATTCTGTGTGTGAAGCTCAGCTCAAATATACCTTAAAATATGCACATAAAATTGTGAAAAACCACACATATCCACTGCGTGTACTGTTGATGATTTACATTGACTTAACTAACACAGAATCTTAAATCTGTCCATAGATTTTCTGTAGAACATATCACGAATGTATTACTTTATGGAAGCAATTAATGATGAGATACAAATCATAAAGGTAACCCTTAAACATTCACCCCTTATGTGGGTTACTTCAAACAGCCTTACGTAAGACAGTTGTTTTGGAAAGTAATATTTGTCTTTATAGCATTAATGATAATATACTGTACAAAATAACCTTAGCTTATTTTACATTCTTTAGGTAAATTAGGAATTTCACAACGTGTATCGTGAGGTTGATGCCAGCCTCATTCAGATCTTTTTAAACTTGGAATTATTATAATCATCTTTAAATATCCGACAGTTTTGTAGCACAAAAAACTATAGCAATTGGATTGCATTCGTTATTAAATGGTTCTTCGAAACAAAGAATGCGTAGGAGTACGCTGTATGGTCGAAGTCAGCACAATGGGTGTATAATAGTATATGCTTCTGTTTCAGTAAACTGGTTCTAAGATAAGTCAAAGAATGAAGCAGTTTGGATTGTTAGTTGGAAATGGCGAGGTTCAGGCTGCTTGGCTGAAACTTAATCTGAATTATTGATAGCGAGTTCTTAGCATGGGAACTGTCACGCGAGTTGGAACCAGCATGGGAACCATCATGCAAGTGGCTTCATAGACGATGCTAAGGAAAACCAGCAGCCAAACAATATAGCCAAGGAACGGCAGCAGAGCAATCAAATGTGATTATGGAAAAGTACATAGACGTCAGATTTAATGAAAACTGTCTATCATTGTGTGGGGCCTGTCCCTGTTCTCTGCCAGATTGCTTGATACCTTTTGGGAAGGCATTCAGTAGGCAAACAGCCATGAACAGTGTGCAGATGGTGTTGGAGGCAAACTGGGGATGGGAATGCAGAATGAGAATGCAAAGGTGGACGCACAGAAACACAGAGAAACACTAGGCGAATGGCAATTTCTTTTTAATATAATTGTGCAAGGCTTTGGCAATGGGAAACGTCAGCACAAGGGGATTGAATGTTCAGTAAGTACCATTGAGCTGAGACCAAAAGGGAACGAATTTGGATGCAATTGAAGTTAAGTAAATAGTTTTGGGCACACATGCCGAGCTCAGCAGCCCGCCCTCCACAACACCACACTGTGTGTAATAATGCTGAGGGGATGGGAGAGAATTGGCAGCTGAGACGGTAATGTGGACAATGATGCAAAGCTCCTGTCTGTTCGTTCTGCTTACTCATTGGACGATGCTTGATCAAATTGTGCCCAGCGATCAGATACGTTCTGTCAGAAATTGTGCCAATAAAGCGCGTTTTGCAAAGGGCTGCAGGGCGCTTGTTTTCATTTCCTGTGACGGGGCTGTGGCGGCTATTCTATTGACGTGTCCGCGGACATGGGCTCGGCCCTCGCCTTCTGGGAGGTCATGCCCTCCCTGCAGAGGCCCTTGAGGCAAGATAGTTATTAGAAGGACAGAGCGCAGACAGACGTTGGCACCGCTGTGCAAATACACACAGAATAAACTTAAACCACTAGAAAAATACTCCAGCAGGTGGCCAATCCTTCACATATGCACAGGACTAGGAAACGCCAAACATACACCACAAATGAAGCAGAAATACAAGACAGATACAGATACAACACAACACAAATGCCACACAACAACACCTCTTAATACTCAACAATACACTACAATACATCATACGCCTGCAGACAAATATGGTGGGTGGAACCCAACAATTCAGGTTGCATTCAAAATCACTGACGTCTTGTTTTTTTTAGGGTTTTTCTTTTTCTTTTTTGGGAAATTATGTATAACAAAATACACAAATATAATACATAACAAAACACAACAAATACACCAATAACACACAGCACAAATGTCCTCAAATATAACACAGTTACCTCACACAAACAAAGACACATCACAAATACAAGACAATACCACACAACAGTAAGCAACAAATACAGCACATAAACACCCTGAACACAACAACAATACACCATATATACAATATTATGCAACACAAATGCAACCCCAATACACAGAAAACACAACAAATGCACAATAAACACAATTACAAGTCTACAGCACAAATACCCCTCAACAGTGAACACAACATAAGACATCACACACACAACACACACACAAAACAAATACAAAGCATACATCACAAATACAAGATAAATGCAACCTCATGTAATTCTTTATGCCAATTTCCGCCTATACTGCAATTCGCCATAACCAATTAGGGAATAATTAGGGAGCTCTCCAGTCTCCCCAATAATAACTCAGTTGATTCAGCAATAATAACGAGTGTCAGACTGAATGCTATCAGATGACAATAATCCATGAGCCTAAGAAAAAATAACTCCGTTTATTATTTGAAAATTGCTCTGTGAGGGCATGCAACTTGTATGTTAAAACAATGTGCTTGTATTTGATTATTAATAAAGAATCGTTCAAATTCCCAACACCTGGCCCCAGCACATTTAAGCCACGTTGCAATTGGCCTAATCCACATGTTCCGGAGTCTACAAACATAATAAAGTTAAAAAAGGAGTTTGATCATTCAATCCTTTAATAAATGGGCTTCCTTTATTATTAGTAACTCTACAACAACGAATAATAACTATTTATGTACCTTTTAGTTTATCATTACCAAATGTGGTATACAGATTCTACTAAAGCCAGAACTTTATACCTTTGTTGAAGGTGAATATACGAAAGAAAAAAAAGTGCCTTATTTGGTATTATGGTATACAATACTAAGCCAAATAGCCAGGGCAATAGCATTCATGGAGACCGGATACAAGTCTAGGACTAGATTTCCTGCCTAGTCCAGTATCTTGCCGGACACAGGTGGTGATTGGACAAACCTGACTGACCGAATTATACTTGGTGCTTGACAGCTCATTCAGTTGCCAGTTTTCTTTTAACTCGATAGCCTTCAGTATAAGTTCATAGACAAAGTAAACTTTTCTGATAGAAACTGTGTACAGAGTATTAAAAAAGGTGAGACATGGTGCTGTAAATATAAAAAAAACTGTTTACACAGAAAATGTAGATTAAAAATGTTAGAAACTTGTCTAGAAAGTATAGAAAAACAAATGTGTGGACATCATACTAAAGCGTGAGGCATTGATTAAATCTGTTGGGTAATGTGGGCATATTTTTCTCGCTAATGCTGTGATGAAAGTTATTATGGAAAATTATCATTCCTTTTGCTTGATTAACTTCAGGTAGTGAGCAATTAACCCAAGGTACAATAGCATGGCTTAGAAAAAAAAAGTGCCAATATTAAACCACTCTTGGATCTATGGGCACCTCATTCAGATACCTAGCTGAGATTCGGAAATTCCGAATTTTTTTTGCTCATTCGGGGAATATAACACAGTGACCATGATACATAAAAAAGGCATATTTATATTTTCAAATATTTCCGTAATCATAAAAGCTATGAGACTATGAAACAGCACAACCATAAAATACCTTCGGCAAATGCCTTTGCTGAGAAAAAAGTTTAGTATTTGCAAAAGAAAAAAAATGACCATTTCTCAATGTAAAGTACAGCAAAAACATACTGAAGTCTATTAAATATGAAATAGTGTCAAAAGCACACATTAAAAAATCTTTATTGCGCCTTGAATATAATTACACACTCGGTATCTGTAAATTAAATTTTCTGTTTCCATGCCATGTAAGTAAGCAATGGAATATAAGTGGAAATATCTTGTTATGATTCATGAAAAATCTGTCCAGAACATTGATTTGAAATAAAAACAAATTGACAATAGATTTACGTCATGAAGCAATCAACAATTGGATATATCATATTAATGAACAATACAGTACAATAGAAGTACATATGTAAAGAGGAATATATTCGGGACATTTGAATGGAAATAGCAATGGACTACTCATGAGGTGAAATTGATGGCAAGTCGAACACTGAAAAGTGTAACGAAGTCAAGTGTTTCTTGCAGAAGCTGCAGCTGCCCAGAGATGTTTAAGTGAACTACTTGTCTAGTGGGAGGAAGGATGCCAAACACTCCAGTCAGTAAACAAACACAAAAGGCGAGGGTAACAGGAGGAATAGGGAGGAGGGGATCCCTTTTGACCTGCAGTCCACATTCAGGCTGTTAGTGGCCATGTCTCTGCAGCCCATTAACCTTACCCTATTGCAGACAGTGAAAGGGCCCTTATCACACCCCAACAATGCTTCCTTCCGGTCTGAGGTCACTGTGTGTAGGCTGCCCTGTCAAGGATCCCTCGGCCTCCCCTCACTGCAGCTGAGCCAGCACCGTGACCTTCAGAAGGGCACAGAAATAGCGGCTGACATTTTACCCCTTTCATCTGGCCCTGCTAATGGCCACTGATGTGCTGGCCAGCCTTTTACATGTTACACAGACCTCTCTGTTTTGCCATACATGTTCGCACTTGCCCCAGCTGCAGCGCCCTTTTCATTAGTTCATCCAGAGCATCGGCTTTTGGTGCACGGCCACATGCGCCAAATTATGGCTTTTTGGTCTGTAGCAGCTTGAAGCCAGATGGCAGCACAGTCTAGCTCACACTTTTCAGCAGCCTTGTTTACTGTGGGCACGGGTAACAGCAGCCATGAACATCAGTGCTGTTTCTCTTGCTGATATTAGGAATGAGGTGAGGGCAATTGTTTTCAAGTAGAACCATGGGCAACTTGTTGACCCGCTGCCAATCAGCCAACATGCTGTGGCTTTCATTGGATAATGGACGCTTCCTCTCCCTCTAAGCAGCCAATCAAGGCAAGAGAACATCTCTCTGTTCAGTTTATTCAATCATTAAAGACTCATTTGCCAGGGGCCACTATCCTGGAAGTCAGGCAAATCACATCTGGCTCGGTGGCTGGTAATTGCAAGAAGCTTTGATGAACAACCAGAACCGAGCAGTAGAGCTTTACGTGGCAGCCCTAACGACCAGTGAGCATTTATTCTGAGATGTCCTGCAGGTTAGGCCGTCACAAATGGAAGGCTGTCCATAAGTTGTTGGTTTCGAAGAGATCAGGCCCACTAAGACGGCCAGATAGAGGAATAGGGAAGATGGCATTTGTGATGAAACTTTGCCAGATTGGATATGGCTGTGGGCTGGCGCACAATCCAGCAGGCCGGGATGGTATTTAGACAAGAAATTCCTGGGCTTCAGGGGATGCTTGTGACAGGATGAGAAATAACTGCGTGCTGCAGCCAAGACGATGGGATTAGTGGGGAGAACGGAGCAGGCAATTCAAGACAGCGCCAGAACAAGACAAATTGAAGAAAACAATGCCAAACAGCCGAGCCAGAGAGATGCAGAGGGGGAGAGGCCCATTCTCTGATATGGCAATCGATAAGGAAATATTGCTCTCACTTCACGTCCAAAAGCTAGCCACGTGAAAGCAGAGTGACATTAGGCATTGGCCTGACTTACATGATGCACACTATGGGCCGTAATGGGTGTTCGGTGTCATCCATCAGATTCAGCAGGCAAGGTCATTCTTCCTTCCAGACAACATCACAAGCCTTAATATGTCACAAGTTCGTGCAAGAAACGTCTTCCCCAAGAAAGGCAACAAAAACATGAAGGAGGGAGGTTTTGCTTTTGAAGTGAGCTTTCCCTTATTGTGACAATGTCAGAGGGCGGCATGTACATGACTAAGTAGCAATACACATGCTATGAATATTGAAAGAACACTCGAACGGAGCAGGGCATTATTGAAGTATTCATGAAGCAAGGATTGGGAGACAAACACGATGAGGGGAAAGGCAATAAGCATTGCGCCACTGATAGCCAAGGTCGGCGCGTGCCTGGCATGTTTCTCACGATGACAATTTGACTTAACATGGCCGGGGGGACTCGGGGGGACCTAGGGGCTAGGGGGGCTGGCCTGCTGCTCCTTCGATCACTCATTTTTCATGGGGTTGAGACGCAGCCGGGCGTAAGGCAGCGGGCCAGCGCACAATGTCGAAGGATGTGTATGAATATTAAGGGAGGGCAGTGTAGCCAGGGTGTGCACGGACACTGTAAGGCACGGGCTTGGGACAGGCTAGATGGAGTGGCAGGATTACTGTAGGTCTCATGAGGAGGACACATTGATGCAGGGGTCTTCACTGCCTCCTGCGGATTACTTCGTGTCTCACTGCTTTAGTACTGACACTGTATCAGTACGCGAGTGGGGAGCATGCGATTTGACGGTCAATATAGTGCGTTCAGCATTTGATGGATCTGTCTGACGACCTGTATAATTTAAGACGAAGCTTTGAGCTGCCTCTGACCTTGCTTGCATTATCCATCTCCTTGAGCCAGCAAGGCCATTCGGGTCTTTGTGTTGGCCTCAGGTCATCCGATGGCTAATCTCTAAATTCCCTCAAATGTAAACCCTCTGTAATTGCGGGACTGTTTCGACCAAATCCATTCTCACTGCAAATGTAAACCAAATTCCAGATAATCCTACAACACTCTGAATTAAGGCTTCATTGTAAACACACAAAAGACTTGTAAGTACGCAGCTGTGCTTGCTCAAAGAACTTATTTGAAGTACTAAGTCCAAAAGACATCACTAGTAGATCAATGGGATAGCACACATTAGTTGTTATTTGTATGAATGACAACTCATGAATAGTTTCAAGCTTCTGGGTTTGAACCATTAATGACAATCTACCAGAGGCGAATGTTGTTTTGAGGTGAGAAGACCATACACGATGTTGCACAATTCCTTCTTGGGTGGGGACTTCTACTCGTCCCACCATAGATACCCAGCATACCATTGGTATAATTAACTACAGCCTGGTGAGGTTTAGCTCATTAACATAGTCATAACGAATGTGTGAGCTGGGAATGGAACCCAGGTCCAAAATGGTTGACCTGCTTCCTAATTTTTACCATCAGACCATTCAAGTTACTACAACAAAGCAAGGAACTGTCAGGCAGTATTGACCAAGGAGACTGACTTAAAAGGCGATTTTTTATGAAGCAGTATTTAGCAGAGCAAGTGGTTTTTAGACAGGCACTCGGTGGGAGAAATCGGCAATGTTGCTATTTTGGAGTGCGTGTATTGTGTTTGTTGACGTCCCATGACAAGGGTCCCTTGTGGAACGCCTTGAGTCCTACGCCTCTCGCGAAGTCTCGTCTCAAAAGAATTTATCGACAAAAGAAGGCCACAACTGGCTGCTGGAAGATGCCAACCAAACCAGGGCCAGCCAGGACCAGCTCAGCAACGTTTATCTTTCCTTTCCTGGTGGCACACCCGACAAACAAGCCATTCAAGGCGGCGCTCCAACACAACACAACACGATGAAAACGTGAGCTGGCAGAAAGTTCCAAACAGGGCGACAGAGTCTGTGTCAGACAGACAAGACGCCTCACGTCCTCAGAAAGGCTGTTTGGCAAATCGAAACTCAAATCTTGGCTGAGAATTTAAACAAGGCTCCCACCGCTAAAAACCAAAATAAAAAATGCTTATAACGTGAGTCGAATATGCGCTTGGGGTTTGTGTAATATTTTAAAACATACAGACAAAGCTTTTCTTGGCGGATTTTTATATTCAACACTAAGCTTGTAATTGAATCACAAACGTTGAGCAATTACATATAGAACGAGGAAAGCCAAATGCGCCCCGCGGCTCTGGCTAAAACTTTTCCAATACATATAGAAAAGCACGCAGCCGCCAAAGCTGTCAGCAAGTCACATTTGTGTAATTATGGAGTTTTTAGGCTGGGGTTGCATGTTGTTTGCGCCTGCGCATTGAGCAGAACAGCCAAACAAACACAATTGCAGCACCATTAAATATGGCATGGCGAATTGAAAGGGGTCTTGTGTCGCGTGCGATTGTTACAAAGGAACGGGGGACGTTTGTCCTTGGAAAACAAAGACCCCTGCCCTCGTCGGATTGGGGGGGGGGGGGGGAGTCAGAGAGCAGCAGGGTGCAGCAGCGCCTGCAGGATGTAGTTTTGTTGCTGCTGCTGCTGCAGCGACATCTTTGGATGGGTCCTTTTATGAGGAGTTGATGCCAGAAGGAGAGGTGATGGGGGATGGGGATGCAGGAGCTAGGGTAGTAAACATAGTTATGGCATCGTAGGCAGAGGGCTATGGTATGGGGATGGCAGAGTTTGCATTCAGAAAGCTGGTGACATTCCGACACCTCGCTTGCCCTCGTAAAGCCAAGGGCACCTTGCGCTGACAACGACAGGCCTTGCAAGGCCCTCACAGGCTCCTGATTATACTGCAGCGCCGTCTAGCGTCTCATCCGCAAGGGCAAAAAGTTAATCAGGTGATTGTGGCGCCATTGTCGGCGCTAACAAGACAAAGTGATGGGGCGCTAGATGGCCAATTCAAGAAAATTCTGGCGGAGGGAGGGCTGGCAATGGGTGGCAATGGAGAATGGCAATAAAGGTTGCCTCAGTGACCAGCAGGGAGGCCGCTGCCCTGACCACCTAAGACACCTCCCCGGGCGCTGTGCGTCCGCGCTCAAAATAAATTGCAGTCTCCATGGCAACCGCAACTCAATGGAGAATCATTAGGACAGAATCTGCGGGAGAAAAAAACCCTCATGTAGGAGGGAAACTGCATTAAGCGGACACACGCGACATATGTAGGACCAGGGGTCAACGTGCAAAAGGACCTGGTCCAGCTTAGACCCTTATCGAATATCCAGATAATGCCAATCACAGTGGTAGGCTGGACTACCCAATAACGCAATCTCATGTACCATCAGAACTGGGATTGTGCTTCAAATTTGATTGGGGCAGGCTGGATTGCTAGCTTTGTGGAGGTCTGCTACAGTGTATAGCCACAGCTTGTACAGTGCAGTCTAGCCAGAGGCTGAGCAGAGCTGAGCTGAGCTGCAATCTAGAAGAATATAATCCTCCAACCAACAGTGCTTGGGGTCACAGCCATCCGAAGTACGGTAAATCAGAGTGGCTGACAGCTGACAATGGTGCAATTCCAAGCATGCCTGAAACCATAGCACATTCCCCCGGTCTAAACAAACATCAAACCCACGCCTTGGCTCCAGGCTATGTAGAGATCAGGACTGCTCAATGATTTATATAGACTCTATGCTGCTTCAGCTCCATAGTCTTCTAACTATCTCTTTCTTTTCTGTTCAGACGAAAAGTAAATAAAACAAAGGTGCAAACATATATCTAAAAGGCCTTTGTGTACTGGCGAAAAAACAACAACAAAACACTACATTTTCTGACAGTCAAACTTTGCGCGACTTTATTCTACACTGCATTACATCTAATTATCATATGTTTTTAACATGAGCGAGTTGTTGAAGAGTTGAGGACTAGTGGTAGAAAAAGACTTCGAATCATCTTGTCATACAATGACACTGACACCAAGACACCATTGATCCATTTGCCAAAAGGCTGTTCAAACAAAACAGGCGAATGCCCAACTTACAGCGGCCTCCAGGGCTCATTGAATCTGTAAGCCTATTGCAATGCACTATATACAGTAATGCCGTTTCTTGGTGCATATAAATACAGTTCTGTATGATCATATTATTATTGAGTAGTTATTGTGCTTAACACAGACTTCTGTATGCAACAAAGAGCAATGGAATGGCGTTCTATGTTGTATATTTGCCAGAGAACCATATGCTATATGTTATTTATGCATCTGCAGTGCTCAACACTACATTACAGTCGATTTTTCTATCACTGTAAATATTGTACACCATATATTATTCTAAGGTTGATTTTTGCAGATGTTTTTGTACACCAATCTTGTCTTGTCTTATATTATCTTATGTTGCCTTGTCTTATATTATCTTTTTTTGTCTTGTCTTATATTGTCTTGTCTTATATTATCTTATATTGTCGTATCTTTTCTTGTCTTCTCTTGCCTTATCTTATCTTATCTTCACTGTATTAAGATCACCTCTATTGTAAGACTACTTTAATAGGTCATAGATTGAGACCACTTCAGTGATTTTTCAAATAATGTAACCTTGGTGTTCTTAGAACTTCTGGCATCCTATTAAATGCACGGGGAAAGCAGTGGATATGATTTTTAAGTAGACATTTTCCACAGCCCTCTCCAATGCAACACAACTGCAGCTACTTTCTGTGGAGAAACAGTGAATGTAATTTTGGCTAGGGTGGGTTTACTAAGACAGGCTGTCGCGAAGGATGTCAGGCCCGAATCTTGGGGTGTCCACTGCGAGACGAGGTGATCCCCGCGTCTTAGGACTGTCATGTCGTGGAGGCGAATGTCATGTTCATCAAGGCCCTTGTCAGGGGCTGAGAGGAGCCTTAAGGCCCTACCAGTCATTCCCGTTAGGCGATCAGAAAACACAAGTGCTTGCAGTGGACACAGACTGAGGGAGAACCACTGAATCCTGCCCAGAAATCCCCCTCGCCAATCCCCCTCACTAAATCCAGCAAAGGACGCGGTTTGAAGGAGCAGGTCTACATCAGATCACATCCATCTCCTTTCTGGACCAATGCACAATGCTCTTTGTCACAAAAACTCAGCCAAAAATAAATCAGCCAAAGCCAGGCCCTGTGCTGTTTGACAAGAGCCTCCAAGATGGGACGGTTGTAGGTTTAAAGTGGAAAATCGTTTCATCTTCTTGCGAAATATAAGGCTGCACGCCCCTGGCCTTAATATGAGCAGATCTCCTCAAGTTCTATCCGAAATCTTGAATATTAGTTTCAGGTCCCTTTGTAGACCTCGGCCGCACGATTTCAAAGTTGCCAGAGACTGCCATGGTGATTGCTTGCAAAGTGCTGAACGCTCTTAAGCCTTTTCCCTAATGCTTGTCTGTGATTTGCACTGCAACTATTAGATATAAAGCATCAGTAGCGAAGGAAAATGGGCTAGGATTGAGGAGGGGGGGGGGGAGCTTTCTCTCCAGCAGCTATCCATCCTTTGTCTCATCTGCTCGATTGGCAGGGAGCATAAATCATGGGCTGTTGTCTTGTTTCCCCAGCCACCTCGGAAAATTGCTTCATTGCCAGATCCCTGCTTCGTGCTAGAAGTGGAGCATTAGGCGATGGGAAGCATCAGCATTTGCAGTTTCGGGGACAAGATGAATTCCCGGCCTCTGATTGCATTTAACTGGCATTGTGAGGAAGGCGTTAAGACATCGCTCTGGTGGGCCAGCAACACTGCCGTTTCAGCCTCAATGCTTTATGTATTTATTCTGCTACTTTTTCCCTTCTTTATGCTTATCACCGGCACGCCACGAAAAGATAACACTGTGACAGGATCCTCTCTCTCGGGAGTGATTCAAGAGCGGAAGTGCAAGAATTAAACGGATGTCCGCTTCTGTTCCCTTCCATTGTCATTAAAGCCATTCGAGCCGCTAGATGGCAGCGCTCTAGCCTCTAATCACTTTAATACATGGAAATCGAAGCTGAAATAATAAATCGATCTTATCTAAAAATATGACAGTTATGTGATTGCGTCCATTTCTCGGGCGCTTTCCAATTTTCTTGGCCGCATGAGGAGCAGGGGCGGAGTCGGCCATCCGTCAGGGCAGGATCGAAGGGGCCAAGAAGCCGCTGACCCTTGCTAAATAGATATGGCATGAAGACGTGGCCACGTGCCACCCATGTTTATTTCATTGCAGCCCATGTATATTTCATGGCTGTGATTCATAAACAGCTGACCTGAATGTTAAGACTGTTCCTGCACCTCCCCTGGGTTTTTTCTCCAACACGTGATGTACTAAACAACAAACTGGGCGATAAAACTGGGCCCACCAAGCCAGATGCCAGTGTTTTGCTTAGTGCACAAAACATGGTTAATTTATGAAGGCACGAGTCAGGATCTATGGCCAGAATGCTTAACTAAGGTCTAAAGGACAGCAAGTGGAGTTGATTAGGGCAAAGGGCCTTTGATCTGGCCAGCTCTGATTTGGTTTATCTGTTCAACAAAGGTCATGACCTGGGTGATTGCAAAGCGTTCCATCACATGGCGTTAATAGCACTTGTCAGTATGATTCATCAAAATTCTCAAGGTCCTCTTTACATTTGCACTGGGTTCACATGATTAACATCCATGGAAATGACTTCAGGGGGTCTTGTGAGAGTTTTGTGTCAGCGAATGAGCCAAGCATGGACACTATGGAAGTAGGTCCAGATGCGGCGGGCTGCATGTGTTGTACATTGGTCGCATTTTTGTATTTGCCTTAGTTGTACATTGCACGGAGCCCTGTATTTACACTGTAACCTCTGGTTGAAAGGCAAGGCACACAAAGTCACAATAAACAGCGAATGAAGAGCACGTGTGGGGATGCAGATAAATCAAATGTGGCGTAGGACTCAGACTCCGATGCAAGGGAGGGGGAGAGTTGCTAGGCGGTGTTTCCCGCTTCAGCAGCCCGCATCAGTTGCCCGCAGCAGCAGCAGCATCAGCATCAGCCCGCAAGAGCAGCAGTAGCAGCCAGCCTTGCACTTGACTGGGTATAGAGGACTGACAAGCGCAGCAGAGGCAGCTGTCTAGTCTGTGTGATCGGCAGCGTTTTCACTCTGACTCACTTATTCGTCTGATCAAAGCTCTGTCATCGGCCGAAATGCTCCCTTTGTCAAGTCATTCCCTCTTTTCACACACTGGCCCCCCATTATACCGGCCCCTGTCTGCCCCCTGACAGCCTCTGATATTCGCTTCAGAGAAAAAGAACAAAAAACTGCATCTATAAAGGCTTCTAAATCTTCAAAACGTCTTAGCTGACCTGATATCTAGTGTAGTCAAGAACAGCGCTAGGCAGTCACTAGCAAAACACATTACTTTCACTTAAAATTGTATAATGTGCAGTAACACATGATTATTCCAATTGCAACCCCACTTTCAGATCGTAATAATGGCCGACTCTAGGTTATAACATTGAGCCACCGGACTTCTGACCAAAATTCACTTTTCCATTACAAGTAATATAATGGGTAGTCTTAATAGTGAGGCTTAATGTATCTCGCTGGTGTGGACTACAAGTCTGATCATCTGATTATGACGTCTGCCTCTGGCAGCTGGTGATATGCATTACATTTCTACAGTGTCGCATCAAAGATGGTCCAGTAGTAGCGACACTCTGTATAAAGCTACAAGAAGGTGACTCACATTTTCGTTTACTGGCAGTTTAATATCGTTAATTTACAGTTTCTGTCCTTGAGCTAAAGTGTGAAAGTCGACTTTAATTGGAAATTTATACAAAGGGCTGGAAGATGCGCAGGGCTTAACTCATATTGCCCAAAAATAAACAGTTGCTCATATCAATCAAGTTACATTAAAGATTATCTGCAAATTGTGTTAGGAGGGTGGAGTATTAGGCAATGAAAAGAGCTGGAATTAAAACCGAAAAACGGGTTGGATTTAATTCGTAAAATATTGCATGCTATTGAAATGTCAAGTTGTTGGCGCGCCTGCTACAATTCGGCATCAAACTAAATCAAATATGTGAAAATGAAATAAAACCTGGTCTGGGACGTTTCTGGCAAGCTATGTGGGGAAGGGGGTGGGGGAGAGAGGGGGGTTTATGAAAGCCAAATCGATGAAGGAATACAGACGTACTTGTCGCCTGCAGGGGGGAGTTGGAAGAAAAAGGCTGTTTTGGCGGTGAAGCTTGTCCTCTTGGGACACCATCTCTACTCCTCTCTTTTGATGTAGAACGTCCACGGCAGACTCCGATAACATCAGCCTGCCATGATGGTGATGTGCAAAATTGCCAACGTTCTGTGGCAGTCATAGAAAATTCAGCTCTCACACGCACATAATTATCATACTTGGAACCAAAAGCTTTAAAGACCATTCATGTGGCAAAATGCCATTTCATTATGGTCCATTTGTTTGCAGCTTCCCGCAATATATAGCTCAGTAACTCTTGTCACGTCAAAGTATATTACTGTTTTAAAGTGACATATGACTAAGGCTCGCTTTATAATATTACAAAAATTGATTTGTTGGCACTGGACAAAAATGCCATCAAAACTATGGATTTTGAATTCAAATTTAAGAATAAGACAACACGCTTTTAAGCTCAATTCATGTTTCATATGAAAAAATCACGTTCATCACGAACATAAATAAATAGGAATAATATAATACAATTTGCATTTTTAATTAAAGTTTTGACATATATCTTACATTATTTTAATTTATATATATCTAAAACACTGTTTTATTAAATATCACATCATGTACTGATACTTAACTATCATTTAAAACTTTAAAAAAGACATGCTATTTTTAGCTATTTCATATCGTACAGCACTTTAATACATAATTACATTTTGGCAATATAGTTACCCTTTCGTACAGCATAGTTTCATTCTGGCGTGATTTATTAACAAATCGCATGCACTGTCACGGAATCAGGTCACTCATGCTATCTTTTGAGTTGCAGGCAGTAATGCACAAGTTTTGTAAAGTGAATGACATTTATGTGATGTTTAGGAGATTTTATGTACATTTTGATGACTTTTTTGTGTGCTAAAATTCAACAATCAATAATAGCAGAAGCATTGAAGTTTTTATGCGAAAATGTGGATATAGTAGTAAATGGTGAATGTATGATTGATAATGTCCAGTACAAGCCATTTAAAAACGCATCCGCTTCTTATATCATATGGAAATACTTTCGTTTTCCTTCTTCTGTTGATTTTGTTTTCTTTAAAACGTTTTTTGCAAACCAACATAAAGCAATTCATTAATTTAAAAAGCTCAACTCATCAATTGTTTACCTTTAACCTACAACCTGTTATGCAATCTGTGACTCATAACAATAAGCAGAGGTTACGTAAGGACGAAGGAGCAATTAAGGTCGCGTGTCAACATCGTGTTATGTCATTAATAAGATTTTTGAAATTGTAAGAGGAATGAATAAGCATTGTTGTTTATCAATGACTTAAAGGCTGGAAAATCGTAACGTCAGCATTAAAATGCCAATTCTGTGCATAGCACATATGTTGTCATGAGATACGTAAAAATAAATAAGAATGTAAATACCAAAACTCAACCTTTTTCAGGAAAATACTTTTAATAAACTGCAATAAACATTTATTAGATGGCTGTCGGAGTGATGGAGTACTGTTTATTATATAAACAATTATTTTGTTGTAACAAATCATAAACTTGCAAGGTGTATAAGGTGGATGGAACTAATTCCAGCCTGGACCCAATTTAAGCCACTTTTGACTTCTTCCTTTTTCTGTGTTCCCTTGGGTCAAATTTGGCAAATTCTATATTTTGTGAATGTTTTCTTGACATGTTTTGAGATTCTAGGAGAGATTCTAGGAGGCCTTAGATAAATGCCATTTTGCGTTTAAATCTGTCTGTATTCCAGATAGCATTTGAGAGGGAGACATTTCTGGTTTGAAACAGAATAGAAAGCCAGTTAAACTTTTTTCAACTTGATAAACTTGATAAACTCATTTAATGGCATAATTATAACAACCTGTGTTGTGTCATTAGTCAAATACATGCTCCCATTCTCTTACAGTGTTTTTAATATGATGAGATATAGAGAGATAAGTATGTCAAATGAACCTAATTCCAGCTTAGCATGCCCTAATTCCAGCCACTAGGTGACCTAATTCCAGCCTACTCAGCATCTTTAATCCAGCCATGGCTGGAATTAAGACTACTTATTATGCTAATGTTTAAACATGCAAAAAGTGGCTCCTGTGACTGTATATGGGTTAAGGCCCAGATAATGTCTAAATTCCTTATTATTTGTGTATGTCTTGCACACAAATAATATATATTTGAAAATGAGGTGATCAAAATTAAATCGAAGCCAAATGTATAAATTTCAAATCTTCATGATTTTATAGATGTTATTGTAAAGTATGAGATATAGGGTAAAGTTTGGTAATATGGGTATACTTTTGTCTCGCTAATGCTGTGATGAAAGTTAATATAGAAAATGCATAATTCTTTTTGCTTGATTTTAATTAGGTAATGAGCTATACACCCTGAGCCTATATTATGAATATCCATAATAGTTTTGGAAAAGCATGGCTTAGAAAAATGAAATAAAATGCCCATATTAAACTGTACTAATTTCAGCTATAAATGCCAAAGTTTAATATGGGCAAAAAAATGCTTAATAGGAGCAGTGCTCATGTTAAACATCTATGGGCCCATATCTATTTTTCACACTTTATAATCCTACACAAAAGTCACAAAAGTGGTCTGAATCTGACCAGTACACTTCTCTGATATTATCCACATGTGATAGTTTTTTTAAAATGTTTCACTCCTTACATGATGACAATAAGTATTACTAAAGAAAGCATAAATCATCTATGCCCATATTACCCAACCATGCTGACATCACGTGGCCATTGCAAATGAGTGAGAATTAAAGAAAAAAGTATTCACAATGAAAAAACTTCAGGTTGATTATCTACACCAAATTAGCATATGCTACAGGCTTTACACTTAACAAAAACAACGAAAGAAATGATGGGTAAATATTTAAATCTGCATTACATGAAAACAATAGTGGCCTCAAATGTGCTGAGATGATGACCTTTAATATACTTGAAAATTCCACCAGGTGTGAGCATGTACCACTGACGGCTTACAGTTACTGCAAGGTGCCCATATTATACTGCTGCTCATATTACCCAACTTTGCCCAATATTTGAAGGCCATCACACTTGCTACCATTTTACAAAAGTATGAATTCAGGCAAATGGTTTAAAATTGCAAAATATTAACAATAGCAACCAATCGATAGTGATAGATTATGGTAATCTGTTAAATGACATCTCAAAATACCCTAGGCTGGAATAAAGACCAAAGGCTGGAATTTGGTTAATTTTTAAAGTTTTTGACATGTCTGATTTGAAGTTTTTTGGCATCAATGTAAATCAATATATTTTACTCAATTATAAGCAAATGTGTTGCAAATAACATAAATTCCGCCCTGTTGGTTTTTTAGGTGGCGAATCTCGTTGTCCTGGCGACTTTGACTGTCGCGGAGTGTAGCTGCCAATAATTGTTTCTTGCTTTTTATTTTTAATGTGTCTGAAATGACTGGTCCCCATAGTCTTTTTGGGCAAACGAGTTCGTCAGTTCTCATTTAGTCAATTTCATGAAGATCTTTAGTCACATTACTTACTTTTTATTAACGAAATGTCACTTTGCATGAAATTGAGACGGTCAAACTCGATAGACAAATCTGACTACCTCATCCACCCTATTTGAGGTTTGTCAAAATTAATCACGGTGATTAGTAATTCATTCTACTCTCTGTCAAAGATCTTATATGGCCAAACCTGGGCTTTTTTTAGAAGTTTTTCTGGGTTTTTAACGAACGTATGAAATATTATGCATGGGTTTGGTTATCTGTAGGTGTATGCTTGCATGAAGAATGACAGGATATAGACAGTTCCTTCCGTATATATGAAAGTTACAAGTTTGTGCCTGAACCAAACACACTCATATCATGCACAGAACAGTTGTGATATGGAATGACAGTTTTTAATTAAAAAGTAGCAGTGTCAAATTACACACGGTTGCCTGGAAATCTAGTGTAAGGGGTTGCTGGATCTCATTGGTATTCAGAAAAAAATAAAAAATACTGGTTCAAAGGGGAAATCAGAAAATCTGTTCGTAACATGCTACGACCTTTGGCTGCCACAAAGTCGTAAATCCCTTTAGCTGCAATCCTCGTTGGTTTAATGTGAAGTTGCCATATATCTGGTGAGTAATCTAGCTCACTGGTTTGTCAGAGCACAATACAACTCTTGCCCAACCAGCATATTTGTGGAGATGTATGACAGGCGTTTCTGAAACTCTAGGTGCCATATTCTCTATATCCTTAGTATGGCCAGTGTCACTCTCGTGGTAAACTGATTACAGTGGTTTACAAGCTGACGATATTGAGGGGAGAATGTATGAGGTTCAGACTGACCTCTGGGTGCTGCTATAGGTGGCGCTGTGAATAGAGAGGACACCAGGAGGGTGGGGGTTGCCCAGACCCTCTCAAAAGGCAGTACACACGCTCAGTGTTGGTTTTCATGATGAGCTGCAAGATTTAGTGGAGTCTTGGGAGGCCAGATAATCAGCAGTGTGCGAGGAGGCTGGCCATCATGCCTTCAAGGCCTGGTTCATGGGATGCAGGACAGTGGTCCCACCCAAGCCCATCAAATACGTCTAACGACATTGAGGTCAGTTATCTAAGTCAGGCTCAGCTAACTACCCCCTGCCCCCAGCAACGTGGTCGGCTGCCCAATGCACCCCTGTCCACCTACCCCTCCCCCTTGCTGCCCCTGCTGCTGCTGCTGCTGCTCCTGCTGCTGGCCTGTGCAAGTCTTGGCCGATTTTCCACTCACTAAATTAGCCCCTGCACTTGATCGATGATACTGCTTCGCTAAACTCGTTCACATTAGCAGATGCCGAGCGTGTTCCACTGTCATGAGCCTGTTTCAATTAGTTGTGCACTTCGAGGGATAGAACGAGCTGATCTTCTCATCTAAGCTGTAAAGATTTGTATTCCGCTAACACCCAGGGCCACCACAGCCTGCCAACTCATGGAAACCCCATATTTCAAGCTTTCCACCCTGACAGTCTCCCAATGCGCTAGTGCCAGGCGCCTGATCATGAGGCTCTGCTGCCTGTAAATGCACCAAAGAAAAGAAGTGGCTTTCAAGACCTTTCAAAAGTTGCACCCTCTGTCTTCGTAGGTAATACTACTACAGAGCTGAACAGACACACATTCTCAGCTGATGCATCTTCATTTGTGTCAAACATCTCGTTGTCCTAGATGTTCCCTTAGCCAGTCTGACTACCCTGAAACACCCATCTTAAGGGATCTGCCTAACGCCTTCTTCGCGTGCGCATCCCCACTAGCTGCTATTTTGCATCGGGTAAATCTTTGTTAGGAAAGGTTGAAGGACTTTATCACATGTTTTGGTCGTATTACTGAGCTGGTGCTCTGTTCTGCTTCTTTTTGAACCATCTACAGCTGCAGTGCCACATTCTCCAGTATCGATGGCAAAGTCATCAATTTGCAAAGAGGGAGATCTCAGTCATTCAAATTGCATGATATACAAAAGGGAAATGGAACTTTCTGGCCGGGTCCTATCAGAACAGAGCCATCTGCAAGAATGTCATTCAAGCTGACAGAAGCAATTTTGCAAGTGGGGTCCTGTTAGGCGAGATGGGTGTCACCGGCAAAGGGCATCGTAGATTCGCAGACGAGCACTTGGGAGCTGCAGCGTTCATTAGGACCTGACAGGCCATGGTTGCAGGAGTCGTTAGTGACACCACGGCCCTCGCACGCCGCTTGGCCACGCCCCCGAAGGAGTGCGCTGTCGTCGTTGCACTTCCGGTGAGCTCGTTAAGACCCGATGGACTAACAGTGAAACCTGGCTATTAAGACCAGTCTTGGTGCTCCTTTAATGATCCCACAGATAAGGAGGTCTTTTAAACTGTCAGTACCACACACACAAAGACAGGAATAACTCTTAGAGTCCAATTAGGTCGTCTTACCTAACGTAACTTTAACTTTGGCTTAATAGTGAGGTGGTTAAAGTCGGGTCCCACTGTAGCTGAAGACATACACGTCTTTTTGTGCAAGGGTTGGTGTTCCCTCCGACTCTTATGTTTCTCTTTGTCTGGATCTCATTATCTCCACTTACTGCTAAGTCCACAGCCTTGCACACAATAGACACATTTAAATTGCTAAGCCGAGTTTTCTCCTTCTTCCAATCATCTTGGAATGAGCGCAACTAATTAAAGTGGCTTCCAGGAGAAACCCAGATGACTTGACAAAGGAGTGTCATTACGCCTTTTAATAAAGACAGACTTAAAGGAAGTGTTCCATGGTATATACGATCGAGTCTTTTCCAAGGCAGTCGTTCTGAGGTAATGGCTCTCCGCCAATCCACTTGTCTTGCCAACTTCTAGAACGAGCAAAAAACTCTTTGCGTGTCATAGATTTTTTGGTCGGCATTTGTCTTGATCAGATAATGCTATATATATGATACACTGTAAAACTAACAAAAATGCCGATATTTAGAGGAAAAGCTAGCTCATGTTTCATGCTTGTGGTTATAAAAGAGATATAGATATAGTTGCGGTGTAGTTCATATGCTATTTAATATTAGCAAGCCCTGACTTGTTAATGTTGTAGACTAACAGGTCACTAGTGAAGGGTTTGTCTTGCACTGTAGTATTTATAATTATGCACGAACTAAAAAAAAATGCAACTTACTTTTATGCTTACAATGTATTCCCTTTGACAAATTCAGTGCACATATATTTTTGGGCATATCCAAAATATCAGAGTATTCTTGGTAAATAATCAAAAATTGTCTGTCTTGGAAAATAACATCACGATAAAAAAGAACTGATTAATATCCACTGGATACTGGTCATTCATTAACGTTTGTGATGTGAGGAACTTTATGTTACACGTGTGCCATAGAGAAACGTGTGACAGATTGTGCACACTGCCTTTAGTGTTTTTGTGGTTTCATTTATATGGTTGGTTCTATCTTCCTAATGTGTTATCCAAGTGTATGTGTTGACTTGTCTGTTATGTGAACCCCGTTGACATCAGAAAGTCATGAGTTCAAAGAAACTTCTCGGTTACATCATGATAACATGCTTTTAGGTTGGTGTGAGAGGGGAGGCACATTAGATGGTGAAATATGTCAGCCTTTAGTGCACTGTATTGATTGATGTGCCACTTAGTGTGTGCCGATCTCCACATCAAAGGTGAACGAGCTTACATACTCTTTTTTGCATCTGAAGGAAAGCTCAGTGCAAACATGGAGATGCTTGTCAGGCTCCAGCAACAAGACAAGAAAAGCAGTATGAGGCATGGCCAGTATCAAATATTAAGGAGGAAACGACTGTCTCATTGAATCCCTTTGCCTTCTTGCTGAATCTTGCTTTTTTGTTCTTATTTTTTGCTTGCTTGCTTGCTTGCTTGCTTTTGCTTGTCTAGTTGCTGTGCTGTCTGTGGGTAACGCGTGATACACAGCTCTTCTGAGGGCAGCCTACTCAACTAAGGCACTGGCATTTTCTCTGGAAATCCTATCTCATTAGAGCTACGGATGCAGGAGAAGTGGACCATCCGCTCCATTTGTCCTCATGAAGCAGGGATGCTGCACGCATTCTCCATCAGTGTGCCGCATCCTTATCTTTCTGCCTCCCTGCCCAACCTGTCAGCCAGGCTGCCTCCTTGGTCCCTGCCCACTGGCCCAAGGCCTTCTCTCTCTCCCCAACAAATACAACCGGCCATCCAATTGAACAAGTTTAATGGCCAAAGCATTCACAGAAACCCACATTAATGCCGTGCTGCAGGAATTAAGAGCTCGTTTGCATTTAAATCCTTTGTTTCATGCAATTTACGCGTGCACACCAGCTGAGCTGTGGTGTTCTGATGAATGGAGCATTTTGAGTGATTACTCTCGCCTAAGATATTACCCAGCAGCTGCCTTGGTGTGCACATGGTTCGCTTGCAGACATTCGATCAGCCAGAAAGTTCATCATTCATTATGAATAAACTTTGCACTCCCTGGCCTAAACCACTTATTACGAATGCAACTACATAATTAGATTGTTGCATGTTCAGTTGGATCTTGGGATGGTTGCCCGTTCCATGCAGCACCAAAAGCCAGCATGGTGACCTAAAAATGCTGAGACATTTCTGCACTCACAACTTGGTATCCGCCAGGGGTCGTACTGGCATTTGCTTCCTGGAAAACCACTTCGCGTGTTTTCGTGACAGGAGAGCCCTCGTCGCCCTTTGATATCATCTAGCGGTCATATACAACTATAAGATACTGTTGAACTTGATATTTCAACCTCTCTAGGCTTTAGGTTGGTGCATTCTGTGTACGACTTGAAAAAAAACACAACAGGACCATCTTAGTTTCTGTATTAACCACAAGGAGCGCTTCTGTGCAGTGTCCTTGAGCTCGCAAACAACTGACACACATTATAGGTTGATGGATATTGGATAACGCTTGTTATTTTCCCCTTATTTTTCCCCCCTTGCCAATGAGTTTGACTTTCTATCGTCTATTAAATGCAGATTCAATTGCCCAAGGTGCCATTTGATAGAGTTATATGTGAATGGGCTGTGTCCTGCATTGTGTTGATGGGAAGGGGGCGTCTTTACTTTGGTGTGGGGTATAACAAGGAGCCCTGGGATCGACAACATCTCTCTGCAGCTTCTTTAATCATACAGGTCGATGGCTAAGAGCACCTTCACACGTTCTCTCTCTTCCCTTTCCATGTCTTGCGTCCCAGAGCAATCGATGGCAATGAACCACCATCCATCATAATACGTGTCTGCGTTTGTATTGGGCGACGCAGCGTTACCAAGGGAACGCCGCCTTACGTGAATCTTTGATGTTGCAGACATTCTTGCACGTGGCCCGGCGGTAAAAATGTCCTTGAGGTGTCCTGTGACTTCTGGTGACCTTATAACGGAAGGGAGAGGAACAGAAGCGGGCCGATGTGCTGCTAGTTAACCCCATCGGCCCCACCCGCCTTCCCACCATGCCTTTCACCACTCCACTTCCTGCCCGCTTCTCCATCCGGTTGCCTTTGGTGAGTGATCGCTGACTCGCGATTGACTGGAATTATCCGCCAGTGTAGGACGGGCTTGGTCGCCCCCTCTAGCCTCATCCATTTCCAAAGTTGTGATTACTTGCGCTGGAGGCAATGACTTGGCCGGGCGGCTAGGGAACGCAGCCCCCAGCCATGGACTGCCAATGAGCCTTTCTAATGCACCTGATGGCTAGCCTCATCCAATCTCACACACTGACACACATTAGCGTCTGTTGAGGCACTTTCAAGACACGCTCAACTCATCTGTCCTGCAAATACCCCTTTCTGTCACAATCATGAATAGCCCTGCAGTCGTGGCCATACAATTGCAAGTACAATCTAATATTGAGTGTACCTCATCCCCTTTGATGTGAAACTTTGTCCCTTATTGCTAAATACCATCTGAGCAGCTTAAATAACTAATCTTTTAGAACGTCGTACTCATTAAGAACCACGTGAGTGCCACAAATTACGTCTCTTACCATTCTCTGCTGGGAGGCCACCGTTATTGGCATTTGTCGGCAACCTTGAAGAAGTCAGTTAAGAGCTACAAGTGGCGACGCCTTGTGTCCTTCCCACCAGCAACTGCAAGACGCCAGAGGGCACTGCGATGCACCTTCCCACAAACAACAAGAGTAATCCCAGTCCTGATAAAAAAATTAGACTAAGATGTGCACAATAATTATTATGTTTTAATTAACGTTTGAATTAATATTCAGTGAAACTTTAGTGCCATGTCCCTCACAATTTAGGGGTCTTTAAATTGTTTGATGTGGTCTACAAGCAAGGTTCCACTTTATGTTGAACTACCTAGATATTTCTATCAATTTAAAAATATGTGAAGAAAAAGTAGTATTCTTTTATTGGCCACCAGTTATTTTGTATGTTACACTAGAATCACATAGCTGCATCATAAATAAATTAAGACAGTGATTTTAACATGAAAAACATAACCATAGAGAGACTGCTCACTATCCTTCAACTTATTGGCCTACATGTATTTATCAATATAATTTCAGAACATTTTGATTAACGATGTATGAATGCCACACAGTAGCGTAGCTATGAGGGGACAGGGGGCTGATGCCCCTCCCCCCCCCCCTCCCTCCATCGCAGATATTGCAGTGCTGACCAAGGAAAACCGCAGCTGTTACTCTACCACTCTACCAAAAAAAAAAAAAAATGCCAGTCCCCAATTGTTTATTACTGCCATGATTGTTTCTCAGTTAACCCTGCTTAAATATTCCAATGTCAGGTTCTACAATAATCAGGTAAACTGTTATATAAAGTACATTTTAAAGAATAAAATCTGTAAGAATCCATGCTTGAAACAATGTCACAGCCATCAGTATAACATAAATTTACACATCATGTTCAAAATGTTATTGCTTGGTTCCACAAGTCTGAAGTAAAACATTTCCACAATACTGTTCTATACAAAATGACATTGGTTCCCACCATTGACCATGCATCTATCTAAGAGACAAGGTCCCTGTTTCCCACATTGTAGTTTTGCAATATTCAGTACAGCAATTATAAATGATATCGTCTGTTTTGTGCCTTAATTGACACCACTAGGGTACCCCTAATTGTCAGCAATATTATTGAATAATATACTTTACTGATTTAATGTGGAACGTGTTAATCAGGGAGATATATTACCATAATTATACACATGTACAATCAACTGCATTAGACTTATATGGATTAGATTTTTCAGATTTAATCATCATGATAATATGACATTCATGTTACAGGGTTCTTTGGCCATCATCCTGCTATTCATCAATCCTGCCGCTGTTCTGGTATATACTTTATAAAATTAAGGTCCATCACTGGATCATGAATGCGTCTCGAGTCAGATAATGACTAAGTATACATTTTCCAGCTGCCCCAACCCCCCCCCCCCCCCGATTCAGACCTTGGCCCCCAGCCCCCCCCCCCCCATTCAAGAAGGTCCAGCTACGCCACTGAAGCCATAGCCAACGAAATTAAGTCAAAAGCAAGTTACATTGAGAAAGAGAGTAAATGCTTCAAGAATTGAGTTGTGACGGGAATTATTTTAACCATAGACATTGATTTTAAATGTTTCAATTTTTTTTAAAGCACTTAGCAGAAAATCTAGATTAACAAAAGGACACAAATATTTGATTCAACAAGATTAGTTTCATTTTATCATTTATAGTACCATACAAAATGTGAATCTTTATAGATCAGATATGCATGCAAACCAAAAAGTGGTTAACACGAGATGGCGTTCGCATCCAATTTATTTGCAACACAGTTACAGTAGGGGCCATGTCAGGAAATATTTGTGGATTATCTATCTATCTATCTATTTTATGCAATCTAACCTAATCTAATCTCCTTAGATAGTTTCAAAATAAACTTAAGTATAGTTAAGGTCACTTTAATAAACTTAAGTATAGTTAAGGTCGCTTTGAAGTTAAGGTGGACACTATTACAAAGACAATTGAACGGATTAAGTTATCAGATATTGTGTAATGCGAGAATTTACCAATTAGTCTTAAGTCTGCGTCCAATATAAAGTATTTATATTAATTGTATTAGGATACCATGCTTTTGGGATAGAATTTGTAATTTGTGAGCACAAGGTGTCGAATATTAAAACAACTAAAGTTACATAAGCATTGTTTTGCTCATGCAACCTATAGGTTCAATTGAATGAAGTTTTTAGACATTGCCGTGTGCTACTGAAAATACCAAAATATACTAAATATGTAACATGGGATAAACCACTCTCTTCAAAAACTTCAGTTGGGAGCGACATGAGTTTATCTCATACAACTGATCTTGTTGCTTTGCGAATTATACTGCAGATGTCGCCACGAGGCAGTTCTAGTGACTGCTGCTCGGAAAAGACGTTTGCCATCCCCAGGGAAAAGGCAATATTCACGAATACAAAACTGTCTGACATTCCTAGATGTATCACTGTGCTCTGCTATGTGATTTGTGTAAATGGCATATAGGTTTATGTCATTTCGGATGATGCCAAAAATCTGAGAAGCGTTGCATATGGGATGGTAGTCTATGTGAGAAATTTCATTTGGGATGACAATGTAGTTTGGTTTTGTTTGAACCGGAAAATATCATATTGCAAAAAATAAAAGTATCAGATTTTGCAATTTTAGCTACAGTGAGTTTCATACAATGTATTGTGTGTCATGTATTCACAATTAGTTCGACAAAAGTCGGTCTATACATTTTTTTACACGTATAAGTGAAACTGATAATCACCAAAATTACTCAAGCAAATCTCAAGCCAACATTGCTGACAACCAACAAGGCACTAATGACAGGTTGCATGTTTCAGAGCAAATTGATAAAATATTTTAACCATGTTAAGTTGCTCTAGTGAAATGAGAACAATTTAAATTTAGCTGAACTTGCAAAATGCACCCATATTCGTGAGGTAAGGGTACTTAAAAGGTGTCTTTTCTCATCTGACATGATGTGCAACTGCCGGGGCCCATATGTCCCTGAGTTAGCTGGGGGTAAATTGCATGAAAGGGTATCTGAGAGGGTTACACTGTTACCCTCATGTAATAACAGGGCGGTGCAGTGCCTACCCACAGTGGCGTGTTCTTAGCTATCTGTTGACACAATTGCAGCTCACACGGCAGGCTTCATTACCCCAAATTACGCATGCCTACTAAATTGTTCAGCAATTTTCTCCATTTTACAGACAACACTGGTAGTCTACTTCTCTTTGTGGGAAAATGCATCCCCCGAAGTACAAGTGAACTTCCAACAGTCATCTGGCAGTACATTTTCATAATTTGATTCACCGTGTGACAAATTGCAGCCAAATATCACAGTAATGTATGAAATCACAGCAGTCCAGACATTATTCATGACAAATGATAAAGACTGCCGCCTTGTCATTAAAATCATTATCATAATCTTGTCAGCTTGACAATGTTAAGAAACTGTGACCTGGCACGACTGTTTCAAAAGACAAAACTGTAAAAAGGCTCAGTCATGGTATGGCGAAAGTATAGCATTTACTCAACTTATGGCAAATCAAATTTATAATACAGTCACCCCAAAAATGTTCAGACATTGTTTATTCTTTACTTTTATAAAAATTGTAAACTCCAATGATGAAGGCATTGAAATGACAGCCATAGACAACCACTGAAATGTTTCTTTCAATGGTTGTACCATGGAATCTGATTACACTGTAAGTTCTTTAGGTGGCATGATATTTTGTATTTCCTATAGCCTATTGTGCAATAAGTTGCCTGAATTTAGTGTTATTGACTAAAACATATTGTGCAATAATGAATATTATAGATAAGAATTGATTGGATGACTGTTTATACAGTCAATAAATATACACAAACAGTTTCCGCAACTTAAGCATAAAGAATGATATAATATCTTGTTTCTAATTTTAAAGAAACAGTTTATGTTGATTGCTACATTTCATACATACGCTATTTTCAAATTATATACTTACATTGCATATTATTGTATTGTTTATATCTTAGTACCATAGTTCACTTAATTAAATTGCCTTAATTTGCCTATGGTAACTACTCCTTTAAAGAAGCAGCTGATTTGCCTTAAATTTTCTGGTAGATCCTTAAACTATCGATTTGAATTTAACTAGCCAGATCTACCTTAAATGACCCAATTTAATTGCCCTGTTTGATGAGTCTTAAGGACAACTGAAAAAGCAGTCCTTGTCGTAACTTTAAAATGATCACGGAGTGCTAATTTGGAGATCGAATGACAAAAAATGCCAAGTGTCTGATCAAGTGAGTCACGGCTGAGGAGCTTGAATTGGCCGTCAATGACAATAATGAGTTGCTCAATTCCTGTCTTCTGGAGATGTTTGGAGGAAATGTTTGCATAACGCACGTGCACTCTGAAAATGGAGTGACTCTCATTACCAAACAAACTGATGCAGTTGCTGAAGCAGGCCGAGCAGAAGATGTTGGGCTCTGTGTGAGTGGTTATTAAATACAGCATTGGCCTCACCTCACTAGAGTAAAAAAAAAAGAAAGAAAAAAAAGTCACTTGAATTTTATTCCCGTTCCACTGTATTTACCATGATGTTATTAATTAATGAGAGCACACCTTTGAATATTAGGGTATATTTCCCTTGTACTCTCGGTGTCTATGTTGAGGCAAAAAGACCCCACAAATGAGGTAAATGTATAACATGGGCGGACTTCTCTCTCCCCATCAAGCAATCAACCCTCGTTAGCGGCGAGAACTTGCCTTAGAGGGCTGCACTTTCCATATCTATCTATCTATCTATCTATCTGGTTTAAAAGAGCCCTTTATGTTGATGTGAAGGCTCAGAAGGGCCCAGCGTCTCTGGCGTAGTTCCGGGTCAAAGGTCATGTATAGCACGTGCCACTCACGTTTGTGACATGCGAGTCTAGTTCTTCAACAAACGACCGGCTAAAAAAGACACACAAAATCTGATCCCACCACTCGTTACGCAACACAAGAGAACTAAACCCCTTTTCTAAGGCATTCACATCTGGCGGCCTTTTCCCCCGACTTCATAATTGAAAATTAGTCCTTGGTCTTTCCGTTTTAAATCCGCTATGTCAACAATACAGATGTTTGCGGGAAACCGCATTCAGCGCCCCCTCGCGTTAAAAACACCAGCGGAAGAAAGTGTCTACTAAATTAGAGAAAACAAGTCGACATACAACAGAATAAGGGGAGCATAAGGGGAATTTGATTGGGAAATGAGGTTGTTTAGCTGGCTGGCCATGCAGGGCTTTGTTGGACCTCTCCTCTCGAGATTTCCGAATCATACGCTTGAATGCGTTTCTATGGAAACAACGCCTCCGTGACCGACGCCCTAGATGGCGCTCCTGTCGCCCTATGCTTTTGTTTATACATGATGAATTACCGCAGGATGTGCGTGTATAAATATTTACTGAACAGTAAAGAAGTTTTTGTGAAACACGAAGGAGAGCTCTAAGTGCTTCTATTATTCCCATGCCTAATTTAATATAAGTCTCCAACATCAAGGGTACCTGGGGGGGGGGGGGGATACCTCCCCTGGCTTCACACCCAACTTCCACAGGTGCACAGTTTAATTGTTTGTGACCAATCAAGCTATTTAATACTTTTCTGACCGGGAGGAAACAAGCGTATATGGTTATATATTTTTGAATCCATTCCTGAGTAACCATATTATTGACCATCCCACCTGTTCCAGGATGAACTAGTAATGACGTTTTCTCGAATTCCCAATGTTACTTTTAGATGCTGGAAGCTGGTACAAAGGGGATTCCTTGCAACTTTTTTGGTATTCTTGATGATTGTTTTTGCAAGGGCATTGTATGCTAATTTCATGTTGAGTATGCCTGTCAATCAATACCGTTTATGTTAAACCAAAGGACGGGGTATACTTTTTTGCCGCAAGCATAGCGACTTATAAATATAAACAATCTGTTTGCTGTTTCAAAGTCAAAGGAATGAATCAGAACAGACTCACAGTTTCACTCTGTTCCACCCTTAGCTGATGGTGATACCCCACCCTATACCCCACCCGCTGTGAGCTGTAGTGCTGGTCTGGCGCTCCCTGCCCGACAATCATTGCTCTGAAATTGCTCAGTAATTTCTGCAGATCAGGGTAGTACACACGAACATGGAGTGGCCAGAGACCTATTTTACTGTGACGGGCGATATTGAGGGAGGTGACGAGGCGTCCGCTGAGGGTTTTTGCGGCCGCTCGGGGGAGGAGGGGGCCGGTAAATCATGACCATGTTGATTGGCGGTCATGAGACAGGGCAGGGAGAGGCAGAGTGAGGCCGAAAAAGATAATGAGGAAGTGCCAGTTTTTCACGCTATGCTTGACTCCCAATTAGCTTGTCTTTGACGTCCTGATTTGATTAGTTCTACTCTTCGTCATCCTGTGTCCTGCTGCTGCAGCTGCCCCAAGCCCTCATCATCAGCATCATCAGCATCATCAACACTATAGTAGCATCATCAGCCATCATCAGCTGTTTATGAATTATACTATAGCTACTTCATATGAGGCACCGTCATGCAAAGTATACAGTGGTTGGACTTTTCCATAAAATAAATGTCAGTCTGAGCCCAAAAAAATGTATCAGGAAAATTCTGGGAGTGCTGTTATTTCAAAATCTTGCAGGTGTCATATCTGTGGGCCTACATAGGGGCATACAGTGTTTATATAGTACACTGTAGTGTGGGAAAATTGACATCTATTCAAATTGAGAAAACTTGTCTTGAGATTGGAATATCAGTACCTAAATGACTACACATAGAAGCCTTCACCAGGAGGCTAGGGACAATGCGAATTTCCTTTTTCATTCATGATTGTATTTGATTCATGGTCAACACAGCATCAGTTCATCCCTGATTAATTCTCGGACAAACTTATTCATGAAAGTGTCTCGAATTGACGAATGTGTGCAGTTCAGGCAACTCCTAATTTGGTGGGAGGCTTCTGTATTCAGATTCAGACATGGCATGAGCACATTTCCATGTAACTGGCAGCCTGATTGATGTCACTGGAGAAGCCATTCAATCATGTGATGCAACACCCATAAAAAGTAAAGAAGGACGAAAAAAAAGCCACGTTTTGATTGTGTGCCATCACCCTTTGCATGTCACAGTTCTGTCACTCTTGCTAAAGCTGTCACAATCAGCTTCGTCTCATAAACTCTGGAAAGAACGTGAAACGTTAACCACAGTTATATGGAAAGGGTTAATCAGCAAACATTGTAATTGGCCATGGCTTTGTGACGAACCATTGCTTTTCATTTGTCAGTCTCTGTTTTCTATCTGTAGATATTACCGAAATGTCCAACAGGAGAGATGGAACGTATGCTTCGTAATACTTCGTAATACTGACCTCCCAAGTAACAAGAAAAGCTGTCTTTAAAAAAGACACCTGTACCAGATTTTGTTTGAGATTATTGTAGATTGTGCTGAATAAAGATTTTTTTGTTTGCTTTTTTTTTGTAAATGGAAAAATTACTTTAAATGAATGACATGTAAACATATTTATTAAAAAAAAAAAACTTTCCTCTGGTTGGATTTGTACCCAGGTCCTTCAACCCCTACTTTTAATCATACCAAGACAAAACCATTTGGCCACTGCAGCAGGCTATTTATAGGACAACTTTCCTTGGACTAAATAACAGTCAAATGTAGGCCATGTGGTCAATCCCTTGTAAGACCCATGCTGTGTAGCTTGTTTTATTGCAGTTAAATACCATGGTTATCCATTCATTTATGTCTAAAATGTTAATTTATGCATTTTGCATACATTTGGTACCAATATTTGGCTAAAATCGGCTGAAACTGGTCATAGAGCAACACAGCTACAGAACTACCTTATATGGGCATGCACAGAAAGTGATGATGAAACTGTACCAATCCTCCAATAAAATAGTAAACCTGATCATAGAAGTACCTCTTGAGCAGTAGGATATCTTAAGTTAGAGGTGTTCTATAGATTTAGATCTGGTACAAAAAAGCAGCAACTGACATATCTATACTTGGTGTTTGGGTGTGTGTTTTTGTTTTAGTGATTCTGGCTGCATGAGTCAACAATACAAACGATAGAAGTATTTCATACCTTATTCTCAACTAAAGTTTGACACATCAATATAGTTCCATCACCGTAGAGACAGCCTATAGATCCAGCTAGGAATATGTGCAATATCAATACATTTCATGCAGTCTCAAACAAAAAACTTTCACAGTCAAATGCATTGACTTGGAAAATAGTCTCATAGACTTGGAAGGAAACTCCAGAGGACGTCATGTGAGTACAGGACTCTCATTGGTGGAGGGACTGCCTTAACCAATGGGAATCTTGTACTCACATGACGTCCTCTGGAGTTTAGCTTCCATGCCTTCCAAGTCTATTAGACTAGTTTCTAAGTCAATGAATTTGGCTGTAACATTGAAGAATGACCTCTCACTTTCGTGGAATATGGAATCAACTTTGAACAATTTTTAAGGTTTTTATGCAAATGCATTAAGACATTATTGTGTCAAAGATGGCTGGGCACCTTCAAAGCATGCTTTGCCACGAGTCTTGGTATTTTGGTCAACATGAAAGCGTGGCCTTAGTAATAATCAAAGGGGGGCAGTGAGGCTGGCGTGTCTGTGACAATTACAGGTGATGATCCATGGGATGAGGGGTCTGTTCATCTTTGGCCCAATTTGCCTCCTCATCCTGCCCTGCTGGCCCATCTGGTGATGCGGCTGCTGCAGCTGGGCAGAGTTAGGACACATTATGGCAACCCTGCACACTCATCATACTGCTACAATAGGATGCTGACAGCCAGCCTCACATGTAAACAGCAGCAGAGAATACAAGAAGGACCAGGCCACACAATGGTCAGCAGAGGCTTTGTCCCCTGGTCAGTCTGTTAGTGCCCCTATCAAGGAGCCGCACCCTCTCATCTGCCAACCCCACGCCTCCTCCTCTTATCGCCCTGGCCCAAGTAGCTTTGTAAAACTAATATGCCATTAGACTTATATTGTTCCCTTCCTTAATGCACGCCTCTCAAAGGCTGTATTGCCATGATAGGGTATAGAGGGTAGTTGGGATGCAAACACCTACTGCCAAGAAAATTACCCTTGTTAAAGACTCACTAGCATTCCATATTTATACCCCCCACCGAGTGCATACTAATAGGTGGTGTTTGAAAAATAACATATTTCCATCAAAGTATACCAAACAAAAGGGTTTCCTGTTCTTTTAAAAGACAAAAAGTCAAAACATTAGTACATTTTTAGCATGAAATTAGAGACGGATAATGTGAAATATATTGACTCTGAAGCACCTGTGTCAACTGGGTTTAGCAATAGTCGCATTAAGAAGAAAAACCAATTGTATGGGCATCTGATTGTTTTGATGGGGTTGGGATGATTTGAACGTGCCTTTCTGGTGGTTTGCTTGCTCTTCCTGACAGCTTTATACATCTCCCAGATTACTTTTTGCTTTGATTCTTTTCTATCCTTTTCTGGTTTCAGCCTTGACTGCATCTGCTGTTTGAAGGGCCCAGCTGACACAGACTTTCATCAGGCTGGATTTGAACTTCCATTCACACCACAGGAGCTCGGGTTTTTCTTTTTGGACAACAAGTCACTTGTGATGAATATCTTGTGACACCCAGGGCATGGGCCCATGGGGTATAAAAAGATGAAATTTTCTGGTGGCCAACTTTCCCTGCGACAGCTAGCATGTCGTAAAGAATCTCCCGAGTTACCATGGCAACACTTTGCTGGTGATGGAGATTTCATTCTGGATGATTTGATGTTAATTCAGAATAAATGCGCATCCCATATGGCCGTATGGGGGCGGGGCTGGGGACTCTTGAGGCCACTATCGGGGCCCCCTAGTGGCAGGGGAGGGGGTGAAAGTGAAATCTTTTTATGCAGATTATCAGCAGCTTCACCTGGCATTAATGGATCCCAGTCAGCCTTCATTAGGGCCCAGTTGTGGCCGACCTGATTTCTTTTCACTGTAACGTCAGATAATGGGAATCTTAGCATTCAAAGGACATTCGGAGTTGCCAACATAAGCCGCTCACTGCTTTGCCCTGCCATTTGATACACTTTCAATGGACAGGATAGAGTGACCAGCACTTCACCCTCATCCTATCAAAAGCTTCTACGCATTCCTTATGCTGCTAAATGCTAACCCGTTTACTCTGCAACGTGCTTCACTTCCATGCAAAACCATCACAGGCAATTCTTTGTCACTGTAAGTCCAAACGTGAGTCACATGATGTGACCAGGGGGCATTGTTATTGCTGAGAAAGATTTTAATAAATGCAATCTTGCCCAAAAGTTAACATCCGCTTGAGAAGAATCAATTTCATTATTTACATTCCAATAACAATCTAAAAATTTCCTTAATTTCTTTCAAAGGTCTTTTAATTTGAACTTGAGTTATTGTATTCACACTTCATTCAATATATTTTGCTAACTGTGTGTAAGCTTTTGGCAACCACTGTAATTAATTATATAATAACTCTAAAAAAAAAAAAAACATCTGATTATATTTACATACTTTACAAAATGAGAAGTACCCATGATGAAATAAACGAATAAATTCAAAAACTACAAACGGGTAATGAAAAAACCAAAACCAAAAACAACTTCTGTGCGATTTTATAATTATGAATATGTTAAAAGATCACTGATTTGCAGCCGTTTTAAGAACACAGTATTTCTTATTGCTTATTTCGCCCAACAGTTCATATAATAAAGTGTCATGCAGAAATGCGATCTATTCTGAAATTGCAAATTGAAAATTTTAAGCTGCACGGTTTGGAGGGACTAATATTTGTGTAAGAATTACCACCAGTGAGTGAGGGCTCAGTGAGTGCTGAGTGAGGGCAGAGGGAGAGCCACCAGCTCAGTGAGGTGTCGTGGTTGGCTGGTCACAGATGGCTTATAACTCTTCGGTGCCTGCTGGCCCTCTCTCAGTTGAAAATGTTACACAGAGCAAGGGTCCTTACTTTTACGCTTAAATGGTTGTTGGTTCGTTCCTGAAGTGTCTGCATCATCTTGTCAAATATGCCGTTTTCTTTTATAATCTTGCTTTATTCTCCTCAATTCCTTTCACTTCTTTTCATTCCTCATTTCCATGGAGACCCCTTCTCACTCTCAGCAATGTGCAAAAGCAACGGACACTTTTCTGGAACAATTTTCATGACATTGTGCACCAACAAAACCTGCCCCTTGACAGATTTTTCAAAACACAATGCAACTAACTGGCACGCTCGGCCCACGTGCTGTGGTTGTGCCTCAAGTGGCCATGTCATCAGTTTGTGTCTATTTGTTTCTAATACGATTTTAAAGGGCCTATAGCGCAGTCAGAATTGAAAAGAATGAATTAATTTGTCACCAGAACGTATTCATTTTAGTAACATAGACAGGCACACACTCAAGTGGTGAAATATGACCTGTTTGAAACACTGGATTTGATGTACAAACGAACCTAATGTATTAGGCCATATATAATAGGGACTCTACCTGAACTTTGACCCAATGTATCTATTCGACACTCACAAATGATACCACTTTGCAATCATGGGAAGTTTGAATTAGAATCAAGTTTGATCCGTTTAAAAAATAACTGCAAATAAATATGTATGTAAAGTATCTAAAATTATTATAATATTGCTATAATTGATCAAACCATATCACTGTACAGAAGCACTTGTCTTATATCCAATGGGTTAAAACAGAATTTACCATCACATATTTTACCCCCTTATCCTACTGATTCTATTTTCAGATAGTTCCCACAGCTCCACGTGGGCATGACGCGGGGTGTGGATGGCACGTGCTAGGAGCGTGGCGCTCATGACGCTCCGTCACGACGTCATTTGTAACACCTTCCGTGATACGCAGTAAATTGTCAGTAATCTGTTCCACAGGAGAAGGGGAGTGTATTCACAACAAAGGCATAATTCAGAAGAATACAAGGCATGGAGTAATGAGAGCAAATAGAGGTGTAATTAAATGCTAATTGCTGGGATGGTGTACACTTTGTGTGTAATTATTTGTTTGTAGTTTTTTCCCCTCAGCTGATTTAACTTTTCTTTGCATGAAATCGTTTTGAAGGCATAGCATAATCTTTAATAGGGTCACTCCATGACGATAGTTTGTGGTTAGCAAATTTCAAATCCAAAATAGTGGTTACCAACTCCAAAGTACGGACGGAGTCTGCAGAAGTATGTAAAACTGCATTCCCAGCATGTATTATGTTCTAACTGCAGCACGTTGGGACACTTCCCTGCTTTTGTAAAAATTAAAAAAAGGAAATAAAGAAATAAGGAGCCTCGTCTACCTACATCCAGCTGCCTTGGCATAATATAAACGTAAAATTAAAGATTTTGCCTTGTCATTATATCGCTGAAACTGTACCAAACCACATTATAACAGGCTTGTGTTTTTTTTGTTTTTGTTTCACAACAACCTTGTACCCCTCTCTTGTACACATTTTCTTTCCTCCAGATAAGGCAACTTACAAGCCTATATATGGCAGAGGATACTGACATGAACATTTGCCACATGTTCCAGCAGAAGGGCGGAGACTGGGTGCCCTGACCTGCCATGTTGCCAGCCACATACAAGGTGTGTTGCTTCTCTCAAGTTTATGAGTCAAACTCTCCACCCAGATGACCGACCAGAGACTCTCTTGTCAGCGTATGCAACAGGCATGTTTGATGTCTTCCTGGTTCTGGCTTTCTTCAAATCGTCAACATTTCCGGTGATCCAGTGATCCACTTCCGGTTAAAGAGAGCGAAGGATGCCAACAGATGGAAATAAATGTTTAATTTCATACAACTTCTGCATTTTTTAAAACTTCTTCTGAATGAAAATGAAAGGTATAGATAAATGGCGATTAGGTCCAATTCGAATCACAACGATTGGTATCTGGCTCATCATCAGTGCAGCACATGGGGTTCAAACCTATGTACCCTGAATCACAGCCATGGAGGCAGACCATGCTAACCCCCACCCCTCCTTTAGTTTATCTTTTTCAAGAGAAAGTAATATAGCAAGTTGCATACCAGTGAGGAAGAAAAACAATGATTTTAAAATGCAATTTGATCATGAT
The DNA here is from genome assembly GCA_932294295.1 of Alitta virens. Lineage (NCBI taxonomy): Eukaryota > Metazoa > Annelida > Polychaeta > Phyllodocida > Nereididae > Alitta > Alitta virens. Next base: position 15,733,756 of record OW028573.1, on the reverse strand, counting down.
TTCACAAATAATGTCCCATCAATGCATCGAAAAACTATAATTCTTTCCCAATAAATCCAATTGACAGAGCCTAATACCTCTGTCCAGTTCACAAAGGTTTGGCCAGATGAAACAAGAGGATTCAATAGGCCTTTTGACGACTCCTAATGTTACTCAACTAATCCCTGTTGACATTGATGGTTAGGCAATATCCATGCAAATATCCCAGTTATTATTATGTTATGTACACAGACGTGTGCAGGGATTGCTTCCAAGCCAAGTGTGCGATATTTGTGGGAGATGACACAGCACCTGCGGAGACCACAAGCAAAGCCAAAGGATTAGCCATGGGTCAAGCAAAGGACCAGAGGGTCAGGGGTGACACCAAGGGGTTAGACCCTCATGGCGGCCATTATAATGGGGTTATTCCCCTGGAAAAACGGATGGTGGCCAAAGATAACAGTGGGTATTAACACTTTTAAAATGTAAACAGTGAGAAACGAGAACCCTGCAGACATTAACAGTACATAACCCAATGAAACATTTTAAAACACTCTGGATGAATCATCTATAATACATTTGAACTACAAGGTATCACTGGGAACTGGTTTATAAAACTGCAGAGAATAGGATTCGAATTATCACCTTTGGCATTTGCATTGAAGCTGGACTTGCTAACCATTCGGCCAGTGGTTTAGATACACAAGAAAAAATTAATTTAGAAAATGTCACAATCTGCAGTGACTAATTATTTGCACTTTTCATTGATGGTTTTGTGAACTTTACATTGCAAATTGGAAGTTGAAAGGCAAACTCAATTTATTGCACTTTTTTTGGTGCAGGAGTAATATTTAAACCCCATTCAAACTAGCACCCTCTCCTTTTTTTCATCAGACAAAGGCAAATCGAGAAAGGCTTAAGCAAAGCTGGTGAAAAGAGTAAAGCTGTTTTATGTGAAAGGCAAGTTTGACTGGTGTTAACCTTGTAAGGAGCTTGTAACATAATAACATGAACAGAACGTCTTGCATCGTATCAAGAGGAAGCACAATACATCACTTGTGGGCCATGTAATTCACGACAACCGTCCACGTTCTGTCTCGCCCCGGGCTATTTATCTTCATGAAGTGTTCACTGAATTCTAATGAAATTATCGCCGCATTGCAGCATTGGCTTATTATGTAGTTTTTGCCCTTAAATCTGTGTGTGCAAGGGTGCTGCCGGCGACTGCCTGGCATCAGACAGGAGGAATTAACCGACAAAATGGCTGACAAAAAGTGGCCCATTGTTAGTAAATTCATCGGGACATTCCATAAATCAGTGTAAGGTTTCTCTGATTAATTCTATTTGGGCAGAGGCAAAGCGGTGGTGTTGACATAAGCAAGGGGTGCAGTTGGGGATGGAGAAAGGTAAACTGGGGGGTCGGTGGGGCAACAGCAAACTCCCCAACATTCAATTTGGTCCCTCTGAAGTGCACCGGTCCTACTTAAGATCTAGTTCCACTCAAAATATTGGCCATTGCCTTATGAAGGAATTTTGAATAATTCATTATGGTAACTCTATCCTCCTGAAGTAAATGCATTCAGGTTTGCAGGGCTATCTTCGTTTCACAGACCAGCCCACTTGTGTTATCCTAAAGCTTTGTGAATTGTTTATAAATTTACTAAGTACATGAAGGTACATGTGGGGAGCGTGTTGGGGTTACAGGGCTTGGTTGAATGTCAACAAAGCCCAAATGGGCACGCGACCTCCTGTCCAACATCACCCCTCTACTTTCCACCCTTGTTTACAATTCCAACCTCACAAAAAGTCAAGATTCTTTGAAATCAACAGAGTAAGAAACATGACGTTTGGCACCAACCGTCAAAGGTCATTTGAGACCAAAGTTAAGCACCAGAGCCTGTTAAATGCTCAAGCAATGAACTCTGCATCTTTTGCTCTTGGTGTCAGGTAACCATGATTCAGGTTTCTCTTGGTTTCATGTAACTTATTCATTTAAACAATTTCAAATATTCTTCCAGCATGGCAGTCAGAATTGGGTTTAGTTTCCACGAGTGTTATTTGACAGACTGGTCATGAATTAATTGTGGGTGCTCTAATAGCCTGCTGCTCATTCAATGATATTTTCTGATATCTGTCAAGGTTCCAATGATGAAGCAATCAGATCCATATCGAGTAGTAAACGTTGTTCTGTGAAAGTGGCCAGTTATATTCATAAACTTATTTAAAAGCTCGGTTAAACATATTTTAGTATGACTGACAATGGTACATCTTACAGAACTTATCTTTTAGATTTATCTAAATTGGAATTCTGTGCCAAATGACCTGATTTATTGTGATCACTTCAACTGTCAACGTCACCAACCTCATGTGAACTTGACAGTTGATTCTTGAGGGCCTATCCCAGAGGACCTGTACAACAAATTATGGGATATGAGAGAAGATGAGGTCCTATAGGGAAGGAGGCAGTTGATAAACAACAGGTCATGGTGGTCCCATGTTATGTCCTTTGAGCTTGAGAGATAACACTTTCAAGGAGACTTGGTCACTGTTTGAGTGTCATATCTGGAGCCAGTGAAATGATGAGTAATTCCAAGTAACATTATTACTGCACGTTTGAATGGCAGTTTTGTAATAGAGTGCAAAGACCTCTATTAATAGTGACCCTGTGTGTGGTCATCTGGCAAAGCTCCTTCTGACAGGAGAAAATTAAAGACAACTTCTACAGGAGTCTGGCCTCCCTCATGCCTTACAAAATGTCTTCACTTATATTCTCACTTTGAGGATCCACAATCGATAAGATCCCCATGCAGCAAACATAGAACATGATCTGCCAATTGTTGAGACTCATGATGGCCTTAATTATCTGTTCCAACACCCTCGTTCTGATGTGTTAATGCAAACAGATATCTAAATCAATTACAGGCAGCCAGCTTGGCTTCATCCCCATGTTCCAAAGGGTATAAAACACTTTAATCTCTGTTCACACAACACTAGCAATTAGAGTTGACGCCATCTTAGTTGCTAGTGATGAAATCCACTTTATTGATGTCACATGAAATTTATCTCATTGGTTTTATTTGTTGTTTTTTTAGTGCATTAAATGGTTGCCAATAAGTCTAAAAATGATGTTACAATAATGATATGACTGACTTTCACAATGATGTTATGAGGCTAAGTGAGAGACGTAAAATGAAAATTATAACTTAAAAGTGAACAGTATTGTCGTGCATCAACATTGTAATCCATTGTACAACAACCAACAATGGTTTAGAGTGACTGTCATGGTGTTTTATGAGAAATCCCCCCATAAAAGGCCAACGCAGTTGTCAAAATAATTTGCAATTGGTGTTTCATTATAGAACCGTTTGTGAATTACCAATTCGTAGAACTTGATAAGACTTTGTGAAAGCTATGGCACCTCAGGCCAACCAAGGACGTTAACACGACCTTGTGCAAACCAAACAGTTATAAAAGTACATTTCTTGTACCCAACAAATACTGTACTTTCATGTTTTCATGCAAACATGTTGCTTTCTTGGAAGACTGTACTATGAGCAATTACTTGCTTTTTCAAAAAATATGGTCGCCTATTCCTGGCTGTAGATATAACTGGCTAAAGCCATCTGCTTCTGTCTACTCCAAGCTCATAGTTGGCTTACACCAAAAATTATAAACCTTGGCAATTGAATGAAATTTATCTGATGAATTATAACCAAACAGTTCCGTTTATTGGCAGGTAGCATCATACAGCAGAAGTTGCCTAGCTTTGTCTAGGTTTAACTTGAGGGGTCGTTATTAATGAAACTAACTGGCATGTATGTGCAGCAGCTGCAAAGATTGTCTGACGTCACTTTGCTTATTGTTTCCAACTACTGTACATACTTGTACAGCAAGACACATACTTGCACAAACTTTATAACTCGATATAAGTAGTGCTCGTGTCAGTCATACTGTAAATCTCAATACCGATTGTTCACAAAAATAAACGGCTTTTGTGGGGCTTGTTTTTCTTGGCAGACAGGATAGCGTGATGTTTGTCAGTAAAGCAGTGAGCTTGACTCAGGATGTCAAGTAGGAGTTAGGAAGAGGTTGGTGCTGAGCTTCAGTGTCACGTCATAGCAACCCTAGGATTAGGTGCCTTGTCATCACAGCACGACTGAGTGGCTTCAGTGGCAGGGGAGCATCTCTTGTAATGCGGCAGTACAAGCCAAGAGATGCTGATCCCTCAGTATGCCTGATCTACAATCCCCTCAGCAAGTGTGAGGCGACAACTGGTCACTGGCAGGCGGAAAATTGCTTGTGTTGTTGGAGCAAGTGAATTGTTGCAGCAGCCCTGGGTGGGGTGGATGAGGAGGTGCCTGAGAGATATTGAGATGGCCCTGCACTGGATCTGTACTGGCTCTGCGCTGGTTATAGCTAATCCAGGGCTTTATGTTATCACAGTGGACTGCAGGAGTCAGGCAGGCCAGGCCAGTGTTGAGTGGGTCATAAACAAGCTTGAATGATGTGACACGCCTCCCCCACCTAAGACTATCAAGGCCTTAGATCCAGCATGGGTCATCCATTGTAAAGTACAAACCCCGCGACGTCAACAAACTTCACCCTCCGATTGATATCTGGTCATCAGGGGTGAGACAGGGACCCCGGGTCACTGCTTGGATTTGCTAACTCAGTTTATCACGGGGTGGCGAATCAGAGGGCACAACAGAGGTAATTACCCTCCGCACTGGACCCCTGCGAGGCTCGGTGCTTTATTTGCCCCCTTAGCTGTCACATTCACCCTGATCAGGATCCCTAGCCGGCACCTCGGATTTCTTACTTACCCGAAGGCGAGCCTCCCCCCAAGACCCTCGTAACAATTACCAAAATATCCTCTCCGTGGCAGTCCCTGCATTGTGATTGTTGGTCTCAACTGGCAAAGCCCCTCGTCCATCATCAAGAATTATATCTTGTGGTGGCTAGGGGGTGATCTCCAACTTCCCCAACTTCTGATTAAGTGAAGATTCATCGATGTTGGGCCATGATGCTGAGACGGCCGTTCTTATTCTCTCCATCCTAATCCTGCTCAATGAATTCATGGGCGTTCCTCTCAACTTTTTCTGTCCGTAGGCGCGGTTTGAGGCCAATATCACGAGGCATTTCACTCCACTGGCCTTTCCGATGAAGACGTTTTGCCAAGGAGCCGAATCGTCCGAATCAATCAGGCGGCAGAAGTGGCCTTGATTGGAGGAGGCCGGATCGACCTAAGAGGGCCGATCTGATTGATATAGATCGAGGGTGATTAGCGCTGCATTCTTCCCATGATCTGTTGACGGCAAATTGGATCCCGGGGCAGCGACGTGGCTTGTGACACGGCAGGGCGAGAAAACAGGGGGCCTCAAGACGAATCGGCGCTATTGTTTCCGCAATGACCTCTGATGTAGCTTGGAGCTGGCGGATGGCGCTGCTAATTCAGACAGATAGCTTCGAACGCATCTCATCCCATCAGTGAGTGGCATGGTCAAGAGAGCAAGTGGCTGCTTGACCAAATTAGGCGGCCATTTGGTCCATTTGAGACAGCTTTATTGGCACACTGAACCCAGGTCCTCCCCTCAGCCCCTTAGATGAGTGCCTGCTCCCACTAGCGTTCACAATTTACCCAATTTGGGCACAGTGATGAAGCAGTTCCTTCACAGACCTCGAAATGTGTCAGCCATTGTTTTCGGCTGTTTCATTTCAAAGAGGTTTCTCTTAGCAATCAGGCAGTTTGTGGTATAATTTGAATACTTCTTTGTATAGAAAATAAAATAAAACAGAATAAAAAAAAGTCTAGACAGGTTTTTACTTTTAAAGAGATCACCCTGAAGTTACTATATTTCATCCAGATGTGATATATCCAAATAGCTTTATTTAACAAAATAAAATCCGATTGTCAAAGATATAATCTAAACTAACTGTAACCACTGCTTAAGAAGATATGAAAACACCCATAAGGGCCACTGGGCAAGGCCTGCAGTAGGAAATGAATTGATGCATGAGGGGATCGCTGTGTCATGAATGACCTTGATTCAAGAGGCAAGGACATTTTGGCCCTCTGCTTCATTGGCCATTGATCACATCATATGATACGCTGCTCTTTCTCCTCCACTGAGTTCATTCATATTTATGTTCAGTTCATTAAGATTCATGTATATTGAACAAGGCTGTTGTAAGATGCCATTGTGGAGTTGTGCTGGTGTGCTATGCTAGTTTGGGACTCGGGAGATTTTGGGCCCAGAGGATTCTTTTTGAACCAGTGTGATTTATGTCGTATATGATTGACCACATTGGATCCTGTTATTTTCCCCCCTTGGCTACAGATTACACATTGTGGTGGTAGGCAAAGCAGAGGCAATGTGACTGGGAGGAGTTTGCCCACGGAAACCTTAATTAAAGCAAAGAATACTTGGCGACAATGAGGGAGGGCTGGGGGCAAGTTGTGTGATGGTGGGGGCACACAGAGTGGCCTACAATAGCCCGGCTGAATGGTCGGAAAATTGGATAGCTTTCGCCTGATTGCGCCCATTCTGTGTCATCTAAATGAGCCAACTGTTTCTACTGCATGCAAGGATCGATCTGCACTCTCATGGCTCCCTGTCCACAACGACCGAAGGGTGTACTTTGCCATGACAGCTGATGGCCTTGTCTTCTAAGCTTACTCAACCATCCACTATGATAGTAACACTTCCTGACTCCAAGGTTGGGTGTTCTAGAATGGAATTTGTCGGTGATACACAGAATCAAATGGAATAGAATAAGCGACACTTTTTAATTGAGAGTTACATTGCAATTTCAGCATCGTAATGTCAGATATAGTACTATAGACTCAATATTATTTTGGCCCATTTTACTCATCACGCTGACAAAAATATCTGACATGCATGAAGTTCAGCGTGAGCTGGGATGCTTCAATATAAAGCACAGTGAACGTACCATACAGGAAAATATACGGTTAATTTTCACATAACACCATTTTCGTATTCTTTGTGTAAAAATATTCATCTCATTTATTTCAGACTTCCAGTTGACAAACTTAGGGACGAAAATAAACAAAATTTTTAATCGATTGATTGTGCAAAATATAACATATACAGTGTATTTTTTCTATAGTCAGAATGGTTCTTATATCCAGAGCTGTCACAAATTTGTTCTGCTAGACTGCAGATAAAATGCATTTCTTAAGAAATACTATCCATGCTCTTGTTATTGTAACATCTAAATCTCGGATGTCCATCAATTCTTTGTTGTCCAAAAAAACCAACACAGCTGACAGCTACTTGCATGAATGAAAACGTCACCGGTTATAAATGGTCGGGAATCAGATGGTGAGATGAGTCGATAAGGCACACGCCAAGAATGGCCAATTAGAAACGGTCATGATAAGTGGCGAAATGAGTGTCATGAAGTGCAGGAGAAACGGACAGAGACCACTTGATATATTACGACACCTTGTCATGCGATCTGACCATCATGAGCAGACTTTTTGGAGACGATGACATGGACTCATCCTGACGCCCCTCTCTCTATCACTAGAAGTCATGGTACAGACCGGGCGTCCGGCAAGGTTAGGTGGTCTAACGTATAATTAAAGCAGTTCAAAACTTAACGTTGCTGTAATTAATCCCATGAAGTTCGGTTTAGACCATCTGTGATACGTTTGGGTCTCATGGCTAGTGTCATCGTTTTGTCTTTAAAATATTTTGGGATAAATTGGAGGAATGAATGATAACTGAGGAAATCATGTAAGCAGAATAGTTAGATGTTGGACCAGGTTTTGAAATTTTATAAACTTATTTATTTTTATGAATAATATATTATATTGTACAGCTGTGTCCTCTGAAACATAGTACAGATGTTTACAATAATAAAAGCATCAGAGAATTGAAATACCACTGGACCATAAAAGTGAATTCAATCTAAACTTGGAACAATTGATAATTTCTGGCGGTGTATTGTCCTTCTAACAAATTTTAAGTTGCCATCTAATACATGTACTTACATTACAATTACCAAATTGCAGTAGTTTCTTGCAATGAGAGGGATGAATCATACTGCACAACTATTATACATAATACTAAAAAATGAATCATATTTGTATGATTTAAGATCCCGGGTTCAAAGCTAGGTGACATAAGGCATGGCAGGCGCAGCACGCGCCCCTACAAGGCTGATGAGGCTGCTGCAGCAGGCGGGGGATGTGGTGATGAGGCTGGCAGGTGAGCAAAGCATGTTGACACGCGGACCACCACGACCCTAGGCATGATGTATGCTTCCGTCCCAATACAAAAGCATCAAAACTGCAATGTTTACATGATGAATGCACGGGGCGCCCCTGGGGTCAACATCATAGGGTAAATTTTGACATGGGCGGACCGGCTTTGCCAAGCGATGGAGAGGCTGGGTTGGGGAATTTGGCCATGACAATAGAGACCATCGTAGCTGTCTCAACGGCCATATGACGGACCGACGCACCCACCGACGTACCCAGCGACGCACCAACCGGCGGTCGCTAATTCGGCTCCCACGCCTCCACTTTCTTCTTGCTTCCTTCACAAGGACAATACAACAAAGAGAACGCTCAAGAGTTTCCATATGGCATTCACTGTCATGTAAAAATTGTAGATATCACCATGACCAAGTTGACGGCCAGCATAAAGCTACCCCAGAGTGTTCATGGTTCGGACTTCCCTGCTTTTGTTGGCTGTGAGAACTTTAGCCAAATACACTCATCTAATATCAGCCCATTCATTAAGCAGCACAGCAGGCAACTCGTTAGAAACATTATGCAGTTTAATAGCATGAATATTAATGCTTGTCTAACAACGTCAGGTTTCAAAACTCTCACTTAAGCTTTGCTTTGTTCTCCTTCTTTAATAGAGAACTTCTAAAAGTGACAAGTCTTTTCAAACCATGTTGTAGTTTTGAAAAATCCAAATTTAACAACCATGTTAGCTCATGATGCTTTGTCACCGTAACAACAAAGTCATCAATGTTTAGGTTAGCAGCCACTGAACCATGCAGAGACTGTCAGTTAAGACATCAAAATAGTTCAAACAAATCTAACTTTGAAATACCATCTATATTAAAAAGTTATTGAAATAAGGCACCGAATTGTTCATCTAACTTTAAAATGCCACCTACGTACATCTTTTATATAAATCCTCGCACTCAGATGATAAGATTCGTGTATAGTGCAAATTATATAATTACTGACATTTTAACAACCAAATGACTAAGTGAAACCAATTTCTGTTGTCCTTGGAATTAACCTTTATGTGCATGTCCAAATGTATTATATCTCTTGGCTGCAATCAAATTATTACCCTCATGACTCTGCACCTTAGAACTGACCCTTAATAAGTTGATGACTTTATTGCTGACCTGTATATCAGTGGACATCTATATTTGGCTCAATTTACTTCTTACCCGAAGTGTCAAGTCCAAGCATTCGTGCCCCATCTCTATCTTTCTGCACTCATTGGCTCCTGTTCTTACTTGCAGGTGGTGGGCTCTCTCATATGTTCACCTCACGACACCATGAGGCCCTGATGGTTTGATTAATGTGCTTGACCTGCCTGATAACACCCTCTGCATCTTATTATACACAGGCATGGTACCCCTGGTCCAGATACCACCTTGACACGCGAACACACTTTGCTACAACTTTTGCCATTCTTTTGCACACATGACAAAGTCAGCACTGCCAGCAACCGCAAAAGTCTTATAAACAAAAACTTGTAACTTTGACACCACCTGTGCTCGTAACTAATGGATTTGCATTACCAAACTGACACTGCACTAAAACGGAATCGTAATTGTACATGTTCACGAGGCCAAATTCAAATATATCATGCAAAGTGACAACTTTGATCTACTTCTTTTTCTCTATAATGTTGGTGATGCACTCATGCAATGCCAACATTTGAATTATATTAGTGCAATTTTATTTAATCCTCAGAACACGACAGATGCCAAAATCTGTGAAGGAGAAAGGAAAGAGAAAGATAGTAGCGCCACAATTCAGAAAACAAGACACAAATTATAGAAAACGGAGAAAAAATGAGAAATGAAAAATAATGAAAATATAGAGATAAAAGCAAATAAGAAAACAAGAATCTAACAAGAATACCGAAAGACAGAAAGAAAGATGGAAAGACAGAAAGATAAAGAAAAAAGAAAGTAAACAAGAAAACAGGAAAGAAAGAAAGATAAGGAAAAAGAGAGAATATCAAATTCCAAAGTCAAACAAGCAAGCAATCCTGAAACCAAACATGCATGATGCACCGACAGTACATTAATGTAGGGTGAAACTTGATCTGGGGACAGTGTGCTAACATATTAAGAGCACTTGGGGGAGTGATGTGCCATTGTCAGCCCTCCCTATCATCGCCCATGAGTGTCTCACCTGGGATGAACTGAAAGCAATGACAAGTCACGCGAGATTAGTGTGACCTTGTGAGACTATGTGACCTTGGTGATAACGGTCACAGTGCCTCATCTGGCAGGCCACCGTGGGCCCTGATATTGCAAGGTGTCAACATCTACTTGGCTAAATCCCTATTTAATTGGCAGATTCAAAGCAAAGTCAGTTGACAGCAACTCAGTCGGAAGCTGACATTGCATCCCCTTCTTGGATTCTCCACCACACGAGGTTGTCCCAAGCAATTATTAACACTCAAAATGAAGCGCAGTAAATTGGCTGGTCCTTTGTTCATGAGTTGGGCAGGGTAACTTTCATCATACAGCCATTGTAAACAATGCTGTAAATTAAGTTAGGGTCCAAAAAAGGCAGTAGCATTAACTGAGAAAAAGTTAAAGTTACAGTAATAAAAGTTACAGTAATAATATCTGGTACACATTGTATTGTCCATCTGAAGTACGTAGCACCAGTAAAAACTGTGACAGAAAAGTGAATATCAAATAATCGAAGTGTGGTTATGGCCAGTCTAGCAATTAATTTGAAAGTGACAATTAATTTGTGACCTACTTTTATATCGCTACGCACGTTCAAATGCATTGCCGACCGAAACAAATAGTCGAATGTTAACCTAGATCGCTTCAAAAAAGCGTATAATATCCAAATTTCGGCGGATTTGTATTCCTTAGTTGTATGAGAGCATTGGCGAGTTGCTCAAAATTAGTTTCCAGGGACCCTCAGGACTCGATTTGAGGGTCCCGGGCAAAGACAGGGTTAATAATCCAAGCTCTAGATTTGATTGCAAATTTAAATTCCTAAAAATAAAATAAAATTTTCAATATCAGGTTTATGTACTAACATCTCTCCGTAACACTGCCGAACACAACCTCAATAAAACTGTCTTTTTTTGTGGAAAGTAGCAAGAAAAGCAAAGATGAAAGCGATTGTGATGCTCCAAAGGAGGCATGCGTTAGAAGGCAATGCTTAAACGAAGCGAGCCAATCAAGTCAGTTTGCAAATAGAATTAAAACTCATTAAGGTTTGAAAGAAGTGAAAGAGAGGGGCGGAGAGAGGATCACCCATGAGTACCCCAATTGCGATGGGAGTGGACAGGGTTAGGAACGTCACTAAGACCAAGCCCTAATTTGCCATATGGTCCAGTATTTCGGCCTTACATTGTTTGTGGCTGCCATGGATGGGATGTGGTTGGGATTAAGGATGAAGACCCCACTAGAGCAGCCAATGACGATTTAATAAGGTGGCTCAGGACTGACCGCAGCGAGAGTGCATCATGAGGCAGAGCACTGCTGCTTATTTGCCCACTTAATATCTATCACAAAAGAAGCCTGAATTAAATTTGCACACTCGCGTCGCTAAATTAGCAGTGTAAAAGAGGAGCCAGTGTTTGGCCACTGGTGGCCAGATGGGACGGCCGTGCTTTATGGTTACGCCGCCTGGCGCCACAATAGAGGTGGAGCCAGGGGTCAAGGCGCTGCTGACCGCTGCTCGGATTAATCAGAACGTCCTTGAGCAAATCTTCAGAGCACGCCATGCAAAGATGCCTCGCCTGCTGCAGCTGCAGAGTGTGTAGTCAGAGTGCCATCTCATGGATGCAATGCTGCATGGATAGTGATGGCCCCCTCGGATGGCCCCCTTGGATGGCAGGGCGTTTAGGAAGCCTGGTATAGATGTCATGTGAATCAATAGTGGGTGAAATTGCGATGGTTTGCTCAGACTGGCGCATGACAAAGGTCAGGAGGGCGGGGGATGAGGTACAGCCGGCGTGTTTGGGGGGAGGCGGCGGCGATTTGGTCCTGGCCAAGTCAACACTGGGAACAGTTAGGTGTGGGGCTATGCGATCACCTGCTGGCCTTTGCCAATTACATGGCTGTGTGCTCCCCTAGCTTGTGGGGTCGGGGTTCACCCATTGGGTTAACAAATCTTTCCTGCTACTGGGGGACATGGGGCCTTCCTCCCTGCCCCCAGCGCAAACTTCTCTTTTGTGCTATTGTCTCCGCTCTCCTTATTATGTCGACCTCTTGGGCAAATCAAACGGAATAGGCTGAGCGCCGCAAGGTTAACGCATATGGCACCCTCTAATGGTCTTGCACCGAGGGCTGTCTGCCATGCTCGTGCCCTGCAAAGGCCTGTATGCTGCACAAATCACATTTAGTCATCAAGGTATTGAATAGATGCTTCTGGGACAATATCTGGCAATACTGAACTGGCCCCTCTGTCTATATTTATTCGATATTCACCAATAATAATCCTTGCCATATTGTATATGGTTCCCACATCTTAAATAATTTCAGTGTGTTAAAAATATGACTTTCATGGCTTTACAGATAAACTATAGTATATAAAATAAAATAAAAAGATAATTCATCTGAACTATCAATCTTTGAAATGATAAACTGGCCTCTCCAATTTATATAAATTATTTAGCTGCACGAAAAAAGTAACATATAGGTGTATACTCATGTAAGTATGAATTATTTTCAGTTTTACTAGACCTAACTTGGTCTGAAATTAAACCTCTGTCAAATATACAGTTAGTTTCATTAAAAACGGCCTGTCAAATTGAACCTTAACAAAGCTAGACAACCTCTGCTATGCGATGCTACCTGCCACTAAATGGAACTGTCTGGCTATAGTTAGCTACTTAAAACTGGATTTAAAATTACAGGCAGCACCATTTCGTGCATAAGTTGAGAGTTATGCATATTTGTCATTTTTTGTTGAGAACATGCATGACTATTGTACATAAATATTTATGATAAGGCCGATAAATTTCTTCTATTTTTTCAGTAGTGGTAGGTGTAAGCCGACTATAAGCTAGGAGTAGGCTGGCTTTATAGTTATAGCTAAAGCCAGGAATAGGTTGCTGCAGCTGTCTAGATTCAACCATATTTTATGAAACTAACTGTAAGTACACAGTAACTGCTGTGCACAGGCTGAATACATTTACTGCCCAATGTTAACGGTACAAGTTTATGTCTTGGTTTATCAATTGTCAACTGAGAAATTCCAAGCGATCTCGATTTCATGCAATGAATGTCAAGAAATGTCAAGTGAGAGATTGAATTCAAAGGATAAATCTCAGATTGATACTGGAAATCTTGACACCTTCAGAAGTCATTCTTTCAAAGAGTATTGGGCTACATCTTGGTTGGTTTTCAAGGCACATCTGATGAGGGGCTGGACTATAAACAGTTTATGACAAACTGCTAATCCTTTCCTTGGCATACAAACCTGCATCTGGCCTGGAACCTAAATGAGCGTAGCGTTTCAAAGCTTCTCTCCGGTTTCCCAGTCCCAAGGGAGGCATGTTTACATTAGGATTAGCTGGTGGAGGGGCAGGGCAGGGTGAAGGAGGCTGTCAGGCAGTTTGCTGCTGGTGTCCCGGGTGCAAACATGCTTAAGACGGAGACCAAACAGCCTGAAGAGAGAGGGGAGAAAGCACCAGTCCACAGACACAGTCCACAGACACAATCCCTGACCCACTGGGCTTGTATGAATCGACATGAAAGCTTTGATTTTTGCCGACACCTCTCCAGTCCCCTCCAAGGGCTCTAAGTCCCTCGCATTACAAGCCCCTTGCACAAAAAAGTCACCAGCTTCACGGCCATAGCTGGCACATTCAACGCCTTCAGTCACAAAGCACATCTCTAGGCTCAATCAGTGAAGCCATTGACACAGTCTCTGCACTAAGTTTCCCATTCATTCAGCATTTACAACACATTTTCAACAAATGCATTCAATTTGCAAGCCCTTTCACTTCTATAAAGACCTTCTGAAGCAAGTCCAAATATGAAAGAGCAGTCTGATTCTCGAGGGTAAACATTAGGATATTTACACATTATATTTCCGTTGACACGACCTGATGTATAATAATACATTAAGCTTTATAGAAATGCTGCAAAGATTCCTAAGATATTGTGTGTGAAGGAAGTTTTTTGCATAACGTTTTCACACCTAGTTGAAAATTCACCAAGTTATGTTCAACAAACTGTCATTGGGACATCCAATCCAGAGAGCCAGATTCAGCCAGCCATGAGGGGACAATACACATTATAGAAAGGAAGAGAAAAGAAGAAAGTTGCAGTCATATGCATTGGTGCTATTATGCCCAGTCTGACCCCGGAACCATCAAAGCACAGAGGGCAGACAATGCAATATCTTTGGTTTACATTCGCTACAAGGAAAAGAACTTCCTTCCGGAATCCCATGTGGTCGGACCTTGGGTCCAGAGGGGGCACATTGCATTGGCTGTGTCCCAGGGGTGGGAGGGGGTGCAGGGGACTTGTCATTGTGCCCCGATGCCAGACAGTGTTTTAGCAGCAGCATCAGCAGCAGCCAGTGAGCATTTTACCCCGTGATTTGAGGGGGGAGGGACAGCATCGTTGGCTCATGGAACAAGTGGGCGTGGCCTCACCCAGTGCGCATGCTCACCGAGACGCTGCATATGCAACGAGCAGCAAGACCACGCGCCAGCAGATGGGATATACTCAATGTATTTGAGGCAGTCAGCAATCTATTGAGACGATTTAACCAATAACAAGAGTAGCCTGATGTCAGCCAGCAAGACTCAACAATTAATTTGTTAATGCGATTTGGGCGCCGCCGAAGCGCGGAGTGGAGTCCTGTAAATAGACTGTGCGGAGGGCACGACGTTCATTCGACAAGTATTCACAGACCAGTGCGACAGAAGGGCATCCAGGACTTTCAGGCGTTCAGTGATGGCAAACAGGACTTAAGATCTGTCTGATGATCTGCTAGAACAACTGGCCTGTGCGGAGATAGTGTTAGTCTCATCAGTGTGCGACGCATCACTTGAGCAGCCTCAGCAGCCGCATCACCAACATCAGCTGCAGAGCCCCAGGAGCCTTCTTAGCCAGAGGGGGCCTCAGGCGCTGGCTGATTAACACCTCAGGAGAATTTGGCCATGGAGAGCGCCATCCACCGCCACCCAGGCTTGCCCCCGTCCCCCGCTCCCGTGGTAGCTGACTACAGGCGTTTACTCGAAGGGGGTAATGGCTGCATGCCTCTGAACTACACCGTCAATGCCAACATCACTTCGTCTAAAAGGATGGACTCTCGCGAGATCAACGTTATGGACGACGATTCTCTGGACGGCACCGGCGACGGCTCTTCCGGAATGATGCTGGGCCGACACCACGATGACGGGTGCCACTCGAGCAGCGAGGAAAGTTGTAGCTCCTCTCGGAAGGACATTGACGTAGAACGACTCGGAGAGGACTATGATGACAAGGACTTGCGTGGTAAGGCCAAACACAACAGGGGCAAACACACCATGATTGGCTCCGGGGGGAAGACAGTCAGGCTCAACATAAACTCTAGAGAGAGGAGGCGAATGCATGATTTGAACGATGCTCTTGATGAACTTCGCTCCGTCATCCCTTACGCTCATAGCCCCTCAGTGCGCAAACTGTCCAAGATAGCCACCTTGTTACTGGCTAAGAACTATATCCTGATGCAAGCTAATGCATTGGAAGAGATGCGCAGACTCATTAGTTACATGAACCAAACTGGGGTACCCCCAACTGCTGCTGTCTATGACGCTTACCCGACGTACCGAGGGGGTATGGCAGGGGCCCCTGGTGGTGGACCCCCTGATAAGGGTACCCCAATTTATCCCCCATCAACTTCTACAGCTGACAAGATCCACTGAATGCCTCCTTCGCCTTTTAAATGACTTTCAGTGTCCTTCTACAGCCTGTGGCCAGCTCTCATAACTGACCATTGACTGAACATTGAGTGACCACTGACTACTCCAGGCTGACCACAGGACACTTGTCTGGATCCTACCAATGAACTTATTGTGATAACCCTCTCCCTACCAGAGTGACTGTAAGCCAGTTCCATATTTTCTTGGTTCGAATGAACTTTTCTTGTTTCTAAGTCAGAGTGTGTATCCCAAGCAATATGTTCATGTATAGTGCATTCTAGTGATAATCAATTACACTGGAATTATGACTTACAAAATCTACAAATAGTAAGTAATATGAAACTTTTAATCCACCTATCGCACTTAATAGCATTTCTTAATGGAAAATTAACATAAATATTGTGTTATGGGTATTTAACATTCACTTGCATGAAAGAATATTTTGCACCCAAACTTAACCTTTACATGTTGCCATTTTCATAATATTGTACATGAGATTTGTGAGCAGTTGTGTCTATATTATGTACTTATAGTGTGATTATTAATAAATAGTATTGTTATGCATTGTAGTCTTTGCTTTTAGTTTTTATTATGCTTTCCACATTTAAGATGATGCAGTGTATCTGTGTTATCAGAACGTTTCATTGGGGATGATACTTCATTTTACTTGCGGATGGTACTGGATGGTACTGGAGAGACAGTGGAATTCCACTTAGGATGGTACTAGTTATTTCTACTACAAGAAATTGAATATCTGTAATCAACAGAACTATGACGCATTTAGATCGAATAATAATTCATGCAGCTCAACTGACTGTTACTGTGCATTGTGTAACCATACCTCCATTGTTCAGTAAAACATGTTTGTGATATGTACACGGTTCCTTGAATTGTAACTTTCTTCGGAAAGGCATGAAAATACTGGCTGTAACAATCAATGTTTGAAAATGTTGAATTCTCCTTCTTTGGTTTTTCCATATATTACACTGCTTTTGCAGGGAATCAATCAATCAATCAATCAATTAGAACACACATTTTACAATCAATGAAAATATGTTAAATTAGTTTTCATGTGATATATCGCCATCAGACTTTATGTAAACGTGATATCCAGTCACGTTTCATCCGTGTGCAACAGAACTCGAAAAACGCTTGAATTTACTGACTTGAAAAGAGCTTTTCAAGACGTCGTGTGAGTTATGAGGAAGACAGTCACAGATGAGCTGCATTTACAAATCTTAGCATCAGTTAGATATGAATCACAAATTGATTTTGTAGGTGCACTGCCAGAGGCTCCAGTCTTGGGCAAGCATCATTAACCTCAATCCTAAATGTCTTTCAATAATGTAGCCTGTCTACTGCCATAAATTCACAGTTTTGTCTTGTAGATAATGGCGGAATTGGCAATTAGTATTGATAGGGGAGGGTGAGAGATTACTGAAGGCTGGAGGGGTAAGATACTGTTGCCCTCAAGGAAGGGTAACATTACATGCAAATGGGGTAATTATGATGAGGGGAAGCATTAGGGTTATCCAGGCTGATTAAACACCCCTCAGTTGGGTAAGTAGCTCAGCAGGATTCTTGCACCCTGAGCTTTTATAAAAGAAAATGTGTGTGATGCCTAAGAGCTTGGAGTGCATTTCACCTCGAAACATGGAAGTTTATATTTCCTCATCCCACATAACTCAATGATTGACTTCGGACCATCCACTATCATTATTATAACATTTAATGTTCAGTGTTCAAAATGTTCTAAGATCATACTTTACATACTAACTGAATCTACGATTTTTGCATGCATTTATACAGAATTTAGTCATCAAGACGCATGTGAGCAATGGGTTTTTGATACCATTGATTTGATGATTATCAACCTACTGCAAAAAGAATATAATAATTAGACATACAGTAAATATGTTCCTCGATATGTCACTTCATATTTAAAGGTTATATCATTGGTTGATGCAGTACATCCCTGATATATTCCAGAGACCCGCAGGGTCGAGGGAATATACTGGTCGAGGGGGGATATATCGGGGATATACTGCATCAATCCATGGTATGACCGTTTTATCCCATGCCTGAGATTTTTATAATATATATATAATTTTTTTTTAAATATCAGTGTACTCTCTTATACAGCTAACTTTCCCTCTGTATATTACCGGGGAAAAGTCTTATATAGGGGAGAAAATGCACCTACATGGCCAAATGTGCCACGTGCGTTTTCCATGAGAAGGATAAACGCATGGAAAACGCATGGTTTTTTGCTAATTATAATGAGGAAAAAACCATGCGTTTTCCATGCGTTTATCCAAACGCATGGGAAACGCACGTAGCACAATTGGCCATGTAGGCATGGGATAATACAGTTAGTAATTCATCAATATCTGCTGCATTAATGACTGTGTCTCTCTATCTTTATTCGTCTACTCTTCGAGTTAAGTCGTAGTAAAAGACACAATCTTTCTAACTTGAGCTGTCTCTATCTGCTCGCTGTGTCTGCCTGTCAGTCACCCTCAATTAATATTTCACACTAATAGCTTGTTTCATTGTAGAGAGACATCCTTCCCCCAGCATTCTCTGTGTATGATCTTGGCTCCTGCACTTATTGTCTTGGCAACAGTTTCCATGTCGACTTGATGCACTCAGAGACTTTTGGGGGTAAAACTATGTAGGTAATTGCAAGGTCACACAGTGGGGTGCATTTTTAGGGCGAGAGAGGCTGGGTTTGCAACAATAGGGGGGTAATTTCAGTGATGGGAGGCTAGGAGGAGGTGAGAGTTGAGAAAGTGTTTCCATAACTTGTCATGAAATCACATCACGCTATCTCCTGACATCTCAACTTTGGCATAAGATGGAATAATGGTAATTAGGCGAGTGCATAGCTGCGGTATCCAAATTGAGCATTAGCGCAACAAACTTGGCCCTACAGTAAAGTTATTGCAAATACGAACAAGACTTGTCAAATATTCAGAGAGATATGATCACACTGGAGACAGAATCTACATAGACGTAATTACATAATATGTTTATGAAATACATATATAGGTGAACGATAGAGCATCAATAAATAGACAAGATGAATTCATCGTATTTTATATCAAGATAGCTACTAGACAAGCTGTGAAGTTTGAAAATAAAATGTTATTTACCTGCGTAGCTGACAAACCTTAATATAATATATGATCCAATACATTTAAGGCCGCTGGTTGTTAAGTAGACCAGTCTTTAAACAATGTCTCGCCACTTAATTGGGTCGCACTTAAAGTTGATTGGCAAATTGTCACGGTTGGTTACACGTGTCAAACTGTTACGCAAGATTGTTTACGATTATTGATTGTTGATCAGAGGCAACTCAAAGTTCATTGAACTGTTTGATTCAAGATATTTATTTTATTTTGAATGCAGAGAATCATCGACCTTTAATATAGAAATGAGCAGAATAATAAAATAAAAATAAAAATATGATTTTGAATGAAGACAAAAAAAATCATAATAGAATAGAATATAGAGTAGAATGTTTTCATAACTATTTCAGACCGAAAAGCAAAATCAGACATTGAATGAAGACACAAATACCCATAGAATAGAATGGAACAGAATATAATATATGTTTTTATGACTATTTCAAACCTTTTTGTAAAATACAGAGTAGAATGTATGTTCATGTTTGTCTGTGCTACTGGTCCCGAGCAGAGACTGATTGTTTTTTATCTAAAATTCACAACAAATTCCAACATTTGGAAATAAAGTATTATCTAAATTTGCAGTATATTTTGTTATAAATATAGCATACACCCATGTACAACAATGCAAAGTACTTGATGCACGTCTTTTTTTGTAATTATATACTAAATAATTTATGTCATGCTAAGGTCAGTGACCCTGACAAATGTGCACTTTCTTCTGAGAGGACTGTCTTGGTCAATTCGGCCGCATCTGAAATCCTCTCTGGTCAGCTTTATTATCGGCCGAAATTCGATTTGGTCCCATTTTCATCGCAAGAAAGCCTCGCCGCAGCCGAATTGAATGTGTATGGAATCGAATTTGGCCAAAAACCGAGGACAATCTTGCCGTGGACTTTGTTGCACTTTGAGGGCGCGCGCATTAATTCGGACGGTGTGGCCAGCCAAATGGACTGGTGCTACTCCGCAAAATAGTGCCATTGTAGTGCAGGCTGTGTGGTCACGACATTGGAGACTGGCTGTATTAGTCCATTTAATTCCGCTATATTGGGACGATGGGTTGTTGCAATGCATAATTGGAAAATGCAATGCAGTCTAAATTTCAGACCACCTCTCTACTGAGGCCACTTTATTCATATAATTGTAAAATGTACCTTTGCAGTTTACCTCGGAAAACTGTTGTGAGACCACCTCGCTACTAAGTCCAATAAATTTGTATTCAGGGTCGTCGTTATAGCCAGGTTCCAGTATAGACCGTATCCTTTGTCAGGCGACATGTTCTAGATCTTGTGACAATCTTGTACCTCGTTATTAAGACCACCTCACTATCAAGGCCAGTAAATTTAGCATTGAACTTGAGTTGCTATTATTTACTATTTCATTTGCTGGCATTTTCTTGACATTATACATTGGTCTTTAAAATGAAGTTCTACTTTGCATAATGTTCCAGGCAAAGACATGTTCTGGATCTTGTGAGAATCTTGTAAAGATGTTGTGAAGACCTAGGGGAGACTTTCAAATGAACATCATTACACAGTGACACTCATGTCTGTCAGTTGCCCGTCCATTTTTCGGCTGTTGTTTGCACAGGATGCCCTAGTGACGTGTCCTAACCAATGCATTGCTTGTTAGGACCCTTATAAGCTCAGTGCCCCACCCCAGCTGGCTGACGATAAGCTACCAGCGACAAGGGACAATAATCTAATCAACATGAGGGGGGGGGGGTGCCGGGGAGAGCCCTGCCGCAGACCTCCCGCCGTCACAGCCACTCATCAGCCCCGGCCACCTTCAGCCCCCCTTCACCCCCCTCCCCTGCCTTAACCCTTGCCTGTCTAGCTGTGTTAAGACATTCGCAGGGCGTGATGAACTAAGTTATATCAGCTAACACAACCTGGCATATTTGCACTGCCTCTGCATATCTCGCTAGAAGCAGGATAGGAAAATAAAGACTGTTCAGTCTGTTTGTTGCCTTAATTGGAAGGTAGCCCATTGAGTAGAGGTGCTGATCTGGCAATCACCATGGATGCCTGGGTTCGAACCAATTGTCGGTGCTGCTTTGGTTCCTCTTTATGGCATGAGACATACATTTTTTGATATACATATCATCAGATCTCAAGCTTATTTTTACCTTAATAACGAATGCACTTCTTTCCATAACTTGTAAAATATAATTATGACTTCAATGAAATCAAAGCCATAGACAGCCACTGATACACATTTTCATGGTAACATGGAATCTGATGTCACCTTAGGCTGTGCACTCTAAATATTACTGTTTATACTGTATAAACCTATATAGTCATTCATAGAAGTTAGTATTGTCATCCATACTGTAGCATTTATCTTAACAAGCAATGCTGACAATGTGTACAACCGCTAAACAGGATTTACTTAGAAGTCAATGAACCTGAAATGACGCCGTTTTTCACTAATGCGACCCTTGGCTTGTGTTGGGGTAACGTGGTTATGGGGTAAATAGGCTCTCTTGCTTCCCCAACAACCTCTCATGATTGCACCTCATTTGGGTGATTCGAGAGCAAGCCATCTAGACTGATCAAACTAGAGATGGCTTCGTCTGCTTACGAGGTCATTCCAGTCACTGATTTCAGGTGTCGCCATGGGTCAGTGCTGGCACGTGCTCACTCATGCGTGACGTCATAGCACGCGCTGCACGTGCGTCCGTGACGTTATGACGTCTGCATGAATGGGAAAGATGCATATCTTGAGCTACCTGTCATATCTAGTTAGGTGGCCTGGCTTGTCTGAGTAAACTATCATGCAGGGATAGTCATGGAGGGGAATTTGTTTTGGAAACTAGTCATTCTGCGCAGGGGGGAGTGAAGAACTATGACAGAACTAAGCAGAGATGACTGTTGCCAAGAGCAATAAGCCTCTGCCACCCCCCCCCCCCCCCCAACAGCATTCCTTATAGCTCATCTCCCCTTGACAAGAACAATATTACCAGGGGCCAGGCCTCAGTCGCTCATGAAAACAAGAAACGTATTTGAAGACAATTAGGCTAAAACCGAACGATCGCACCGAGCCAGACCGCCGATCAGGGGTTAGAGGCTAGGGCGTTGCCAAGGCAACGGAATCTTCCCATATTCTTGTGTCGGCATCTGCTCAATACCAGCTAAACCTCTGGGTATGGGTAGAATAAAATTGATGCTGAGATGTGTCAGTTGTTTGAGGGAAAAGGACTGCATTTGTCTCATCTTATGCCCTGCAATCCATTAGACTCAGATTGTGAGGTCAGCGTGTAAATCATAGCAGGGCATTGTCATTCCATATGCTAAACAAGGCTTGCACGTGACCACCTTCCTTAAGAGGTCATCTGGTTTCTTGAGCCCAAAAGCTGTTCCATCTCATTCTGGCCCAGGTCGTTGAATTGGTGTAGCTGGTGGCCGCAGTTGTCGAATTATGAGGCATATTGCAAGTCTGTGTTAGCATGATATTCTTTTTGTAAGGTCTCAGTATTAAAAATATTGTCATGTTTCTTTGAAACAAGCTCATTTCCAAAAATATCATCGATATAATGATTTGCATGTAAAGCAATAAAATAATTGCACTCTCCCTGACAACATTCAATATTGTGGAACACATTGTTCAAAATTATTCGTATTTTTATTTTTATTTTATATTATTGCAATAAGCTATACAAACTGATATTCATTAAATTTAATATACCTTTTACTTCAAGTGGAAGTGTATTAATAAACACACACACACACACACACACATATATATATATATATATATATATATATATATATATATATATATATATATAAGGTGATAGCATGATCTCCCAAAAAAAAAAAATATATATATATATATATATATATATATATATATAAGGTGATAGCATGATCTCCCAAAAAACACTGGACCAATATTTGAGATATTTCCCCTTTAAAAGGTTATTGTTATAACACTGCCGAACATATTGTCAGAATAGCATGCAGAAATATTAGAAGTCATTGTGTGAAAAATATTGTCAAGATAATGGCACTATGTAAAAAGACAATTGAAGCTGTTCCATCATATTGTTTGGATTATTATTGAAATGTGTAAGAACGACATCAAAATTTAAAAGTAAACAATTTTAAACCAAGGACTGGGCAAAGAAATGACAAAACTGAGTGATTTAGAATATTTGGGAGTATAATTAACGCAGTGTATCCTACAGGACGGAAGGCTAACTTACAATAAGTCACCATTCAAGAGCTCTTATAGCCCACCGACATATTTTGGTTTAACCCACATAAGACCCACATTACATAAGGGCCTGGTAAATAGGGGCTTGAGAGGAAAGCAGCTTAGAGCAAGAAAAGGCCCATCCAGCAGTCTTGATCCCACCCTCAGGCCATGGCGGGCAGGATGGAATTTAGCTTGTTAGACACGGGACAGACCTACCCTGGCCAGAGGAAAATCTTCTAGCCCTCAAAATGCATGAGAGTGACCCGGCCGGCACCTCTATCAGGTCCAGGGGAAACTCTATCATTCTAGCAAGGCGGGGCGCAGATATGCCGGCCATTTGGAGCGTCCGAACTGGACAGCTAGGATGAGTAATGACCGGCATTGTCGTCTTTATCTGACCAAAGGACCGCCGGTCTGTCTGCAGATCAATTGGTCCATCCGCCTAGCGGCTAGAATCGCGGTACTCTCGTAGTGTGAAGTGCTCATTAATGAACAGGCAGTGCTTCATATTTCATGGTCATCTCAATTGGCAAATCGCTCTCCGGCCGATGTGAATCACTTCCATGGGCCGCTGAGGGATGCTGTGAGTCTACGAAACGACCCTAAATGCTGCAGAAGACCCGGACAAAAGCTCTAGACCCGCTGACAGACACGGAACAGGAAATACAATGTGGAAATCCGCCGCGGCCGCCTTATCTGATGAGCTGGTCTCCAAGGGCCGAATCGTCCTGCCCAGAGACTGGTAATAGGTTTGCGCGCGCCTCGCAATCCCTCGCCAACGATCGGCGGGCTAGCTACGTCAGTCGCCAACGATTCACAGGGCCGGTGATTCGGCAGACGACCACCAGGGGGCCTTAAGAGCATCCTCTCTCGTGTCTAGAGTAAACAGGGCCCAATCACAGCTCTAGTCAAGCAATTTGCCAATGACTGGATCATCTAACTCAATTCAGTCGAATTAATCAGCGTCATTTGCGGGGCTGGAGATGTTGTCTGCATTAGAGCCCATCTGGCGAATAAGATATCACCCCCTCCCTCTGCCCCACAAGCCCTCCATATTGCACTGCCTCCATATTAAAGACTGGAAAGACTATATATATAGCTACTTTCTCTAACAGCCAAAGAAGAGTGAATTACATTGACGAGAGCTCCAGTGTACCTATTAAATTGACCACATACATTATACAAGGTGTTTATTTCACTTTATGAATGGTTAAGACTTCTTCTATAGCTCTATCTGTAGTACTGTACTGCAATATTTTGAGAAACTGTGTATTTTGGGGATGGGTAAGAATTAAAATTAATATTATCTGACACGATGAAGTTCTGAAAGAATATTGCCTTACATCTACCCCAATGACAACATTCCAAACCTTTTTAAAAGACCACCTCTCTATTAATACTTTAAACTTGAAACAGCAGGTTGCATTCAAAGCGAGGTTTGAATATGTTCCCCTGAAAACTACCAAAAATCGAACATTTACAATACTACATAAAAAATATAAATGTAATGTTAAATACCAATTCATGATGACAACTTTTGTTTTGAGGAGCAAACACAACAATGAACAAAGTAATCAATTGCATCTAACGAGTTCAAGTGATGACCTCTTCCTGATTAATCATCACAGCTTGTTGGCCAATTTCTGGCCATTTCCGATTGTCTTTTTGACTCGATTGAATTAGACAGGCTTTCCTCATATCTCTTTCATTAGAAGCTGTCAATCGAAATCATGTTCTTTAGATGCAGTCCCAAAGCTGCTTAAAAAACCACAGCTGTTGGGGAATCAGCTGTGAATGGTGGCCAGATTTGCTGTGAAGGGGTAAAAAAATAAAGCAGAATGGAATTCAATAGCAAAACTTTACCCCATACAAAGTTGTGGTATGTGGGTTATTTTATCATTGAATATATCTTTAGTATGTTTTACTGATTTAGAGATGATTTAGAACTTTTATTAACTAAAGTAAGATTGGATTTTACACGTAAACTGATACAGCTGTATATTCTTTTGAGTGCAAGACTTACACTTTACAAGAAGTACTGGGTAAGCTACATTATAAGGATTACTCAATATCTTGACCACCTCGCTATTGAGACCATGCCCTCAGTTACATAATACAGTTAATAACTAAGACATGGACTTAGATTAAACTGACCTTTCAGTAAGTATACTCCGACATGATAACATTCAAGCCACCTGGTGACCTGGACATTGTAGTTCAACCAGTCTATTTATAGCTAAGTAAAAAAAAATCAATAACAGTCAGTGAGTGTAAATATAGTACTACTACAGTCATTGGATTTTATGACTGTAAACCAGTTGTCAGGCGGCTCGTTGGTCTAGGGGTATGATTCTCGCTTTGGGTGCGAGAGGTCCCGGGTTCAAATCCCGGACGAGCCCAGGTTTTTTTTTTGTGCCAATGGCAAAGACAAGGACAGAGCATCACTGCCCAAAGCGCTGGTCTGGACATACTCCATTTCTGACTATTTTAAACATGCTTTTAATTATGTTTTTATACATGCTTGATAACATAATGTATGTGGTATGTTGAATTAAATTTACTTTACACCAGCAAGCCACCATTAATCTTAATCATTGTCTTTAATAATTTACACAATAATTATCTT
Organism: Alitta virens; assembly: GCA_932294295.1. Taxonomy (NCBI): domain Eukaryota; kingdom Metazoa; phylum Annelida; class Polychaeta; order Phyllodocida; family Nereididae; genus Alitta; species Alitta virens. Next base: position 15,707,639 of record OW028573.1, on the reverse strand, counting down.
TTTACCTTTCTGACTACCTCCATGCTGTTTTTTTAATTTATTTTTTTATTTAATAAACATTTTAATCTCAGGTACCATAGTCAAATTCCAAGCTGTTAGGATCAAAGTGACGCTATTTAATGTTGAAAATTTTTTTTAATACATTATCTCAAAGGCCTACTAGCATTGCATTGTGACAATTTTTCCTGGAACTGCTACACCCTCCGATCTCAGTTTATCTGACCTTGGTGAAATTAGTTCTAATTTCACCAAGATCTGACAAGAACATATACATCCGGGTTCTATGACAACAAGGGAAGAGAACACGTGACTAATTAACTGCTCAGCGCCCCCTTACGAGCGTCATTAGTCAGCACAACATTGTTATGGCGATTGGTATTTAAACAGGGCCCGCCATTCGTAATGCAATTAGTCGATTGGCCGTCATAATCAGCGGCAAGGGCCTCTTCCTGCTTGAGGTACCACGAGTGAATTCACCGCCGATTGCCGACAAAGCAGCCAGCTAATCTGGTTAAGGTGATTGGATGTTTTCCTTGACTCCCTTTAATCTGTTTAAGTAATGAATGAATTAAGTGGAGCAGGCGCGTCCCTGACAACGATAAGCCGATGTCGTAGCTTGTGTATTAACACCCTCCTTTCTCCTCTTGTCCTCTCTTCTCCCCCTCTTCTTTCCATTTTTCTCTTTCTTCTCTTTGCAGCAGCAGCAGTAGCATCAGCAGCAGCAGCAGCAGCAGCATCAACGCGAGCCCCTATTAATCCGATTTAATATTTCAGCGGTATCTTCGAGCAGTGCCTGGCCAATATCAGAGAGGAGCGCCGGGCGCCGACACTAATGGCCAATGAATAATGTGGCCGACTTGACTAATACGACTGGCGAGCCTCATTCTTGAACAGGACGCGTCTTGGCCATTCGGTTTCTTGTCAAAATCGCGCTTGGATTTCCATAATACTGCCTAGCGCTTGTAATAGCGTGCGGTGGGCTGTCACTGGCTTCACTAAACTCTCATCAATAACGGGACGAGACGCCTATGACTGTTTACCATCGATCTGCGGCCAAGATGCGGGCTCGGTGCATCCCTAGACTTCATCCCTTGATAGATAGAAACAATCTGGGGTCTAAAGAACACCCTCTGCATTGTAACCCTCTCTTTAGATCTTTTGGTAGTGGCCCACCTCAAAGCCATGCTTTCCTGTAGGTTATGATACAATAAGCAGAATATATATTTGCTTTTTATTGTTTATCAGTGTTTATCACAATCAGACAATGGGTTAAAGTGCATCTCCCATCTCTTATGTTCTAAAAACAGTACTCGTAGGGGTTCTTTTTCTATTGACTAGTCAATTTTCAGCATGGGTCGAGCACTTTATACTATGCCATATACATCAGGATACATATTGAAAATTTCTTGAATTTTTGATAATTGGGTCTGCAAAATGTCACTGAGACCACTTCTAAGAAATGGTATGGATTCATAGCCTGTCCTAATTTCTGTAGCATGCCTGGAGATATTATCAGAACATGTAGCTCTTAGCCTAGATTGGTCTGATGTTTTGATAAGGAACTTGGGATGCTGGCTGCCCTCTCAATCACTGTCCATTCGACTATGATCCTTCTGCTGCAGTTGCACTCTTTCTCCATCAGTTACAAAAGTACGATTGGGCCCTGTAGCAGTAGCAGCAGCATCAGCAGCAGCATCAGCAGCAGCAGCAGCTATGAGCGCATCACTACCAGTTTGTGGCAACATCAGTCATGGCACGATTGGTCAATTTATCGAAGTGTTCCTTATTGACTTTGAACGCAGGACCCTCCTATTATGTCTGCTTGGCTTCACAGACTCTGTCCCATACCCGATATGGATTACTCTTGCTCAATATTCAGATGGAGATTCTCTGGGCCGATCGGCAATTTGTCATTTCTGTCGGATTCTGGTTTTCTCCATTTGAGACAAATTAAAAGCAAGAAGATCCCCTGTTCTGTGTTGTGGATTATCTCTGTATCAATACAGGATCACAAGAAGAAAATAATAAAGAAAGGAAGTAAATTAAACAGGACATCAGGAAGAAGTGATTGGTTGCAGCCTATCAGTTTGTTACGACCCTGATTGCACATCATCCATTACGTCTTATCAAACCAATCACAAAATGCTCTGCGTGTCATGAACAAAGACACACTTGAACATTTTGAAAGTAGAGCTCATGATCAGCATAAAACATTATTCTTTCTTTCCTTTTTTTGTTGTCTTTTTTAACAAGGCAATTTCAACAGTGTAGCTGATAATACATGCCCCGCATTTTAAAGACAGTTAGATAGATAGATAGTTAGATAGTTAGATGGATGGATAGTTAGATAGTTAGATGGATGGATGGATAGATATATAGATAGATAGATAGATAGATAGATAGATAGACAGTATATCCGTTAATTCTGAATTTTACAGTCATCCGCAATGTAATACGATGTAGTTCAAAACTAAGATGATTTAAGGCAAACAAGACATGGGAAGCACAAGTAAGTGAAAAGAAGGAGACGAAAAAAAAGAATTAGAAGAAGAAGTAGAAGAAGAAGAAGAAGAAGAAGAAGAAGAAGAAGAAGAAAAGTAGAAGTAGAAGAAGACGAAGAAGAAAAAGTTTAAGTAGAAGAAGAAGAAGACAAAGAAGAAGAAAAAGTAGAAGAAAAGTAGAATTAGAAGAAGAAGAAGAAAAGTAGAAGAAGAAGTAGAAGAATAAGAAGAAAAGAGGAAGAAAAAGAAGAATAAGTATAATAATAAGAAATCCCAAGCCCCATGTTTAAACTTTACCTACAATATATTTCACCATTAATGATATAAACATGTATTCTTTGTTGCTCTAATGTGTTGTTAAGGCAGGCAATACTAGAATAGCTGCCAGTAAATTGATTACGACTAAGTGAAAGTTGATTTGGTCAAGCGTTCCTGGACCCAGATGTTAAAGAGATCCATGAATGGCAACAACAGTTGCGAACAGATTTAGAACTGTGCTTCGCGTCACTTGCTAAAAGTGGTGTTCAAGTGTCACAGTGGTCAAGTTGCTCGGGGCAGTACCCAGGTGGCCAGAGCATATAACGGTAACCCTACCCAAGGAATTAAGTCTGCCATCCTGCCTTCGCTGCTCTAAGCTGTGGTAATCACTGGCCCCGGGCTACATAAATTGTCCACACCATCCATAAGCCCTTAAAAAGCTTTTAACCACATTTCCTTTAATCTAAGTGTCAAAATAATCAGGAAGGCAGCGTCGGAAAGAGTCAGTTTACAGGCAATTAGCTTCGTAAGGCACTTCCAGTTCTTATCCTCACTCTGCCTAAAAGACTTAATTGCTATGTCCCACATGTTAACAATGAATTTGAGAGAGAAGAAGACACAGAAAAACATGACACAATGACATTGGTATGGCATTTTAATGGATTAGATATGAAAGTAATTTCCCAAGATATGTTGACAAATAAAATAACATACAATTATTTAATTATATAGGAGAGAAACTGCATTTTTTCTATCTTGAAGGTGACTGACCCCGTGGCAGATTTCAATGTCATTTAAGATTAAATGCTTTTTGGCAATCAGTCATTATGACTAATAACTTAAATTAGCACGAATTCCAGACACCTAGACATCGTCAAATTGTCTGATGCATATGTCTAGTTTCAAAGATAGGTTTTATTCCTATCAAACACATTTCTGTATAGAGACATTGATTTTGAACAATGTGGAAATAGAAAATAAAGTAAAAGACAGTCGGATGGACATACATAGATTGAGTTAAATTGATGGAAGACAGAGCAGCTAGAGATAGAGGAAGGACAGACAGAGAAAGAGGCTAGAAATGAACAGAGAACATACAGAGAACATACAGAGAAAATACAGAGAAAGTAGAGAGAATATACACAGAACATACAGAGAATGTAGAGAGAACATACAGAGAACACACAGAGGGATGTCCATAAGCTCAGCTGATTTTCATTAATTGGCATGAGCGTCAGATATCCAGATGATCCTGCCAGCATATTTGCAGAGAAATGCAGGTGATAATTCTTGTTATCTGCAGAAGGTTTAGGCCGTCATGCCAAGGAGACTGGATTGGTAGATAAAATGAATGAGTAGATAAATTGGTATCAAGTGAGCATGAGCTGCGTACAAACAAACTAGCAATGGCTAATGTGCTATGGAGGGGGGGGGGGTGAAGGGTGCATGTGTGTAGCTGCAGTGATAACGGCCAGTGATGGATGCTGCGGCTGCGGGATAGTTGGCTGTTAGGATGCTACCCTCGTCCCCTGACACCTGTGCGGGAGTTGTCCAGTAATCCAGGCCTATCTGTCATGTTGCCCCACTGCACGGTGGTCCGGCCACAGCTCTGGGGAGGACTGGTGCCCCCCTATCAAGCTGAGCTGTCACCCGGCCCCCTGGCCGCGCATCATCCACGATGAATCGGCCTTAAACTGCCTAGGCGATTCCAATCACTCGCGACTGAAACAAGATATGAGACGATTTAATCTTAGAGGAGCCCAGGAGAGCCTTGCACAGCCAAGCGCTGTCTACAGAGCCGCCCAAGCTTGCTACACTGACAGTTTAAGACGCTCAAACCTCTAGGATTACTTCCACAGAAGGATGTAATCATTCCAGACACTTGTCCGACTGACAGCCCTACAGCTGGCTTTTATGTTCATGGCAACACAAATTCTAATCAGATCTATCTCAACTTGTCTTGGAGGCATCTCCAAACAGTCACAGATATCTCCCGTCCTCAATGTGCTATGCGATGCATGCAAATGTAGAGTGGATAGGATATTCGTGGAACAGTTTGAATTCCAATGAGATTACTCCGTTAGTTTGCCTTTTATTGTTGGCCTGACCCAGATAGCATTCCGATGCTGTACTGACGGTGGCCTACATAGAAACGACGCTGGTCCGATTTGGAATGCTATCTGGGGAATTGTGGTGAAACTGCATAACAGTTTTTGAAATTTATGTTACACAATATGTATAGGGTATGGATAAAATCATTGTACAGCTACGGTAAAAAATGTGCATACCTCTGAACAGAAACCAGATAACCAATATTAAAGTGCACTTAATCGGTCACTACAATGATAATTAATCAAAAATATCAATACAAACCTAATTCAATGAAAACATATAATTTTAGTCAGATACATAAACTTCAATTGATATCTCGTTGCCTGTTTACCAGCAATACATTTGTTCTCATAACTCAGCACAAGTTTCTGGCATGTGTAGGGAGATACTTTTGATCATATCTTATGGAAATTTTTACCAGATTTGATCACCAGTGAATGTGGACCTGTCTTTTTTATCCCTGCACAAATTTTCTTTTGGGTTTACATCAAAACCTCAAGATAACCACTCAAAAAACTTAATTATGTTGAACAATAACTTACTTATGGACGGCCAGCCATTGGGAGTCATTGCAAAGCAATCAACGTGTCTACATCATCTGCATCGAGCATCTTCATGCCATTCAAAAGGCACAATGTCACATCTTTGTTACCCATATTGGGGAAAAGTCCAAAACTGCCACCAGCACCCAAGAGAAGATATGTTTCAATGGTGCGAAAATGAACTCCAGAATGACCAAAAAAGAATGTGCAATGACCTAAAGAACTCTGAAGTACTAGTTGGCACAGTCAAGAGACTGCTGCACCAAGAAGTGTTATGAGACTAGTGAGTACGAAAAGAGCCACTACTGCAGAAAAGGCATAGAAAAATGTAGAAAGGCTGTGTCTTTTGCAATACAGCTTTGTGGAGTGATGCAAAAGGTCAGTATATTTGGACTGAAGCTGGTCAGGCCTTCAACCCAAGGACGCAGCGCCAACAATGAAGCATATTGAAGTTGCTTCTGTTCCGGTGGAACAGGGATGCTTGAAAAAAAAATTCCCATTTTGATTTATAAAAGACGACGACTACAGTTAGTTTCATAAAGTCTAGACAGCTGTAGCCACCTATTCCTGGCTGTAACTATAACTGACTAAAGCCAGCTGCTTCTGTCTAGTTCTAGTTAACACCTACCACCATAAAGATATTAATAATTATCTAATATAATAAACATGTACTTTTAGATCTGGCTTTGAGAAGCCAGCTATATATATAACCCGACAGTTCCGTTTATTGCCACGCAACATCGTATAGCAGAAGTTGTCTAGGTTCTTAAAGAAGGCCCAGTTAGAAAACTGAAACCAGGTCAAAATTGGGTGCATCAGCATTACAATGCCACAGAGCATACTTCAAAACTTGTGTCAAATAGCTAACATAAACATAATTAAGTTTTTGGAGTGGTCATCTTGAAGTTTTGATGAAAACCCAATTAAAAATGTGTGCAGGGAATACAAAAAACCCGGTTCATATTTATTGGTCATTGAGTTTGGAAGAACTTCATAAAATTTCCATGAGATATGATGAAAAGAATCTGCCTACACATGCCAGAAATTTGTATTGAGTTATGAGAAAAATGTATTGCTGTTACACAGGCTGATCATTGTGGAAACTGAAGTGCATGCACACTTTTGACCATCAAATTCTATATATTTGAAAAAGGACTGAAACTGTCGGATTTCAATAAATTAGGGTTAAATTAAAATATTTGAAATAAATTATCATTGTAGTGACAGATTAAATGCACTTTAATATTGGTTATCTGGTTTCTGTTCAGGTGCTTGCAAATTTTTGACCGCAACTGTACAAGTACAACTAGAGAACCTTGCCAGGCCGGTCAAAAATTATACGTCTTATTTTTTTGTGAATAATACTAACTGAAAGGGATAAAGCATTGCATATAATAATTTAACCTAATTGTGTTCCATATGGTGGCACATCTGACCCACACATTTTGTTATCTTATGTCCATACCCTGTATTTTCGACGAACAATTGCATTCATAAATAGCATTACATTAATGATACCTGTGTACATGTATCAGAGGGGCACTCAGCTTGAAAATATGGATGCTGAGATTTATAGGCTGTTGGATAACAAGGGGTCATGGGGCACTTCATTCTGTAATGAGAGTCATCCCAATGGGCCACATCTTTGCACCCTGTAACAAGCCTTTGTTTTACATGTCACCAACGTGTGAAAACAACCCAGCTCAGAAATGTCCCATGTGCAGGGTGAAACGACCTTTGACACGAGGTGTCTCATGGCATGGCCTAGATGACGCTCTGCACTGTGTAATGGTCCATTACGATCTGACCCTGGCACTGCTGGCGGCCAAGTGTCAGGAAAACACAGGAGAAATTTATCCTCCCTGCATCAGTGCCTGATCCAACCTGCTCTCACTGATGCTGAATCATACGTAATGAATGATAACTCCCGTGCAAAGGTCATTTAGAGGTCATCCGGAGGTCATAGTGACCTTGACCAGAGCTTAATAAGGTCCTAATATCAGTCCAGCAGCCAAAGACCCCCTACCCTCCTTAATGGTAAGTATGAATCACAGGACCATTCTCTTATAGGACTTAAAACAAGAGCACCATAATTACATCGTTTGCTGAGAGCAGCAGCATTTAATAGAGTTTTATCATAAAAGGCAATGGCGAGATTCACTTGATGTGTTGGTGGGTAGGCCCTGGAGAGTGATTACACTTCGGAATGTGAAAACAGAGCACGAGAAGATTGGCACAAAATGAGCAAGACATTAAGCCAATGGCTGCCTGCTCACGGCAAATAACATTCATCTATCAGGTGTTCATCTGGGGCCCACTGGGACCATGCCTCGTCACTTTCCCCCAATGGCCCTGGGCTATGCATGTGGGGGGCTCTTTGAGGAATTAACACGAGTCTTTCTTCATAATCTTGTCTCTGTCACATTATACACCTAATAGCACTGCTTCAAGACTGCTTTAAGACAGCTATAAGACTACTTTAAGTCTGCTTCTAGACTACTTTCTGACAACATTCAGCCTGCTTTTAGTTGTTTGAGCCTGCTTCAAAGAATAGAATAGAAAGGAATAGAATAGAATAGAACAGAATTGAATTTGTATCCTGATCCAGTTTAAATGGGTTGTCGAATGGAATAAAATAGAATCTGTACCCTAATCCAGTATGAACGCTTTGTGGAATAGAACAGAATAGAATAGAATAGAAATTGCGCCATTTATAGTATTTGTGGTTAGCTGAATATTTGCAAGAACTGCCCTTCACGTCAATCTTTGTCAATTTTTTAACTGTTTCTCCGTAGTTTCTTTATTCATTTACATCAATAAGTCTTGAAAAGTCATATAATACCATCACATGACTTTGATTCATTATACCCAATGTCGAGAATACCAGTCTACATCATGTTCCTGGTGATGATCAACTGCTTGAATAGTAATAATGGTAATTGGCATCATCAACATACATGCCTGTGATGATATTGGTCCAGTTCGCCATAATACAAATCCTTTCTAGAATGAAGGTCTTTATGACCAGAAGTTGTGTGGTCTCTAAAAGGCTTATCTTGCAGCTAGCCAAGATTAAGTCGGTCACCTCTGACTGGATGTTGTGGTTTTTGTGGATTGGGCTTGGGGTCTGTCGCAGGCATTGAACAAAAGAGTGGAGCTTGAGGCAGATCCATGGCAAAATGGCCCAGTCTCAGGAGTAGGCCTCCGGGTGATAGATGGTGTTTGTTCAGATGAATAACATCCCACTGGGACATCACCTCGCACCTCTCTTATCAAGTTGGCTGGATTACCAAACACTCTGCTTCCCAACCCCCATCCTCATCCCCAATACCCCCTGCTGCTGCTGCGGCTGCTGCTGTGGTGATGCTGCTGTCGCCTATTTTGCCCTATCATCGTCAGACAGTAATATGCCATGGACAAATAGCATGTTATTGGCTCAACCATAACAGTTGCTGTCACTGACACTGTTTATCTACAGCTACCTTGTAAATTGGGTGCTTCTGAAAAGATCAAATCATAGCCATGTGCATATACATGGCATCTACGGCATAATAATAAGAAAATAGCATTGTCTATCGCATTAACTATTGCGTTTCAGTCGAAATAAATGGATGATTTAGTCTTATTTGGTAACTTTAACATAGTAGCATGAATACATTCTATTGACCAATACGTCCAACATTTTACAACAACTGGCAAAATGCAACAATAGAAACTTATAAAATATTACACAGCATCATACATTTATCAACACTATCTCCATTGCATAACTATTCAGCCTCTTCTAGATGAAAATCACACCATTATATTTATTCTAGTCTGTCTATTCTGGGGACTCTAGACCAGTAATTTTTGCACAAGGATTATGGACATTAAACCTGGTTGGTTGACAGTGTTCATAAGACTTTAAAAAACCTGAATTAAAAAAAAAACAAGAATTCTGTCTACCTTTCACGATGACCTTTAGATTATTTGTTATAATAAGATGAGATAAGATTAAACTTTATTTATAGTCGATTATGACAAAATAAAACAAATATTATCTAAACCAAAATTTAGTTAAGAACTTAAGAACTCTCTAAAGACAACCTCAAATTACTGACCCCCAAACAGCAATCAATGTCACTGTAAAGAAAAAGTTCCAGATATCAGGATATCACCTTTTTCGTCTTGTCTCAATTATATCTGACCAACATGAGGCGGACGTAGTGAAGAGCTGATAAAGCTTGGAATTCCACGATATCAGGGCCACCTGAGTCATTCCTGAAGTTGGTGAAAGGCCAATGAAACTCAACTCCTGTTTTATAAGACCATTTACGAGTCAGTTAAAGAAGTATTGGATCTTCGTGTGATCTAAATTATTACAGTTTACCTCATCATTACATTTAAACTTAGGGTGTTAATTCTTATTGTAATTCTGTATGTCCTAGTACTACGGTACTACCGATTTGAAATTACTAGTTTCAGATGGAAACATTGGAACTCAAGTTATTGTTTTTAATAGAAAATTCAAAATATGTGTCCCCACGATATGATTGCTGTTACTTTTTGTGCATGGTCAGTAAATTGCTTATCTTCTGATCTTCTACAGCTGTGCTTGGGCCAGCTGTAGCGTTGACAACTCGTGCATTTCCACAAGATGTCGCCACTAGCTAACACTGATGGAAAGGCTTCAGAAAAATACAACAACAGCATAACTATGTATAAACAAACGGAACATTTCACGTTTATTGGCAAAAAAGTACGGTATAACAGCAAAATCATTTTTCCAAATATATAGCCTATGGCATATCTTGAATTGGTATAACTTGCACGAATTACGCGTATAAAAATACATTATAAATATAATACCCCCATAATAATACGTTTGATGCTTATAAAACATGAATATTCATATATAAAGCAAACATACAACGTGAACATTAAGTTCTGTGATATAAAGCCAACCCTGGAGTATTAAAACTGCACCCTAGCTGAGTGAACACTGATATTTTCAAGGGAAAATATATACGAAAGAGTCCAACATTTGAGATAATCTGCTTTGAAATATCTGTATGGACTTAGAACTTGATACATGTGGTGTCTTCGAGTAGTTTCTAATCTCAGCACTTCTTCTTCATGAAGAAGATCTGTGAGATGAAGAACTTGACTCCCCATTCCCTCTGCCAGTTTCCCATGCAATCTTTCTCATCAATTTGTTTCACCTCGAACTCTCGACCTGTTGGGAGCAAAGAATAATGATTTAAAATTGAAGATATTCAACAAGCAAGTAGTGAGATTTTACGATTACAGTGTATCTCGTCCAATATGCGAAAAGGTCTCCAAATATTGAGAGATTAGTCTGGGTACAACATTGAAGATTTTTCACAACACAGTATACATCTCTAACTAAATGTGCATGGGGTAAGGGGAGGGGGGAGTTCAATTATCATCATAGTGCAGTTGTAATTCTGGTTTCTAACAGCGATCATATGCAATGGCAACTCTTTGGGTCATATTTATTGGCTTTTTGTTTACATACCAAATAGATCCAGAACTTCTTCTTTTGGGAAATCATTCGGTGGACCTGTAAAAAAAAGAAGATAAAACAAAACTGAAATTTTGATAAAAACTTACAATGTAAGTAATTATTAGCTGTCTAAACTGTCATGCACATATTCAAGAAATATAATACTCCATAACTGGTAAATACCACATAATAAAACACAATACAAGAACCATGTGCATGAAGATGAATGGAAATTTGCTTCCCAAAAATACACGAGAGGGCGCATTGGTCTACTCACCAATAAATACTTCGTGATCCAAGTGGAAAGCCTCCGCAAGAATCTTTGTTTGGGGTCCTGCTACATCGCTAATGACTTTCTGATATCTTAAGAAAAAAAAAGAAGAAAAATATATAAGTCAGCTGATATTAGACCATAGTTTTAATATATGTTATAAATAAAATGAAAATTACCTTTTTCTGTCCTCCACATTAATAGATGCCAATGACCCTCGGTCCCAAATGGCATCAACATCACCTAAAATATTTCTGGAAAAGAAGAAAAAATACCCAAATTAAAATAATTATTGGTTAGCAAGAGCATACATATTTTACATATTACATAATACGTATTAGTTGAACACTGGGAATGCATCTATCTTCCGTTCAAAAGATTCGTATTTAGCGTTTAGTATATGACACCATGGTTTATCTGACCAAAGGCCCATATTACTCATAGCAATGTGCAGTGTTTTATAAGGAGTATCAAATGTCTAGACTACCTGTTGAGTAGGAAGAAATCACAGCAATATATCTTGATCTTGCATGTGGTGTCTGTTGACTGAAAAGGAAGGTATTAAAAGGTTGGAAATAGTAACCTTGATACAAGGTGCTGAGAATAGTTTAAGTCAGTCAGTCAGTCAGTCACCCAGTCAGCCAGTCAGACAGTCAATCAATCAGCCAGCCAGCCAGCCAGTCAGCCAGTCAGTCAGCCATGTGAGCTATTAGCTGATTCAATATTTCTCTAATAATTGATATGAAAGATTACTTCATAAATTGTGCCTGGTATTGTTCCTATAGCCTCCTTCTTGTATGGGATGTTGTTTTCTTCAAAGAATTGTTGACAGCCTAGTTCTGCTGCTTCATTTCCTATCACTTGGTAACCATTCTCTGCCAACCTGAAAATAGCAGTGTTTTACTGAGAGAAACAGGTGCTTTGCTATTTTTTTCATTAGCATATGATCCACATTTTCAAAATATTCAAACATGCATTCTGGGGGAGCATATGTAGTCATGAAAACAACTTTTTTTTTATAGGTTTGGACATGTTTTCATTCCCAAGAACGTTATGCAACAAGTGGTATGTTAAACTGCAGAGTGAAATTATGTCAAGATCATTAAAAACAAGGAAATTGTTGTTCCCCCCCACATTTTCTCCAATAGACTCAAAATTGCTCCAATAGACTCGCATGTCTAGCTCTCCTCTTCCACTGCAATGGGTGCAGCTTCACATAACATATACACATGTTAATAGAGTATAAAAGGCTTTCCAAAAATATATAACACCGCAGTCAAAGTGGTCTCAACTTATGGATGCCGGAGTCTATATTATACTTAAGAGTTACTTTTTTTGTCCAGACTCACCATTTCAAGTCCCTGGATTTCCCACTCATTGGCAAAAAGACTGTAGCTCCTTTTTCGCCGCTGAGAATACATTCAACATGCTTTTCCAGCATTCTAAATTTAAGAGAGAGAGAGAAAAAAAATCATCATATGAATTTGCCAAATTATACGTTGTTATCGTACTAAAGTAGAACTCAGCAATTGGCAAATTCAGTAAACTTTTTATTTTATTTCGTCAAAACTATGCATTTAAGGTGTGGTTGCTATGATAGCCATATGCAATGGAAGTTTAAAAATGTTGTCCTTCGGCAACAGTATATTTTCCCAGCTCTTTCCAACCTCTATGGGATTTATTCCCTCTATCAAATGAATATCCACGTCTTATCTCAATAAGTTACAGGTAAAACTGCCTGCACATTGTGCCAAAATTATTTTCAATTTCATGTACTGCACAAATATCGAAACATATTCTGTTGATGAGTGAAATCTGACGAGAGATTAATTTACATGGAGAAAACTGCACTGATGGGAGGTAGCCTTAGCAAAATAAGCTTTTTATGCCATAAAATTTGGTACATTGCGACTATATGTAAATTGATTGAGTGACAAAAATAGCACAGGATCCTTCTTTTTTCTTGGATATAAAGTGTTCCAAGTTCAAGGGGAAGAACATCTTGACAATATCTCAGGTAACCTACATGATTCTTTGTTTTGCTAGAGATAAAATGATGATTTAAGCATGATAAAAGTTTGTAAACAGTCTGTAGAATAAACAAGAAGACTTAATGATAAGAAGAGGAAAAAGAAGAAAACAAGAAAAAGAAAAACAAGAAATAAGAAGGAAGAAGAAGAAAAGCATTGAGAACGTTTCAATTTTTCCCTGATTTTCAGTTTGTTTCATTAAAAAACGGCCTGTCAAATTAAACCTGGACAAAGCTAGAAAACTTCTGCTATACAATGCTACCTGCCACTAAACGGAACTGTCCGGCTATAGTACCATTTTGTGCATAAGTTGGAGTCCCACATATTTGTCATTTTTTGTTGAAAAGATGCATGTATATTGCACATGTTAACATTTTTATGACATCCTAGAATCCCTTACATTCACCAAGGTTTATATTTTTTCAGTGGTGGTAAATGTATGCCGACTATAAGCTAGGAGTAGACAGAAGCGGCTATCTTCAGCCAGTTATCATGGTTATAGCTACAGCCAGGAATAGGTTGCTACAGCTGTCTAGAGTCCACCATATTTTATGCAACTAGCTGTACACCATCACACAAACCATAAATAGGGGAAATGTTGTCTTGGTTACACGAATTACATGAATGAAAATGTACTTATAATTAAAACCAACCAAAACAAATGCACATTGCAAGTTTGTACAACTAGAAGTAGTCGAGAAGTTGTGAAACCACAAGTATGAGGAAACAAACATTCTACAGAGGTAATGGCACTCATATGCTACGGTCTGACACACGCCCAGCAGGAGCTATCAAGACATAGAATAAATATTATATTTTGAAATGTATAGCAATGAGGTGGACAGCGCCTGTGTTTGACGCCAAAAATTCAGTTTATAACCATTGCAATTATATCATGATGTACTTACGGGTGAATTTTTGGCATGTGAAACCTTGTTTGACCAGCTTCCCATTTTTCTTTCCATCTGTCAATTGTCATAGGTCGATCATCATGTTCACCAAACTGATTGACTTTGCTCGTAGCAGACATGATTCGGTGGTATGTATGTCCTGGTGGTTTGAACGCACTGAAGTGATCTGCTTCACATTTAGAGTGTGTGGATCTATATATAGGCCACTGACCTTAGGCACAGCTCGAGCCATTTATAATGTCATTTTCTAGGACAACAGTCGTAACCCTGTGACGTCACTAGTTTCACCTTGGAACGTGCCTTTCTGCAGGGACAGACAGTTTAATTAGGGTCCTCATAAACAATAATATAAGGGGAGTTATGTAAGGTACTTGGAACCCATGCCAGTATATATTATGTCACTCAACCCTTGTTCATCCAAGCTCAACCTACCACTTGAGACACAGCTCAGTGACCTTACTGTATACATGTACTTGACATTTTGGAAACAATAAATGAAATCAGGTAAAATTTTCAACAACAATTTTCAACAACCCTGGGAAAGTCAAAACCCACATCAACTGTCAATTTAAAATGACACGTGTCCCAACCTTATATCATGTAAGACATTGTTTTGCTTCACTGATTTCAGTCTGGACAAAAATAACCGCACGATTCATGCTGTCATTTATCTTTAACGCCACGTGTTTTCCAAAAAAAGTCTTTAATCCCGTTTATTTCTTCCTTGATTTCATTCACAAATTATTGCATAACATTAGGCGTCATATATTTACGACATGACAGAAATTATTTCTGTAAGTTTCGAGATCAATCAGTGATGGGTTGTTGACATACTATGCACCGAACGACCCTTAATGTCAAGGTCAAAAGCTTTATTTTTTAGTGCCCTCTAGGCTTTGAGTCAGTCAGGCATAATATTTTATTTCGTTGCAGATGAAACAAGAATAAACAGTGTTTGTTCTGGATATTTTCCAAATAATCAAATTTACAGCAATAGTTGTCAGTTTAAAAAAGGCCCCCTTTCAATAATTTTTTTTTCTATAGGAATAACCATGCCAACATGATGGACAAAATGTACTTTCTAGGTTGTTGGGTTAGATTTGAAAAAGTTATGTAAAAAATATGTAAGAACTTAAACAGGTATACAATTATACAATGGTTACATGTGAGACACGATGATTTGTACCACTCACCAGTGCAATTTAGCATTATGTGCGCCGTTTTACAAATCCTCATGTACAACAGTTAGCTGTTGTGCTGAATAAAAACTGCATTTAGCGAGAGAAGGCAATTCTAGCGATCTGACTTATTAGTACGTATTATCGAATAACTTTGTCAGCTTTCATCCGATTCTTAAAATTCAAAAATATCTGAATGCTTAGGTTGTCATCTATCTGCGCACATATGACTTGACTTGGATTAATCAATTAGATGAATTGTAGACGGAGCGCTTTTTTCCGTGAGGGAAGTAAAATATCTTGATAGCAGACATTTTTATTTTCTGATATTTTTATGGGGTTCAGTGGTACAAAATAATTACATATCATTTACTTACGTTAATTTGGTTGATGACGGTCGCCATATTTGAATCTCTCTCTCTCCTCAACACCAAGCATCCGTTTCCTCATCCTGGCACTAGCCCTCTCTTGTCCTATCAGAGTTGGGCAGGCCAAGCCGATTAGTATGCCTATATAACTCAATACGCAGGTCCTATGCTAATGTGATAACCCCGGTCACTGACCTTACTAGGTCAGTGACCGACTTAATGTGGACTGGGTGACCCGGACCACGTGACCACGGAGTCTTGGCAGTAATGCACCCAGGCAGCATCAGTAGCTGAAGAAGCGAGCGGTAGGCAGGTTGTACGGCGGGGCAGGGCAAATAAACAATTAAAACTGGACTTCATGTTTCTTCGTCTTCACTCAGGAACCTTACAAATTGGCGCCCGATATGGGACTTGAATCGATTCGCACATAAGGGACTTGAAGGAGATGAGAGTAACGACAGGATGGACTACTAAAAGTAAAATTTTGGCAGACATGGGAAATGACACGTGCGGGTGACCAGCCGCAATGGATAAGGGCGTCTGCAACCGCGTGGTTCAGTCAGTTGCAGCGGAACCCAGGAACCGTCAGCATCTTCATCAAGCGTCAGCAGTATTGACTTAAGTGAGATAGCGATAACTTCGGATCACACGTATCTACAGCTAAGTAGAGGTTACACTACACGTATTAGGTGTTTAAGCTAAACATTTTGAGTAGTTTAGTGCGTTTTGCCCTGCCGTAGAATGCCTGCGAAGTTACGTAAAAGGGGTGGTTTGGCGACCTCCGAGACGGGTGGATCTGCATCGGTTCCGATGCCAGGTTCCTCGGAAACGGTGGACGAATCGGCCCCGCGTACTTCAGTTAGAGAAAATGTAGCAAGCACGCCCAGTCGCTCTCGGAGACGAGAGGCGACGGCGGATAGGACCCCCAGCCCAAGGCCCGCAATGGCGGGCAAAGGGAGTCGGCGGACTACTAGCGACCGAGGGAGCCGTGGGGAGCCGTAGGGAGCCCTCGCCCGCTGGGTATGAGTCGAACGATTCCTCTGCATCTACGCCTGTTTCCTCCCCAGAAGACAGACAAAACGTTGCCGAGCGTGCGGAACCAGGTGGCATGGCGCAGGCTGTCATGGTGGCTGATATCGCGCCAGATGGGAGAGCGGGATCATCCCGGTTCAGGCGAAGGAGGGAGGCCCTTCCTCCTCGGTATGATGGACAAGGTATCGCTTTTGTTGATTACCTAGACGAGTTTACTAGAGTAGCCACTTTTAATCAGTGGACAGGTGAGGAAAAGTGCTTTCATCTTTGGACTAGTGTCACTGGTCAGGCCAAGTTGAAACTGAGGCCATTGACTTACAGGAACGATTGGAGGGAGATGGTAAGCCAGCTGACGGCTCTGTTCTGCTCTAATCGTGCGCTGGATGCTTATAGGAATAAGTGGTTTAATGCAAAACGAGGTCCAGAGATGGATCTCGAGACCTATGGCCTCTTTTTGTTAGATTTATCTAGGAAAGCGAATCCCGCTTCAACAGCCGAGGAACAGGAACGCTTTGCAAAAGAGCGATTCATGGAAACAGCTGGGTCCACTAGCATGCGGTTTTGGTTAGCGGCTTTAAAGCCACCCACGTTACAGGAGGCCATAGATTTAGCGGTGCAATACGAGGCGGCCTATGAAGCTACCAAGCCGAGCAAGCCAGAGGTCGGGCCGGCAGGCGCTGTCGCCTTGCCTGTGACGCAGCCCGAGGTTTGCATGGCTAATGCTTCAGCCCCTCTGCGCGCTGACCCGCTCCCTGAGAAAGAAGGAGCCATCACGAAGCAGGATCTTAGAGATCTAGTTTACTCTATATTAGGGGAGGTAATGACTAAAGAGCCCAAGGCTCAAGTGTACAGCAGTAGTCGCCGCCAGGATCAGGGTTCTTCTCCTGAACTCCGGCGATGCTACCGGTGTAGAAAGACTGGCCACCTTCGCAGGAACTGTCCTAGGCGTGACACTGACGACCATCGCGATTCCCGGAACGCGACAGGTAGGGACAGGGACAGAGACAGGGATAGGGGCAGGAGCCGTAAGTCAGATAAGCCCAGTGGCCAGCACTCAAAAGGGCGTAGTGATCGAGGTAAAAAGGGAGGTCAGGATAAGAGAGACAGGAAGCAGTCGGAAAACGAGTGAGGGTGGAGGAAGTATCCGTCCCGGATCCTTCACCTGCTGAAGCAGCAGCCCCTCCAGAATGTTGGCAAGGGGTAAGAGTGTGACAGCATTGGCCCCGACACGTGGCCATGCAGAGTACGAGTGCGTCTTGGTATATCACGGTCAGTATGGGAACACGTCACGTGGACCTTCTGATCGATACAGGGGCGCAGGTGTCACTGCTGGGTAAGCAGGAATATGACGAAATACCAGGTGCAAATCGAGAGAAATTGAGGCCTGTAGAAGGCAAGATTTCAGCCGCGAATGGTGGGCCTATCAATATTTATGGTAAAGTGGAACTCACTCTCTGTCTAGAGAGGATGCTTTATCCTTGTGAATTTTTAGTGGCAGATATAGGTGGTCTCCCTGGTTTATTGGGGATGGACTTTCTGAAGCGACATAGCGCACTATTGATGTGCTCAGTGGGGATGCTGAGGTTAGGGGGGATAGATGTAGCGTGCATAGAAGGCCGCCCTGGAAAAACAGGCCGAGCAATCATGCACGATGATGTCCATATACCAGCCCGCCACGTGTCACAGGTTACAGTCAATTTAGTGTCGTGGGGCGTATCCAAGGGGGGCGACGTGGTACTTGAGTCCTTGCCCCAGGTGTGACAGGATTTGCACATAATGTTACCTCGAGGGCTATTGACTTCGCAATGCTCTGATGCTCGAGTGTGGATCGCCAACCCCACGACTGAAAGTGTGCATATAGCAAAAGGGCAAGTGGTAGGACAATTGAGTGAAGTTGAAAAAGTGAATCCGCCGAAAACGGTGAATGCTAGCCAGGTGAATAATGAACCTAAGCAAGGATACACTGGAACGCGACTTCCCGCTCATTTACAGCCTCTTTTGGACGAAACTGACGACCTGAGTGCAGATCAACTGTCAGAATTGAGGGAAGTCTTAATTGAATATGAACACTGTTTCGAGGGGGGCAAATACGGGCTGGGACGCACAAGCCAAGCCACGCACAAGATTGACACGGGTGACAGTCGGCCTTTCAAAGTACCCGCAAGGAGATTAGGATGGGCACAAAGCAGGGCGCTGTCAGATGAAGTAGACAAGATGCTGAGACTCGGAGTGATCGAGCCCAGTAATAGCCCCTGGTCTAGCCCTCCTGTGTTGGTCAGGAAGAAAGATGGAACTTTCAGATTCTGTGTAGACTATAGGAAATTGAATTCGTGCACCAAGAAGGATGCTTATCCTTTGCCACGCATAGATGACTGTTTAGATACCTTAACAGGGACAAAATGGTTTTGCACATTGGACTTGTCGTCTGGCTACTGGCAGATAGCCATGGACGACAAGGACAAGGAGAAAACGGCATTCACTGCGCCTAGAGGGCATTTTCACTTCACAGTGATGCCCTTTGGGGTCACCAATGGTGCAGCTACACTGGAACGCTTGATGGAATTCGTGTTGGGGGGGCTTGACTTGTCTACTTGTCTATGTTACATGGACGATATAGTAGTAATTTAAGAGTGAGGTCTCCTTCCTTGGGCATGTGGTATGCAGGGAGGGAGTCAAGCCAGATCCCAGAAAAATAAAGGCGGTAAGAGAATGGCCGGAGCCTACTACGGTGCAGGAGGTGCGCTGTTTGTAGGATTCGCATCGTACTATAGAAAGTACGTGCGTGACTTTGCTGGATTAGCAGCACCCCTACACGCTCTCACAGCGCACCAGGCCGTCTTTAGGTGGGATGAGACATGCAGCAATGCATTTAAAAGGTTAATCAGGGCCCTCACGACAGCACCAATCCTGGTGCTACCCCGTGAAGGGTGCCCTGTCATCTTGGACATGGATGCCTCTGACCTTGCGATAGGAGTACTGTCGCAAATCATTGAGGGGGAGGAGCGTGTGGTAGCCTACGCCTCGCAGTGTCTTTCGTCATCACAAAAGCATTATTGCACAACATACAAGGAACTGTTAGCTGTGGTCAGAATGGCAAAAATATTTCGGCCCTACTTGTATGGACAGGATTCAGTGCGACTACGCACTGATCATCGTGCTTTAGTGTGGCTGCAGAACTTTAAAGATGCAGAAGGAATGTTGGCCAGGTGGATAGCTTCTTTGACTGAATACAACTTTGTAATTGAATACAGAGAGGGCAAGAAACATGCTAATGCAGACGGCTGCTCACGTATCCCAGTGACAGCTTGTAAGCGCCAAGAATGCCCTGACCAAGGTCATGGCCAAAAGAGTGACCTTGTGGCTTCTATCACGCAATGGAACCTAGTACAAGGTTTCCCCAGGGGCCCCAGTGAGCAGCCACAACATGTGGCTGGGGAGAGTCAACTAGAAAGTGAGGGATCCCAGGTGGTGTGTGTGACAATGGTGCAAAGTGGGGGGACAAGATCTCTGGATCCAAATTGGATAGAGTCTTTTACTTTGAAGGAAATACGGGATGCGCAGAGCCAGGATCCGGCTATAGCAGCTGCCAAGGAGTGGTTAGCCGCTGGTCAGCGCCCGCCTTATCACGACATTGTCACTCACTCGGCTCAGGTGCGAAATATATGGGCCCAATTCTATTGTTTAACATTGCAGCGAGGGATAGTGTATCGAAGTCACAAGCTGCCGACAGGCGAAACAGTGAAGCAGATAGTGGCTCCAGCGACTACCAGGCACAGCATCTTCAACCAGCTCCACACTTCTCGTCTTGGTTGCCACATGGGGATTAGCAGTCTGATATCCAAGTTGAGAAGGAGGTTCTACTGGCCTGGCTACAAGGAAGACGTAATACGCTGGATAGGCTGGTGCGATGTGTGCCAGAGGCGGAACCAGAGTGGTCTGAAGAGAGCCCCCTTGCATCAGGTACCGATAGGAATGCCAATGGAGAGAATGGCCATCGCCATCATGGGACCATTGCCAGTCACAAAGTCCAACAACAAGTATATAGTAGTGGTGGCCGACTACTTCACTAAGTGGACAGAGGCCTTCGCCCTTCCTAACCAGGAAGCATACACGGTGGCCGACTGCTTGGTGACAAATGTGGTTTTACGATTTGGAGCGCCCTATCACTTGCATAGTGAACAAGGGACCAATTTCGAGTCGAAATTATTCCAAGAAATGTGTAAGATACTGGGGATTAATAAGACCAGGACCACGGCGTACCATCCCCAGAGTGACGGCCTCGTAGAAAGATTCAACAGGTCATTGGGGGACATGCTGTCAAAGCTAGTCAATGACAGGAGAGATGACTGGGACGACATGCTCCCTTACGTGATGTGTGCTTATCGGGCTATGCCCCATAGATCCACAGATATCACGCCAAACAGGATGATGCTGGGAAGGGAAGCGATGCTTCCTGTAGACCTGATGTATGGCCACGCTCTCCAACATAAGCACCACTGTCCAGTGGAATATGTGGAGTGGATTCGTGATGCCATGGAAGAATCATTTGAGAAGTGCAGGTCGCAGATGAAGAGAGCAGCACAGAAACAGGCGAAGCACTACAACAGGTTGGCGAGAGAACAGTCATTCCATATTGGAGACTGGGTTTTATTGTTTTATCCGCCCCTGGCTAAACAGAAACTGGCCCGAGCCACTGGAAAGAAGCGCATCGTTCATATTAACCAGTTGAAGATGTACTTAGCTGAGGTGGCTCCAGACGACATGATCCGGATCCCTGATATTCCATCAGACGATCCGTATTTAGACCCATCTTTGTATGAAGACGGTGCGAGTGCGACCCCCCTTCACAGGGGGCGGGATCCGCCCTTGCCCGGAGAACTCGCTGGAGACGCAGCGCCGCCTTGGCCTGGATGGCCAGAGCAAGGCGTAGCTGCGGGGAGTGAGGCCAGCAGGGGGCGCGGCTTGTCAAACGCGCGATCCCCTGGATACAGGCAGCCTGGCAGATTCGCGTTCGAATCTGGGAGCGGCTCCATTTCCAGATTTGGAGCTGCATCCAGCTCCTTCTCGGGAATTGGATCCGGAGGCGGTTCCTTTCATACCTGGAAGGCTGAGGAAGCCACCTGACAGGCTAGGTCACAATGTAGGATACCAGTAGCTTTAAAAACTCTGGTTCCTGCATATCAGAGGGAAATAGCACTTATTGCTTGACTTCTGGCACTTTGTTTTTGAGAATCTAGTGTTAACATGATTATACAATAAATACCAATTGTAGTTCCATTTAGACAATATATAGCTTGATTTTATTTTAGTCTTTCCCCTGCCTATGACTTTTCATTTATTTTATTATGGATTCTCTTAAACACTGGAAAATGTCGACATTTTAAAGAGGCGCGTTACAGCAGTCACTTTCTTTAAGTGCCTGGACATTTCATGTACCTCAGACTCATGGACAGAACACGTGGCCGTGTCCTATTGAGTGGGGTTTTTATATGCGCCACCCAGACTGGAACTACAGAGGCAGTCCTTTTGAAAAGAAAGGGGAGAAATACTGCAGAGGTAGAGTTGGGCACTGCGATTAAAAAGGGCAGGGAAAACATGAAATAAGGTAATAATGATGGGTAAACGCCATATAATCACTGGAAATATCAGGGAAATTAATTAGCAAGAATTAATGTCTGAGGTGGTTATGAAATGTTTTATCCCAATAGGACGCTCTACATGATTGACGAGGCTAATCTGGACAAGTCAGAACGTGATAAAGTTGCTGACTATGGTTACAAGAATAAATGGTTATTCTCTCGAAGTATTGTTGCAGGATGATAAAAATCCGCATTTGTTCATCATGAAACGTAAAACGTTCCTGATGGTTTGTTTGGCTTGGCAGACAAGGGTTGGTAAATGATGTGTTTCTTTTCTCGTTTTCTCACTTTCTGTATTTCCTAAATTGTGTCACTGGTTCTAGTGACCTGCATTATGGAAAATTCCTACAGTTGAGACGAGGTCAACCGGGTTCGAAATTCGAACAGGCACCCCTTTATACTAATTTTGTTGTTTTCAAGTGCAGTCCCCAATTAAGAAAATTCATTGGGGGGGGGGGAAGAGGTCAGCACTGGTCAAGAAGGTGATTAGAGTCACATGACCGTAAAAGGGCGGCAAAACTGGACACAGTGAAGCGCCCTGCCTCATACCTTCTGCAGTCAGCAAAGACACAGGACGTATACGACAATTTGGGGACTTTTTGAGAAATCTAACCACGTGGACCTACACTATAAAGATGTCATCTGAGAGTCAAGTCATTGAGGAGGCTACTGCTGTTACAGCAGTGCCCCTGGGAGCAGAGGAACCACAGTTGACCGCTGAGCAGTCGGACATGGTATGGGCAGCTATGGAAGCAGCTGGCCTGGAGATCAGGGCCGAGCTGGAACTCTCTGCAAGCGAGGCTGAGGTGGCTGCCGTTTGTGGCAGGTCACCCACCTCGGAGCTAAAACCAGCCCTGGCTCCGGATTATTGGAGCAAGCAATAGGCTCACGCTGAGGCCTATGTAGGTTTTCTGTGCCTGGACTGCCCGGCCGCCCTGCCGTCGGACAGGCGAACTAACTTCAGGAGGCACCTGGTAAGGACACACGGCTACACCAGACACAGGGCCGAGGAGATCACAGCGGCAACTGGCCTAACTACAATTAAGGGGCCCAATTCTGATGGGTCCCTGCCAGCTACGCCCGAGACACGGGCCATGGCCAACAGGACGCCCCAAGCGACAGTAAAACGCCCAGTAGACACCAGGGTGGTGCAGGTGAGGGAGACTGCAGCAACCTCCAGCCTGTCCCCCCGTAGCCGTCTGGCTACGCCTAAGCGGCCCCACTCCATGGAGCACGTGGAGGCACCAACAGACAGCAGTGTAGTGCCCCGGGCCCAATATCAGGACATTGTGCTTGAGGTCCACCGGGCCAGGGCCCAAACAGCGGCAGCCTCGAGGGAAAATGAGGAGCTGAGGGCCAAACTACGGGCTGAGATCGACCAACGGGAAGCTATGGCCCGCCAATCTGACCTCTTGTATCAAGAGGTCAAGAGGCTGACAGCAGACCGCAACCGCTGGATGGAGGAAGCCAGGGCAGCTGGTTCCTCCTTCACGAGGCCTTGAGCACAAGGCCCCGCTGGATTGATACAACAACGACGACTACAGAATGACCCCCACTGACGACAGCATGGATCCGGACTTGACTTGAACGCTGAACATCAACACATCGCATCAAGCTGAACAAGCCAGGCCACGTGGAGGCCCAAAATACAAGGCAGAGCGAGGAACTCGAGGGCTTTTATACGAGGAGAGATCGAAACGATGGACATAAGGGGAATACTTAATTGGACAGCTAATTATAACGATGCCATAATGTTCTTTATTAAGACATATGGGGGCGTAATTCCCTTGCGTCAGGGACCTCGTGGATCCGGAAAATGGCTCTGGCCCTCGTCCAGGACGGAAAAATGGACTGGTGGTGATCTTGTATGTTTTGTGTCAGCGGCCAAGTGTCAAATCGGAATATGCATGGTTACGTTAGGTGATGAATTTTGTGGTGTTTTGTTGTTTGTTATAGATTCCTGTAAATTATCAATTGATGTTGTTTGATTGAGATGTATATTGCAATCCATATTTTATGTCGTCCTGACCGTCGTCGTACAAACCTATTTTATGTATTAGATGGAATATGGGGGCATATTCCCAGTAAGAAGGGAGTAATGTGATAACCCCGGTCGCTGACCTTACTAGGTCAGTGACCGACTTAATGTGGACTGGGTGACCCGGACCACGTGACCACGGGATCTTGGCGGGAATGCACCCAGGCAGCATCAGTAGCTGAAGAAGCGAGCGGTAGGCAGGTTGTACGGCGGGGCAGGGCAAATAAACAATTAAAACTGGACTTCATGTTTCTTCGTCTTCACTCAGGAACCTTACACTTCACTCGTCTCTTTTTTATCCACCCTGCCCAGGATCCTGCCTATGAATAAATTACTATTCTAAAGTTAACTTAATAATTATTGTTTAAATCATAAATTCAAGTTTATAAAAATTGATGTGTCGTTTGCTACCAGTTCTCATGCATGCGGTCTACGAGCTGTTATTTTTTGATAAACGCCTATCATTTATCATGGCCTTGATTGTATGTGTAGGTGTAGAATGTATTTGCACTATATGTAATCATTGACCTTTATTGGCACACTTATAGAAAGAGGACACACAGATAGTAAAACAAGAGGCTCTAGTAGATGCCCCCACGTAAACAATGGTTACATTGTGAGACGTGAGATATGTACACCCGAAAATGTCAATGTACAACGAGGCCGATATTGTGTAATTGTTTTGTACCACTGAACCCATCCAAGTGTCAATACAAAGTTCGGTTATTCTATTTCCCTATTATGATTCATCGGAAAAATAGTGCTCCGTCTCCAATAATCTAATTGATTATGCCTATCGAGATAGAGGACGGCCGTAGCTTTCAGAAAAATTGGACGAAAACTGAAGAAGTTATTCCATAAAATGTAGAATTGCCTGCAGTCGCTGAATTCATGATTTCTAGCTTGTCGTTGGAGACGCTTCAGGCAATGCCTACTTTTGGCGGCTAACCATTGTACATGAGGAATTGTACAACGGCGTACCTTATGCAAAGAATTTTACACTGGTGAGTGGTACGATAATTTTCACCATTATTAGCTCGAAATATTTTATATGTTTAATTAGTGAAAATTTTGACTAATTACACAAAAAGGGCATAATTAAACACTTCTATACAATAACTAAAAATTGCAGTGCGAAGTTTGATTTACACACTTAGTATTTTTCTATTGATTTTTATAAATATGGTTCATAATTTAAAAGCTTGAAAAGGCATCAGGTGTCGCTTAACACAACAAGGAACTACACACCCTCTGGTTGGGTTTATTGACATTAGTTTATTTAATTATACGTTTAATAAACATACAATGCAAAATGTTAATTTGTCAGGTATATACATTCTAATGTTAATACTGTCAAACATGGATAGACAACAATTAATATGGGATAATAAAATGTGCTGACTTCATTCTTTCGATCCTCATGTCTCAGTTATGTCACTTATGGAATCACATTCATTCATACATACATGTATACATAAATAATTTCACAACTGTTGAAAATATCATTTTTGACAACGTTTTAGACTAGATGAATGGACCCTGACTCGTTCTTGTCTCAAGTAAGGAGACAGGTCGGGTCTCTGAATCGCAAAGTAACGTCACAATCCGTGTGTGCTAGATATCAACCAACCAGATCACAGAAATCCAACCTTATCTTCAAGTTTCAATAATTTACGACAGAGGACGCCACATACCAGTGCCATCATCATGGGAACTACGATGGCATATAAAATAACATTTCTGTGAAAAATAAAAAATGCTTCCACTGACCACTATACATTGTCAGTTACAACTTTTTGGTGTCCATGTAATTTCTAAGCTACAATTCACCATTTAATAGCACCTGAACTTAAACAAGTTCAAGGTTGGACAAGTTCAAGGTTGGTTTCAATTGGCATTGTCTTGACTGACAGGAGACCAACTGTTGTCACTTCTATGACTCAAGTTGTCCTCGTTGGCTGCCCTGGTTGGCCCATCTTCGCTTGGGGTAGCAATCTGTTTTGGTTCTGGGGTATTTTCTTCCTCAGGGGTGATCACACTACCCTTACCACTGCTGGATCTTGAGGGTGAATGCAGCAAACAGGGACAGAAGGAGGAGAGGCATCTATCTCTGGCTGGATGTGGATGCAGAGATCCGCTGCGGCTGCTGAAATCGATTAAAAGTGAATTAATGTTTCAATTGTTCGTTACCAAGGCATGTATGTCATGTATGTCACGATTGCAACATATTTCATGCAATGAACGACCTTCATAAAAAATGAACCAACAGTCCACAGTCAGCGCCCAGTTCATGCCAGCAGATTCTTTGCATAATTTAGTTACTTAACGACTGAAAGTAATGATGGGACACTTTCATGACTAATGTCACGAGTTTGGATTTTTTGGAAATTATAACATTTACTATTAGCCAACATTTGTGCTTTTGAAAACGCATGCCTTTATATACGTACAAGGCTCTATATATTAAAACTTGTGTCTTTTACCATGCACTCTTTTTTCTTATTTACATTGCATGTCTCGCTAAGAATGCTGTTATATAAGGTGTTAATTTTACTATATTTAAAAGCCCAATGTTCAGCTTCACACACAAAGTTAAAAAATTCAAAACATTTCTTTATTAATGTTATCCATTGGTGTCCAATCAGTAAAAAAAAGTGTTGTCATGTATAAAACAAAAGATAAAAAAACTTTATGAAAAAAAAAACACTCAATGTTTAAATTTAACTTTAAAAGCAGTTAATGAGCAAAAAGATAAGTACTAATCACTAAATTTCTACACACATACTAGACAAATAAATATATAGCAAAGAAAGACTTGACTGACCTATCCCATAGAGAGCTGTGGGCCAGCGCATATCTCATCGTCTCACTGTACAGCAGAGGGGAAGGTGCAGACACGCTGTGCCCTGACATTGAGGGTATCATAGAAGCAGTTGTCAAGGGCGTTGCCATGGCATTACTGTGTAACCATGGAGACCCAGGCATTGTGGGCAACGCAAACCTACGAGGAGACTGCCACGTGTCCCTTCCAAGACGCATGCGCAGATTCTTGCGCCATTTTGCCCTTCGATTTTGGAACCAAACCTGTGGAAGACAAGTTGAGATTTCAGGTGAATAGGAGTCAAAGAATGGAATATGAACTGACGATATTTCAATGATATTCAGGATCGTCAAATCCCACATGCTGGTCCACGCCTCTGGAACTCTGTCATATGATATCCGGTCTATGCATCAATTGAACTTTTTAGTCAAAATTTAAGACTCGTCTATTCATAGAGACATTTTCCTGATTTTATGCTCAATTTTTCATATTTTGTATTTTATATTTTCATAGCACTTTTGCCTTCTTTTTTACCTTTTGATAATTTTAAAATAGTTTTTAATAACTCTCCTGTGATATTGATTGTAAAGCGTTTTGAGCATATTGTTTATGGATATTACGCTATAAAAAATAAATTATTATTAAATTATTATATCTGGGATTCTCTGTTAAGCTATTCTGGATATTCTGAATCTCTGACTCTGGCTCCCTTGTTATATTTACCGCTTTGCATATATGGCATTGAAGCTGGTTTGACTGCGATTAATAATAACAGTTTTTAAAGGTAAACAAAATTAAAATTAAAAAAAGAACCCAAAAAAAGACGTCCACATTTTCTAAGTGAACGCCTCGACATGGAAGGTGAGAGTTTAAGAGCGTAGACCTGAGCTACAATGAAGTTTAAAAGAGGAATTACTATTGAGCTGGACACTGTGACAGAGTAGATCTATGCAAATCATGAAGATGGTGTGATGGCAGTGTGATGACATCCTTTTTTTTAAAGTGTTTTTTGAAATCTAGCAGGATTCGTCATTATTTTTGCATTCCAGTTTTGCATGAAATTTGCATTGAAACGGAAATTCAAAGACATTGATGACTACTTGCCTGGACTCTGGCCTCAGTCAGATTAATCCGCATGGCTAATTCTTCGCGCATGAATACATCGGGATAGTGGGTCCTCGCAAATAGTTCTTCCAGTGCACCAAGTTGCTGTGGAGTGAAAGTAGTTCTATTTCTCCGCTGTAAAAAGGAAAAGCCCGTTGTGAAATATTAGTGGTCGTATTTCGTGGAATAATAAGGTATAGAACGATTTTGAAATATGCATTTTTTTTTCAAATACAAAGAACAAAGTACTTGTTTTTCACGTCAAAGGACTTTAAAGCATTGTGCATCAGCGTGGAATTTACTAAGAACTGTTCTAATTTTAACCGCTGGGTGGCCCATACGGGGTAAATGTGTAACATATGGCGTGGACCAACCAAGCTTTCTCATCTCATCAATGAATAGGAAGTGGCACTGTCGTAAGAATATTTATACAAATTTTCACAATTTCGTTTCATTGTAATTGCCGACCTAATTAAATCGATAATATTTGAATCCACTTGCTTTAAAATCTTTAACACCAGGATCATCAGAAGCATTAAACAGTTTCCTTAATTTTCCGTCATCACCATGGCATCAGACTACTTTGGAAGCAGCGGAAATTGCTGTGGGATATACAGCAAATATTATTTATTTGTTATTGAAATGTGTCATAATCGGTTAGAAACTGGTCTGTGATTTATGACCGAAAACATATCTTAGCATTTTTTTTAATAATAAAAGCAGGCTTATATTTTTAGTGTTGCAATCAGCTCGAAATTGACGTAAAATTTAAAAGTAAAAATGGGTGAATATGTCGCACTGTAATGTTTCCATGACCACATGCACCCATTTTGTGACTTTCAATGTCACAGGTGCAGCTGCTTTCACTGTCAACTCTTATTCCTTGAGCATGCAAATCGATATGTTCTATATTCGATCATAAATACATAAAACGAGCGAGTTAGTTTTAGCTACAATATCTGTGAATCTCAGCAGATGTCATCATTGAGTTTCGAGAGAAACCATATCAGAAATGCCAAAAACTAATTTGTATGGGTAAGTTATATACTGAGTTAGCGAGCAGGGCCTGCAGAAATCTGTATTTGTATAATAAGCCTGATGCACAATGGCAGTCTATCATGATATGTATGCATGCGGGGATTAAGTTTGCCTGGGTTTAATTCAGATTCTAATAAGACAAAAATTTGAGCTTGTCCCTTACCTGCCTGCGTCTGCCCAACATGAACTCATCCAGCAGCAGGTCTTCGCGGATGTTGACCGCCGCAGCAGCCGCAACCGCCGCCGCCGCCCCCGGAAAGGAATGAGGGCTGCCTGGGAGAAGGGGGGATGCCATCCTAAAAAGAAGAAAATAATAAATAAATTACAACTGACAGGTGTATAGGATATCGTTATCATTTGGAAGGAATATAGATATTCAGATCAACAGAAATTAGCTATATTGTTCATCTTACATATGCTCTATTTTATTTTATTTAATAATTTGATTAGCATGAAAGGACATTTAAAATCCTGGGTTGCATCACAATATTATTACCTCCTAGTAATGGGGGTAATTTATATGAATATACAGGTATCATCTTAATTGCTAAAGCTTGCTGCCAAGTGATATTGATAACGTAGCTTAAAAATCAAATGGTGCATCATTAATCTCTTTGATCTTTAAATTTAATCACTTTAATCAGTTAATCAGGTTAATGTCGATTTCATAAACCAAGGGTAAGCTATTTACTGAGTTAGCCGGGTCTGCAGAAACCTGTAGACATTTAATTTAAACATCATACATGAATTTCTGCCCTCCATATTTATGTTATTGAAGTTAATATTTATTTTCTAAAACACGCATTAACTGTAGTATTTGTGACGTTGATATTTTAATTATCTTATTTTTTGTTGTTGCTGTTAAAAAAGTGACAAATGAAGATATCCAATTATTTTAAGAGATTGTTTACAGCATCCATACAAATGGATGATTTTCTCCAACTCTCCATTTCTTTTGAAGTGTTTCAACCGTAAAATTGTTCCGGCAAATTGCTCATTGGCCACAGCGCCAACTTTTGATGTCGTTCTGCACTTCGACCATTTTCACGAGATACATTTACTTAATTAAAATGAGCCTTTAAATAATAATTACCATGGAAACAACAAAAGCTGTGAGCTCATTTCTAAATACTTCATTCCGTCAGAGAAAGATGTTTTGATTTAAAAGCAAAATATGGAATATAGATTTTTCTATTTTATTTCATAATCTAGACACGATTCAACAGCAATCATATTTGGAAAAAGAACTTTTTTTGGTGGTTTCAACTCTGATTACACGCCACACAAAACAGAATGGTGTCATTTAACCTAATAAAGAGTTTGATGAAGTTAATCTGTCCCGTTTTGCGTTCATAATAAGCGGATATGGTATTAATTTGTGAATAACAGAGTCATTTGAAACCGTAAAAAAACCTAATGAAAATATGTGGTTACCAGACACGAGCCGAGAAACTTTTTACAGGGATCCAATCCTTGATTAAGTGCGAAATAAAAGTGTTGCTTTCAATGATGCCATTTTGTTAAACAATCTGCCCTGCGCCCCAGTCGTGACATCTCCAAAACACATCCAATTGTCGGTGGTGTCAAATGACACAAATGTCAAACACCCTTGTCGAAGACCTAATTAGTCAACTTAGGGGGATTCCAACTAATTGGAGTCCAATATCTATCTGTCTATCCATCTATCTAACTAACTATCCATCTATCTATCTAAGTATCTCTCTCTATCTATCTACCCATCTACCTACCTATCTACCTACCTATCTATCTACCTATCCATCTATCTATCTATCTAACTATCTATCTATCTATCTAACTATCTATCTATCTATCAATCTATCTATCTATCTAGCTATCTACATATCTAGCTGTCTATCTATCTATCTATCTATCTACATATCTATCTATCAATCTATCAATCTATCTATCTATCTATCTATCTATATATATATCTAACTACCTACCTATCTACCTACATATCTACTTACCTATCCATCTATCTATCGATCTATCTATCTATCGATCTATCTATCTATCTATCTATCTAGCTATCTAGCTATCTACATATCTATCTATCTATCTATCTATCTATCTATCTCTCTTTCTTTCTTTCTTTCTTTCTTTCGTTCTTTCTTTTTTGCTTTCTTTCTGGGGGTGTAACTGTCAGTGTAGTGGTCTGCTCATCTATGCACTCATCCTGAGATCCACTTCATCAGCAAAATATTAAATTGATATCGCTCTCATGAAACAATTAAAATTTCATGGTGCCAAGTACCCTCATAGTATAGGCCTACTGCCTACAATGCGGTTAATGTGTCACACAATGTTTTTTTTTTTCGAAAGTGCTGGCATCTCGTCATTACGTCAGCCTCAGAGATACCTACTGCAATTTCTATGTTAGCTCGTGAGTGTGAAATAATACAACGCAATCTGCCGATGGGTACAGAAGAGCAAGGGTAAACCATCATAGGGCCGAAGTGTCAGTACAAAAGAAAATCATAAACAGAGTCGGAGACAAACCCCCTCCCCCAGGGCCTGTTGCCCCACCGACAGCTTATGCACGTATTACACCTCATATTTCTGTAATTAAATTAATAATACATTTAATATATGGACATATATGGAAACAACCATCCTTATGTTGGTTCTTCAAACATCCCTCTCATATATTTTCTGGCTACTCCCCTAAGGTTATGGGTTTGAGTTCCTGCCAAGGCATATTCCATGTACACAGGTGAAAAACTGTAAATCAGATTTTCAACCACGTCAAATACGCAAGAATTCGTCGAAATTACAAAATGGTTATTAATAAGCATAATAAGTAGGGTATTGGTTTTCTTTAATTTCATAGCCCCAGCTTTCACCACTGGAAACCACGAGCGAGCAATTTCTTTTCATATTTTCTTATAGGCCTGTTTGTAGACATTCATAATTTATAGTATCTCTAAGATATTTACCATTCATGTCATTTGACATTAAGCATGTTGCACTGATCCAACTTCTTTTTCTGGCTAACTTATTAAGTTTAAGAATATCGAATAATATCGATTTGATAAAAACATGACCTGTAAAATATGCTTAAACGCATCTCTGCAAAATTAATCGTCTTTGATAATGAATTTATATATGTTGTATTTATATCAAATATAAATTAAAATTGTAATACTTTTTCTGTCTCCTTCCATTTATCAATTATTTAGCAATAGAGCTATCTAGAGCTTCTATACTATTTCAATAAAATCATGCACATTCTTGAAAATGACTGTCTACTATATCTTGAAATAAGTGATGTTAAGGCGCAGAAAGACTTAAATCAGGCATATAATTAGATATTACGTAAAATCTGATGAAACTTGTCGTCACGGTTGAGCAGCAGCGAAATCAAAACACTTTATTTAATTTTTATTTAATTGGTCAGCAAAGAATTATCATTTGAATGTAGATAAACATATTGAATAAAATATTAAATGACTTATCATTTGGATAATTAATTTGTCGTAAATGCAGGCTTCGACATTATTACCCATTGCATATAAATTTGTTTTAAATACATAAATTCCGAAAAAAGATCTCTGAAGATATTTATTTATTTCTACGTTTACATCTAAACTTTTGTTAACGAACTGATGTTATAAACCCTCATAGGAAATGTTATAAACATTACACTACATTGAATACCCAAAGTTTATCACATGACTTTATTGAAATAAAAAAAGTTATGATAAGAGAGACGAAAATGGAAATAAATAAAAATAAAACGGCATGCGCACATTGGAACTAGTTAATGCGAAACAAACAAAATACGTCGTAATTTATCGAAATTTTCAAAGTACGATTTATTGCATATAACATATAGGCCTAATGAGGGGAAAAAATCAGCTTCATGTTTAAAAGTACCAGTTCTATCGTTTGTTAAATTATGCAGGTACAAATATAAACTATTTTATACATAAAACACTAAAGTTAGTTCTGAGAAATATGATACAATGATAAATAGTTGGCAACATAAGTCAAATTAGTACTTACTCGTAGAAAGGAGAATTTCCGGGGGCTGTGTGATTTATGGCAGGTGATTGGCAAGTGGCCAGGGTGCGCAAGTTCCGCCAACCAATTTTGTCACATTTTTTTGTTAGATGAAGTTACCTGACAGCGCCACCTGTCAATCAAATGCCACGTGCTGAGGGAGGCGTGGCTTCATGATGCTGTAGCTCAGGGCTGCATTTGTAATTAAGGATTATTAAGTGAAAAACGACTTAATACGTTAATGCAGTTTATTAATGGCTATACATGTAGATATAGAACGTAATAGGTTAGTAACAGCTTAGTAATATGCTTGAAAACCCCCCGATAAGGGCCAGGTCCTTTGGTCATTAAGCTTTTGGAGAGACAGTGATTCTACTTTGATTTACCTCAGCCTTCCCTCTTGGTCTAATTTCTCCAAGGTACAATGGTTAACGTTCTGGCTTGTAGTCCCAGAAACCAGTGTTCGACACCCGCTCCGGGAGAATTGTTACAAATGGCGCCACATGCGAGTATAATTGGGAACCCATGTCCTGCTCGTCTGGAATAGGCTACAGTTAGTTTAATAAAAACAGACTGTCAAATTGAACTTATTAGAAAAAGCTAGGCAACTTCTGCTATACGATGCTACCTGCCATCAAATGGAATTGTCTCGTTATAGCTAGCTACCTAAAACTTGATCTAAAATTACGTGAAGCACCATTTCGTGCATAAGTTGAGAGTTATTGCATATTTGTCATTTCTTATTGCACATACATATTTATGATATAGCCTAGTTGATAAATTTCTAACATTTACCATCTACTCTTGTCTCCATGCATTTACCAAGGTTTATATTTTTTCAGTGGTGGTAGGTGTAAGCTGACTAAGTAGACAAAAGTTGCTGGCTTTAGACAGCTTCAGCTAAAATCAGGAATAATCGCTACAGCTGTCTAGAGTCGACCATATTTTATGAAACTTACTGTACTTGTCAGTTTATAATAATAATAAAGATCAATTTAATTTAATTTAATTATTGTGTTAATTGCAAACTTTGTTCCTGTATAGTTTACCTGACTATACGTTAAAGTATAATTATGCTACTTGGAAGTAAATATATAGCTCATTATATCATTGATATAGTTGACCAATAACACAAAAGTATGTTTTTGTGGACCTTTTGGGTTCTTCTGCCCTCCCCCCAAAATCCGCCACTATGTCATTCAAAAAGTTTATCTTTTTCTTCAGATTAACTTCACTGTAAAAACATTTCATCTTTTTAAGTTAACAGAATCGTGCACACGTTTTTTTCTACTGCACCTAATGTGCAGACAGTGTCATTGCAAAACGAAATATCCTAATTTGAAAGAAAAAATTGGAAAGGATTCTTCAAAAGCCAAAGCTAGGGAATTAGCGATTGGAGAGATGCTAGGCTTGCTGAGTACATTGCAGGGAGACGAGATTATGGGAAGCTGCGGGTTTTTTCATTACAGTTTACATACGTTTCTCGCGGTTGGTTCCTCTCATTCATTTCATTGTAGGAATAAGATCATTGTCGGCAGGCGGCGCTGGCGTTTCATCGCGATAATGTGACAGGCATTAACGTCACTACAATGCTCCCCCCTCCCCCCATCTCGTTACGTCCTATGGGCCCAGATGCAATGCCTTGCCAGTAATTACTTAATATTCTATTAGGGTAATTATAGTTATGTGTTTTGCAAGCGTCGGTGCTCGTGGAGAAAATACCGGCGCATCCAAGCGATGGACCTCATTTGGCGCGCCGGTGCGTCGCTCGCTGACAATCGATCTTCCCTCATTAATGAATTACTCGTCTGCGTTTTAAATGATCCCATCTCCTAACCTCCAAGAGAGGTGGTTTTTGGAGGCATTTCGCCTGATTTCGCCTCCCTGAAAATCTACTTTGATTCTTGCTTGTGGCGCCTGCCTCTCCCTGATTGAACGAAACCCCCATTGTCCGCCATCCTAACCCCCCGACGTCGACGCCAGGGGTCGCCCGTGTCGTGACGTCACAATGTCCTTGTGTTCATTGACACCTGCTCACGTCACCTGAACGCACCCCTCAGCAGGGGTGTGAGAAGACGCCCCTTCACCCCCTTGTTAGGTCTTGTTGTCTTCTTCTCACTTTCATGCCTTTTTACTCCTTTTTAAGTGTCTTAAGTAAATATTTCAGCTCATCTGCCCAAAAATGATAGGCCAAGCATTAATTACGTGCATTCACCGCTTGAGGGAGCTACGTACTGACCGGAAGACCTAATCACACAAAGTTATTTGTTTAGATAGATCATATGGCAACTTTGTGAAGATCTCATCTCATAAATGCAGTCCTGACGTAAATAGCTTACAAGTTTAACGTAGATACAGCGGATTTCAAAAGTATCAATATCCCATGGAGTTTGCGTGTAATTATGTCAACTATAATTCTGGAGAAAAATGGCATATTAAAAAGCATCACCATTTTCATGGAGGTAATAATTTATCATATTTTGCAAACTTAAAGCCACTTTGCAAGTTTTACATAATGTTGCATAACCTTTGCACGTGCACAATCATGTACGTACCATTATAAGCCATGGGCACATTATGGGATATAGTCTCATGACTATTGCTGATCTAAATTTCTTTTTATCCAAAGGTTCTTTTCTAGTTATCAGCTGGTTGGTATGAAGAAAGATTGCAATATCATTGACACTTTTTTTAATTCAAGCGATCTTACAAAGGGATTTAATTTCCGGAAAATGCTATATTTTCCACTTCTTTGTAAAAAATAGTAATATTTGGGTATCTGTTTAGAAGCTTTCCCCTTTGGATTTCATGGAGTATTCATTAGACAATATAATTTTTAGGTACAAGAACCTAAGATTGGCTTTTGAAGAATAAGATGCAATTTTGATGCATTTTTACCAATTCATTGCTCTACCAAAGTCCCTCATATTTTCAGTCAGCCAGCGGATATTCCATTTTATTTTGTATAAAATGTTTTCCTGAGTGAATTTCAGCAAATTCATAGAAAAACTGATGGAAATCTAGAGCAATGATAAAAATATTCACCAAAGATCGCTCAGGTTGCAACATAAACTTATTGCACAATCAAAGAAGACCTTAGAAAGCACTACCATATTTGGAAAATGGTGTCATTGCATCTTAGTGTAAACTGGCGACTGATTGGCTTAAACACTGATATTATCCACCAGAGGACAGCACTTGCAAGTCTATCAATTGGCCCAGCAATGACTTTTGTCAGCTGTTATTACAAGTCCAGCCCAAGAGGTCGTGGAAATGACCCCTACCCTAAAATGTCATGTGAAAGAAATCCTATATGAACAAGTTATGTAACATTACATAACAGCATAGTGGCATAAAAAATTGTATCACCTCTGCATGTGCCATTTTTGTTTCCATGTGGATCGTGGTTCGATTGATTTTTAATAGCTTAGTCAGCTTATATGCCAGAAGCAGACGTTATGATGGGATAATAGGGCTTGTAGTCATTGCACATTTACCACATGGGTGGGGTCTTTGACTTCCTCAGCATAGACTATTAGACACCGAGTTCAAGGTGCTTTCACATGGGCATTCTCAGTTTTCTGCGAAGGTTGGCTACATTACCAATCATTCTCCCCAAAATGAACAACATGACACTCATCATGAACTATGTACATCCCAGCTGGATGTCGATCGCACGAGACGTTAAATTGGAGGCGATTAGAATGAACCAACAAGTTAGGTACAGCATAGTCAACTTCAGTCAATATCAGGTAAAGTCATATATTACAATGGATAACTTCGTGTGCATAGTGAAAAATATCATCTCTTATGCATTGCTTGATATTTAAGTCAGAAAGACATCCATTGTATCAGTGCAACTGATCTTTAAGTTCATTCGATATTATGACCAGCTCACATGTATCTGTGACGTACATGATGATAAATGATAAAGTGATCCATGATCTAACTTTTTATTTCAATTATAGTTATCATTTTTTGCATGGCATTGTATGCCTTTGCGGATGACAAGCATTTTACACTACACGCCTTCAATTGAATTAAGCTGTAAAATTCAGTAAATATCCGCAAATAGACAATTCGTGATTCCGGTGAACATAGTGTTGTCAAGACACTGTACAGCCGAAAATTGTTTAAAATTAGGCCTATTTCACGTTTTTATGGTATGCTTTGAAGCCTAAGCATAGAATGATTGTTTATTCTTGTATTGACAGTTCGGATGACATCTGCTCCAGTGGCACAATCGGTTAGCGCGCCGTACTTATAGTCAGTACCAACTCATGGTTCATGAGTCATGCTAGCTATGCGGAGGTTGTGAGTTCGAGCCTCACCTGGAGCACTCTTTTTGAACAACAGCAATAAAGCCCTTTCCACACACGATCTGGTAGCCGACCTATCTACGATCAGTTTCATAATCTTGTATGAGTGTAATGCTGTTTAGGTTTACCAGCACTGAACCTTTTCGACCAGTTTGGCAATTCGGTCGTAGGGTGGTCTTGAGAGGTCGTAGGAATAATAATTAATTGCTCATTTTTGTCACGTCTTGCTAGGACCAAGTAGTGGACACAGGTTGGTCTTTTATGGGCTGTAGAAAAGTCATGACAGATCGCGGCATGGTCTTAGCATGGTCTTGTCAAGTCGTTAGTTTGGTCCTGTGTGTGTAGCAGGTCGTACTACCGTCGTAGGATGGTCGTAGGAGAGTCGTTGGTGGTTCGTAGCACATTCGTCATGAGTACAGAGCACTGCTGCGAAAATTTTTTTACTAATTGAACATTTTACCGGAGTAACATATATTTGTAAATAAATAAATGTCAGCTAACACAACCAAGATGTATTGGTTGACCTTTCAAACTATATTTTGTGGTTTAAATAAAATTTTTGACAGTTTAATTCACCAAATGAATTGGTAAGGTGAACTTAAAAAGAACCAATATATTTTTAGAGTGTCCCATTTTAGTCTACTTTCTTATAAGACAATCCTTCAACTCAAACAGTAACTATTCACTGCAACTGGATACAATCACCAGAGAAATGGTGTGTATACATCATTTGAAGCTACTACAAGTGATTTTGAAGTAATTACATTGTTTTTACACTCCATATGAGTCAATATCATGAACTGTGAACGGAAAACAAGCCCATCTAATTGTTTCTGTTAATTTGACATGACCACGTGGGCCACATGAATAAATTATGATAATTCCCCCAACTTTGCTGGATTGGCCTAGGGTACCTTTCCTTTGATGGAGTGAGAGGCCATAGGCCGTATGATCAATTAGGCGGCAGGTCATTTCAGAACAATGTCAATCTCGCGCATGTGCAGAGGGTACCCTTTGAGTTTTTCTTGGCGCGGATTCTCGAACGGCGAGGCAAACGTCATGATGAGCGTCGTCAACTTTGAAGTAATCTTATGTCACCGAGAGGCTGCATACATGACAATTAATAATCCCATCAATTAGTATAGTTCATATTGACTTATGAGAAGGCAGACAAACAGGTTTTCAAGCGTCTACTGTTTCTTTACGAAATGAATATATTTAAATAACTGCATTCATTGCTTTGTTTACACCACGTGACGAAAATGGCGGCAATGATCAGCTTCCTCGCTTCAGAACTTCTCTAAAACTCATCATTATAGTCGATAATTCAGTTTATGTTGAGGAATTGTTGTGGCAAGCCGCATCACTGCTATATTGGAATTATGGGATTGAACTATTTTCATAAGAAGGTCGGGTGAAAGGTCAGGATTAAATGTGCCAAAAAACAGTCAAACATTTGACTGTTGCTCAGTCAGTTGCTTGTTGAAACAATTACCCAATCATTACAAATTGAATGTTTGGATTTATATTAACTTAAAGCCGATAAGACAAAAACATCTTCCTCAGAATGGCCAAGCGAGAGGATATGACTAAGGGTAGGATAGGAGTGGATAGGATCAACACAGGTGAATGATACTGTTCATGTATGGTTTGAATTTTTTTATAACCAGAAATAGGTGTGTCCTCACTTTTTGAAAAAACAACTCCGTTTACGGCTGACATTGAAACCTCCTACTATTGATATTAACGTCTGATGCCCTATTATTGTCAGGTTTGTGTTTTAAAAAAAAATCAGGACATTTTATGAACTTATTGAGTAAAAATGCATTATTTAACCGACGAATTCAAGAATAAGACAATAATTTAAACTCTTTACTGTTTATAGACCTACTTTTCTGCTCGCATGAAAATAAGCAACTCTATCTCTCGCATTTTGTTACAAAGATTGTAATGTGAAATTTGTTAACATTCTGTAGAACTATATAATCCAGATTTTACATTTGCATTTACATTTATTACCAAATTTATTGGAATTGAGTCTCCCTATGTCTGCGGAACTTACAAACCAATATATTATTTAAAAAAAAAGAAGTTTTGACAACACTGGAAAACATACAGAAAGTGGGCATATATGTTGGAGTCATTGTGCTGTAGTGTACTGCCACCTAGGAGAGAATTATTGCTTTAGGTTTGTGCAGGCTGAGTCGGTCGCATGGGGCGGGCAGTGGTGGCAGCACTAGTCTTGTAGTTGTCTTATTAATTAAGTTTATAACAGTGCACTAGCTGCCATCATTGGGAAGGCGGGCCAAATTATTTAGTTGTGATGCAATTAGATGACAAAATATAAGTAAAAATGATTCTTTAAAAAATAAAGCTTAATTCTTGATACATTGAAAGCATTTTTGGCTTCATTTGCTTTGTGGCCTTTTGCAGGATCTGACAAGCATTGAACTGAAGTGCGGTTGGGGCATCTAAAATCTATACCTTTTGAATGCCAGGCTGAGAAGATTGATTGATTGATTTGAATTACAGAATCTATTATCCACAAACCTACGATGTAATTTCGAAGATTACATGTCAGCAATGAGCAATATTTCATAAATGTATATGCTTTAATGAATCTGAAAAGAAAAAAAAATCTATTATTTTCTTGCTCTATAAAACAAATTAGGCCCAGATCGAGAGGGAGCATTTTTGGTATAGGTGGTTGCTCGCTAGCGATACTAAATGCCTCTTAAGATAGTTTTTGAATATGTAAATATTAGTAATTTTTATTTTTGTTATGTTCATCAAAATAATAAGTCTTGCAGTTATGTGGCTAAGGGTATGGTTAGAGTGCAGGTCAGCTGCGTTGAAGATCACGGATTCGACCAAGCTGAGGCAAATGAAAGGTCCCACACATTGAGTAAATGTTCATACATGGGCTGCCCCTTGACTCGTCCCATCAACGAAAAATAAAATTGCATGTTGAACAAATATAACCAGAACAAGTAAAAAAAACATGTGAAAATTCCACCCCATTATTTTCAACTGCATGCATGTTTTTGCTGACAATGCAAACTTCAAAGTGGTGATTTGCTATGTCATGGTTGGGCATTCAGTAATATCACTGGGAATATCAAAGCATGATTCATGGATGTCTGTATTTGCACAGCATCCATTGAATTCATGTGCATTCAATAGTTTAAACTTCTTTTTTTTTTACACATTCATTATAAAAATTGCATTGCTGAATATTGTTGTCATAATCAGTAAGCACACGCTAGACAAAAAGTTGGCAAAGTTAATCAACTTAAAGGCAGTCATGTAAGGTATAATGCCCCCTTAAAGAAGGTAGAGACAGACAGGCAGGGGTTCGCAGGCCTCTTTCTAGTTTCACTGTAATTAGACCTTTTCAGGGGTTCATTTACTCTATCTGTTATCTGTGAACCAGCCTTTAATCCTTACAATCCCAGATCTTCACCTCAGTTCTTCTATTTTTATATGCTTCGTATATAAGCTGAGCTGAACTTTGCACTGTGTCTCATTTCTAATTTAACCCAACCAACCCTATTACCCTTTTTATAAAGAATTCATAATGATTCGAGTTATTTCAAAAAGTATCTGGCTATTTCAATATTATAGCAACTGGACCCTGCGTGGGCTGTCTAGTGATTTATCACTTAGATTCTTGCATAAATCACAAACTGGTTTCTAAGGTCAAATTTCCATGTATAATACATTGCAGTTAATGAGATCTGTGAGGGCAGCATTGCCCCAGGCTCGGTTCAGAGCAGATTTCGTGTGTTGTTGTTTTTGTGTGTTGTGTTTGATTGAATGCTAGTATGTCCATCTTGTCTGATGTTTTTCTCAATGTTTGTCTTTCTGTCTGTAGTGACTCAGTATGATTTAGGTCACAATTATTATGATGTAAGCAATTTGCTAGATATATACAAACTGTAACGTTTTTCATAAAACGAAATTACTGAGATAGATATCATATATAGATGCAGTAATAGAACTTAGTTTGTAATTAATACTGCTTTGATGCCTTTCGTAGAGATTATAAACCTGGAACTATCCCTCTATCCCTACAAAACAAAACAAAAACTCAAATGTCATGACAATGCAGTTTGATTGGGTCATCAACCTTTCGCTTTTGGTACGGTAAAAAGTGTGTGCAAAATAAAATTTGTTTGGAATACTGCAAAGTCATGGTGCTCCTATATTTGTTATTCAAGGAGAGACTTGGAGCTAGCGTGATTACATGTATACCCACTCGTCGTGGCATAAATTCTGCTTGGTCATGCTGACACAAGATCCTGTGCTACCAATTCTAACACAGCAAACATCACACTCTGAACATCCAGGCAAGAATAATAAGTTTTTAATCAAACATGGGCATAATATCAGAAAAACGAAGTGCAGGAGTATTATGAGCAATCAGTTTGCCTGATATGAGATAGGATGATATAAACGAAATACTTTCCTGGTATTTTAATGTTAATTTCATCTTATTAATTACATCTTGTACTTATTTTAATTTCATCTTTTTTTTCTTTTTTTTGTTAAGCAAAACTTAAAAGTCTGCCTGAAGTTTAAACACAAAAAGAACATAAATAGACTTTCCTATTAATGATGTACTAAGTCTTGTGGACACTTTTACTCACTGGGATGAATGTATTGAAAAAAAGGTTTATTCAGCGACTTTCAAAACAACAAGAAATAACATGAAGCATACAGAAATATAAGTTTTAGTTATGCAAAGCATCATACATTTACAATCACTTTTACGAGTTGCTCGGAGACCCAATTAACCATTCAGGTTGTTGTAGGGGCCACCTTTGGTGCACCTTGATTAGGCAGCCACCTCCATTCTGTGTACATGTATGTATGCCCATGGCCAGTGGACCGTTTATTTGCCTTGGTAAATATCGCCAGGCTGCAGCTCTCAGCACACAGGTAGCAGGGCAGGTTATTTATAAAATATTCTGCAACTGCATTGTCACTCTTGATTTTGGCAGAAATAGAAGCACTGCAGCTGCTGACAGGAGATATGCAGCAGCTAAAGGTCTTCCTTCTGGTAGCCTTGGCCTCATTGGTCATTGCTTTTGAAGATAACGATCTCTATGGAATAAGCCATGTTGGCATGACAGTTAAAAACCTGGACCTGTCAACACGATATTATCGAGATGTCCTGGGTGCCATGCTTATTGAAGATCTTAGTACAGGAAATGAAGGTGTTTTTGGAGACTCCCATTATTACCGGATATTCCAAAAGGAGATACTGGAGAACCAAAATGTCCCTGATATCCGTACTTCCGGAACTCACGAAGTAAGTTTCATATTAATTGTTTTCTTCTTTTAAAATGTGTTTTCATTGAGAAATATTCTATTGCAAATTCCTCCAAAGAAGTA
This sequence comes from Alitta virens, assembly GCA_932294295.1. Lineage (NCBI taxonomy): Eukaryota > Metazoa > Annelida > Polychaeta > Phyllodocida > Nereididae > Alitta > Alitta virens. The sequence goes on along the minus strand of OW028573.1, from coordinate 15,664,548 downwards.
AATACTGTATCAGACTGTAGTGTTTGCTCTTTTTCGGCTGTGCTTTGCTTCATAGATGTTCTGTCCTACATGTTAGCTTTAACTAAAGGTTGTACGACTATGATGGTGATGTGAAATGTTTTGAATGTCTGATGAATTGGACAGAATGAATGAATAAATTGAAATTGAATATTATATTAACTGGGATTTGTTCTTTTTTTTCTACTCGCAGGTACGTTGGAACTTCTTGCTCATGACCAATGTCATGATCATGCTGATTGAGTTCAGACACCGGCAAACTAGACAAGTGTTCTTCGATGAACATCTGAAGGTTGGTAATGCTTTCATTGGTAGCAACCATGGATGCATAACAGCGAACCTGGATGTCATTCCTCTCCAACAGATGGAGAACATCATTGAGCGTCAAAAACTGATTGAAGATATGGATGCAGATAAAAGAGATTTTATTTCTTACTTTGGACCAGATCCTAAAAATTTCCAAGAGAGGAATGCCAGACCCTTAACCACCAAATTACTTCCATTTGACCGCAACTTCAATCTCGCCTCCATCAGAGGACCGGTCGGTGAAAAGTGGGAACTCAGCTACCGTCGAGGTGATGGACTTATCAATGATCTTCGTCCTTTCTGCAAGTACAAGGGTGTCTACCCTTCTCTAGTAGATTTTCCCCCAGAGAACGTTTATCAGCAATATCTTTCTCAGCAAATGGGTGGCATGAGCCATATCAACGCAGTGGTGGAAGACATAGACAAGGCTGTCCGCTTTTACACAACAGTTCTCGGTGGCAAGCTCAATGCTGAGAAGAGTGCTTCAGCAATTCCACTTCCAAAGCCTTTTTATGATCTGATCCATCAGGATGAGATATTGGAAGCCAGAAAACAGGGAGTAAATCCGGATATGAACTTCGGCATTTTGCCACCAGTTTTTGAAGGTCCTGGCAATCCTTTGATTGATGTTTATTTCATCACTTTCGATAACATGTACTTCGAACCATACAGATACTACGTTAATGACACCTACAGACAGGTGCCTCCAAATTTTTACAGAGACAGGATCAGCCCTGCATATGTAAACATCATGCATGCTGGTTTCTGGGTGAAGGAGAATGTCAACATGGCATCCTTCATCAAAAACATGGAGTCAAAATCAGACAGGTATGGCCTGGACAAAGTAAAAGCAAACAGAGCTGTAGAAGTCTCCAATCTTGGTGACAGAGTGAATGATAACCAATATTCTGATCCGTTCCCTGAGAATCATCGTCTTTCAGGCTTTGACTACGTCTTCTTCAAAGGTCCATCCGGCGAACAGGATGTCTTGGTTCAATTCAAAGGCAAGGCCAAGAATAGTCTTAAAGCAGCCATGGAGAAGTATGGTGCACTGAGCACTGCATTCTCTTCCACCAACCCCTGGAACTGGGCTGGCTTCAACAGGACCTGTGAATGGATTGCTATGGGAGATGAAGATGACAAGTTTCTAAATCCAGAAACTTCTGGGGCAGGAAAAATTGCCATCTTCCTTCCTCTTCTGTTTGTCTCATTCCTTTTCCAATGATCCCACTTAACACATGGAAAGACCACACAACTTTGGTTTCAACTGGGTCAGAAGACTCAAATTTACATTGAATATTTGCAGATAAACTTTCAATACAGGGTGAAAAGTATGAAATACATCAGATTCAGTTGTATGAATGCTTCTTAACATAATTAAAGAGTTTTTAACTATAACATTTGATTGTCGTCATTTTCAGTTATGTTGACTGAAACCCCAAACAGTCGTTGTGGTTTAAAAGACATGAAATAAAATAGAAATATATTAAGCCATTATATTGATCTACAATGAAGTACACAGAACGACAGTCACAATTACTGTAACGCAAACAAAAATGTACAGATTTTACAACTGCAATCACGAACATTGGGCTTTATATAGATTTTCTTTTGATAATTACCATATTATGTTCAGTTATGATGATAAGTCACGCTATGCTTTGTGTATGTGTCAATGCTATTGGTAGCCAGCTGATAAATACAACCATCTGCCAGAGGCAGACATAATGATGATAAGATAAAGCTTAAGAGTCCACACTATGTTACATATTTACGCATGGTTGGGGTCTTATAATTGCCTCAGCAGAGACACCAGTACAAGACAGCTCCAATTCAGCTCATGAAGAATTGAACCTGGGACCTTCAGGGAAACTGTTGAGTGTGGAATTGAATTTGCTTTAACACAATCTGAAAAGCAGTGTCCATGATAATTCTACTTTTCCTAATATTTGGTGTACTACTTCACTCGTATATGAAAAATTATTTTTATAGTCATATACTTGAAATTAACTTTTTTGAAAATTAGAACAATACTAATATAACTTTGAGATAGCAAGTTATGCTTTGACTTCATCAGTAAAACTGGCTCAATCGATCAGTGTAATGGGCACACACAAAGTGCTTAATAAATAAGGTATAAGACAACGTCCTTCCCTAACACATAATGTTGTCTATCAATACCAATGTATTAAACAAGCCGAATACTCACATAAATGCCATCTTGAAGTCAACATGCCTGGGATAAAGTGGGATATTGTTGTACCTGCATCACCTAAATATAGGTAACGTAGGTTTTCATCATACATCGTTCAGTTTGAAGAGAATTCCTCTTGATTTAGCATTTCCGATTTAAAATTTGCCCTTTTGTGTTTGGGGTAATGCCCTATGCTCTGAATTTGCAAATATACTGGAACACTATTTAATTATAGAACATTTTCAAAGCATCTAAAACTTTTGGTGTACCATGCCACCTAGTGTGAGATTACGAGGTGAGTTCATGGTGAGCTAACTTTGACGTCATCCTGTGATCTCATCCTGTGAGCTTTGAGTGAGGTCACTGTGAGTGTTCCGATACCTTATGCTACAGATGTATAAATGGTGCATAAATGGTGCATAAATGGTTTATGGTGCTTTTCTGACCTTCTAACATCGGTTTTTTAATCTGTCTGGCCATCGCTAGACTAATGGAACTATATGTACCTACAGGAAATATCTATCATACGGAAGACCTTAGATGAGGCCAAAAAGGTGACATCACAGTTTACTTAGGCATCTTAATTATCAATAAACTGCATATAATATATCAAAGCTATTGTAACGTGGCGAGAACATTTGCAAATTGAACTAGGCCAAGCTTGCAATTTTTATTTTTTGTCATTTTTGGCGTCTAGAGCTAAATAACAGAATAAAACTAAGACTGATATGGACTTTCTCAGTGCCAGATACATTCCTTCATTAACATTATCAAACAAACTGTATTGATCCTCACTCATATAATACCAACTGGGATGCAAATAAATTAGCTTTCAATTTTCTGTTGGCGCTGACGATCCATCTGCAATTCTATGAGAAAAAACTTTCATTTGTATATAGTTATACATAAAATTAACCTCTTTTTTTTAGAATGAGAACTAGATTTGACGCAGGGGATTCCAGCATAATACAAAATTTCCATGCAAGGGCTATAGAAGGACCATAATTAGATAATTCGCCAAAAGAACAGGAATACTAAAAGCAGCGTGGTATGAAAGAAAGAAGAAAACAATACAGAATATACTAATTATGATAATATATACAGGAGAAATTACATTACAGACACTTGCTATGTCCCAAAACATGACCATAAAATTTGTGTAGTAAGCTGGAACCAGTAATATATTATATGTGTACAGCACAATCCTCACTGTCATATACATCTATGTATACATAACCACTGTATGAATGCCTCCTAAACTAGAAAATCACATTAATTCTAAAAAGAGATGTTTAAAAGTAGAATAATTACATATGCCTGCACTTTTAGATCTGGCTTTGAGTTCCATTTGACATCGTATAGCAGAAGTTGTCGAGGTTGAATTTTGACAGGGAGTTTTTAATTAAACCAACTGTATCTCCTGTACATTGACATCTGTGTGCTGCTAAAATTGTTCACACATTGCTAGATATCTATTCTTTTCTTCTTTTTGTTTAAAGAATTTTCTTGTTAATGCTGTGTTTGTGTTCCTAAAAAAAAATAATTAACACTGCTCTAAATATGTATATTTTAGAGATAACGCTGTAAGTATCGATTAGGAAAATAATAAAATAAATAACATAACAGAATACTTATATGTGGACTTCATAAAGCCTGTACAGAGGGTGATGCATATCAATCCTTTTTCATCTGATCTAGTTGTGAAACAAAAATGAATTAAATCCACTGATGAGTTGTTTTTAGAGTTGAGACATGTTCCTCGACATTTTTCTTTTGTGTATATTTTCCCAGTGGCTATATGAACAACGGGTTATTCTAGTTATTTTCTTTGCACCAACTTGAATTTCAATTTTATTTACTTTATATTTTTGGTCCAAGACGTGTTTCACAGATAGAATACCCTATACTACTACATAATATGGACAACAAAGAAAAAATTGCCCAAATTTATACTACTCTAAAGTAGTTTTACATAAATTAATAAATTATGTTTAAAACTAAATTACTAAACAAGTGATGAAATTGTTTTTACTAATTTGGTAGCTGTTGGTCAGCTCAAATCATTATCAACAGATTCGTTTAAAGATTCCCAGGTGGCAGCACCGGTGGTACGTATGGTATCCCTGCGCCACCTAGGAAAGGTATGGAATATCTATGTTAGCGCCACCTACTGAAAGTCAAACAGAAAATATCACAGCTTTTCTTGCATCATATATTTTTTACAACAAATATAGAATTTTTTAATAACCAGTTAACATTGTTGTAAATGAAGAATTATTGCAGTTTAAAATTTAAGCCCACAGAGCAAAGTAGACAACATCATTGCACAAACAAGTGAGATAATTACTATTTACTGCAAATGCAAACCAATACTACAATTAATAAACCAATAAGTGTTACTGTACATAAAATGCAAGTTAATATTGATACGCATTTATGTACAAGATGTTAAAAAAAGGTCCATATTGCAGATACAGTTGATGACATCTTCCATAAATATAATTTAATATGGTCTTCTAAAATGCCAAGTGATTTCAAATACACCGTCAAGTGCATTTGGAGACTTCTGTAATATGAATTTTCTCCAATCACCTAAACTACTGGAAGCTTTGTCTGTTGTCAGGATCATAATGATGATGGGGTGTACTGCCAACAGCAGCAGCTGAACATTGCAGGGTTGTCACTGATGTGACCTTGAGATGCAATTGCAATTGAAGTGGCTCATCTCTAGTGCACTGACGTAACAGACCAGTTTCAACGTTACCAATATCACTCGTAGGGCGATCCTTCAAGTTCAGCCTCTGAGGTTAAATCCTTTGGAATTGAATCTACATTCTTGGCATCAACTCCAACCATATAGCTCGCTATCTAGTATGTGATTCCAAAACGTGTTTTTCTTAAGCTATGGAACCAATCACTACAGGCAGTAAAAGATGTGCTTACAAATTTGGTGGCGATTTCTGCTGATAAGAATGGTACATTTAATTTTAAATGTCACTGAAGGATAAATACATCAATGATCTGTGATGCAGGCCGGTCTATCTCATCAGCAAGGGACAAGAACTTTCGCTTCTGTGGACGAGACATTGTATTTAGTCGACAGTGAAATAAGATATAATATGTTGCCTCTAGATTTATACAAATTTTGCGGTCGAAGCTTATTGTCGTGGCTTCATTGTCTCCAAATCCCAAGCAAGATGCGTAGTCGGATACAATGTGTGATCCAATGGTTCCTCGTTTAACTATTAAATCCTGAGTGACTGTAATACGTGAGGCTGATTATGAAAAAAAAAAAAAAAAAAAAAAAAAAATAGCCATTATGTATCTTTACTAACGACTGTATCAACTTGTACTATATATATATATATACGAAGATACCTGGTTTGGGCAAAAAATACAAGCGCTTGTGCAAAATTCTATTCCTGTTGAGTGATCTCAATGTAGAATATCGAACTTTCTCTACAAGCTAGCTCGTGAAAAAAGGAGATGGACTGTAATAAATAAATTATTTGAAAAAGAACGACATTAATGAAAAAAAAAAAAAAAACAGCAGGTATGAAGGAAATTTGTTTCCTTTCTTTTTTCTTCTGATTATAACTGCATCATATAAGCTCCATTCATTTTGGAATATTATTGAGCTTGTATATACCGCGGTAGAGTAGGATTTTGTTTACTAAAAATGAGTGACTGGTGAAAAAGTAGTCAATCATATTATATGAAAATTCAGTATTATAACACATGCAAATATATGACAGTATCCTACAAAATGCATATATGTAATGTTCTCTGTGACCTTCACCCTATCATGTATGAACTAGTGACAGTGCACATTTGTCTGAGATGATAAGATACACATTGTCAAAACAATATTTTCTTAATAAGGGAGTTTGAATGATGGACAAGGTCAGGTTTTGCCTACTTTTTGTAGATTTTCAAGGTCAGGCTGAGAATAAGCTTTCAGAATATCCTTGTCTCATTTCTGTTACTTAATTAAGGCCAGAACTAGAAGTCTAGAACCGATTGAAGGTAACCAGCTTTTCTTTACCTGTGACCTTGACCAATTGACCTCGTGACCTAATTTTTATGTATTCGTAGGACTTGTGTTAAATTATTTCCCATACTAATGAGTCTAGACGAAGTTTTCTCTCTACACGAAATTAATAAATAAACACAATTTCACTTCTTGAAAAGGGTTGACCTTGAATTTAGACTTGACATATAGGTCAAAGGTCAAAAATGACAGCAGATTCTGAAAGCTCAAATTTGTATTGTGGGGGTCACCAATTTGTGTAAAGTGAATATTTCCGATTAAAATTGACATTTTCATTATTATGTTACTCCAAATTAGATTATCCATATTTATAATTTAAACAAAAATTGACAAAAAGAAGTCAAGTAAAAAATTATTATGTGTCCATGTAATACAGATCAGTGCTTTCTAAAAAAATAAATAAAAAAAATTGCAGGTCACAACCTCAATTCTGAAGTATTTTTGGATTTTTTGCAAAATACCTTTTAATACTTCAACGGTCAAGCTGCCCTTGAAAATGGAACATTCAAGATCAAATTTGACATTTGATTTGGGGGTTTTGGGAATATGTTTGGGGTAGTTTATTACAGCATGTTATAAGTTGAAACTAACATATTATGATGAAATACCACATATTACCAATTTAGACGAAATTTCAATAAATGACAATTGAAGCTCTACTTCCCTCCCCCATGCATAAGTCGTTTTTCCTAAACCATGACGCACATCTCATCTGTAAAGTTGCAAATCAGGTGACCTTAAATTTGACCTACTTTCCAAAATGTGAGTCAAATGTCTTGAAAAGTTGTGTTATGACCTCAAATATGAAGTCGTTGGGCAATAGCTTCATAAGTAATTGCTATATTTAGATTGGAAATTTGGTAAATGGCTCTGTGACCTTGAAAAATAGGTCAAGTTCACTCATAATAGGTCAAAGTGATAAAGTCATCCTAGGCTTCATCTACGATTTTTTTCAAAATTGTACTTAAAGTTTTTTTCGGGAAGTGGAATACTCATATCAAAAACAAATTGATCTTCGCCTAAAAGTGAAGCCTAATTAATCAACTGACACAATTAAAGGGCTTCGATTTCTTTATTATATTATCTTGACAGCGAGATCACTCCGAGTTCCAGTTGGTTGACTGAGCAACTGAGCAAGCCCACTCCACAAGGCACTCTTCTGGAACAGTTAACTCCGCTCTTTCTTTGTTTACTTAGATTTGCGATTTTTTTTCTCTCTTCATTTCACATTCGCATCAAAAAATCAACGCAGCAGAAAGTTAAAATCGCTTGGACTTGGTTCTGATAACCAAGGTAAGTCATGATATAATACTATTCGAATATTTTATGTACATGTGTATCATGGGTGTATAGTATACAGGGGCATAATATTATATAATGATTTGGTCGCATTATCTATTTGTATATATGTATATTATATAAAGGCTTAGCACACAATATCTATACTAGGCCGACAATCTGGCGACAAGTTAAAAAATTAAAATTATCATAATGAATTCTGAATAAAATATAATATACACGGGCGTGCCTATGCACACCCAAAAAAAAAGTCTATTTCATTCAAAAGCCATTGCTGTGTTAAACTCAGCCAACTGTGACATCAAGAGTGGCAAGCTGTATAGAATATACAGATAACAGTATATTCTAATCTGCAGGAATATTATAGGTAAAGTGGGAGAAATATGAGTATTAAGAAGTGCTTGTGTTGCAGCATATTAAATTAACAAAGTCAAGCACTAAGAATTTCAAACTTAGAGGAGATAAGAATCAACAAAGCATGGAGTTTTTGCTTGTGGAACGAAGGACAATTTTTAGCTATGTCCAACATTTTTTATACCACTGTCTAGTATGTCATTGTAAAACATTCAAATTTAAAAATTGGACAAAAATTTATTGACATACAATTGTACTGCAAAGTACAGCATAGACTTAGTGCAAGGCACTGCCGATTTAACGTCTCATATGGAAAGTAGGCCCACCCAGGCAAGGATATCAAATGTTGGACCTTCTCGGTAATGCCTGATGGAAACAATCAAGCCTGTCTCTGCTCGGGACCCTTGAATTTTCAGGGTCCCTGGAAACCTACTTTTACAAGATCGCTACACGAGTACAACGTATTGCTGACCGAACAAATTAGGTCAACGTTCGCCGCTATAGATTGCTTTGCAAAGGCATACTCCTAATTTCTGTGGTTTTGTATTCCATGAACAATATTAAACAACTTTGAATCGATGACCATAGGTCAAAAATGGCTGGGTTATTGGTGTGAGAAATTTGACGAGTTTCTCTAAATGAGAATTGATACACTCTCGCGCTGCTCGGTCACTAATTAAAGTGAATAAAGATGGCGTTCATCGATAATGATACAATTAATTAATGGATGATGCACAGGTTTATGCCAGCTGGTATTATCATAATTGTTGTTTCTAATTGCAGGTTGGTTCACTGAGAAAATGGACTTTGAAATCCAATGAATATTTTCAAGAAGAAAACCCCGAAAAACAGCGAAAGACTGGTCAGTGCCAGTCACCGGCTTCAAGAGTGGTCGGCCTGGAGAATACAGTTTAATGAACAGCTGATCTCAGACATTTTAGGCAATGGTCATTCTCACAGTGCTGGGCCCAACGTGCCTGTTCCGAAAGCAGACTACCTTATGGGCTACGGAACTTCCTATGATCAGACTACAACATGTATGACGTCATTAGCCCCCGAAGCTTTCGTTTGTTATGGTATTCCCCGAGCACGTGTTAACTTCGACGTTGGAATAAGACAATTATATAATGGCGTTCCAAATGGAAATAACCCAAGGTGAAACTAATGAAATTTCTTTTATTAAATTTATTTGCTGCATTAAAACTGGCAATGATCTGTGATATACTATAATTTCCATAATGTATCTTTGTTAACGACTGTTCAATTTAAGTTATTTTATCTTTCTGTGCTCAGAAATAATTTCATTCTTTGAAGACAAAAATCATGTAATTTTTTAGCGAAATCTTGTTTGAATTATTGTTGGGATTTCTAATACAAAAATATGATTCTCACGGGCTCAGATGTTTTGTCTATGTTTTAAAATATTTTACTTTTTAAGTCCATCAACAACCTGATAAATTGCTTTTTCAAGAGTCCTGTATCGGTAATCCTTAAGATCCATATTAATGAAATAGTTTGTAGTGAATCCGATCCCAAGTTTGTAGGCTGGATCTGCATAACCCATCTGACCTCCAAGCCCTGGGTGACCAAACACTGAGGTGTTCTGCAACAATGGAAAATATTATGCAATGATTTTGATAACCAGAAGTGATCTCAGCAGTCAAAATTTAACACATGTGTTTATTCAATGACTGAGAAAGCCATGTTTTTATAACTAATATCTAGAGGAATCTAGATAAGAATAGGAACAGGTGCTAAATGATCACCCTGAGGTACACAACTCTTCAAATTAACAACTTGAGCATGTCCACAGTGATCAAAGTAGTCTTATACATTCTCTAATCAGCTGGCGTGAGCCAATCAGAATGCTTCATTGTCACCAGCATGGGCGTATGTTTTACGCCCATGCGGTTGTTCTACAACAACAACAAATTCAGATATAGACCCTACATTGGTACAGTTGGTATGTTTTGGATAAAATATAATAATAATCCCATTGTTTAAAAGTGTGATGTCTTCAAATCCCAGCATAGACCACACTACGAAGGTGACCAATATCTTGTATAATTCAATGTAGGGTCTATATCAGAATTTGTTGTTGTTTTAGATTTCATCTGCTGGTCAGAGACTCTTATGTTCAATTGTCTTAATGTTTTTGTGTGTGTTTTTTTTTTGGGGGGGGGGGGGTAGGGGGGGGGGGTTGGTTGTGTGCAGTATAGACACACTGATAATTTAAAGAGAAATATTGTTTGGTTGAATTTATCAAGACTTTTTTGTAATAATGGCCTAACTGAGATTGTGCAAACCAACTTGTAATGCTGCTGCTGTTTTACAAATTGAACCTAGTCAAAGCTAGACAACTTCTGCTATACGATGCAAACTGCCACTAAACAAAACTGTCTGGCTATAGCTGGCTACTCAAAGCCGGGTCTAAAAGTACACGTAGCCCCATTTGGCGCATAAGTTGAGAGTTACGTATATTTCTAATTTTTGCTGAAAAATATATTAGATATATTTCCTACATTTACCGAGTGGTGGTAGGTTTAAGCCGACTATAAGCTAGTAGTAGACAGAAGCAGCTGGCTTTAGTCAGTTCACAGAGAAACCAACCCAGGGAGTTCGCTCTCGTCATTTTAGCTATTTATAAGTGTGTCTAACCGCAGCGCCGCCCGTGGCCATGATAGGTAACTACAGCTATCAACAAGCATGGCCAGTGAAGCCCAAGTTTTCAATGTTCCCAGCGAAGTTTCCCTAGCTTTGGCAGTAAGTATTTTCATGAATTAACTTGTTAACTTAATGTCAAAAGATTAATATGAAGATCTAATGATAAGGACTTCATAAAGTGTCTGTTTTGAGCAGTTTTGATCGGCTGTTAGTAAGTAAGCATTTGGGATTTCTCTACCACGTGTGCAACTGTGTGACAGCTTGTTTTGGCTCAGCTTAAAAGGTAAATATTGGGGATTTCTCTACCAAGTGCAATTGTGTGAGAACATTTTTTGGCAGCTTAAACTGTGTATATTTACCTAAGTTTCTAAGGGTTACAGAAAGTTCTTCTTGTTAATTAACACAAATCCAAGCTATTGCACCATATAGGGCATATCTCTTATAGAATTATGGTTCAATTTTTATTTCATTTTATTGTTTAGGCTATTGATGGAGACATTGGAGATTCTTCCTTATATTCTCATACTTCTGAGGTTAGAAGACACATCTTATTAATTTATGAATCATGTCATCATAGGCACTTAATTATATTTTGATTAAATGCATTGCCCTTTGCTTAATTTGCAGCCAGTTCAGATGATATGTAAGGAAGTTGTAGACACGGCTGTTAAGAGACTTTTATTGGATGACATTGTTGGGGAGGATATGAAGACTGCCCTTTCCTGTTTTCCAGGTTTATTTTTCAGCTAATTAAAATTAATATTATATGGGGATTTAATTTGAAACTTCGTACATGCATGTACTTCAATTAGTCAGGGCTTTGTTCAATTGTGTACTTTCAGTCTCTGAATGGAACTGTTTCAACTGGCTCATGACTGCATTGCAGGATCAGATAGCAAACTGCTGAAACCAGAAGCTGCCAGTAGAATATTCCACACGAAAGTGTGTACATGGTGTGATGACTCAGACCTGCTGAGAAACAGAAGGCAGCGTTCCATTTTAGCTCATGAAATTTTTCTGCAATTGCAAGAAGTGAATCGACCAAAGTACGTCTTGCCTAGCCTGGAACTACATGAGGAAATAATCCTGAGCGACCATGATTGTTCAGTCCTGCAGTATATAGCAGGATACCTGCTCTATACTTTGCGAAAAAAGAAAAACATCAGTGTTGCAAGGGCCTTGTCCAAGGACAGCACACATGCTGATGGAGGCTCTTGGATTGACCGTCTGAATAGAGGGGGTCTCACAACCCCATGTGATGACTTCCTTTCATTCGTGAAACAAATGGAAGTTTTGTTCCGAAGAATTCCAATTGCGGAGTCTGACAGGCAACGCTTTGTGTCCTGCATAGGCAACTCACATTTATTAGACATTTTACATGACAGTCATGTGCTGGAAAGTGATGATATAACGGTTGAAAATATCCATGCATTTGTTGACGATGTGGCAAATTTATTTTACACTGTTCGGATCCATCAAAAGTGTAGAAATATTATTGACAAAATCGTTACGAAAACGCAAAGAAATAAGAAAGCTTTAAGAGATAAATTCCAGTAATAATTTGTATATTATATCTATTAATGTTTTTATACAATAATATATATATATGTTTTGACTGATAATATGTATACAGTAACCTTGTGAAGCTACAAATTCTTTGCATTGTGCCTTTTATTCAGCATTCTGAATTTGTATTACTCAAATGTGAAGAATTGTGTAACTTTGAATACAAGGTCTTAAATAAAATGTATCACAAGATAGCTATTTTATAACTTTAATTTCACTTATTTCCTTTTCACTTTTGGCAGAGGTTCACTATCTACAAATGGTCTTCGTTTTCCCTCCGTAACATTTCCTTTCGGGTTAAAACAAAACGCAAGGGAACGTTGCATGTGAAGTTTGTTCTGCTGATGACTGCAAATAAAGTTTAACTAAGTATATGCAGTGATTTTGATGATTAACAATTGCAGGTCATGCAATTCATTGAGCAAAAACACTATGTAAATTAAAGCAATACATGTTAAATAAGTAATTCTCACCCAAACTCATACATTGATGGGTTTCTTGACCTCTGTCCTAGGCCACGGTGCCTTCCAAAATGATTCTCCAGGGGATCCTGGCAAAAGACATTACTCAAGACAGAACTAACACCATGATCGAGAAGGTATTTTGTTGCACCAACAAAGCCGTTCACTGCAAATAAAGAAATCATTCCATGGTAAAATGGGTGAGGTACATAATATATTTGCAGCCCAAAATTCATTTCATCATATTTCACAATGATGGCGTTATGAACTACTGACCCGTTGTTTTGATTCCTTCGTACGTCTGATGGGACAAAAACATTTTGTCTTCCTTGGCTTTTGAAAATTCTGCCCACTGATTGATTTCGAGCTTCCAATCATTTAGATAGGCCAGAAAGTCTTCTAGGAACTGCAAATATATCGAATTAGTGAAACATTCCCCAGACAAATATTGTTATCATATATTTATATATTTGTAAAGAGTCCTACATTCAGTCTTTCATCATCTGAGCTTGGGTACGGTGCGAGATCGGAGTTTCGATTAGCTTTGTGGGCTTTCTCCGATCTTACATTCAGACAGTTAAAGAAGCGGTCACACAACAGCACAAATTGGGCAGTCTCTTCTTTATCAGGACCCATCTCCTTAAGGGCATTGCCTACACGGTTGCTCAATACCTATGGAGAGAAAACAAATTAAGTTTCAATGCACAACTGAAGGCACAGAATTTGTACACACAGAGATGGAATATTTCTGCAAACACAGCATTCATAGTTGCAGTTACATAGCTACCTGCACAGCCAGCCGAACTGACATCTTGGAAGACGGTGTGAGGGCAACATGCTCCTTTCTCAACTTTGTCTTCTTCAATTGAGCACCCTCGTCTGTCTGCTGAACTTCTAGAATGTGCTTCCATGTTAAATGCTTGTTCCTTTTCTAATTAAAAAGAAAAAGTAAGTGATGAGAAACAACTAAAGTAACTATAGTATCCTACATTCCTTGTTAACCAATTAATTTGACCACCAAATGCTTACCCACAGATAACGTGTGCCATTTGGCCAAGAACTTTCCAAATTAGTTCGAATGGTTTTCATGATATGAGGAGGGTCTGAGATGAAAAACATGGGTCGTTTCTCAATGGAATATGGATTCAGTGTTACATGAAGTTCTTCTCCATGCATCCTCAGCAGTCTCTGGTTGGGTGATGCCTTGTCTGCTGTACTGGCTATGATCTGAAATATACATTTTCATTCAGTTTGATTGTCATTCAATTTAAACGCATCAAATTTTCATTATCGGCATTCATATGTCATGATTCTAAACTTCATGCAAGGGAAATTTCAAACTGAACACATTCAGAAACTTGCCTTAAAACCACTTTCTTCCAAGTAAGCCACTGCTCTCCACAACTTGTTAAAGAGAAAGTCAGATTTTGCTGATGTTGTGGCAAAATAACCTATGGACTCTTTTATGTCGTTGTTAATTCCGACAACCATGAAGACGAGGACATGGGATGCAACCATCTTTTTTGGAGGGTTCTGAAAATGTGAAAAGATATATTTTTTAAAAAGGTTACATTATCACTGTTGAGGCAAATTGAGCTACACATTTTATAGCAGATGAAAGCCAATAAACAAAGTGCATAACGTACCTTTTGCTCAAAGCGCCATGAATCTGGGTTTACAAATCCCACAATCTGATCATTTCGTCGATCATACACCAAGTCCTCTCTCAAAGACATTTCATCCTGCATCAGCACCCTGTAGCGTTTCTCGTCCGGAAGTGCCTGAATGGTTTTCTTGATGTTCTGCAAATTTTAATAATTGGCAACATCATACAAAAACGGCAAAAGTCACAAAATGACACCAGGCCCACTAAAAATTTTGCTTCATAATTATTTTAAATTAGGTATTGGCATAATATGATTCACCTGCAACACATGAGGCTGAAAGCCCTCCTTGGCCTCAAAAAATCGAGTGTAATCCAATAAGGTAGAATTGTTGGGCAACCTCAAGACACCAGATGCACATGGAGCTTCATAGCAGCGAGGACTTTGAAAATGTAGATATATTGCAAATCTGGAGAAAAAAACATTACGTCACATCATATTCAAATTTGAAGGTGAAATGTGGACAGTTGCATAGTGTATTTCACTAAGTCACCTAATCATCATAGGATGCCATCTCATTCCCTTTGGATCTCTGGACATAGCTTTTTGCTGTTCTTCCCAAAACAGCCGGATAAACGGATCGTTTATCTCTCTTGTTTGAATAATGTCGAGTAGTCCAGTCTGGAAATTGACGTATACAACACTATTCAATTTAAAGCTTATTACTACTTAAAAGTTTAAATGCAATATATTTCAATGTTATTATATTTTCACAAAATGAACTTACGTGCACTTGGTTATCAACGGAGACGCTCTCGGAATCAATTCTTGTTCGGATGGCCACAAGCTCTGCTTCTCTTTCTTTTACTTGCATTCTACAATTCTTGACTTCTTGAATAAGAGCAGCAGGTGTTGCACTAGAGAGGGGTGTTGTCGGCTTTAACGGTCTGTTTTCGCTTTCCCTGACTTTCCGGACCAGATTCTGACACTTGCTACACATACCTGGAACTGTATTACAAAAACAGATACAATGCACAACTTGATAACTTGCATTGTACTGGTTAATGTCATAAGTGAAAATAGTTCTGTGAATTAACCTTTTGAGTCCAATGCAACACTACAGTCAGGTGCTCTTGGCTTGCTTTGACAGTAAACCATGCTTTTCAAGTCTTTCAACAGAGACGTAAGCCCGGAAATCTCAACGTTGAAATGTCTAGGCAGTTGACAATCTGGAAAGAAAGTAGTAGTGGTGTTATATGCATTTTCATGGGACAACAATAAGCATCAAGTAAGGACTAGGGTATAAACTACTCACTGTAGTGTTTCACTGTTGGTGCAAAACTGTTTTCAAAAACTACTTTTAACTCAACATCCAAGTTGTCATCAATGCTTCCGATGGCTAGGAAGTCTTTCTTTTGACGCAGAACCACCCATGGGTCTTTCACCTTCCTTGAGTCAACACAAAACTCTTCAAAGGTGAAGTACTTCACCCTTACTGGAACTGGCGGTGATTCTCTGACTCTCTACAAATAAAATAATTCAATAAATTCCTTGACTTAAACAGAGGCACAGTTCAGAATGCTTATAGAAATACCAAAATCGAGTGTTTTTTTTCTATTAAAAAGCAATTAAGCAATAAATTCATCATTAATACTTGCTGCATAAAAACAAACATATCTAATACAAAATTAGTTTACAATGTAAATTAAACATGCTATTAAAAGTAAATAAACAACATAAACATTATTGTTAGCAAAATTAGTAAACGACAAACAATAGCAAAGTTTTTGAATCATGCAAATGAGACATACATAACAATACAAACAACAAGATTAGTAATTATTTGAATCTTTCACCATGATTATTTTTGTTATTACTACCATGATTAGTTTCTTGCTTGGTACATGTATGTTAATTAGTGGCACAAGTCAACACATGGTCCAGTATATGCATTATGCATGGTATTGCAAAAAAAAAGGGGGGGTTGAGGATGCAGAATATATCATGCAGAAAATCTTACAGGTTCTTGTCTTGGGTCAGGGGTTGGAGTGACAATACTTTTACTTGGCATATTGAGGGTAGACATGGCACCATGAGCCAGCTTAAAACCTTGCCCTGATAGGCACATAAAAAGTACATTGAAAAAAAACCACACTTCACACCAAACACATCTTCAAACCAAAACAAATCAAAAGTCTTCCAACAATACAAAATGTATTTTAATAAAATATATGTAACACTCACCATGTTTCAGCAGACACCTCTGGGTGAAATGTGCTGTGCAGATCTTGTGCCTGTCGGCATTAAATGTCTTGTCAGCTCTGTCAATCTTTGCAATTAGTCTTCCTCTCCATTCTGCATTGGTTGGCGTATTTCTCGGGAAGGAAACATAACTGACTTGCCCACCTGTCTTCACCCAATAATTTGTGCAGCCAGGTACACAACAGTTTGTCCCACCACTCGGCATGTTTATCTTGTTGAAAACAGCGCGATCACGATCCTATCATTGCCGGTGAGGGCGCCACTGCATTCATGACACATGCAGCGCCACTAGCGGTAAAATTACGAGTGCGAACTCCCTGGGTTTCTCTGTGGTCAGTTATAGCTACAGCGTAGTAAAACAAGTCTTGGCTTTATTTATGGGGTCTTTATCATATCAGATGATATCCTTACACACAATTTTGTAACATCATATGTAAATTTATACATGGAAAAATCAGTGGCCTACCTTTGGCGACTGGGAAATTTTGTAACCTCTTCCATGCCAAGTTTCTCCCTTAGTGATCTTGTCGAAGCCTGTTCTGATGACCTTTGTCTGATCCTGAGCCATTTTTTCTGACATTAGTTGCTTGCCATTATGTGACCCTCCATTTGCCAAAATTCCAAAGAGTTTTGCTAATGATCTGCCATTGCCACATCCCATAACTGAAGGACTCTGCAACTTGTTGACGTCGGGTCTTCTTTGATAAATGTACTGTGACATTTAAAGAATATTTTTGATTGATTAGACATTAATGTCATTAGCTAATAAAGGTCTTCAAGTACAAACAAAAAATCTATTGATCAATATTTACCTTGGGAAACATTCCCAAATTCATTGAGAATAGAATAGGGAGATTGGGGTCACCCTTTGCAATGTATATATTATAGAATGTTTTCTGCACATACGGTAACAAGCAGTACTTCAATTTCCATCCCAAAAAATCAATTGATGCCATTCTGTACATTTCAGCATCAGGTATTCCAAACTGTAGATCAATGTCTGCAATTAGAATACAAGGTCATTTGATATTCCTTTTAAAAAAGATTTGCTAAATTTTTGTATCTGAATTTTAAAAACAACGCTGTCCCATGTGATGCTAACATATAATATTCAAGTTATTATAAAATAAATAAATCGGTGATATTTTAATAATAGTAGTATTTCATGTAATTTTGCCAATTTCTTGCTGTCTATCTGTCAAATAATAATTCAACTTGTAATGCTACTGCAGTTATAGTCTACCTCTTTATCATAATGTTTATCAACCTTACCAAAAGGTTCAGCGATTTCTTCCTTGAAGAACTGAGGTAGACTCCTATGTTTAGGGTCCACACGTCTGATCAACTGATCCACATATAAACCAATAGTTTGAATATGGTAACCAATGCCTGTACCTGTGTGATGTAATGAAAAATTATTATTAGAAGACGAATAATTCCTTTTTAAATGATAGCACATCACACTATCTTCTCACTGATGAAAGACTATTTCATGCTACTCACCAGGTTTCCAAAGTGGTTTTTGCTCTGCAAGAAGACGACTCAGTTTGTCAGCATCTTTGACCTCATCCCAAATACTGAATTCTGGAGATGTTATAATTGGTACCCCAGCCTATGTAAAACGACGTTTTAACAAAATTAAAACAGCTGCTCATGCATTAATTGTACTAATTCAAATTCAAAGATAGGTAATACAAAATGGAACAGTTTTATTTACCTGATGACTCATAAGCATTTCTACAGTGATGTCTTCCTTCCCATTAGCTCCAAACTCTGGCCAGTATTTTGTAATTCGTTCATTGTAGTCAATGAACCCTCTGGTGCAGACAAGGGATTGAAGTTAACAGGAAATACCAATAAACCCACAGTATTTGTATAGGGTGGTCACTTTGAGAGTACGGCATAGTCTGAACTCTTATACAAAACTTTCAGAACAACTGTGGCATCAACTACTTTTTGTGTAAAATTAGAGAATTATAGTTACTAAATAGTTTACAATTAGAACTAAATGGTCAATCTCACAACATTAAGCCAAAAATAGAAGTCAGCTTGTTTCTTACCTGTCAGCCAGAATTGCCAAGCAAACCGCAGAAATGCCTTTGGACACTGACATAAACCTTGTGACAGTGTTTTCTTGCCAGGGCCACAGTTCTTTCTCATCAGCAAACCCTCCTCTCAAGTCGACCACCAGTTTGCCTTTGTAGTAAACACCCAAGCTGCTTCCTCTGTCATCGCCTTCATCAAACAACTGCCTGAAGGGCAAGAATATTTTTAATTTTTGTGCTTACCGCAGCCATCTCAAGCAACAAATTATAGAACTACGTCATGTCACTGTAGTCAACAACATACATGTGCTAATACTGTGTAATATATAATTCTTATGGCTACACTGTTGTCAGTCAGTTTCAATCATAGTGCCCTCTACACCTATGCAACATTTTTACCTTCTTTTCAATTTTCAGTTACAAGACTAGGGGGGTTAAGATCACACATTTCCAAACCACCCAGTTGCTATATATTGCATGGAGACACCAAGCCATCATTTTACAAAATAGACATTATACAAAATGATATACGTACTATCAGTAGTACTACAAATTATACCAAGTTACTTACTGGTAAACTTCCCTCACTTGCTCCCATCCTGGTTCTACAAATCCTGTTACAGGAGGTACTTCAACTTCTTCAGTGAACCAGTTGGGGATGATGTACAAAGCTATGGCTGGAATAAGAACAACCAAAGCATAGAACCACCAACCCATGTTGTCGTTGCCTGTGAATATAGACCTATAGTGTAAGCAAGTATTTATATACTCATCTGAAGTAAACTAGCCAGAAAGGTCACCGAGTCACTGGTACCATAGTTTGAAAATAAAAGGACATCACATTTTCAACAGATGTACTTTATATATACTATGGTATTCATAACCTATGCGAACTACAATTAGTTTATAATGAGAACCAAATTATTTTGGAAATGAGAATGATAATGTTTTTGATGTCATATAATTTGTGTTGTTCTATTTCTTGTCCCTGTTTTATCTTAGGCCATTGCTAATGTGGGCCAGTGTTTTTTATTTGGATATTTTGTACTCAGCATGACACAGATTTCAGCAGACATTGCATACAGAATAGAATAGTATAGCATAGAATAACTCAGCATTACAAAGCATAAACAAAATAATACAACCATATCAGTGTACCTTGAAAAGGGGCGTTCACACTGTCACAGATAAGACCTATGTAGGACGACGGATGAACATTTTTTTTTTACTCTTGCTCATCCTTGTCCATACGTGATTCACTCGCCGAGCATTTTACGTATACTCGCGCTAATTCGTAGAATGCTCCTGGCCGCGCTTGACCACTCCAGAGCATACGTGGAGAGGGCAAAAATTTTTAAACATGTTTCAAACTTTTGCGGACATTCTCTGAGTAAATTGTTTATATTAATTACGTAACTCGATCAGGATTCAGTCGGTGAGCGTTCTACGTACGTTCTATGTACGTTCTACGTATGTCCGTGGCCATCATTGGCCACACATAGCCACTGTCCATCCGTATACACTCGCTATACTTGCTCACTCGTGGCTCTGTTAATCACGTATAAATTCTTTCCTTGAGCATACGTGAGGCAGTCGTAGACCGCTCGTCGATGTTCGTCAAACGCTTGCCAAATGTCCGTCAAATGTTCGCCGAACGTCTGCCGCCAAACATCCGTGAGTACCCATAGAGTATCTCCACAGCAATATCATCGGCGAGGGCTTATTCGTAGTCATCATGATCTTTGACGTAAATGAGTACAGCAACCTGGGAGTTTTCAAGACACGCCTCATCACCTCTGCATGTGGCGCGAACATGTATCTCAAACTTTACTTAAATGTCAAATGCTTGCTAATATTCATACTGAAATAATTAAATTTAGCACATGGTTTAAGCTTAACAAACTATCTTTGGATTCTTCAAAAACAAAGGCAATGCTGATATAATAATAGTCAGTGAGAAAAAACAAATTGTAAATATTTAGGGGATTTCACAGAAACTGCTTATAGTACCTTTCTTAAGTTTTTTTTTTAATACAGGTTAAACCATTTACTGAGGAAAAATATTCTGTAATTGGTCTAACTAATGTATTCTATTCAACTTTGTAATTATAAATGAATCAATATTATTATTAAAAGACATTGACACATTTAATACGCTTGAAAATATTTAAAGGAAATTACTAATGTACTTGGTAAAATAACATAAATATATGATAACATTTAAGACCTGTAGTCCTAATTGTTACCAAGGAAACGGGGTTTATTACTTTTGCCCTTTGAATTCCAAAAATTCCCCCCCCCCCTCCAAACAAATTGTCATCTTCTCATTAAACATGTCACTGGACTCATATAATCTCTAAGGAGCTATTCTTGAGGAAAAAAATGAACACCATATGCACAGTTTGTGACTGTCCGAAAACTTGTTAATTTTCAAAGTTGATTTTTATCCTTGGCAAAAATATTTGCTGAAGGTATTGTAATAACTCCAAGACTATGGCATGTACATTGATATGATTTCGTATTTATTTAGTCTTTATGGCCTAGTTGTGCCTTTTGATAGTCTCATTGACATGTCTCAGCTATGATTTACGAAATCAGAAAAAGAAATAGTGTTTTAATTTATTTCGTTTTCTGAGCAGAACTCCAACACTACTGCACCTAAATGCTTACAAATTGTCATAATATATTAATATGCTTAAAATAGCGTAATTGTGCCTTTTTTGGGGTTTTATGGCATATAATTTAGAATTACAATATTTTGAAAAAAATTAAAAACATTTTTAAACCTCCATATCTCAAATAGTATGAAACTTATATGTATGAAATTTGACTATGAAATGTCAATATTATTGTGCTTTCACTTTCTAAATTTTTTGTAATAATGGAAAGTATGAAACAATTGCTGAAAATGATACCCATAAATCTTTGGAAAAATTAGAGTTTTGTGTATGTTTTTATGTTTTAAAATGTGATAACCTTATTATCATATTCTTTGTATAAGACAAGTAATGAGCTGAAAATGTGTTTAAAAATCATGTTCCTAAAGCTTTCCATCTCAACTACTATTATGCCTACATACACCATGTACAAATCATAGTAGTTTCACTTTCAAAACTTTAATTTGACATTGAATCATATTTTTTCGTAATATTGGAAAATGTAGGAAAATGCTAAAATTCTGTTGTTTGCTACATTCGCTGAACCATGGATTATATGTCGATTATAAGTCGATTTTCTCAGCGAATGCCTCTAAAAAACGTAGAAAGAGTGGATTTTTTTTTATCATATGCATCATGGCTAAATTGTATACGATTAAACAACATATACATGTATATGAGCCCTTTAGGGCTGGGTGGTTCAATTCAAATTCAATTTAAAATCTATTCCCTAATGTGCGAGGATGTATGCCGAAATACAAGATATCATTCTTTTTGCACAATAATATCGAATAATCCTAATCATGTCTCTGGATGAATAAAGACGCAATCAAAATTTCCAAAAATGCACATATACATTGTGAACATCAATACCTTGTAAATACTTATGTTGTGCTTGCGAAATCAGTTGCTGCAGTACTGTTTATTTCTGGCACCTTTTTTTACTTTCTTTGAAAAGCACAGCTAAAGTCTCCACAAGGTATATCACATTGGTTGTGTAAAGAGAAACCAAAACAAGTGAAAAGAAGCTTCACCACTTCCAATCAATGCAGAGGAAACCGTAGAATTGTCATGAAACTTGTCAAATGATGCTTTGAATATTCTAACTGGACATATACACAAATTATTTGCATTGATTAAAAAGTGAAACACTGCAAATTTCATAAGAATTTATTTTCAGTTGAACATGAAAATTACTTCTCAAATTTACTGACACACTCATATATGGCTCGTTCGAGAGTCTTGTATCTAAAATCATGCAGTAGCACACGTGCCATATAATTGGTAGTAAAGCCAATGCCAAGTTTATAAGTTGGATCTGCATATCCCATCTGACCTCCAGCCCCTGGTGTGCCAAACATGGGAGTGTTCTAGGAAACAAAAATAAGAAACAAGGTACATATGTAAAACATGGCGAATTAAGCAGTATTACTCTACAAATCTCGCCATAGAATAGAGTGACAAACCTTCGGTGACGTGAAAATAGTATATCCTCTTCCATATGACACATCAATCTTGAGGAGTTTGTCTCGACCCGATTTCATGATCTTGGTTTGACTCTGAACAGTCTTTTCGGATATCAATGTCTTTCCGTCATGTGAACCCCCATTTGCCAAAATACCAAAAAGCTTAGCCAAGGAATTACCATTGGCATACCCATAAACTGAAGGGTTCCACAGTTTATTTACATCTGGTCTCTTTTTGAACAATACCTGAAAAAAAAAAAATACACTAAAAATCGATCTACCCATCTATGTAAATTCATGTCAGTTATCATAATATTACACAATACATATCATCATTTCATGGAACAGACATTACTCGTTGACTCTATGCCAATCGCCATAATAGTTTTTCCCATTTGTATGTCATAAATCTAAAAAGACAAAATTGTCAATCTTCTGACAACTTAAGATTTTTGCATCCAGTTTCTTCCTCACTACATCATTTTGTCAACGTGTTTCCTAAATTAGCCACCAAATTTAAAATAACGAACCCAAACAGCTCACAAAATTTGCCATCAACAAAACTAAAACAGAGACAAACAATGTGAATGTGTTGTCACCTTACAGCCCAGCGATTTAATAATAGGCATGCTTTGCCAGTTTACCTAGTTGAACAAAATTATTGGTTAAACTATGTAGATGATAGGCTACGTATAGACTTAAGAAATCTGCTTTTTAAAATACAAGTGAAATGAATTCATATTTTATTGAGTTTAGGAAATTTTACAGAATTGCCTGCTTTTCAGAACAAGAATTGTGTGAACTCGACACATGAACATCCAATTATTCTGTAATTTCATTGTTAGACCTTTATTACCATAAGCCAGGATATAGACTATAAGAGCAATTGATTAATTTACTTAAGATGAGTAAACGAGCAAAACATGTGCATGATTAGGTCGCTGGGCTGTGAGGTGACGACACACAGTGTTAAAGGCCAAGTACTCACCAAACCAATATCAGGATCAGAAGAGTGATCAAAGAACTTTTGGAAAGGTACTACTGGATCGTCAGGGATAAATATCATAGCAAATAATGCTTCCCTCGTGTATGGCAAGAGGAAATACCTCATTTTCCAAGCCAGATTTTCAATACTTGCCATTCGGTACATTTCATCATCAGGCAAACCAAATTGTATATCAATACCTGCAAGATCAAATAACAAACCCCATCGATCAATTTATACATATCTTTATCTCTGTTTTTAATTTACCATTCTACAGTTTATTCTTTTGTATATTTTTACACTTTTGTCTAATCTATTTTCTTTCACTATTGTTTTTATCCTTGTTATATATCAGAGCCTTAATGTCAAAGACTTTAGGCTGATTAAGCTACCCTTTTTAAAGGGGCAGTATTCCTTGAAATGGGTTGACTGGGCATTCTCATATATTTTCTTCTGTAGCTAGATTATCTACCACATATCATCATTCTGCCTCAATAAGATTAATAAACCCACATAACTTGACAATCAGCTATGCTGCTATTTCACCCAAGCTATTTATAGTTTGCTTCTGTAAACACTTTATTTGGCCTCTCTGTGTTGATAAGACATTCCAAAAAGCTCACAAACACATGTTTAGCACCTATTCCTAGTAGAAAACGACTGGAATACAGCAGAGTTTTAATGAATGAATAAATTTCTCTTTCTACTCTTCATTGCTGTATATAAATTTATATATATATATATATATATATATATATATATATATATATATATATATATATATATATATTTATAAAATTATGCCAAGTCGAGGAATACTGCCCCTTTAAATAAAAGATTTTTGAACTTTTGAACTTTGAATTCTGATGTATTTATGTTTTTTTTATTATATCTTTATGGATGCAAACCACAAATTACCCTTACAGGTTGTAATAAAGCTATTCTATTTTTTAAAATTCCTTTGGAACTTTAACCTGCCAATACTTAATGTAAGTACACAAGGATGATGATATCAATAAAACAAAAAGAATGGGTAACATCTATGAATAGCTCTTGATGTACAGATTTACCAAAAGGTTCAGCAATTTCCTCCTTGAAGAATTGTGTAATGCTCCTGTGTTGGGGATCTGCATGCCTTATTAACTGATCCATATACAGGCCTATGTTCACCCCATGATAGCCTACAGCAGTTCCTGCAAATTGTAAACACTTCTCATAAATATAAAGCGACATCTTATTCACTTTTGTAAGTTTTAAGAAACAAGACTAGAACATCTAATTGCACCTATTTTTCCCACAGTGGCTTTTGCTCAGCAAGTAGACGACCAAGTTTGTCAATGTCGTTGATCTCATCCCAAATATTGTAGGACTCCGATGAAATGAAAGCCAGACCTGACTGAAAAGGAAAAAGGTGTGACACGGTTACCTGACAATATCAACAGCGCACTCATTTTCAGGTATAATATACAGGTATAATTTACAGGTATAATACATACAGGTATAATATACAGGTATAATATATATAGGTATAATACATACAGGTATAATATACAGGTATAATATATACAGGTATAATATACAGGTATAATAAAGTGATCAGTTATAATTAGTTACCTGATGACTGAGAAGCATTTCAACAGTGATGTTTTCTTTTCCGTTGATGCCGAATTCTGGCCAGTACTTCGTAACTGGTGCATCATAATGAATCAAACCCCTAAAGAAAAACTCTAACATATAAATATTCGAAGCAAAAACTCTTGTAAAATGGCTAATGGGTATATTGGGGGTTTTTTTCTCCAGTTTTTCTGCCTTACTTGCTTTGGTACATCAGGTACAGAATGTTTCTTTTCAGAAATAATGAATTTAAGTTAGTTCTTTTTGCACGATAAATGATAAGTAAATACAGAAAGAAATTCCTTAGTAGAGTAACATTGACAAATGTTTGCAGCTTGTCTTGGGCCTCCTAAACATCTTTTAAGTCATGTTTTTTTTTTTTAAATCAATCATTCTTTAATACCTTATTATCTATAATAATTAATTCATAATTCATTTATTGTGCATAAAAAAATGTACATAGTACATAAAAGCACACATCGTGAGTAAAAAAATTTAACAATTTTATGCATCAAATAAAAAAATAACATTTTACAATTGTTGGCATCAAATAAAATTTCCTTTGTACTTCATATACATTTACCTGTCGACTAAAATAGCAACACACAGGGCCCCAAGGCCTTTGGTAGTTGAAAATATTCTAGTGACAGTGTTTTCTTGCCAGGGCCACAGTTCTTTCTCATCAGCAAACCCTCCTCTCAAGTCGACCACCAGTTTGCCTTTGTAGTAAACACCCAAGCTGCTTCCTCTGTCGTCATCATCAGCATATAATTGCCTTGAAGGGAAGGATTCCGAAAATAAATACATACATGTCCATAAATGTGATTAACAAGGATTTAAAATCATACCCCAATTTGTGCCCAATTTCTTTCTTTTAGCGGTATCTGTGTAATAGTGTATGAAGGGTGAAGTATGGTGATGTGTATGTGACACCTTGTGAATAACTAAGGTACTTAGGTAAATTTCAGTGAATATGGCAGCTGTATATGACTGTCAGGCTATTCCTGTGCCAAAAGTTTTCATAAGATGGCACCTCCAACAGTTCTTGTACAGCTTCTACATATATTGGTGCAAAATAATGATATGCAATTACAAAGGCAAGCACAACTTGAATTATAAACAAGAATGATTTTATATATCAATAAAGGTATTAATTATTTGTCGATGAATGACCGCCTTTTTCACTCTCGTGTATTTTTGGATATGTAGCAGCAAAATATCTTCAAATTAGGTAGCAATTACATTGATTCAAGAAAGAAAATTATCATTACAAGCACAGTTTAGTTGGCATAAATGCTAACCTGTACACATCTCTTACACGCTCCCACCCTGGTGCTGCAAATCCTGTCACAGGTGGCACTTTGGCTTTGCCTGTGAACCAGCCTGGTATGAAGCTGATAAACACAGCCACAAGAACCACAGTGAGAGAATAACGCAAAAATCCCATTCCGTCAATTAGCTTGTAAATCACAAATGCTGAATGATCCAGGCAGCCTTAGTGTTCATAAATGCTATATATATAGTAGTTGCTGGTCGATAAGTAGGGCATGGTAGGGCATGTTAACCAGGACAAAGCCTGAACCTTTAAAGTGAAGTGGTAGCTATGTACATACATGAACCAAAAAGGGTTGATATCTAGGACACATCAGCCAGCCTGTACCATAAAGGAAAGGCCAATATCTGCTGGTCATAAGCTTGCTGTCAAAGAAATTGAAATGAATGTTTAATAGAACACAGGGTTTTTTTTTTAATTCTATGAAACATCAGGGTATGTGATTTTATCTTGTGCAGTTCCTTTTGTACTACTTCATGCACATTATGTTGAGAAGGACACAAATGAAGACTATTGGACAAAATTATAAAGATATCTGCCTGTTCGAGACATATACAATGGACTTCATACCTTAGCATTGTCAACCATGGAATAAAGACATGCATCGAAACAAAGTGATATCCAATGCTACTGTAATATTTACCTGTAGACATCTCTGACATGTTGCCATCCTGGCTCAACAAACCCTACCACAGGCGGTACTTTAACATTTTCTTTGAACCATCCCGGGATGAGGTTTATTAACACTGCTAGAAGGACTACAGCGACAGAATAACGCAAAAATCCCATGTTTTCGAGTTGGCTAAGAAGTGCACATTTAGTTTTGTAGTACAGTGTACTGTAGCTATGATAACCAGGGTTTGATTTAGGGGGGGGGGGGGTTGACAATTTAAAATGGGGACCGCTGAATCTTATATTTTAAAATAAATGTACTAGGCCAAGGGATTGGGGGGGGGGGTATTTAACCCCCCCCCCACCCTAAATCTGCTACTGATAACTTATCTGGGTTGTTTGTTGCATAGCGATGATATCTAGGTTAAATATCATTGTATATGAACTTCTATTGATGTACTTTGTCACCAGATACATATCTCATCGCAAGTAACATACTCAGGCATGTAAACAGAACTTCATAAACCAAAATGCATTTTAAAATCTCCATGTATTTTTTTCCGAGTTATTATTTAACATTAGCAGGGGCGGATTTTAAGGGGGGTCAAGTGGGTCCTGATCCCCCCCTTTTCTCTGGCAAAAATGCCCTAGCAGGACATCGCACCTTCGCTGCTCGTACAATTCCTACGCCTGACCCCCCCCCCCCCCTTCCAAAAATCCTAGATCCGGCTATATTCTAATGAAACAGCGAACTGTAGAAAGTTTCCACTGAAAATAAACAGGACATCTTTAATATCGAAAGTTGAATTCAGTTTTCAACTATAGCTGTCTATGCATGTCATCCTATAACATGAAGGAAACGTATAAGAGAGAAGAGGGCAAAATGAAATGCAGGGCAAGATGAACCATCACAATTAATTTGCATAATTTACATATCTGTTGCTGCGGCCATCTGTTGGCAAATGTAAGCAATCGTGTTCTTCAAGTGTCGCCACACTGAGGTAGAAAACTGGGGGCTTGTCTACATGGAAAAAAAGGAAAGCTTGTCTTTCCCTTACAAAGATCACCAATGACAAATGAATAAAAATTTCACCAATGACAAATGAATGAAAATTTCACCAATGAAAAATTAATGAAAATTTCAGAAAATACTTTCTGGTTTCTTTTATTGTCTTGTCAACGAATATCCCAAATGTCCCAAGTGATGAATTTGTTATTTTATCGTGACATTTGTATATTCCTGTTATTAACTTGTCAATCATTATCCCAGGCCCTCAATATCAAAAGTGATTGGGTTAAATTAGCCCAAAAAACCCTGGTAAATGTTTAGAAAAAAAAAGACAATACCAGTTTTGTTTATTAATATTGTAGCAAAATGAAAGTGTATCGTCTTCCCTGTTTCTAAGATGAAACAGGAGTTCAAAATATTTTATTTTTTCATAATTAATTACTCTTATTGTTTCAGATATCATAATTTTGTTAGCCAGAAAGTGCACTAATTATTGCAGCACAATGCTCAAAACATTGCGTTGTTTTAAATTAGAGTACATCTCATTTCTTGACATAATCATGATAATAATCGCTTTTAGACTAAGAAAATAACCGTTTTACTATTAAATTTTGTCCAGACACTCATAAGTAGTAATTACAGTACGATACTGTAAATTATGGAACCTAAAATGCACACCAGCCGGCGGTAAAAGCACCCATACCCCAGGAGGTGCTGCCACCATACGGTACCATAATATAGTGTAGTACTAAAATGTACACCAGAGGGAGGTAAAAGCGCCTATCTGTGTAACAATTAGGAGGGTAGCCACCTTACGGAGTAGTGTGTAAGTACACTTCTGTTATTATTGTAATATATCAGTAAATATTAAAGGTATATATACTAACCCAGACATGAGTGCAAATAACAAGTTGAGTCATTATTAGGTGGTGCCAAGGTGACTCTAACATATTTAGGGACAAGAACGACCTCAAATCATACAGTCACACTCCACCTTATCCTCAACAACTGCCATAGATTATTTCTACAAAGGTTAATAACATGGCATTGGTTTACAGATGGATACTTATTGGGCATGTGGAATGCCAAATTGGAGAGAAACATAATTATATCTTATATGATAACATAGAGCAGTTTACATCATTGACTGCTTGTAAAGTTAATATTAAACACTTTACTAACATGGATACTGTCTACATAGGGACGGAATACACAATTAGAATTCTTTGCCAACCACCAGTTATAGGAGATTTAATGCCTTATGTCTTTGATGGAATAGCAGCGTGTCATTCTGATGATGAGAATTCTTCATCAGATTCAGAGGATTCCGATATTTATGCTTCAGAGGTAGATTCTAATGACATCATAAAGCCATGGCTGAGGTGGGAATTATACAAGAAAACCAAGTGTGGAGATGACAACCATTTCCTGTTACACAGTACACACAGTCAGTTACATCTTGATATGGTTGATTGTATATATGAATTCTCAGAGTATTATTTGTCTGAAATATGCTGCAGTCACCCACAATGGCGTTTACACATTTATTGTAAATAACTATACATTGACCCAAATGCATTGCTGCAAAATATAGGGAGAAACTGGTCACAAGCCCCTTGTGAAATTACACTGATGTATAAAAATGCCTGTTAGCATGTCTAGACTTGTTATAGAACCTGTTTTGTTGGACATGAATTATATGTATTCATACAATGCCCCAATAGTAACTTGTACTGTATTATAAATGGACCAATCAGAGACCTTCAGACAATTAGCGAACTGTTATAGAAATACTGTACATTGCTCTTGCTATTACTCATCCTATGCACACCACACATCAAACATGGATATCTTGATGAAATATGCAACCATCATAAGTGACACAATTGATGGTCCCAACACATTATCACTACTGAAAGAAGATGGCTACATCAAATGGGCATCATACCTGACATTAAGTTCATACCAAGATGCCAAACAGCAAACGTTGAAACTTGTACACCAGCTGGTTGCACAAGAAAATCACAAAGCCATAGCACGAATCTTTGAAATGCTACGTATCGATTACCCGGTTTTGTGCAGCATGATTCCTGAAATTTCATGTGGACAGAGATACTCCCTCTGTCTGGGGCACAACGATTTCTTGAAAGTGATGACCGATGATGGTGAAGTTACCGTTAAGATAATGAAAATGGAGGTTAGTAATTGCCATTGTGTGTTAGTATGTTGCATAACCAAAGTATTAATTACTGTAGTTTCATATATTAGTATATACCAAAGACTTCACTGCATATTATTACCTTTTTTGTACAGACATATGATGAAGACTCCCAGTGTGATGAGGTCAGCTTAATCCTTCAACGTTGGTCTGCACTGGTACATACAGCAGATGTCATGATGTGTGCTATTGGTACGAATCACAAGGTACACCTTGGAGGAGGTTTTTACGTTCAGACATTCTACAATAGTGACAATGTACACATCACCAAGTATGAGAAAACAGAAAAGGGTTTAGATTTAATTTGTACTGATGAGAGCATCGTTCTAACCAGACAACAGTTTACAATAATAGCGGACAATTTCGGACAAATTGAAGACGTTATACCGGAGCTTAGTTTAATTATTCCTTGCTATTTGAAGGAGGATCACCAAAATCAAATGGGATATTTCATGTGTGCAGAATGTAATCCTCATGGATATGAGGAGGATTGGTGAAGTGGTTATTGATATACATTATAGTGATCTATGTATAATAAATATTGTATAACACCAGACAAGTTGGCTTCCTTATTTCACTTTGTCATATTTATTGTATAGACAAAAACCCTGTTAGTAAAGTGCTGACAATCCGTAAGAGGGCGTGCAACACACCATTTATTTTAGTGTAACTCTGGTACAGCAACTTACTTGTGATATCAAAGTACATCATAACTACAAGTAATCATTCACGTTGCAGACATGGAGGTAAACAGAAGCTCTCTGTCCACTCAGAGCTCAGTAGCATCAGATAAGTGGTATCTTCTTGGACGAGTACTCCCGAAGAGTGAAATTGTCTTTTTTAGTCAGGTGTTAATCTTGTACACCATCATTATAGCCTCAATCGTCAATCTCTCTATTGGGAATACATCGGAAACGTGGTTAATTTTGGTCAGCATCTGCGTTGGTGCAATTCTGCCGAACCCACGGGTCAAATCAATTACCAGAATACCTGCAAAACACATACAATACCCCTGTCATACCGCACATGAAAATCAAGTGGATGTATAAAAACAAATGGATGACAAAGATTTGGACCAATATCTTTCAGCTGTTTATTATTCACCAAAATCTCCAGCAAGCTATTATGGAGCAGAAAGACTGTGGGACTACATTAAAACAAGGGAAGATGCTCCAACCAACCTCCACCTTGCTGGTGTTAAAAGATGGCTGAAAGAGCAGACTACCCACTCAATACACACTAAACCTCAACAGCATTTCACTACCGAAAGGATAATAGTGGAATATCCTGACATGCAGTGGGACAGTGATTTGCTACAACTGACCGGTCTCTCAGAGTATAACGATGGGTACAAGTATCTACTTGTATGTATTGACCTTTTTTCTAGATATCTGTGGGTACAACCTTTAAAAAGCAAGAGGACATCTGAAGTAGCTAACAGGTTTAAGCATGTCATATCTGAAGGTCGTAAGTGTGAAATCCTCCGTACTGATCAAGGGAAGGAATTTACAGGGACAGCCTTCCAAGAATTACTGAAAGAGGAAGGTGTTTCACACATGTTGGCCTATGGTGCCCACAAGGCTAGCTATGCTGAACGTGTTAACAGATCCATAGAAGAACGCTTACACAAATACTTTTATGAAAAGCAAACATTTCGGTACATTGATATATTAGAGGACATCATATGGTCATACAACCATACCAAGCACTCTAGCATAGGTATCCCCCCAGCGGAAGTGAACAGTGTGAATACACCTGATATTTACCAGCGCGTCTATGTCCCTGAACTCAACAAAAGGGCTAACCACAGACCCAAGCATTCATTTCAAGTGGGTGATCTGGTGAGGCTAAGTCGTAAAGAGTCACCCTTTGATCACGGTTATCAAGAGCATTGGACTGAGGAGCTGTTCAGGGTAATTCAGAGTCTCCCATCACACCCACCACGCTACAAAGTGCAGGATCTCACAGATGAAGTTATAAAGGGGTCATTCTATGAAGAGGAACTTCTCAAGGTCAATGTGATAAATCCTGATGACATAGTGTACAAAATAGAGAGTGTTGTGTCAACAAAAACAGTCAGGGGCAAGAAATGAGCCTTATAAAGTGGTACGGCTACAGCGATAAATTTAATAGCTACATTCCTACAGAGAGCATTCAAGAGTACCTTAGTAAATAATGTACTTATATGTCTCCAGTGATCAGAGCGACAGTTTTTACCATGGAAACTCGCCCACAGCCTTCAGAATAAAACTACCGCGTAGGATTGACCTTAATCCATCGAAAAAGTGGACCATAGCTATACTGGATATCGAGTTACCTCAGCTGCTGGACAGTTACAAACCTAGATATATCACAGTTAACACCAATGTATGCCAACCCAGCTTCAGCAATAGCTCTCAGGCACCTATTTTACAAAGGTTGTACTATAACCAGCTGCAAAAAAAGGGTGCATGCATTTTCGACCACCTGCGCTACATTCCTGTCACAGCAGACTCCTTGGATTCACTGAGCATCTACTTAACGGATGACCAAGGAGGGGAACCCTCATTCAAAAGTGGACACTCATACTGTACACTTCACATAGAAACAAGTTAGTTATCTATTTTGCAAACCAAAGGAATGGCTAACACAAGCTATTATGCCACTGATGGAGGATTTGACTACGAAACCTTTGCTGACCATTTCATGAAGCAAGCAGAGGGCGAAAATAAGCCACTACTGGTGCAAAATATGACCAATATGGCTACCTTCAGCAAGTCAGACAACGGGGGTCGCGGACGTATTGTTCTCATTAACACCCGCAAAGACAACAATAAACTTGCCAAAGGTGCTACAGTGGCCAAACTGGAAGTAATTGACCCCGCCGAAGGTGCCAGAAGAAGAGCTGTTGCTGAAGTGCATAATAAAGAGGCGGACAAAACCACCAGCACTCATTCAAGAACAAGCAAGAGGAAGAGGAACACCACATCTACAACGCAGCAGAAGAAGAAGAAAACAGCAGTAAAACACACCTCTAGTTCTAACAGCGACATTTTTGGCAATTAACTTGTGGGAGCTCGTTACTTACCTGTGAGTCATACGGCAACAATCATGAGTGAAACACTGCTAGCAGATGCCTATGTAGGGTATCCTGAGGAATTGGCCATGTTTGAGAAGCCCATCCAGAATGTGGGAATTAAGAGATGCCACTGTACTAAGTATTACCCTGTAAATGATTTTTCCAATCAAGGAGTCATTCAATTTTCTGTGCAGAATAATTCGTCATCTTATATAGATCTGAAGAAAACTCTGCTTAATGTAACCTGCAAAATTGTGGCACGTAATGGTGACATAGTAAAACCCCCAGTAGGTGGCATAAAAGCTGCTGCAACATCCGCTCCAGCTAATGATGCTGCTGCAGCTGAGAGTAATGAGGATGATGATACCACCACGGCTACAGAGCAAGGTGTTAAAAGAGGCATTGTTGGTGTTGTGAACAACTTTATGCATAGTATGTTCAGTCGCGTGGATGTTGCACTACAAAACAAAGTTCTCACTCATGCCGACCAAGCCTACCCCTATCTAGCATATATGAAAGCATTACTGTACACCCCAAAAGAGCAGCAGGATACCGCACTACAGACACAGATGTATTTTAGGGATATGCCCCCAAATCTGCATGATAACAACTGGCTGTATGGTGACAATGCAGCTTTGAAGACCAGAAGCAAATTCTTTGAAAATTCAAAGGAAGTTGACATGAGCGGTCACCTTTACAGTGATGTTCTTGACATCAATAGGTTTATCCCTTATGGTATACCCCTAAATGTCACACTGTACCCTAGTTCACCAGAGTTCTGTCTCATGTCACCAGACTCTGGTGCTGCTCAATACAAGGTGGTCATAACCAAAGCGTCTTTAAGCGTGTGCATGGTGGATGTAAACCCTGTAATATTAACCTCTCATGCTGCCACATTACAGAAAAAACCTGCAGTGTTTCGATATACCAAAACAGAGGTAAAAAAGTTCACTCTGGCACGTGGTGTATTCAGTGGAGAGGTAAATGACCCCTTCTGTGGGGAAGTACCCCATGAAATGGTGTGTGGTCTGGTGTCAGATTCTGCCAATCATGGTCAGGTGAAAGAAAACCCATTTCTGTTTGAGCATAATCACCTCAATTTCATTCAAGTTACTGTTGATGGTCAAGACATGACTCAGGCCCCACTTCAACCTCGTTATGGTGATGAGCCTGAAGATGGGATGTACATAGATGCCTACAGCTCTGTGTGTGGTATAAATGGTTTTGATGAGAGTGCCCCCATAACACGCAAGGAGTACCCAGAAGGTTTCTGCTTCTACAGGTTTGTCTCTGAAGCCATTCCTGGAGGCAATGATGATGTCATCCCTTTGAGGCGCCGTGGTAATATGAGGGTGTCTGTGAAATTTGAAAAGAAGCTTACACAGCCTACAACATTGATTATCTTTGCGAAATTTCCGGCCGCTCTCAAAATAGACAAAAACCGCGCAGTTCACGAGGTGTGAGCAGTCTTTTGTGTGACACCGCAGTGACAGGTTCAGAGTGAGTAAACTCCCCTACCTCCCCACACGATGGAAACGTATGCAAAATGTTGTATGCCCTTTGATTTACCTAAAAATTTTACTGTGGTCGGATCGACGCAGTGTGGAAAAACGTTTTTCATTCAGCAGTTATTACTGCAGTATAAGCAGATGTTCATACCAGCTCCAAGTAAAATTATTTACTGTTACACTTCGTGGCAAGACAAATATGATGTGTTGGAAAAGGAGCTGGGAGAAATTATCCAGTTTAGATCAGATATTCCAACCTGTGAAGAGCTTACAGCCGTATGGCAAGAGACCCACAGGGAGACCCTTCTAGTTCTTGATGATAAAATGAGTAGTCTTAATGACAGTGCCATGGGGAATGCTGTTGTTGATATTGTATGTGTCCTATGCCACCATTGTCACGTGTCGTGTATAATAACTCTTCAAAACCTTTTCCATGCCAGTAAAGCAGTGAGAGAGATAAGTCTGAATTCTCAGTACATATGTTTGTTTAGGAACAATAGAAGTGCAAGACAGGTGAACACCCTAGGTAGCCAAGCGTTCCCAGGGCAGGTCCAGTATTTCATGAATAGTTACGAATTAGCCACTGCCAAAAATTATGGTTACATGATTATAGATCTATCATCAAATATTGACAGTAGACTCAGATTGAGAAGTGCCATATTTCCAGGCGAAGAAACCATAGCATATCTGCCTAAGAAATGAATATCATGAAGGAAAACATTATATTTCTGCAAGCTGTGGGCAGTCTGCATGATGTACAAGTTAAGGAACTACTGAAAACAGCAGATAGGAATCAGATTACTGCAATAGCAGAGGTATTTAAAAATGTTCTTGGGGGCGTGATCAGAATCCCCACAGAGTATAAAATCAAGCTGACCAAAGACAGAGGCACCATTCGCTCCATAGCAGACAACAAAGTGTCACATGAGGAGAGACTGGAAACTCTTGTGACCTCATCTGACATTGTATCTCTACTCATAAAGGCTGTCCTAAAAAGACTGCTAGCTCTAGCCAAATAAATGGCCGAAGAACACATAGTGATACCTCGTGAACGCTACAATAGACTCATGCAGCAGATAAACAAGACAAACGTTGAAGAGAAGCCAACCGAAAATGCACATCATAGCATTTCTGACACCAAAAGCAGTCAAGAAACTACTCAGAAGGAGCCAGAGAAAAGCATACACGACACAAAACAACCCCCCTTTAGGACAAGGGATGACATCACACTAGGAAACCCCCCCAGTGATGCAACTGCAGACCCTCCAGGGGTTACTCCAGAAGAACTGCAGCGCTTACTTAGTGGTGGGAGAAAAAAGCAGACCAAAAAACCTAAAACTAAAGGAGCCAAACGAAGTTCTCTGAAATCTGTAAAAACTACAAAAAAAGACTCTCGCAGGAAGAGAACAGTTAATAACGTTATTAAGAAGATTAAAAAGAACTGGTTAACCTTTTAAGTAACACTGTGTAGAGAGCTTATTCATGCTTATTGTATGTCTCTTATATATACAAAAAACTTATGTGTATTATGTTATGCATAATGTATAATAGTTACGTCGTAATAAACAAAAAACAGGGTATTATCTTTGTTATTCACCGATAAGCAGAGTTTGTGTTTTGTTTGATTGAGCTAGCAAACAGTTGCCAGCAAATAATGGAAATACTGCATGGTACGGCTTGTTTACCATGCTCAGGACATACACTGCTTCTGTTTTGTCCAATTGTGTACAAACGCGGAAAGTACTCATAGAACCACTGTAAACAAAAGATTTTGGATGGTGAAATAATAAAGTCTTAATAATAGCAAAAGAAAAATTGAAATAGGTGCCGAGTGCTACAAAACGTAAATATCAAGTTAGTCTAAATCTCGAGTGTCCTATTGGACAAGATGTGAAGGAAATGCAGTGCCCTCTAGAGGGGATATACAGCTAACCAGCCCATTCTAATCAGTTAACACTGATGTTCTGTTCATATAAATAGAAGGTGCAGGCCATACTCTGTACCTTCTCAACTTTCGTTTCAACTTTCGCTTTCGCAAGTGTTTTGACAAGGGAACACTTTTCGTTTAACCATTTCGATAGCATGAAGCTTTACTACAACAGCAGTGGGACACTTGTCCGTGGCAAGTTCCTCTGGTTCCGGGAACTTGGGCACCGCAAGTTTATGGTGCTGCAGAAGTTTCAGGGGCGAGTGAAATTACACTTAAGGAACTATGCATTGGATGAAGAGGAGTTCGTTTTGATACCCACCACGAGAGGTGTCACGCTGGACAAACAACAAACTAGGGATTTCATCCAGGCTACTGTTGACCTGGTCAAAGTAGTTAAAAAAGTAAGTACTTTAGATTATTATTTTATATACTTGTTGGTAGTTCTGTAAAAGTAATATATATATATATATGTTTGTATTGTGCAAATGTACATTTACACATGTGTACACTAATGAATATGATGCACATGTACATATGTGTACACTAATGAATATGAAACACATTTTTGTATATTTATTCATGCGTAGTGGATATCACACTTTATCATACATACACTTCACTATTTGG
This sequence comes from Alitta virens, assembly GCA_932294295.1. Classification (NCBI taxonomy): domain Eukaryota; kingdom Metazoa; phylum Annelida; class Polychaeta; order Phyllodocida; family Nereididae; genus Alitta; species Alitta virens. The sequence continues at coordinate 15,626,707 of OW028573.1, read as the reverse complement.
GGTTTATTTTGTTTTTGAAGGGTAACTCTGATGAAAGCGATGACGAACTGTTTTACGACAATACCAAAAGTAGCAACATTGATGCTGAAGAGGATGAAACACCGGTAGATGACGATTCTCCCCAGGAGGAATCTTGCTCCGAGGCAAGCAGTGACTTTGTCCCTGCTGAGCTTAAGGTTCATTTGGGGAAAAATTTGTTCGCCACTGCTAAGAAGCAGTATGGATCGGTTGATTTAAGGCATTATTTTTTCACCAATAAATCCCTGAAATCCCTACATCCTACAAGGAAGGGTGTTAATTTAAGCTTCCAAGAGTTTACTAATGTAATGAAGCAGATTCCTGCTCTTGAAAACAAGTGGGCAGGTTTGAAGGTCCTATCCGAGTGCTCCTTTTCTCACCACAGTGAGATACAGCAGTTAAAATGTAATCACTGCACACCCACTCCAACCAACAACGACAAAGAGAGTGCCGCTAAAGCGGCACGCCAAGAAGACCTTGACGAAACCGTGGTGGGAAAGCCTCAGCCAAAGGTGGTGTTGACCAAAGGTGCTGCAACCACAAGTGGTGACAAGAGGAAGCATGCAATAGATGTAGGTGACTCCTCGGATGACAATGGTAGCTCCACCGAAGAACAACAACCTGCTGTCTCACCACTTTTGATTAATGATGAATGGGACCTTCAGACCTCGGGGTTGACTCCCAAAAAAAACAAGTTATCTATGTTAAAAAAGAAAAATACCAAGTAACAGCCTGTTATGTGTGGGTGAATGGCCTCAACTCAAGGTTCTGTCTCCTTTTAAAAAATGAAGAAAAGAACGAAAGGTGTTCAGAATGCTTGTAAATTTGTTGGGGTACGTTTTACCTGAGTATAAGAAGTTTCATTGAAGGTGTCTGCTTCACTTCCTATACAGCAGGCTGTTGTAGAATGCAGCATGTAGCTTTTAGCAGCTTATATAAAGTAGATAATATATACTTGTGTATTAAGGAAACATAGCAAAACTAGATACAATTGTAAAAGTTATGGCCCCATTCACTGTCTATTTTAAAAATATTTAAAACGTTTTATGAAGGGAACAATTTCCACAGTGTTAAAAAATACAAAGCAATTAGTGCATTTTCTAAAGGAAGACTGTATTTAATTGTATATTAATGTTAATTAAGTATATTAATGTTTAATGTATTTAATTGTATATTAATGTTTAATTAAGTATATTAATGTTTAAATATTTGATTGCATGCTTTTTAGTGGAAAAACAATAAAACAGTTTTCCGTGTTTCAAAAGACACTGGTACAAATTGACAATCTGTGTTCTTAACATTGCGGCATACACATACACTTTTGGTTTGGTGTTTTATCAGCTCATCATTACAAAGCACCATAACGTTAATTATTGAAACGTTTGCTAGCTCATCATTATGTAGCACACTACCTGTAGCGTAACCCTAAATGTAAAACGGAGTCTACTACTAGTAATACTAGAAACTATGTAACACAAGCGCTTTGTTTTGTGGTTTAGCAACTCATCATTACATAGAACCATGCTGCTAATGTTGAAAAGCTGTAATAACAACATATGCATTACATAACTACGTATTAGAAAGTTTTTGGTGTTTTACAAGCTCATCATTACAAAGCACCATGACGTTAATTATTGAAATTGCTTGCCAGCTCATCATTACGTAGCACAATACCTGTAATGTACCCTAAAATGTAAAGCGGAGGCTACTACTACTACTAGAAATGCTTAGCAACTCATCATTACATAGAACCATGCTGCTAATGTTGAAAAGCTGTAATAACAACATACGCATTACAAACTACGTATTAGAAACTTTGTTTAACGAATATTATGTCACATAGAGTGATTATTGCATAATATTGCCATTCACGCTAATTGCTTTTAATTGTGTGAGGCATAACAGCGTCAGGGGTGGATCCCCTTAGTCGGTTAGAGGATGGGGGCTTTTCTTCTTTCATATGCCACAAAAAAGCATTTACATACACTGCCTATTGCATGTTATCGCCGTTCACGCTAATTGCTTGTAATTGCGCGAGGCATAATGGCGAGTGGTTAGGCCTCTGGACCCACCCCCTGTAATAGGATTTAGTGGATCCGCCCCTGACGCCGCCTGAGATACAATAGAGCGGTGCTCGGTCTTGACAAAAGCCTCCTGCGAATGATTTATGGTGTGCGCACCGAGTCCGACCCCCCTGTGTTCTCCGCCCCTGGAGTTCTTATATATACCTACACAAAAAAACACAACACGGTAGACCGTGGGAAGTTCTTTTTGATATAAATAAGGTTTTTTGTATGACCCGTTCATTGGAGCATGGACAAGTTCTTATGGAAAGCTGCTTTGTTTGCACTGTGCGACAGTTACATTTTCGACTGCGGCCCATGTCAATGTTCACCGCTGGGAGGTGGTGGGTTCAGCGCCAATTGTACAGGAACCCCTGAGCTGGACCATGTACCCCTCGAATCTTTCTCTGAGGCTGTTAGCCAAGGTCTGATGATGGTGGACATGAGGGGGACTGCTCTTTGTTCATCTAAGAAATTGCTGGAGGAGCAAGATGTTGAAGTGCTGTGCAACGAAGTGCATAAAAGTGGGGGTAACCTGGAAGCTACAGAGGCTGCACCTGAAATACACTATGCTGATGTTGCTGGGGTAGCTACAGGTGCTGTAGCCCTTTGCCTTGTCGTCCTTGTTGGTGTGGTTCTTGGCATTGCCCTGTACAGAGTGAGTTTTAGTTTTTCTCTTTTTGTTATTATTTTGTTTGGAACAATTAGTGGTGCTGTTCATATTTCATTTTCAAATCACACAAACTATTACAAAGTATTAAGAGTTTTCTGATTTTTGTGTTATTTTTCCAGAGGGACATTGAGCTGCGACGCCTAATGGTTCAGGCTGTTAACGATGGTGCCGATGCCTTCATCGATGGGGAGGGCGCTGCAAGGCTTAGAGAGCTGTAAGTAAAAACATAACAAAAAGAGAATGCATAAATTGAAAATAGTATCGTTATGTATTTAATTATTTGTGTTATCATATACAATGATATTTCAGCATGACAGCTGAAGTAGGACGTGTGATGGGTGGCTTCATGACGATGTTCCAGGCCACCCCAGCGTTAGGCCAGCGAGGCCCAAGTCTTCACACTGTGAGGCCCAGCACGCCCACTGTTCCACCCCGACCACATGGAACACGCATGTTTACACCACCTGCTTTTTCAACATCAGCTGCTAGAGGTGTGACCTCCATCTCCATGGGTATCCGTACTAACTCGCCTGGGACCAATGAAAAGCAACCATCTCCTCCTCCTCCTCCTCCTCCTTCAGTCTCACCTAAATGTGGTGGTGGTGGTGGTGACACAACAGAGTCCATGAGCTCTGAGGAGAACAGTAAATAATAATTGTAGGACTTTTCTGTGTTATTTATTTTATTTATTTGTTTGTAAGTTTTGTAGAGTGAGGGCTTGTTTGTTGTACCCACACTACATGTTTATATATACTTAATAACCCACACTACATGTTTATACTTGATAAAAATAATGATGCTTTTTCGTGTTTACGAAAAATGTTCCTATGCAAACTGTTGTCAGACAATTGTTTTTTGTTGTTGTGGTGCTCAGTCGTAAACCTTCTACTATCTGTGAATATCATAAAAGTTCCCAGCCAACAAAACACCACACAAAACAAGGTTATCTTTAAAACATGTCATCTCAGCATTACGTTATCCTTAGGTTAGTATCTGAAACAATATATATATCTAGCGCGTACCTAGTGTAAAAGCGCTTTGTGTGAAGCTTCACCGCACTGCAGTCATATGTCTATGACGAATCTATAAATAGCAATGCTGCCATTTCTGGTATGCAGAGCCCTCTATAATCATACATGTTTTTAACCGCACAGCTAATTTAACTGATGATGATAATAGTGCTAATAGCGTCTCGCGTGGGGGGATTAGGAGAAGATTTTAGCTGACAATAGATAAACAATCGGTATATTTGTGTAGTATTATCTTCACTTATAGTAAAAAGCTTGAGTAACAGTTGACACGTGTGATGTTTGTACGCATGTCTCTGTTCATTGCGACCCACGAAGCAGGCACAGAGAATGTGTAGGGTTATATAAGGAATGGTAACCTATGCATTCAAAGTAGGTGTCTCATTCCGAGCTTTGTCTAAGTTGCGTAGTACCTTAGTTCCCCGCCTATCATTTACAATCTGTCGTTAAAAAAGGGTTCTGGATGTCTCACCTTTTTTTGTTAAGAGCCTCAGTATCTCCGTTTTCATTCTCTTTCTCTCTCTTTTGCGCAGGTGGCGAAGCCGCCTGTTTTTTTTTGTCGTGCCGCGGCTGCGGAGGTACCGATCGGTAAACTGTGCCACGTGGCAATAAGAGCCGTTCGGCATTAAACGCCGTGCGGTATTAAGTGCCGCTAAGACAAAATGTAGTGCGGCACACCGGGCCTCGCCACTTTTGTTTTTTGTTTGGCTGGTCTGGTTTGTTTTGCAACTATCGCAATGGATAATAAAAGCGTACAAACGTTTAACATAAAGTAGTATATGAAAAACATCTTTTATTATATTTAGTAATACAAGAACATGCATTTTTTAAGTTCAACATAAGTATTATATGAAACATTATTATCATCATTATTTATTATATTAGTAATACAAGAAAAACATGTGTTAAAGCAAAAAAACAACACAAAACTGCATTTAACCTCAGACCTGGGTGTAAAGGACAACAAAAAACTAAGTGAAAGATGTAAATTGCGTGTTGGCAGAGTCTGTCTCTTCAATTTCGAAGCAGTGCGCAGGATTTACAAATCTTGCGCTGCTGCGACGGCTCCTGTTGTTGCGAGGGTCGTACACACGCCAATCATCATCATCATCATTGGACTTCTTCTTCCTGATTTTCCTACACACTAGCTTCACTAGTGCCATTAATGCCTGCGAATAGAAAACATAAACAAACATGAGCAATGTGTACAAAATTTGTGCATATATTTTCTACAGATCTATGATAATTTGGAGCGCGCTATAAAGTACGATTTTTATATATATGTTCACCTTTATAAATGTACAGCCTACTAGAACCATCAGAAAACATGTGTCCAGAGATACTTTAGTAGAAAACGTGGATTTTTTAGTTTTGGATGTGAGACGGTCGGCTTCAGGTGGTTGGGGTGTGAGCCTAGTGGCCGTTGTGACCACCGGTGACAGTGTGACCGTGGCAGTTGTGACCACCGGTGACAGTGTGACATAAGGGCCCGTTTGCGCCAATGTTGTTGTCGCCAAAAAGCCCTCCCTATCTGCAGTGGTGGTGGTGGTGGTGGTGGTGGCGGCGGTGGCTATTCTGTTGCTCTTGCTGCCAGAATCCACTGTAGTAGTGATTTCTATTCTGCTGCTAGTTTCTATTCTGCTGCTCTTGCTGACAGTGTCCGCTGTAGTCACGCTTTGTCGTGTGGTAGGCAAAGTGTGCGGTCCCGTGGTATGCAATGTGTACAGTTGTGTGGAAGACAATGTGTGCACTTCTGCTTCAGCTGTATTTACAGACACCGGTGTCATTGTGTCCCGTTCTGTTTGGTGTGTGGAGACTGTACTGGACAAACCTGCAGTATTCGAATGCAATAAAAATACAATAAATCTCAAGCTAAAAACCACAAATACAAAACAAACAACGCATGAGAGTCTGCTTAACAGACCATAAAATAGGACCTACTCACCTAGATCGAATTCTGCACACACCACAGGTGGTTGGGGCTGTGTGTGATTACAGAACACTGTCCCTGTCATGTCCACTGTTCCTAGCACAACTTTGAGCTTCTTTGGGAAGTGTGGGGTCTTTACAAGGAATGCTGATTTACCGCATGAAGCAGTCACTTTCACACTGTCACTGTAGCTGCAGGAGCAGAGGTCAAACAAATTGCTCTCTGGTAAGGATCCACATGAGAACGAATAATCCGCTGTACAGGTATGCATGATGCAAAATAAAGAGAGGGAGATGCAAATTATCAAGCCTGTCATTTTGCTTGTATCAACTGGTCTATGGTGTAAAATCACTTTCTGCCCCTGCGCATTGTGTCACCTTATCACTCTCCTTTTTTTTGTAATTCTTTAGCTAGATACATAAGCCAATATTCACGGAACTGTGTTTAGGTCAATGTAACAAAAAACCCACCATGCTCATTTTGGCAATGTTCTATTCTGTCTGGTGATATGCAGCAAAGACAACACATGATAATATACACTAACCAAACTTTAGCAATATACACTGCATAAACTGTAAATATATATAAATATATATAACATTATTACTACTACACTAATTACATAACTAATTATTCACAAGCGTTACAACATTATTAATTTCCAGTACTAATTACAATATACACTGCAGAATTGGTACATAGCAACATAATATACAACAACACACAAACTATATCATAATCAGTTCACTAACTACTTTTCCCTACCCTTGTTTTTTTACACTAAGCATCATGTACTTTACATATTAATAGCCATATGGTAAAGTCTTAAAGCTGTCTGCTGCAACAACACGTTTTGTAAACACTTTCTTAAATGTTTTGGTGTAGGGCCTGTTGTAAATGATGCCAAGATGCTTTACCCTACATATTTGCTTTGAAGGTGGCAGTTTAATTTTTTCTATTGCATCCATAACTACTTCTTTCATGGAGTCAAAGTCGATAATAAGACTGTTAACATAATTAAGGGTTATGCCTTTCACTTTGCTGATGCTCTCTCCATTAGTCAGCTTGTAACTATAGCTCTTGGGCCCTGTTGAGAGAAATGTCTTTATGTACGCGTTACTAGGTAATTCATCAGTAAGCTCTCCCAGCAGGTCTCCCGTTTGCAAGATGTCTTCTTGATCTTTGTTCTGTACAAAAATAACAGAGTCAGTGTCAAAGTACAAAGTTTGTTCCCATGTCTTTTCTAGTATGCTGAAAAGGTGCAGACGTGCTAATGATGTTGTGAATGTACCTATTATCTCATTAGTGAAGGTATTTTCAGCCTCAAAGGTTTCACAACATTTTAATTCTACCACAAGCACTTCTGGACTGACAATGTGGAAGTTTGTTACCACCTTGGTGGGGTCATTTCTGATTTTGGTGAATTCAGTTTTGGTCTTAATGTATTGGGTGCGGGGGAGGTCACCTCTCTGTATAAACTTGCCCCACAGTGTGTTAGCATACAGCTTTGAGACCAGTCTGAGGGAGGGGTTGTAATTTATCTTCTCTTTGTCAAGAAGTATCCCCTGCTTCTCATGGTAATACCTCACATATTTATCTTTGTCCTCCTCTGACTCCACCCAGCTTGGGTAGCCTGAGGCTTCCTGCTTGACTTTCAAAAACATTTTGACATAATCCTGAAATATGTTGCAGTCAATATCGCGAGTAGTCTGCGGGTAATGGTATATTTCATATATCTTCAATATGTTATAACCATGCTTAAGAGCAACCTTAACTTCCTCGGTTGTCCAAGTACCCACAATGGCTCTCTCGGAATCACTGCAATTGCAGGGGTCTGCTAGCTCCAACCTTGCGCACTGTGAGCACAGGGGAAATTTCAACTTGCCATTGCACCGAACAGGGAGCACAGGTATGAAGAGCTTTCTCGGTGGCGCTACTTTAAGTTTCACCAAACCATAGTAGGGCTTTAGTGTGTAGTCCATTTTAGACTGCTCGGTTATGATCTCAGGGTGACAAGTAGGATAATCGGTACTGACGTTGACGTAGCTATATAGAGATGTCACGTCATAATATTTGATCATTTCATCCTCCGCTGCATCATGAAACAGCGATACCGGGGATACCCTCCCCCCAAAGAAGCTATCGCGTATCTTCAAAGGTGTTACCAGATCCACAGAGTCCACAAACTCTTTCAGTTCAGCGTTACGCTTCACCATGTTGTCGAAGTGGCATTCCCACATATGCACAACTTTGTAGCCCTTGTTTTTCGAAGTCTGGTGAGAGTTCTCTGGTAGATCTTCTCAAGAGTAGCACCTGTTCACGGGTCATGTGCATGTCTGTCTTTGCGGCAGGTATGACCATGCCATCGGCACCCTAGGAATTCGTACACGTAATTTGAGCCTTCACGGTGTCCATCGCAATGGTAGGACGTTCCAGGAATCCTAAACTCCCCGCCATTACGACTGTGGCGGATTTTATGACCTGTGATTTTGGCCACCCACTCCATCCAGGCAACAGCCTTGTGACTGTCGTTGGGGTGCTTAGTGTATCCTCTGACAGGAATCTGTGGAATGGGAGAACTAACAAATTTATTTTCTACAATCTGCTGGCTGTCAATTACATTTCCTTTAATACTCCACTGCCCATTTCTTAGAATGGCTCTCTCATGAGTTCCATCGAGGAGTTTCACTTGGTGCTCTTCGTGGAGAAGCAGCTCCCTCACAATCTGCATGGCACTTGATGCAATTGTGGCGTGCGCGAATGGATCCACTCCTTTCCCCCCCTGGGCTGTCATGTCCATCAGAAGTGCGCGAAATTTTGTGCAAGTTTCTCTTAATATGTTCACATCGGAACGTGTGTATGCAAGTATTTCATCCTGGAAGTTAAACACTTTATCCGCTTGCTTTCCATGCCACTCCATGAAAGCCTCTCTGTCTTTTCTGGACATGTGCTTCACTCCATAGTAGCTAGGGTCTGGGAAGGGACCAACGTAGTTCTGAAATTGCTTAGTATTGAGAAAATGGGGGAAATCACCTTTCTTGAGTTCAGAATTCAAACCTAGTGCAGCAGGTAGTTTTTTTAATGCCATGGGTAGGAAATTTAAACTGTCAATACAGCGTATATCCACTCCTTTCTTGATAGTCATTGTCATTATTTTGCTACCTGCATACACAACTTCAGGGTACATGCCATTGTTCACACAGTGATTAAGGATAAAGTGCGAATCGAATGACTTTGCATTGTGAGCGATGGCTACGGCTCCTTTGTGTTGAGGCGTAATGAGCCATTTACAGAATGAATCGCATGTATCAGGACCCTTAAATATCATTTCCCTACGCCCACACAGTTCCTCGGAACATAGATCTTTAAGGCAGCCATCCTTACACTTAACACTGCACTTTCTACATCGATGACCACAATTTGGACATTTTGAGTCAGGAGTGAAAGAGTCGTCTTTGCACATATTACAGGCTGTCTGACACACTAGGTAATTAGGTACATGTCTCTCTAGCCCACAATAACTCCTGTTACAGTTGACACACCTCCTACAACGTACACACATCTGCTCTGGTAAGCAATCACTGCAACCACTTTTAGGTTTGTTCAGGTAGCCCTTGTCACATGTTATGCGCTGGTCTTGGGAAGTTTCGAAGTCGTAGTATATGAACAACCCTTCTGTTGTTTTGGGCTTCCTGATTCTGTAATAGCACAGGTGCTCACCCACCACGAATTCCTGACAGCAAAAACAGTACCATTCATGACACACATGCTTTGCGACATCGCGTTTGGTCTTGTCCATGGTTTTGTAGCACTTAAGGCACCTGTAATACGTGTCGCACAGGGACAGTCTGTCCTCACCTTTATTGGCACTATTCTGATACTCTCTTGAGAGCTGATGTCTCATATAACACTGGGCATTCCTACACACCATGTTACACGCATCACACACTAGGGAATCATCACCATAGAAACACTTATTTGTGTTGCATGTTGCGCAGACAGCTTCGCAACTATGTCTCCAGTGCTCACTATAAGTTGTCAAACATTCTTCACAGAACTTTTTATACACAAAGAACCCCTTGATATTAACAATGCTGTGGTAATGCTGATCTTTCAGATACAAATATATCTTTCTTTTTCGCTCCATTTTACCTGTGTACACTATTTCGTCACCAGTATCACCAGACACTACAATTATTTGAACATTAAGCACATCTTCAAATTTGTGTAGATCGTGCACAGGCACAGGGGCATCAGTTGATAAGCCTGCTTGTTTGTGCAGTTTCAAAGCATGACTCCGTTGTGAATGTTGCATCCTACTCATCACCGAATTCTTGTGCACAAACATGTTAAACTTAGCTTGAGGCATTTTGTTCAGTTTAGCTAAGCAAGTGACTGTTGCACGTGCAGCACACAAAAACTCATTTGGTACTTCAGGAATGGTTACCATGCTTCTTTTTCTCTTGATTGAACAATCGTCAGACAAGGTGTCTACATTTACTATGGCTCTTCGTCCACCGCCAGAATCAGATGCTTCCATGACTCCTACACTGACCTCGAAAGAGTCGTCTACAGTAAGGTCTTTGTTGGACTGCAGAACAGCTTCAAATCTGTTTTAAAAAGAAGTGTCATATGTCCTCAACAGTTACAATAAGTATCTCAGACAGTGGGTTTATTTATATGTCCTCAACAGTTACAATATGTATCTCAGACAGTGGGTTTATTTATTATATCCTTGTGTGACAAATAAATTACTACACATAACTACAAAATAAACAACTGCAACAACACTCACCGTTCCATTATGACTTCAGCAGTTATGTTATGCTGAGGTTGGCAGTGAATTGTTATTTCTCTGTCTAATCCTGTATGTCTGATAGATAGGCGTGCTTTGTCATCAGGATTTGGATGGTTTGCTCTCACTCTATCCATAACACTGCCAAACATATCACCCAGATCATTTGTAATATCAAGTAATTTCCTCCCTTGGAGGTCATCCTTAAATTTAGCTCTGAATGTTACTTCCTCAACACCGAATTTACGAGCTCTTCTCTCATTGACCTGCTCAATTACATAGGGTTCCACATCCTCCTCCTCCTCCTCCTCATCCTCCTCCTCCATTGCAATCCTTTTAGCAGGTGGTGGCTCAGACATGTTCACATTACAGAAAGAAACATTCCTTTTAAAATTTTACTAAGATATCCTGGGAAATGTTATAAACGCCATGACCAGCACAAGTGTACAGTGTCTGGCAAAGACTTTTCATTTAATATGCAGCGGTTCTTTGTATAGGTTCTGTTACATGTTTTTAACCAGTCACACACTTTTGGAAACCTGTATATATAGTTTTACCCCTCAAATATTGCGCTATATCATTTTTAATGCCTTGTTATCATATAGACTTGTGTAGTGATGCAGATCACTATAGACTTAAGCAGTCATGCAGTATTAGATCTATGTTAGAACATCAAACAATATCACAGTTACTTGTTAATCACAAATATTCTTTTTATCCATTCCTCAGGCAGCACAATGTTAGAATTAGTCATCTTTATAAAGATGGTGTGAAATATCTTCTTAGTATATAGACAGGTATATTTAACCTATATTACAATAATAACAGAGGTTTACTTACACCCTACTCCGTAAGGTGGCTACCCTCCTAATTGTTACACAGATAGGCGCTTTTACCTCCCTCTGGTGTACATTTTAGTACTACACTATATTATGGTACCGTATGGTGGCAGCACCTCCTGGGGTATGGGTGCTTTTACCGCCGGCTGGTGTGCATTTTAGGTTCCATAATTTACAGTATCGTACTGTAATTACTACTCTCATATACTGCCTTTTCAATAGTCCTGTATCTCAAATCTTTCAGTCCCATATAAGAAATATAATTGCTAGTAAAACTGATGCCAAGTTTATTAGCTGGATCTGCATATCCCATCTGACCTCCAGTTCCTGGCGTGCCAAACATTGGGGTATTCTGGAACCGAAAAAGTACAAGACATCAATGTGCTGTTACACACAGTAAAATAGGATGGTCGTTGAAATGCTACAGCTTTAATCAAGTGACAAACCTTTGGTGACATGATAATTATATAACTTCTTCCATATGATACATCCACTTTTAAGATCTTGTCTCGACCCGATTTCACAATCCTGGTTTGATCTTGGATGGTCTTTTCAGACATTAATGTCTTTCCGTCGTGTGAACCCCCATTTGCCAAAATACCAAAAAGTTTGGCTAAAGAATTACCATTGGCATACCCAAAAGCTGAAGGATTCCACAACCGGTTCACTGCAGGTGTTTTTAGGAAGAATAACTGAAATATAACCAACAACAGATAGTATTGCAACTCAGCTGCCAAACACCCGGTAATGCAAAATGCCCCAATACCTAAATATGATATATAGCAATAAAATATTTCTCATATCATTGAATCAAAATATACTTTACTTATAATGTACATATAAACAAATTCAATAGAGTCTTGATCACACAGAGTTTAGATTTGTCCTTTTCGAGTTGTTGAATATAAAAACAAAGAAGTCAAAATTTCTCAAAGCAGTACCGAGTTACATAATATCTTATAAATTGTGATCACCTAGAGAAGGCTTGATTGGGTTGATGTTTTGCGAGGCCTTTGACTAAAATCCTTGAATTCTGGAACTCACCATGCCATATTCAGGATCACTGCACTGGTCTATCATTACTTGAAACAGACCCGGTACATCAGGATCAGCTGGTTCGAAGATGATACTATAAAAGATCTCTTTCACATAAGGCAAAAGAAAGTACTTCATTTTCCAACTTAACATTTGCATAGAAGCCAATCGATACATTTCTGCATCTGGGAATCCAAAGGAAATATCGATACCTGCAATGTAGAATTAAAAGTTTCATGTTTCAACAGGTGAAGTCAGTGAACATCAAATGGTCTTATTATTTATAAAGGATCCGCAGTTCACTCACCAAAAGGTTCAGCAATTTCTTCCTTAAAAAACTGTGCAATAATTCTATGTTTGGGATCTGTACGTCTGACTAACTGATCCATGTAGAGGCCAATGGTCATCCCATGGTAACCTACACCAGCCCCTGTGAATAACAATTGTAAAGTAAATTTAAAAAAATATATATATAAATTATGAAACCTTTCATGTTACCCATGCATTAAGGTGGGCGTTATATAAGAGTCTAAAACGTTCACCTATTTCCCACAATGGCTTCTGCTCAGCAAGTAGACGACCAAGTTTGTCAATGTCTTTCACTTCATCCCAAACGCGGTATGAATCTGAGGTAACAGCTGCCACACCTGACTTATGGGAAAAAAGTGTTATAAATCGACAAGTTGGAATATGAAACATAAATTTCCTATTGGAAATTCGCAATCAAATTGTACCTGGTGACTAAGCAGCATGTCATCAGTGATATTGTCTTTTCCATTTGCTCCAAATTCCGGCCAGTATTTTGTAACCAATGCATTGTAATCAATCAATCCTCTAAAAGAAATAATTAAAGTTTTATGATTAAAAAGATACAATTAAATCTAGTGGATTGATAGCAATGTTTGCCATAAAATAAAATGGCATATACTTTCCTGCATGATATAAACCAGAAAAAAGCAATACGAGTAATCCAGGACTCACGTTTGAACATATTATAATATATCAGGAAAGAACTTCACAGGTTGCCTATTAGTTCCAGAATTAAATTCAAACTTACTCCTCAATATGAATAGGGAAGCAGATAAAACATCCAGTCTCAGTCTAGTAACACATTTGGGGCTCAGCCTTCTCAGCCATATTGCACCTCACCTAAGAAATATATTACCAGAAAATACCTCTACCAACAATGGCTTTCAGAGGAAATTAAAAGCTAATTTATTCAGAAGTTGCCATGAAGAAAGTTTCTTTAACCCAGATGCCAGTAAGCAGAAACCATTCTGAAACAGACCAGGGCTATGCAAATTAGGAAACACTTGTCCCATCTGCAAAGTTTTTTTATCCAGGAGCTTCACACAATAATTTCTCATTGCGTCCGATTCTAAGCCACAGACTAGCTTTTTTTTAGGAATTAAAATATTTTACTTTTTTTATGTTAGTTTTCATAAATACCTATCTGCTAATACAGCAATGCAGAGGGCCCCAAGTCCTTTGGAAGTAGAAAATATGCGTCCGATTCTAAGCCACAGACTAGCTTTTTTTTAGGAATTAAAATATTTTACTTTTTTTATGTTAGTTTTCATAAATACCTATCTGCTAATACAGCAATGCAGAGGGCCCCAAGTCCTTTGGAAGTAGAAAATATTCTAGTGACAGTGTTTTCTTGCCAGGGCCACAGTTCTTTCTCATCAGCAAACCCTCCTCTCAAGTCGACCACCAGTTTGCCTTTGTAGTAAACACCCAAGCTGCTTCCTCTGTCATCATCATCAGCATATAATTGCCTTGAATGGAAGGAAAATTAATATATACCTGTCCATAAATGTAATTAACAAGGATTTAAAATCATACCCCAATTTGTGCACAAGTTCTTCTGATAGCCATGTCTGTGTTATAGTGTATGAAGGGAGAAATATGGTGATGTGTATGTGACACCTTGTGAATAACTAAGGTACTAAGGTAAATGTCAGTGAATATGGCAGCTGTATATGACTGTCAGGCTATTCCTGTGCCAAAAGTTTTCATAATATGGCACCTCCAACAGTTTTTGTACAGCTGCTACATATATTGGCACAAAATAATGATATGCATTTACAAAGGCAAGCACAACTTGAATTATAAACATGAACGACTTCGTATATCAATCAAGTTATGAAATCTTTTCACTCGCGTGTATTTCTGGATGTCAAACAAAAAAATGATATCTTCAAATCAAATACCAATTACATTGATTCAGAAAAGAAAATTATCATTACAATCACATGACTATTTGGCATAAATGCTAACCTGTACACATCTCTTACACGCTCCCACCCTGGTGCTGCAAATCCTGTCACAGGTGGCACTTTGGCTTTGCCTGTGAACCAGCCTGGTATGAAGCTGATAAACACAGCCATAAGAACCACAGTGAGAGAATAACACAAAAATCCCATTCTGTCAATTAGCTTGTAAATCACAAATGCTGAATGATCCAGGCAGCCTTTGTGTTTATAAATGCTATATAGTAGTTGCTATATAATGCTATATATATAGTAGTTACTGGTTGATAAATAGGGCATATTAACCAGGACAAAGCCTGAACCTTCAAAAGTGAAGTGGGAGCTATCTACACACAGGCACCAAATAAGGTAGATCTATGAAAGACACAGCAGCCAGCCTATACCATGTATATCCATAAAGGGAAAGGTCAGTAATATCAACAATATGAATGGCAATGTCACTATAAAAGACGATTTCTGACTCATGGGTGTTTAAATGTATCCCTAACATTTCTTGTAGATTTGCAAAAATGAATGTGAAGAAAACTTTTGTTTCTGGAAATAATTAAACTTTCCCTAAATAAATCACTTTATAGATTTAATCTAATCCATGCTATTTTTGGTGACTCGATACAGGTGTTGATCCCTTCTGCTCATGTCCAGATCAAAATACGAGACCAGGATCAAACTTAAGATACAACCGTTATCCCAGTCATATTTCATTAAAAATACTGGTCCGTTAAGTAGAAAAACTGAACACCCACGATTAAGAAGTATCATTACTAGGGACTCTAGTAGGGAGTGCCAAATACAAATTGTTGGGTGAGACTATAAGGAGTCGGTTGGGAATGTTTCTTGAATGTTTCTTGAAGTGACGACCTGCCATTGTAAGGCCAATGAGTGAAAAGTGAAAGGCTCATTTTATTGTTTGCACTGGACTAACCAGCCACCTAACTTAAAGCAGTTAAGGGGGGTAGGCTATCGAAGAGCTCAATTTATCAAAACTGACGTCAAAAAAAGGAAATCAACACTTGAGTGTGATAATTAAACTTTATTTAATATTTAGTCCACATTAAATATGTTAAGTAGTATATTTCAATTAATTTCAGTAATGATTTGCCATTGATATTAGGTGTTCTTAATTTCCTTGTGCTATTGGGGGACATGCTCTGCACACTCGGAACACTCTTCTTGCCCAACACTGCAAAGAACACACGTAAGCCTTGAAGGGTGTTGACGACATCAGAGAGCGAGGAAACATTCGTGAAGGCTGCTAAGATCCCGACGATCCAGTTGAAACCAATGAGGAAAGATATTCTGATATAGACTGTAACACAAACAATTAATGCTCCCAGCTGTGATCCACACGAACAAACCATATTTCTTTAAAATGTGCTTGTCATGGCTGGATGTGACTGTGGAGAAGGTTTTTCTCATATCTCGAGCAAGAATTGCTGTCCACCCAAAGGCTGTCAACAGCCAGAGAAAATGTTGCAATGAACAGAATTGAATCGAGGACCATAGATCAATAATGCCTTTCAAAACAGCATGACGACTGCAAACGATTTATCTATGTCAAAGTTATGCAATTTGGGTTGCAAATCTGAAAAGTATAGCTTAACAAAATGATCCAGTCTTTTCCACATGTTTTCCCTCAAATACTCTATACCATCATCCGGAAGGAATTTAACAACCATTGTGTACATATCAGTAAATAAATGTTATCATACTTTCCTTGTCAATGAGTAAAGGGTGTTCATACTATCACAGATAAGACCTACGTATGACAACGGATGAATACTTTTTTTTTACTCTTGCTCATCCTTGGCAATACGTGATTCGCTGAGCGTTTTAAGTATACTCGCGCTAATTCGCAGGATGCTCCTGGTCAAGCTTGACCACTCACGAGCATACGTAGAGAGGGGAACAATTTTTAAACTTTGGCGAACGTTTTACAAGTGATCGTTTACATTAGTAACGTAACTCGCTCGGGAGTCAGTCGGCGTACGTTCTACGTACATTCTACGTACATTCATCATGACCATCCTTGGCCATCCTTGGCCATGAATAGCCACTGTCTATCCGTATATACTTGGATTTTTAGCTAAATTTGCATAATATAATTATTTTTCCTGTATTCTTATGATGGCAACCTGTTCCAGACATCGGGCATAATGGACACACTTCTTAGCTGTGGTTTCGAGGATCTCGCCTTTTTTTACCGAAGGGTTTGTTAACTTGAAGCTGGTCCAACTTATTCTCTAAAGGACTAAATAAAACTGAAATGTATGTAATTTTCTACTCCATGTCATAATCTATATCATCCTATAGACTACGTCGTGCAGGCAATTATTATATAATGTTGGGCTACTTAGATCGTTTAGTTTTCTGGCAATGATGCTAGGATTTTTTCTATCTATCTAATCTCTCTCGCTCTCTCTCTCTCTCTCTTTCTATCTATCTATCTATCTACCCACATTAACTATATCTATCCATCTATCTATCTATCTATCTATATATCTATCTATCTATCTATCTACCCATTACCTATACATTATCTATCCATCTATATCTATCCATCCATCTATCCATCTATCCATCTATCTATCTACCTATCTATCTATCTATCTATCGAAGACTAGAATGAGTACGCGTAATTCACGCTCCAGGGCATACTGTATAGTTGTGAATATTCATGTAAGAGTGTGGTCTTATTATCCTGTGACCTGGAAGTTACTTGCGGCTTACAATCCATTCGAGATTTAGTTATGCTTGAACAAAATATCGACAGTCACTTACCAAAATATCGACGGTGACTTGACCGAAATATCGGCGGTAATTTGACCAAAAAAAGGGCGGTGACAAACCAAAATAAGGGTAGTGACTAGACCAGAGTGTCGGTAAGTTAGCCAATGTCAGGTTGCTCGCATCTTCCTATACAAGATGATTTTGAAGTATTACAGATGTAAAATGGATCCCCAATTAAAAGAAAATAAGTGATAAAGTAATTTTTCAAGAAAAGTCAGTATAGCTTCTACGAAATTTTTTTAAATCCAAGAGCAAGTATAATACTTGGGTTCAAGTACAGAAAAAAGTATATACTTGAAGTATTTTATGCAATAGGGATCAACAAAATAACACCAAAAAAATTGCAAAGAATGAAATTTATACTAAATTTAAGAAGTTCTGGGGTTGATGGGCTTCCGTTTTCTTTCCATTCTACTTTGCTTCAATTAATTTCTGCAAGTTTCAGGACCTTACCTTCCTTGCCCTGATATATAATACACTCCTCATTAACTATCAGCGGACAGGAAATTAAGGTACATCCGAGCTTATTACCATGATTATGAAGATACCTGAAACATAAATCAAAATGAAAAATAACTATCTCTGACAATTGTACGGATATTTTAAGACCCTACCAGTCAATTACACTCATCTAAGTGACCCTAGTTGTCATTCAATTTCAGTCACATCAGATGAATTTCAATTGAATCATGAGCATGGGTTCTGTATGTATGTATGTATGTATGTGTGTATGTATGTATGTATGTATGTATGTATGTATGTATGTAAGGATGTAAGGTATGGTGTGTGTGTGTGTGCGTGCGTGTGTGCGTGCGTGCGTGCGTGCATGCGTGTATGTATGTATGTATGTATGTATGTATCTATCTATGTATCTATCTATCTATCCATCTATCCAGCTATCCACCCATCTATCTATATATCGACTATCTATCTATCGAAGCCTTGAAAGAGTACGTATGATTCATGCTCCAGTGCATATAGACCAGGAAGCTTGAATATATATATAGTGGGCATTTTGGATGAGTAATACTTCACATGGCAAAACAACCTGTACAGCAGGAGATTGAAGAGCAACATCAACGCTGGCAAGGTAACATCAAGTGTAATTAATAGCAATCTATGTATGTAAGACAGTTATAATTGACATAGACAGATGATTTTGGCATAAAATAATTTGGAGGTATTATAGATATGACAAAATAGTCAGAACTGAATGCCCCTCGTATACATTTTTTATCTATATCTGTCACCAAGTCTAATATGTTATCTACATAATGTATATATCTCCGTTGAGCTTCTTCGTACACTATCAATATTGGGATGTCTGTCTGTCTTGTCTGTCTGTCTGCTGTGGTATGATTACAAGGTTTGTTGTGTTTGCATCTACAACACATTAAAACTGAACGTTTATGTGTGTTTCTTCATTGAATTATTCTATTGTGTTTTCAGATGATTAAACTCAAGAAAGAAGGCTTGCGTCAAACGTTATTTTACTTAATCATGTTAATGTTCGCATCATGTAATACACTAGCCACAGCCACGCTATGTGAACAGAATGAAGATACATTGGACTGTAGAGGGCGCGGGTTAACACATATTCCCCAAATACCACCAGGTGTCACGAAGGTGCTTCTGGACGACAACGCTCTCAGTGACATTAATGACAAAGCATTTGAAAAGACATCCCAGCTGAGATATCTAAGCCTAAAGAACAATGCTTTAGACCAGCTTCATGTAAATACTTTTCAAGGATTAATAAGTCTCACTTATCTTCACCTAGGCCAAAACAGATTATGCCTAGGGAATGATTCTTACCCTTCTGGGGTATTCCAATCAGTACCAAAATTAGAAACGTTAAACATAGCTTCCAACAAGTGCAAGGGAAGCCACGGACAGTATTACCCAGAGGAAGCATTTGCAGATCTGAAATCACTCACGACTTTTGCATTATCTGGACTTCGTTCCAAACTAGGCTATGGTTTTGCTGCAATGACAAATTTAAGAACACTGATGTTCATTGGAAACTCCTCAAACATGACAAGAATTGACCAGGATTATTTTGAATCACTGGAAAATCTTAATATTACAAGGCTGTCTTTGAGGAACACTAATTTACAGGAGATGTCACCAAGGCTGCTTAAACCCTTGAAACATCTAGAATATCTTAACTTAGCCTGTAATTCTTTTCTGACAACTTCTGATGTTGTTCGACTGGTCAGTAATATGGCTGGCCCTACTCTTCACACATTGTCCTTGGACAGTATTGCAAATGGTAGAGGTGAAGTGACACACGTGAGTTCGGACGATTTCGTTCATCCACATTTTGGTAGCATTAAAAGAGTCTCCATGCATCTAATGGCCATTGTGTCAATCCATGCAACAGGTTTGAGATTTTTGGCTAACCTGGAAACGCTTGTTCTTGGTCATATCAGATTCATTGCGGACAGAGCGGAGGATTTCAGTAAGACATCCGCTGAAATTCTGCGCAACAGTTCGTTAAGGTATTTGGCCATGCCTTACTTCGATGATCCTAAGTACAGCCGGATATCTTTCCAGGAAGAATACTGTATACAAGATGATATAGATACAGAGGATGACTTGTTTTTCAGAGGCATTGATGCAAAAAGGAAACAAACAGAAGTGACAAATGAACTCCAGCATGAGCAGTCATTTTCATGTCTCCATGAAGAACCAAATCTCAGGCAGATATATGCTGTGCAAAGATTTGAAGGTCTTTTCTTTCAGTGTTTGCCTCCAAATATACACACGCTTTCCCTGGATCATACACAAATGGCAGTCATCACCAGACTTTTATCCCAGGATATTAATCCCATGAACAAGGTCAAAACACTGAATCTCACAAATATGGTTTCATCCAGAGGAAGTTTAGATTTCAAGCCATTGTCCAAATTCCCTATGCTTCAAGTCTTAGAGGCAAAGCATTGCAGAATTCAAAGCATTGAAATAAATTTTTTAAACTTGGAACATTTAACTGACTTGAATTTGGATAATAATGACATGGAATATATTAAATCCTCTTTCGGTGGAATCCCAAATTTAAACAAGCTCTCAATCAGAAACAATCAGATATCTAGGATTTCGCCAAATGTTTTCAAGGGATTAACCAAACTAACCCACGTTCTCTTGTCTGGAAATTACATCTCAAATGTTTTTTTCATATTGGGACCAAATCCACTGAAACTCCTGGATATTTCATCCAATCTACTGCCGTATCTTGATAATGATTTCTTGGAGCAATTAAATGAACATTCAGACTCTCTTACTCTGGATATGAGTGACAATAAATTGTCTTGCAATTGCAAGATTTTGCCTTTTAGTAATTGGTTGAGGGATACAGTTGTAAATGTTGTGGACAGACAAAAACTGACATGCACAAACGGCAAGAATTTGACAGTACTTGTTACCGATGCTCTGTCAAAAACTGAAAGGCTGACATGTTATACATGGTTCATGCCAGTCATGGCAATTATAGCCATATCATTGATCTTTTTTATTGTGGTTCTACTTTCATATAAATTTAGATGGAAAATTCAACTCGGGTACTACATTTTACGTCGTCGACTCCGACTTCGGGTTAAGCGAGGACAATGTGGATTATTATTTTGGTTTTTTTGCAATCCGTTATATAAAAAATTGGCCAATGAGGGAAAATCTGACTTCATTTATGATGGTTTTCTTGCCCATGATGGACTTGATTTTAATTTCATCATTGATGGCTTTTCAGACAAGATAGAAAGCTGGGGTGTCAAGCTGTATATATCTGAAAGGGATGGTGAAGTCGGAAAGGCAATAATTCACAATTTGGTGGACGCCATTGATTCTAGTCGACTGGTGATTTGTTTGCTAACTCCAGGTAAATATCTATGTAAATTGTTCATCACATAAATTAAATTAGTTGGTAAAGGATACTTTAGTCCTTGACGTAGAACATTCTATAGGAGTTCCTCAGGAAGAGCAGTATATAGTCTTGTTAGGTTGAATATACACAAGGAATTTTGTCGCCAAGTGAAGAAATAGTTAATTCACTGGGAGACAAGAAATCGTCACCAGTCCTTTAGATTGTCACGAAGTCACTATGGTAAAAACTGATCTGACATGATATATTTCACAATAATTTTATAACCTAATTTCAAGGTGCCTCAACCCACAAGCTTATATTACATGTTATCAGAATTCAGATGTTTGACGAAATTCTAAAGAGCCTAAAAATAACAACCTTTACAAAATGTTGCCTTTTGTTTCCTCTAAATAAATTGAAGACCCAAAGAGTCTGACAACAACAGCCCTTTACAAAATGTGGCATTATTATTTTTTTTTTTTCAACCATCAGTGCTTTACTTTTTCTTTCTGAAAATGAATTGTTTCAATAACCCATTGATGAATTAGACAATTTTTACACGTTTATTGTTGGTTGTTTCGCAGGATTTGCACAGAGTGACTGGTGTGACTTCGAACTGAAAATGGCTCTAGACAGGGGAAAGGAAACGGTCATTTTCGTCTACAAAGAGCACATTCCTTGGAAAATAGCATCAAAAACACTCGGTAAAATAATCCTTGAGAATAATTTTCTCGAGTACACTGAGGATCCTGATGGTAATACTTTGTTTTGGAGAAAATTGAAAGAGATTCTGACAAAAGGAATGGAAACAGAAGAAAACCCAGAAATGGAAAACAATAGTGTGACTCAGTCAATAGAAATGCCTGATTGGAAAAATGTCTCAAAAATTTAAAACAATTCTGGGTTCGAGTCGGACCTTGTGTAATCTACTCAAATTGACATAATATTTATTTGAAAGAATGTTACTTTATTTATCCCTGACATCTTTGATAGGGAAAATTTCTGTAATAAAACAACAAAGCAGAGTGTGAGGAGGCGCTGTATCACACTGTATATATATTATAAATTCAATGATTAATAAATTTTGATTCCAATAAATTCAGCAAGAAAAAAATCTCTGTGTTAAATAAAAACGCTGCATAAATCACATATATTCTATTCTATTGCAAAACATGTTTTTCTGAAAGACTCGGTTTTTTGGCTGCAATTTACAGAATAATAAAAAGTATTTTCGTAAATTAAAAAAAGAACTATAAAAAAATTATACGCAACCTAATAGCAAGAAAGTTTGAAATATATATAGATATATATATTTTTTCATAATATGACTAACAAGCAAAGGTCTCTGTTTATAATTTCTAATACTATAGATGGTGCAAGTGGTCGATTTGCAGACAGTTGTGGGTAGCTAGGCAAGAATAGCGAGGATCTATGGAAAAGTACATTTTATAGCATGTTCGGCGACATAAATTTATATGAACTATACTAATTGATTGTAATATTTTGACATGATACCTTGTATCTGTTACCTGCAACTAATACCTTTGAGTCTGTACAAAATAGTTCAATTCGTTTATATATTATGTCTAGACTGTGCTAACCAATTCTGACACAGGTCTCTTTTTTAAAGAGAGCATTTCTTGTTACAGTTAAGCGCATATAATACATGTGAGATATTTTTATTTTAAATTTGTTCTTTTCCATTTGTCATTGATTACGATTCACTGAAAATAGCGCTCCATGCACAGTTCGTCTGATAAATTAATGCCAGTTACATACTGTTTTTGATGAATTTTAAAAATCGGATAGAAATTTACAAAGTTATTAAATACAACGTACTAGTAAGTCATATCGGCTGGCTACCAATCGCAGTGTGGCGTGGCTGACTAACTGTTGTACATGAAGATTTGTACAACGGTGTACATAATGCTAAGCTGCACTGGTAAGTGGAACAATTGGTCTGACAGTTCACTAGTCCGACAGTTCATTAGTCCGACTATATAGTAGGCATATATATTGATGTGTTATGGTTTAACTGATATATAGACCTAAAATAGGTTTTACCTTCAATAAAATGTTTAAAAAATCATATCTATCGATCTCTCTATCTGTCTATCTACCTATCTATCTACCGATCTATCTATCTATCTATCTATCTATCTATCTTTCTATCTATCTACCACCTATCTATTATTTATCTATCTATCCTAGCTAGCTAGTTAGCAAGCTATATGAGTAATGCGTTATGTAATTCATAACAGACAGTTTTGGAGTGGTAATTACTTTCCTCCTACATCTACCCAATCATGGTGTAATTAAAAGCCAAATTTGTTGAAATCTGATGCCCAAAGAGAAGTGATAGATATGCTATGCTTAAAAAAGTTATGGATGAAATAAATTGTGGAGGTAATCTGGATCATATTAGAACTGGATCGTAGATTTGGAAGACTCATCCAGTATACATAATTAATGCTAATGGCCTAAAAACCTATGTTGGTGATATTTTCAATTTTTGTGTTCAAACGCCTGAAGTTAATAGGCGGCATAGATCACATGATGGATCTTTAACCCACAAATATTTGGTCTGGATTACATTCTGGATACTGGATCCAGAAGACTTTTTCATATAATATTGCCAGTAGGCCAACAGAAGGCCAACAGAAGGCCAACAGTAGGCCAATAGTATGCCAACAGTAGGCCAACAGTAGGCCCACAGTAGGCCCACAGTAGGCCCACAGTAGGCCCACAGCTTGAGAGTGGGCTGACTGCACTTTGATGTCATATTCCCTGGTTCTATCTGAAAGTGGCCCAATCTGCAGTTAGCCAAAAGTGGACACACTGTCAGTGTGCCAACACTGGGCCAATCTAAGGCCAATGCTGCTCCGACTTTGAGTTGATATGCTATTTGGCCATATATTCCAATGGGCCTTGGCGGAGGTTTGAGCTCTTCGAGTGCCCTTGAGTTTGTAATTTAATTCCTGTGTAAAATTATGCAAAATATGCGTTTGACATTGTTGCCAGTATGAAAGAAAAAATATTAATTTTCAAGAAGTCACAAAGGGTATGCTGCTGCGGCAGCCTGTGTTTAAAAAAACTGACATGCCCACTTTTTTAATGCAGATATAATATTTCCTAAACTGTTTGCAGCAGCAGATAATTATAACATGCTACATAGTACATGTAAGAAAGAAAGGAAAAACAAAACATTCATAGAAATTTAAAGGCAGGAATATGTAGATTTTTTAAAAACCAAAAACAATTGACAAAATTAATTCAATTTTCAAATATTTGTTTGCCAGAGAATTGCAAATTGCACTTGACACTTTCCAGTATGCGGTACTGCACATTGCCCTTAGAATATGCAATTAGGACCTACCTCATTTCAATTTGCTTAGCCAGGGAGCTTTGTTCCCCTCCCCCCTTGTGTATGGGCAAGGAGAGGTATTTTTCTTGTAAATAACATTAGGCCTTCTTCTGTCGGACTAGCGAACCATCGGACTAGAGAATCGTCGGACTAGCGAATCGTCGGAACAATGGGCTGTAACCCAGGAAGCACTCGAGGTACCTCCGTGTCCCGCCTAGCGGTCGACGGACATCCGCGATCCATAGATGTTTCCCAGCACAAAAAATAAATAAAATTAATTCCTTTATAAACTGTGCAAACTACATTCAAAGGAACTGAATATCTTAAATAGTTTCTCAAGTTGTGCTTAATAAACCTTTAAAGTGGCAAAGTTTAAATTCAGTCATCCCTCAGCCTGTGACTGGTATAGGTGCTAAAATATACAATCAGACTTTTGTAATAGTTATGCTGTGAAATAATTCCACCTTTGGGTAATTTAAAAAGTCTAAGTGTATGGGGGAAGAGTACCTGTTAACCACAAATTACTCTGCTTTAGCAAATTATGATCCAGTATCAGTAATGGAATCTAACAAGCCAGACTCTACTACATTGTATATGTACTGGCCATCTTGCCATGTCCAGAAAATTGGTTGAAACCCTCAAACAACAATTTCATATTCATCTGAGCATGAATCCGATATGCCTGCTTTGAAATGCAAGCAGTTGCAAAATTGTAAAGCCAATGATCTTAAGGCTTCTTTTAATATCCTTGCTTGAAAATAAAAATCAGAGAGGTGCAGCATAACTTTTGATGATTATGGGCGAGTGGTGTCTGAAGTGTCTTCGACTTTAGAAAACACTGTTAGCAACTATTGTATAATTCAATATTTAGGTATATTCATCTACTGGATCCATTGGTGTGATTCATGATTTCATAGTACTACTTCCCACTTCAATAATATTGCAAGCCGCATAATCGCTAAAATGTAATAAATAAATATAAGTTACACAAAAGTGCCTAATGAACCAATCCTTTTATAACTGTGACTTTCATGCATACCAGCGTAATTTAAAACAGTTTAACACTGGGTCAGATATCTTAAGTTACTTGCATATATATATAGTTAGAAAACCGAACTTCAACCTCAAGGCCCTGCTTTACACTTTTGTAGGTTACCTAACCATTAACAAAGGAGTTATTACACAATCATAGCAATGAAAATTGACGTGCACTGTCACATTTTACCAGAAAATTGGCCAGATTTGAAAAAGGTAGGGGGCTTTGTTAGTTTTCTTTTGTGTCAGATCTTTGTTCGTTATCCGTAACGTATGGAGATACATCAATATAGCACAGTATTTGTGTACCTTCTTTTCCTGACTGGTTAGAGTGATACATCGACGCTGTATTGTGGCACTATACCTACAGTGAAAATATTTGAGGTGCTGCAGGTGTGCTGTTGAGTTTCAGGGGTGTGGACTAACATATATTCAAATATTAGAGGAGATGGGGGCCCATTGGGACATATTTAAATTTGTGATTTGGTGAGACAACATTTTGGAGTTATAATATTAACAAGAAAATATTTTGAAGAAAAAATGTTGTAGGTGATATAGCATATAAAAATGAGTTTTAACAGATTTTACTATGATGGAGATTCATGAAATAATTTCATACATTGATTAAAGCATTGGCCTATTTATATATAATTAATTTGTGAACATGGCTGTCAATGCAATCAGCTATCAGTTCCAGTTTTTACTGTTTCACTTGAGAAACAGTGAGAGCGTGGCCAGTTAGACAGCTTTCATTTCCCAGAATTGGATCGTCAAGAGTGTGGCCTGTTGTGGGTGTGTCACTGCATGATGGTCAATCAGGGCCAGAGGCCTTGCAACGGAGGGACCACTGCAACACATTCATTCATGCATTTGTGTTAAAGCAAGCCAACACACTTGTATAGTTACCGATTCAAATCACATTATATTTTCCATAAGGATGAAATAATGTAAGTAGACATTAAGCTTTTGCTGGGAATCATAACCGTTCCTAGGCAGTTTTACATTATAGAGCTCCAACAGGTATCAGTGAAAAACCTCTTACAAAGAGGTACTTCTCTCAGAGGTTTAAAATAGGTTTCCGCTTCAGTGTTAACTATCTTTTGAATAGTCACAGCTAACACCCCTAACAGAAAGGGCCTCACTGAGTGCATTTGACAGTTTTTGGAACAGGCTCTTCAATATAGTGCAGGTGTTTCTGAAGGAAAGCCTCTCCTTTGATGAAGATTTTCTAAAGGCTGAGGCTTGCCTGCAAAAATTGTCCCAATGGTCCAAAAGCATGACGTACATTAAGACACAGCGTGAGGACCACTGGGAAATTAATAATGACTTTATTCGTACTTTTATTTTCCACTGAACAGACTCAGTTTGTAAATTCTTACTCACACTAAAGCAATTACAAGATCAGTGATCTCCTATCAGACTTGGATACACACCATTTGAACTTTTTTTGCACTATTGAATTTAACCAAAAAAGTTCCATCTTTTTAAAATAATATACAAGTAGTTCAAACTTCCAATAAACTGCGTTAAAACAATGAAATACCAAATACCTCTGACACAATTTCTCAATTAGAAATTGGTTGAGATTGAAAAGTATAATTGTCAAACAAAACCCAGTCATAAATTGGCATTTGCTACAAGCTCAATTTTTTGGATGCATACCGTTAGCCAGTGAAAACAGTCAAATCTTGAACTCATTATCCAGTCTCCAATACGGAGACATACATTTTGTATCAAGTACCTTGACAGTGCACAAACCTTTCACTGCAATGACATTAAACCTTTTCTTCTTGAGGTCACTCAGGTCAGGGTCATTTGTATTGCCTCTCAGGTCTCATCGATTTTGTTAATTATACAATCACTTAACCCTCAGGACACTGTCCCAATGTACCCCACTCTGACTGTCCCAATGTACCCCACTCTGACTGTCCCAATGATCCCCATGCAGTGGTTTTTAAAAGATACCCCATCAACTTTTCCATACAGATTATATGAAATTAAAATTTACTGTAGACATGAAATGGTCTACCACAGCTGAACCCACATCCAAATATGGCAGGTGTCCCAAAGTGATCTTCCTGAATTAGTAATTTAGCAGGTCACTTCTGGAAAAAAAAAAACTTTACATACCTGTTAAAACAGCAAACATCCCGACAAGCCCTCCCTAAATAAAACAAAACAAAAACGCTTAAGTATCATCTTGTCCTGGATTTCCTTTGGTTATTAGAATTTACATATTAACCAAACCCTAGATATAGTTTGTGATTTGTGATAGCTGGGTGGTCCAGTGGCCAGTATAATGTTATTGCTCAGCTCCATTGAATATCATGCATTCCATTTTGAGGCCTGTTTACCCGGTCAATAACAGCCGGAAGCCATTAATATCAGAACCTCTGTATTTTAAAATCATTGTTATCTTGTATTTGCAGAGGTATGGCTACAGAGGCTGGGTGCAGCTGCATCATGGCTGTGATGGACCAAATGCCCACATGAAGAAGGATGGTCAGCTCTTCAGGGTGGT
Source organism: Alitta virens (assembly GCA_932294295.1). Lineage (NCBI taxonomy): Eukaryota > Metazoa > Annelida > Polychaeta > Phyllodocida > Nereididae > Alitta > Alitta virens. The sequence goes on along the minus strand of OW028573.1, from coordinate 15,598,487 downwards.
CAAGCCCAATTGCTGGTCAGCAGAAGAAAGGATAGCTGACATGGACAGGACAGGTTAGATTGAAAATATAGAAAATGACTTCCTTCCTTCCTTCCTTCCTTCCTTCCTTCCTTCCTTCCTTCCTTCCTTCCTTCCTTCCTTCCTTCCTTCCTTCCTTCCTTCCTTCCTTCCTTCCTTCCTTCACATTGAAGTAGCCTGGCCGTCCTTACTATGACTAATTGACTGACTGATTTCATTGATCAAATTTTCTTATGAATATTGTTTTTTTCAGCATGTAATTCTTTCAGTGAAGTTTATTGCAACTATGCAACCACACGTAAACATGATCTCCCTGAAAAAGTATATCAACTAGATCCAGGTCCTGATAGCCCAGTTGCCATTTAATACCCAGATAAGAAGGTCAATACTCGTGATACAATGGGGGAGGGGTATGGATGGCACAGCGTACGTACTCTACTGAGTGGTTAAAATCCCGCCCCCCCCCCCACTCCCTTTCCATGAAGATTCAAATTAGATCAGTTTTGAATTAATATCTCATTTTGTTTAATAATCCTAATATTCAATTCTGATAGTACAGTCGACCCTTGTTTATCCGAAATTAGAGCATGAGGGGACACTCAGAATTCGCAACATGAGCATGCCCTAATGAAAGTTTGACTTTGAAATCCTCATATTAAGCAATTAAGTATCAGGACAATAAAAGCCCTTTCATGCAAAATCAGCTTCGCGCTCCCTCAGAGATGAATCTCCTACTCATTATCAGGAACTCTCCCACGCAGAAATTCGTCGCAGTTATTTACCCAATTAAATGTATTTATTTTATTCCCACGTAAAAGCCAGTTTTGTGGTCTACAATTAGAGACTTCTCCCGTGAAAATCAAACCTTTTTTGTAAAGATATGGTTATAAGAAAATAAAGATGACTGTGTTTTTTCACATTGCCGTTATAAAAACCCACAAATACCCACAATCACACAATTAAATTATGCTGCTTGCTGTGGCATGTCTGCTATAAATATCAAGATAAACATCACACACTTTATTAGCATTAACATAGCAATTACTTGACAACTATGCATCTGAGTGAATTAAAATTTAAGTATATTATCTATAAGGTTGTTGTACACCAAATGCCATACTCAGTTTGTGTTTTTTAGTTCTTTTGTGCTCAGAATAATGCAATTATGTATATCATGGAATATAAATGAATGTGCTTGAAAACTGATAAATATGCATATTCCATGCTTAATGTTTAAGGGCGGAGTTCTTGGTAATTAAAGCTTCTAGCGCAACAGTGATTGTACTTTTGATGTACCTCAGTGTTCCCGCCTTGTCTGATTTCTCCAAGGTGTAATCAAGGGGTGACTGTCTGTCTCATTGCTTTGTCTTCAACTTGTTTGAATAGGAATTAGAAACTGGTTCCAGTGAATTGGAAGTTTCCCCCATTGAACAGTAACCAGTCACCTTATACAGCATTAAAGGAGTAATATGAACTCCGAATATTTTATAGCATTGTAATAAGTTACATTTAGTTGTAACAAGAAAAGCTCTCTTTAAAAAAGGGACCTCTATCATAATTGGTTAATGAAGTCTAAACATGCAGAAAAAAAAAAGAATTGAACTATTTTGTACAGACCAAAGGGTATTAGTTGCAGGTAACAGATACTGACAAGGTATCATGGCAAAATATTACAATCAATTAGTATAGTTCATATAAATGTCTTTATTGCCGAAAGTGTTATAAAATCTGAAAATCAACCACTTACACCATCTATAGTATTAGTAATTATAAAAAGAGACCTTTGCTTGTTAGTCATACTATGAAAAAAATATATATATATTTCAAACTATTAAGTTGCATAGAATTTATTTATAGTTTTTTTTTAAACATACCTAAATACTTTTAGTATTCTGTAATTTGCAGACATATTTTGCAAATCTAATAAAATGATTCAGATTCATTTTTTCACATTTACATACATAATTGACAGGTTCAGTGAGTGTAGCATTTTTGAACTGCATATCGGCTGTTTAAAACAGAGAAATAATTTCATTTCAACATTGGCCTATTTGTAATTACTTGAAATTAATTACAGTGTACAGTTTCAAATGCAATCAGTTATCAGAAACATAAAGAGCAATTGACAAATTCAATTTGTGTAATGACACTGTTTCACTTAAGAAAGAGTGAGAACAGTGAGTGTGTGTGGCCAGTTTCATTCATTTTATAGGTCAGAGTGTGGGTGTGTCACTCAACTGGCCAATCATAGCCAGATGCCTGTAATGGAGTGACCACTGCCACACTGAATACAACAGCAGCATCACAAGCACAAATTCATGATGGACTTTTGGTAACAGCCAAAGCACTATAGTTACCATTCAAATCACATTAGATATTAAGCTTTTGTTGAGATGCTAGGCATTTTATGTATTTGTTGAAAACCTTCACAAGCTTTCATCCCTAAGACCAAAATGAATCATGCAAATTTCCGAGAAATCAGACTAACATGGATAATCATGCAAATTTCTGAGAAATCACACTAACATGGATGAGTCCATTGATGTTTGAGGGGGATCGGTTCAGATTTAATAAATACTTGGTCCAAAAAACCCAGGTACTTTTGACATATGGTCCTCAATTCAAAGTTGCTCCATTGTATTCAAGGAAGACAAATGTGCCATAGTTAGGTTATTTAAGCCATTTTCAAGGATGTGAAGATCAGTGATCTGGCCACAGCTTAAATGTACACAAACATCAGTGATGTCACTGGCAATCTTCACAAGGCTCAGAAGATTATTTGTAAAGCCAGTCTTAGTAAGTATCTATATCTCTATAAGCTCTGCTAGTTATAGGATATGTTATGGATTGAGATTCTGATACAAAAAAATGCTGCAAATAATTCATGGTCTGAGTAATTCATGAAGTGAAAGTGTTACTGAACTCTTAGTCATTATTTTGCCCGGCGCTAAAACTATGTCTATTACTGCGCCCGTTGAATTCAATGTAGCGGCAAACAAAATAGTTATTTTGGGTTGTTGACCATGCCTCTTGCTTGGGACGAAATCTGGCAGACCCTCAGGGCTATCATCAAAAGCCCCCTATATTGCCTTGTGATACCCTGGAATGAACAACACGGATTCTAATAAAGGGTTGCGTGCCTTTTTGCTATACCCACACAGATGTGATATACCCACCCAAAATTGTTAGACACTTATTTATAGTCTATGCCGCCCGCAAACTTAAATCAAGGATCCATTGCAGTGGATTGCAATGAAGTGTGATCAGTCACTTGATAAAGTGTTCTAGTGATGTCACAATTTACCATGCTTGAGTGCTTGCTAGGCAAGCCCATAGACAGGAATGGACTTAATTTCTTTGGTTTCAATTACAGCCAGTCAGATAATTGTGTTATGACCAGTAAACGCAACAAAATTCAAAACATTGCAAATAAATTAAGGTCACACTGTTTCAAAAATGTTATCATCTGCACCATTGAATCAAGCCTCTGGTAATCAATACTAATTATAGATAGATAGATAGATAGATAGATAGATCTACCTATCTTCCTACCTTCTCAGCAGGCCCCGAAGATAAATTTGGTACATTTAGATATAAGCCTTGCGAAATTAGATCTCATTATATATAAAAATATATATATATTATAGGTGATGAAAATGCCCCCCCCCCCCCATACAAAAAAGTATGTGAAGATAGCTTAACCAGGTACAATGTGTAGGCTAGGGTGTGGCTGGTGCACCAAAGTTACCCAATCCAACCTAAATTTTTTTTGCCTTTTGATCAAAGGAACAGGCATGTGCAGTTTCATTGAAATGTATGCATCTACATATAGCACAACTCACATGAAGTTTTACACTAGCTTACATAGGATTTTCCCATTGATTTGCCACTGTCATCAGATTTGGCACTAGGTAAATTGAATTTTTTGCTGATTCCTTACATAGTCATGCGTCTAGTCAATAGAAGTGATATACAGGTCTGTGATAACAATTTTGTAGTCCCGCTCCACTTATAGCTTAAAATTATTGGGATTTCGAGATTTTTTAATAAATTTTCAATATATATCAATCTGTTAATAGTGGAAATTCAATGAAAAATCCTATATAAACTAGTGTAAAACTTCACATGAGTTGTACTACAGGTAGAAATGCATAAATTTCAATGAAACTACACATGCATGTTCCTTTGGTCAAAAGGCAATACCAAAAAAAGTTAGGTTGGATCTGATAATATTTTCAAATTTGCTGGGCACCAGCCACACCCTAGTGTAGGCACTCATGCTTGCAAAACTGTGATGTGGCTGGCACACTTGCAATTTGTACTGATGGCCTGTTGACTACACTTAGATGCAATCGGCTGTGTAAGATTATTTAGCTTCAGTGAAACACAAATAAAGGACAAGAATAACTTGGCACGCGTTATGATGATGGGATGATTATCTTTAATATATATTTGTTGTGTTGACCAATCCTATTAATTATAAATCATATCTTTAGGTGTGGCTGTCCAGGTTTTGTCGACCGTTCCTGTTCTATTCAGCTATTGGGTGAGTGCCATGCTATGTCATTGCATTAATAAATAATGCCCAGCAGACATTGTATAGCCCCTAATTCCTCACTCTTGGAATTCCCAAGTATCAGTTCAAATGTTACCAAATAGAGAAAAGAGAAATCTGTAAAGACTGGAAGAACATGAACATTGAGAGGGAGAATTGTCCCCAAAATGCGACAAGAAGTGGTGGCAAATATTCGATAGACCTATTATATGTTTGTATTCAACAATAAACTAATCTATGAACAGACAGCCACATTTTTGTTTCAAGCGAAACTTTTTAACCAGTTGTATATGCCCTAATCCTGATACCATGATTTGCAGGCCAAGGCTGAAGATGCCCTTGACTTCAGCTGCATCATCAACGATGACCTTGCTAGGACTGTGTCCAAATATCCAAGGAGATTCATTGGGCTGGGAACTGTGCCTTTGCAAGCCCCTGGTTTGGCAATTGAAGAACTGCGCAGATGCAAGGAGTTGGGTAGGTGAATATCTTGGACATATATATATATATATATATATATATATATATAGCTGTATATTGTTTAATGCACAATTGACAATTGATGTAATATATATATATTTGAGAAATGTGAGAGTCTATGGCAATTATATCAAATTTAGAAGGTTCACGCATTCCCTCCACGCAAAGTTTTGTGGAAAATTGTAAAACCTTTTGTGTTATTGTTGTTGTTTTTGTTTGTCCCCAAACATTTGATTGACCAACATATACATACAGTTAGTTTCAAATTGAAACTAGACAAAACTGTCATAGCTGGCTACTCAAAACCGGATCTAAAAGTACATATTATGATATATTAGATTTATTTCTAACAATTACCAAGGTTTATATTTATCTGGTGATAGATGTAAGCTGATTTTTAGCTATAGAAGTGAACATAAGCAGCAGTTCGGCGATGGTCTGACCCTGTTTTCCAGAAAGTCATATTTACTCGATGAATCCATTGATACACATGCTCATTTAGGTTATATATATTTTTTTGGATTAAAACTGAACTCATTGTGGTTTTCCAAAATGAACTAGGATTCGCTGGGGCTGAAATTGGAAGTCACGTGAATGATTGGAATTTGAGTGCTCCTGAGTTACGCCCGTTTTTCGCAGTGAGATACTATTTTTACATTTAAAATTGTTGCAACATAACTTTGTTCTTATTATATTCATTTTATTGATATATATATATCATTTAAATTATATTACAGAAAAATTATTACCAATACATCATGATGGCCCCTTATATATAAGGACATTATATTAGGGCTTATCGACAAATTTTGATTAGACATTTACAATGGTATATTTCCTATAATCTTAATCTTTGCATACCAGTATCCAGTTCTCTCAGCACTGTTTTGAATTCTACCCAGTTTGGTTAAGTATCCAATTAAAATATTTTTGAACTGGCAGTGCCCAGAATGACTGCCCCATGTCATGACTAATGTCAGTCAAAAACATGTCACTTCACATGGCTGGCTAATTCACTAACTAGCTTGCTATTGAAGTAGCCATGCAATGCACAGTGTATGAGTTAGATCTGAGTTGAAGCTATTTCTTTCACTCCCTCTATCAAAAAGAAAAAAAAAAGATTGCTTGTTTTAGACAAATGTTTATTTAAAATCAGCCAACATATTGTTTGTCCTTTGACAATGATTGTCTAAGCCAACCAACATCATTGTTTGATAATGCCCTAATGACACACAAATTATGTTGACTGATTTTCAACAACTATCGAGTGAACAATTTGTCTGAAACAAACAAAATATTTTTGAGAGTGCAAAGTGGATTTGCATTATAGTTTCCATTATAGTTTCAACTAAATCTCAGGTAATTGAAATAGTTGCTTATGATTGTCCTTTGTTGTTGCACAGGAGGCAGAGAAGCTAGGCATGAGCATCTTTGTCCATCCGTGGGACATGCAGATGCAAGGACGAATGAACCAGTACTGGATGCCTTGGTTAGTGGGTAGGTTTCCTCAAAATGCATCAGGTGTCTTCATTATTCTATTGAGATGATTCTAATACTAAACTCAGAAATGTCTAGGTATGCCAGCAGAGACTTGTGGGGCAATCTGTTCAATGATATTCGGAGGAGTTCTAGAGCAATTTCCAAATCTCAAGGTCTGCTTTGCTCATGGAGGTAAGCATAATTGTTTTTGCACATGGAAATAATTTTGATGCAGCGACTCAACTTATGCCACTGATGGTTTAATGGTTCCCAAGACTAAATCCATGTATCTGGTTTGTCTTGGCTTTGCACTTTTGGCAGTGGATTTAATTTACTTTTTAAGTGACTTCCTTAAACTAACATAGAATTTTCTGCATCAGAAAGGTTTAATAACGTTCGACATAGGGCACCGACATAACCTCCATATATATTTTTTGTAACAATGGGTGGCTCAGCCTACCCCTTGGTTCAACTAACCCCACTCTCCCTTATAGGGAAAATTGTTGTGACAAATATATGGAAAACAATGTGTTTAACAACTCAACTTCTAGTTCATTTATTTCAGGTGGATCGTTTCCCTTTACAATTGGCAGAGTAGAGCATGGTTTTAACTGCAGACCTGACCTGGTAGCCATTGATAATAAGGTGAACCCAAGAAACTATATTGGAAGATTTTGGACTGACAGTCTAGTACATGATCCTCAGGCACTGCAGTACCTTCTAAATGTAATTGGAGAGGTGGGTGATTCGTGGGGAAATTGTATTTATATATATTTTTATATAATGAGACCTATGATATATAATAGGTATGTCCAAATTGCCTGAAACATTAAGTTGGAAATGTGGCAAAGGCAAACATTTGGAACTGCTAGTATCGTTAATTTCACATTTTGCCAATATCCAAAACTTGTTCCTCTGCATCTCTACATAGCCGAATAGATGCTGATGAGGCGTTAAACACAAACAAAACCAAACAAAATGTTCCTGTGCAAATGCTCTGTGCATTAATTATTCACATTTACATTACAGCCAATTTCGACTTGGAAACAAAACTTCAGAGGACGTCACATGAAACCAAAACTCCCATTGGTTAAGGCATCCCTCAGCCAATTGGAATGCTGGATTCACATGACGTTCTCTGGATTTTTGTTTCAATGAATTTGGCTGTAATTTGTTTGGTATTGCATTCATGATTTTATTCCGTGTGGCAGACATGCAAATATCTGTCAGCTTGTGTCAACTCGTATCAACTTGTGTCAACTCATGTTACGGCCATTTTATTGTCTTCCCTTAATCCACGATGCAAGGAGACAAACTATGACAACAGCCAAAACTTCACAAAAGCCTTGTGCATAAAAACACATGAGATACAATAACTTTGCCAGAGTCTAATATTTTTTGCGAAAGTGGAAACTTTGCACAGGCGTTCCATGTGAATTAAAATCTTTGACAACCAAAGTTTGATTATTGTGTCTCACTCATGATAAGTATGTTTTACACAATATTAGGATCATGTGGTGCTTGGCAGTGATTATCCCTTCCCCTTGGGAGAACTGGATCCTCCTGGTGGCCTGGTGGAAAAATCAACCCTCAGCCAAGAAATTAAGGCAAGCAAAGTCATTCATTCCATAAAGCCTGCTAAGAAAATTACTTATACCAAGTGCTCGCACAAGGCAGACTTACATAATGTTTAATAGTAATAATTGAGTAGAATAGAAGTTCAATTTCTACTTGACTATCAGAACATACATGCATCCCAAACATCATCTCCACAAGACTTTTACATTTATCAGGACATTTACTATTTAATGGACCAATCTATAAGGCATTTTTGGCATAGGTATGGGTATGACTGAATGTGGCTTTGCCAAGGTGATAGCCACAAACCTTCAAACATGCAGTAGTCAAAATATGGAACAAAACAATCAAACGTTTTTGTTATGAAATTTACAAAAATGCATTTAAACAAAAAAAGGAAATAACAGTAATGGTCTATGAGACAACTGACTCAAACCCAGATCACATACCAGATCAGGTCGATGTTGTTATGTCTAAAAATAGCTCAATAGCACCGTGCTTTCAAATCAACTTCTCAGCAGCGGCTATACGTCTTCGAGATGGAAATTTATATACATGTGTACAATATTATTATTAAATATATGACAATAAACAATATACCATATAAGCTGTTTTTGTGGCAAGGCTTGATGTCATGTTCCACAAAGACGCTATGATCCACAAAGAAAAAAAATAATAATAAGCAAACGTGATTAACCTCCACGCTTTTTATTTTTTTCAGGAAAAGTGTCTTTTCAAAAATGCAGCAGAATATCTTGGGATTGATGTGAGGAATTATGGACCACTTTAAAGACAACACAAAAATAAGAAAAACAGAAAATATGTACATAGAAATCAATATTTAATGGACAAATGACAACGTCAAAATGCAGGATGCAAATTATAAGAATGTGTTGTCATACAATTGAAGAATAAAAAATTAAACAGCTCTTGATACAACTGAAACAGCTCTTGATACAAGCTCTTGACTTCTTTGGTTCATCTCTTGTTGAACTTGTACCTCAAGGCTGGTTTAGCAGCATGTATTGATCATGACCATAGCACGCCTAAAGAATAGAGGACTCCTGAGGTAAGCCTAAAACATGGAAAATGCAATCAGTTGGAAGAGATCAAAAGTAGGAGGAGAAGATCACCTTATCTAATCACCTCCTCTGTCCTTGCCTGGTGATGATGCTGCAGTTCGATCAACCAGACTGTGAGTTTGTTGTTTTGGAAGTCGGCTCACCGTTTTCAGGATGATATGTTTTTCTCACATTGAAAAATATGAATAAATTGAAGACACCACCAGAGTTAACAAACATAACTCCAACTATGTAGAATGGCGGCTGGACAGTGCCAGCCATGCTCCATATAGCGATTACTATGGTTGGCCACCATTGAATCAAGAAAGCGATAACGAAGAGCGTCAGGACCTTCGCAGTTCTTTGATATCTAGATTTATCCATTTGGCTGATTGCGGATAAAGATTTTTCAGGAGCACTTGCTTGAGTTTCCTTCTGGTTAAAGTCATTGAGTCTCTTTTGGCTCTGCGCAATTGTCATCCACACAGACCTGTAGAGAAAGATGCCTAAGACGACAATACCTATCTGCAGCATTTTGAGGACCATGTGTAGAGTAACGGCTTCAGGGTTGCGGTTGTCTGTCAAGCACCTGCACAAAAGAGTTTCAAACATCCATAACAACAAATTTAATTCAATAACATAAATTTTCAAATGCCATTTCTCTTTTCAATTTTATTGAATATCAAGAAAAATCACTCACCAGTATACGGATGAACCAAAGTACCCATGGAAGGAGAAAAAAATTGCAAATATTGCTGGTCCACCATAAGCAGTTCCTAAAAGACCCAAGTCATAAGGACTGAATGGTAACCTGTAGTTGACACAAACAAGCAGGAACAAGCTGAGGGCACTCAGGATGACCACCATGTTCTGTGCCATGATTGTTTCGAAATAAAGAAAAGCCAAATATCATTTTTTGAATATGATGCAAAGAATCTGATTGGGATCACCGAGACTGGTCAGTGCTATGACATGGTCACACAAGTGAGAGACCCTGAACACCAAATCAGTCCATGCTTGGTAGATGTACAAACGTTCTCCGAGTTTCCTCTTCCAGGAGGAATGCACGTGGCTTCTGGAATGGAGAGAGATGACAACTACACTGCAAGAAATGCTGATGACAAGGCTCGCCATAGTTGTGTAGTGTATGGCGTAAAACACCCTATCAATGGGCACAATTGGAGGCTGTTCTGTGGAAGTTAAGGAATTAGTAGTTCCATTACTTCCAAGCCAGCTGTGAGCAGGTGAGTATATTCTTCTTTGATGTCCTGTAATCCATTGATGTTATGAAAAGTTGACACATCCATGTCATTGTTCTTTCTTTCACCATCCATGATGTACATTTGTGTCACTTTTCTAGCAGAGTTTCGGGTTTGACCTTAATTTCCAGCGTATCCTGTTTATCACATATTAACTATCGATTCTTAGTTTGCATGTGCAGTCACAATTCATATTGTGGACAATGATGCATAGCTACCATCATTAGGCTGTCAATGAGTAGTGGACAAAGCAGGGGTTTTAACGAGCCTAACGAGGATGCTGACTACAATGTCCCAGCGAATCTTGCATCAATAAGTAGGACTACATTGTACAAATGTTTACATGAGAACCACGGCCCACATTAATTCATGACTTGTAAATCCATGCCACAGTTATTCTGAAACATGCAAACAGATCAAAGTTGTCAAAATATTGGTTGGTGGGCAAAGTTGTAGATATTTGACAAATTCTAGGAAAAACGTGATTCATGAGAAATAGTCGTGCGGCTTAATTATTATAAGGCAGTTTTGGTGAAATAGTTCACTTTGTGATAAACGCACACATTTTTGCACAAATATAGAAGACATTAACAGGCAAAAAATTTGATATAGTGCCATCTCTGATTTTACGCTAATATCATACTGCAAAGATTTTGCACATAAACCTTGTTATCAATCAAACGGAGATAGCATCCATTCATTAATGCATTAATAGCTGTAGTACACATGAGTGCATCTGCTGCTGGTGTAACAATGTAACATATGAAAAATTATGAAAAACTCAGCATATAATACTTTTTTTTCTTGGATACCAAAAGGGAAGGAGGTTGTGATTCAAGTAACTTAATGTAAATTGTTGGCCTGACAGTCAGCTACTTGAATCTGCAAGATTCAATCCCCAAACCCAATCATGAACCAATAATGAACTTAAAAAAAGCATTCCTCTTCAGAATAATCCAACAGAAAATGTTCAAGAATCTGTAGACCAACAGTATTTTGACAAATTGTGTTTATTTGTATTTGTATATGGAACATTCAAGAATTTCGATTTGTTATTCGACATTAAATAAAGTATCACCTAGTCACTGCCATTTCACTAACTATAGGCATATATGTACAAACAGTTTCAGTCGAATTGCCATAAAGACTAAGTAAATACCAAATTATATCAATGTACATTCTATAGTGTTGGATTTATGCTCTGGAAGCGAAGTATGCAGCCTGCCCACCCGCCTGGCTTACAGACAACTATTAACCGAAGTAAATACAATAACTTCGGCAAATGAATGTAAAAAGACTAATGGGTGGGCGTTCCATTAACATGTAGTTCACAGAATTGTAGAAGATTGACAGAAATGAGCAATCCAGGGGGTATTCATGGCACAACTTCTAATGTTATGGAAAATACATTCGGCAGATACATTAAAAATCATGATGTATTAAAAAATATTTGTATACATAGCTTACTTTATCAGCACAACTGTTTTACCGACAGTCCATTAAAACAATATAAAAACAAAATGAATCAATGTAAAGAACAAACTTCAAAAGGTTGTGTTGTAAAAGGCGGAATTGATCAGTCCTGGTTCAATTTCTTCCATATTGAGTTTATCAATATTTCCTTCAGAGTTGGTGGCTTTTTTATCAGTCACAGTTTCCTCGATTGCATCATCATATTTCTTATAGCATGAACAGGAAGGAACTGTGAATCCGGGACAAATCGGCAAATATAAACACTTGCTGCGCCGCACTGCGGATGAAATGAGAGGTAGGTCATAGCAATCTTCGCCATTTTCTTGAGAGGCGGCAGAACTCTGAATGTTCCAGTCAATCAAACCTCGTTCCTTTAAGGTCCCTAAATAGAAATTTGAACTACTGAATACATTTTTTTATGTTTTGTGAATTGGCCTTGAACAAGAGCACTGATTACCCAGATAGCATTCCAAATCGGTGTTGTAACGATGATGGCCGACATAGAAATGACACATTTTGGAATGCTATCAGGGTATCTATGTTGTTTGCATTGGTTAGAGTGCCCTATTTGGATCAGAGTAAAACAGAATGCCAATTTTGAAACAATGCAAACACTTATTCAACCATCAGAGTTCAAATTTTGCATGGATACGGTTGCACACAATGCAGTACAAAAATCCAAAATGGCGACCAATAACATATTATAATTTTGACATTGAAAAATTGAGGCAAACTGGTCATAAAGCTGCTTTTTAGAGCTGCTGGATCGTGAGGTTTGGCACATATAGAGGATAAAAGAGCATATAGGAAAACCACATGAGTCACTGATCAATCTGTTTGACAGATCAGACGAGGTGGGTGCATAGACAGGTTGTGGTTTTTTTTTATTCCCCAATTAATTTCAGCCTTGGGTACTTAACATTTTTAAAATCGGATAAAAATTTTTTGAATTTATTGAATAAACGTACAAGAAGCCAGTATGCTTTCACACTAGTGTCATGGGCGTCCTCAATTCGCTATGCAAATTTGCCATAACTCTGTACCTGTTCAATTTTCAAAATTTCAATTTTTTTATATAGTTAAAGCCATATACTGTTAGAATATATCTATCTCTCAGAAAAACTAGTTGGCCCAGCATTTTTCGGCCATACGCGTTTCGCCCTAATGTGGAAATAGCAACTTCTTGAGTTTCCTTATTAGTGCCTTCATGAACATCATTCTGTGTGGTATGTAATGCAGATCACCTGGCCCGTATCACCCGCTATTTCATGTGATATGGCTGCAATTGGGGAATAATCTTGCTTGTCGTACAATATATGCCTATTAAGCATACATGACTATAACTGGCAACTGGTCAACCATTATAAAAAAGCCCGCAGCTTCATTGTAATTGTCCCAAATTGAAAAAAAGTGGAATAAAAAGCAGTTTACCTGGAATGGTGTTGTCAAGAATGAAGCCTATCACGCCACCTACAAACATACTGGTGCTAAGAAGAACAGTCACAAGCTGGTCCCCAACCTCTGATCCTAAAATTAAATACATAGATACAAGGGTAAACATTAGGTTTTTAAAAGTTAAGAAGGCATGCTGTATGTATGCATTTGGCACATTTACCCGTGTTTATTAGCCCCGAGTTTTTTTTCATCCAATGCGACAAAGACAGGCCAAAAAATGTTGAGAAACCAAAGACCATGAGATTCCGGGATGAGTTCAAGTCAACAAACTGAAGGTTGGAAATTCCCACAGCTGTGATCAAACCTGGAAAGGGACAGTATACATAAGGAACTCTGTGTAAATCACATCAATTAATTCAGCTTTCAATATATTAAATGCATGCAGGAGACTTGAGATAAGGGGAGTCGTATGTATATAAATAGACAGAGAAAAACTAGTGAAAAGGTTACTAATGCCCCATTTAATTTATTGCTATATTTATTTACTTAGTAATTCTGCCACCCACAGCCCTTTTTAACATTAGTGTCTATGTCTATGGGCCTTATCTGGTCTTATAATCAGCATATCAATGCGACGAAGTTGCAAATAGACATTTTTAATGAAAACTTTTGCGTAACACATCATCACAATGTGTGATCTTCTACTGACCCCATAAACATTATGTAATACTTAATTGCCACTAAGCCCATGACTAACCGGTTTGTATATGAAACTATAAACAAATTACGTGTTGTGCAAAATCCAGTTAAATTCTTTTCTGGGATAGATAGACAGATAGATAGATAGATAATAGAAAGATAGATAGATAGATAAATAAACAGATAGATAGATAGATAGACAGATAGATAGTACTTGGGTCTGTATTTATTGGCCCAGTATAGGGCTCCTACCATGCCTTAGACTTGTCATATCATCATTACATCAGCCATAGGCGAGTAAAATAAGACAAACTGTTTTTGAATCACAGGCATATATATGATAATATGGAAGGGCCTATTTATAAACAGTTTCTGCTGATTTGCATTCCTGTTATGGTTATATATGAACAAGTAAATAAATCGGGCATTCTTTTTTGTAAACCAGGTAAATCCTTTATGGTACATGCATGCAGATAAAGTAATACGCACCAAACATGGTCATGAGCACCCCTCCAACTATTGGTTCTGGGATGGTAACAAAGAGAGCGCAGAATTTTCCAAAAACACCACAAAGGATCATGATCAAACCTGCCATTTGGACCACCCGGCGACTGCCAACCTGGGTGAGAGAGGGTTTTTAATAATCAAAATTATTATAAATATTACTGTTGTGATGTCAATTTGAAGTAGTGTTGTGATTATCGCATTATTATCTGGATTTTAATTGAAAGACAGAACGTATGCCTATATATTAGGCGACTGCCAACCTGGGTGAGAGAGGGTTTAATAATCAAAATTAATATAATATTACTGTTGTGATGTCAATTTGAAGTAGTGTTGTGATTATCGCATTATTATCTAGATTTGAATTGAAAGACAGAATGTATGCCTATATATTAGGTCTTATCTGTATTTACAAAGAAGTGTTATGTATCAAATATACCTTGGTAATACCAAGAGCACTGATGTTTCCACTGTAAGATGTCGTTCCACTCCCTGAGCCGAACAGACCAGCCAACAGGCAGCCCAAGCCCTCTATCATAATACCTGCAAAACATAAATTTTTATAGACATATTATATAAACATCTAGCTCTGAAAAAAAATCGAAAGAGGCATATAAGCAAATTAAGACTACTCATGAAAACATGGATTACGAGGGATGTTCACCTTCAAATTTAAAAATAAATAAATCCTCTTTTTATGGTATGCTAGGAAAAAAATTGATCAGAAAACCATTCACACTCACAGCAGTATTACGACTAGAATACACAAATTTAAGTTTTCATACATATTGCCACTTATGCAGGATTTTAGCAATTTATAAAGCAGTATTTTATGGTCCACACAATCAAAGGCTTTTGTTTTTAGATCTATGAAGCCTGTAAAAGTTGATAGATTGTAATTTTCTTATGATAGTACTCAAAACAAAGCAATATATATGATCATCACTAGATCGACCCACCTGAAAACCATGCTGTACATCAACAAATAATTAACATGATTATCTGCATTTGATTAATCTGTAATTTAAGAGAGAGCTATACAATTTATAGACAGTACAGAGCAAGCTCATACCTCTATACCCTAGTGGCATTCTAGGGTTTGTTGTAGAACCCTTAGGTATAGGTTTAGGTACTTTCTGCACTATGATAGGATCACTCGAAGTTCAAATAACTTATTAAAGAATAAGGTTAACACTTTAACATGGGATCACTCGAAGTTCAATCACTTATTAAAGAATAAGGTTAATGCTTTAACAGAGTTTTCATTCTTAAATATCTCGTAAGGTAAGTTATTCAAACCTACAAATTTTTTATGTTCACTTTGTTGATTGACTTTTCTAACTTAATTAAATATTATGATTTAAATCAGGCAATATATTGGCATCATTTTCCATACATGCGTTATAGAAATCGTCATTGAAATTTTCACTTCTCACAGGTGAATATACAATGTTGCATAATCTGAATTCCATCTATGCAATACATGGTAATATCTGAGATTATATTGTTAATTGTCTTATGGGGGCCTAATTTCTTTGATCTAAAATTCTCTCAGATTTTTATCAACAGAATGTTCTAAATCGATCAATCTTGAACGTTTAAAGAATCTTCCCACACTGTAGTACACTTAATCAAATAAATTTTGAGCATCTTTAAATTTCTGACGTGCCATAACAGCAATCCAATACAATCAGAAGAACAATACTTGTCAAATGCCTGTCTAGGTGGTATTATTTCAAAGGACTTGCACAACTCAATGTTGTCTATGCTAACCAAAAATATATCTACCACAGATTTACCACGAGGATGAATAAAAGTGAAATTATTTACATCTGGATTAACACGACCATTTATGATACCAAATTGAGCATCAAGTAAAAATTCCTGCAAAGATGATCCATGGCTATTTACAGCAAGCAAAATCAACTGCTTTTTGTTCTGATAAGTTATCAATAACACCAATATAGTCTTGATTGTTTCCAATACGGCTATTCAAGTCACCACAAATGTAAAACGCATCAGTTTCTGAATTATTGTAAACCAAATTTAGAAAGTGAGCATAGAAGCCCACCGCACCGCGTCCCCATGTTGACTGTTCTGGTGGTAGATAACATCCAACAGTAGCCTTTTTTCAAAAGTTGAACTGCAGTATCTAAACTTTTATCAATCAATTTAACAAATGATTAAAGATTTCATTTTTAAAGAGCATATATGCACCTCCATAAAATTTCTTTGCCCTAATATTATTATCTTTTGAATTATGAAAATATCACTTGTGAAAAACGTAACCTGGAATTTCAATGACCTCATCTTTATTTAAATTAATTTATATATATATATATATATATATATATATATATATATATGTACAAATCGTTATTATATATGGTGTCATATAAATGTGACTGATATTGCTACAATTTTAACCAGTTATAACTAGTCTGTTGCTGTACATGTATATAAATCAAAATTGGGCCAAAAACAGACAGATGACAACAGCATATAACAAATCAAGTATATTTCAGCATTACGTGTGACCAACGAGTCAGTTTTATGTGTCTACCTACCCCTATTGATGGCATGGAGGGGAGGGGGAGGGGCACCAGAGATCCTTGCAGCAGCATAATAGTCTCCAATGGATTCCAAAATCCCAGCAAGAACCCCAGCCAGCATGCCAAACACCCCGGCTGCACTCACAGTAGGCAGACCCCATTGGCCTGATTCGAATTTCAGATATACTGTGAATTTGAATGATTAAAAATATGTACATGTAAGGTATATATCAAAAGACGACAGTAGCAATGGATAGTCTTGCATGTAGATTATTTGACTCCGTGTTTAGCACATGAATGAGAAGAAGAAAAAATAAATTTTCTGAAACAGGATTTAGGTACTACAACCATCCATGGGATTAGCCCAAATGATTGTAAATCAAGGTGGTCACAAGTTTGAGATTAAATGATAACTAATATGAAAGATGATAAAATAAAAAGTCAATATTTTTAAAACATAATCATAGAGTGATTAATTCCAGTTACCCACTTAAGGTAAGTGGGATATTCAAACTGACAAAAATATATACCAGGATAAGGAAAACGAAACCATTTTGCATCTGTGAGGACAGTAATCCGTCTGTCTGTCCTTGCTGGATATGTCATGGCATCAGGTGAAGAGGGAAAAACTCCAGTTTCAGTCAAAATGGCACTTATTATCCAAGCAAGAATGATGGAAATTAATATCTGAAGATGACAAAATATTGTGTAAGAATAATAATTTGATTTGATTTGCAACAAGAAAGGATACACCATCCTCCAAAAATATAAGATCTCAAGGGGTATTCTTTTTTTTTGGAAGGTGGCATAGCTAACCCCTACTTACTGGGAATACTTGAAAGACAGGAAAAGACGTCCTGTGACAGCCAGTACCTTTCTTGTAGCCCAATACGGGAACTTTGAAGTTTGCTAGATACTGCGAGAAGAATATTATGAAGAAGATGGTCCTGTAAAACAATAATAAGAAATTATAATGACTAGATCTATATTCAATGTAAAGAAAGGGTTGTCAAATTGACTGAAGGTAGTCAAACAATTATATAAGAAAGGTAAATTTGATTTTACTGTGTAAATCAGGATTATCCATGAGGTTTGTCTTTATTTTAGGCTTTACAGCTAAACTGGCAGAAACAATAAACGGCATGTGATTACAGGAATCACATTGGCTGAAGGAACTGCTTAAACCAATAGGAGTTCTGGATTCTAATGATGTCATCTGAAGTTTAGTTTCCAATGCTATGAAATCTGCTGTAAACAAACAAAAAGGCAGCTAACGTTAGTTGAGCCTCTTGTGAAACTCCTCCATTAGGTAATTTTGGATGCTAATTTTATAGTTTAAGTTTTGTAAAATTCTAAAAATTTAGGTTTATCTTAACAAATTTGTATAGGGGACAAGCCAAAAAAGAAGTAAATTTCAGTTTCTGGGCAGGATTTTGTATGAGTGCACGACTGCCCTTGCGAAAAGACCACATTGGCTCAGTGTTGGCCCAAAGTCAGTGCTCACTATTGGCTCAATGCTGACTCGATTTGGCCAGTCATCTCCTTAGCTCTGGATTTTCAAAGTCTGTCATTCATTCATCATGATCCTCACTGACATGTCATTGGTTTTCTAGTAAATATAAACACATTTAAGAGCAAGGAATATGTGAAAACATGATCAACTCACAGCACTGATATGCCCCATTGAGTAGCACATGAATGAGCTGCTGCCTCGAAGAGTGCCAGCCCAATGAGAGTGATGGTTGGGGCGATGCACAGTGGTCCAATGAATTTGAGAAGAAATCCCACAGCCCCAGTAAATCCAATGGCTATTTGGAAGATGGCAGACACTGCTATGGCACCCTGTATCTGTGGAATTAAGCAAATCGCCAATTGATGGTATTGATTACGTGAATTAATACATTATATAAGAGGAGATAATCTGTGTACAACTGTAGTGGTTTCGTGGTTTGCCTAAATTTGTAACATGTCACAGAAGGTATTTCAAGTTTTGATGCATTTCATCATAACAAGAGCCACTTTCAAAACCATACAGGTAACCCATTTCAGTGAAAAGTATACTGTTACAATGAGTATACAAGAGATGTATGTCATTCGAGTAAATTTTCAAAATCTATTTCTGTACAAAATTATAGGACGTTTGTTACAGTTGCAACTAGATCATAATTGATTGATTGATTAACAGATTGATTGATTGAGCCTTTGAAATCAACGGATGCAACTCTGGTTAATATACAGTTGTAATGTTTGAAAAAAAAACATTCTTCTAGGTCCTTAGTTTATTTCCCTAGCACTGTCTGGTGCAACTTTTATGTTTTGACATATTAATTTTTTCTCACCTCTCTCATTCTTAGTTTCCAAATGTCGGTGGTGTTTGTTTCGAAGTCATAAAGCAAACCATTTATGGAGGAATTTATGGAGGAATTTAGCATAGACCCCATACCTGCAAAACAAATATCAAGGATGTTATCGGATGATGCATGAGAAAGTGTCTTTATTTGATGAGATGTTGCAACTTTTTGTACCCTGTGAATCAAGCTCTCTCCCCAGTTACCCTACATTTCAATTGGCTAAAAAAGGGCTGTGTAATATAGCATAATTCAAAGATTAGATAAGCCTTGAGTCAGCTGAGTTTGAATACTAGCCAAGACACTCAGCATATGCCCCATAATATTACCCATGAGGGATTGTATTCTGACTTCTTTTTTATTTTCGTTTAATACACAAGGCTAATTATATGAAGATGCTTACCCATTTTTACAATGGAAATGAGTTCCAGCCAAACTTGATATATTAGAAGACACCTTGTGTCCTAATTTATTTCCGCATATTTTTTGATGGGTATAGAATTACAAATCCCATTTGAGGGCGACCTTCCATGCTCTTGTGTGCATAGGCCTATTATGACAAGCTCCAGGGTCACATTTCTGTGTGCGATATTGGAAATGTAGAGCCGGTAACGTAGTGCAGTGTCACGACCTTGAAGTTGAAATAGTAAACACCTTATTCACATCTCATGTATTGAGGAACTCACCAGCATTATTTGCAGGACATTTCCAGATTGGCAAGGACAGAATTGCAAAAGTGGGAACAAGGAATGAAAATGTGCACCCTTGGATGATTGGCAACCTGAGAACCAAGGAAAAAGAAACTATTAACTAAGATCCATAATTAATGTCAATTTGCTTATTGGGAATATTATTATATATATATATCATTTTATTGACAAGCCTGATATCAGGAATTGATACATGTGTCATACAACATTACAAAACAAACAAATATACAACATAACAAAAACAAGTCTAGTGTCTACATCTACTATATATACAATCTATAATCTACTAGTATTTCTAAATATTTACTTGATAAACGCAAGTCGGTTCCAGTTTTGTTTACATATACATACATGAATATAAAAATGAGAGTTAATACTGTACAGGTCAATACTTCAAGTGGGTAATACTGTAATGATTTCAAAACAAATTTGAATAAAAAGTCAGTTTAAAATGGCAAAAGAAGGTGTCCATGGGTTGGGTCAGTGGGTGGGGTCTTCAGAGCAGCATTGCGCTGACCTCTGAAACGGCGAAAGGGGGTGTCCATGGGCTGGGTCAATTAGTGGGATCTTCAGAGCAACATTGCGCTGACCTCTGAGATTGTCATAATGGGGTGTTCGAATTGAAAGGTTCCCTGTCTAGTGGAAGGGGGGCACCAATACTGAATTAACATTATGAAAAAACTCTATTTAGAAAGTTGCCTAATGCCTTTAGCACTTCTGGATTCTTACATGACAATAGGGCTTGGAATTGTTGAGATTTGTCTAGGTCATGAAAATTAGGTATACTATCTGTTGCTACATGTATATTAAGTAATTCTAGCCTTGGTATTTCATTTTTATTACATGTCAGTAAGCAGTGAGATTCATCTTCTATTTCACCACTGTCACAATATTCACATATTCTCTCATGCAAAGGAATTTGTGGGGATTCCTGTCTACCAGTTTCAATTTTAAGATTGTG
Source organism: Alitta virens (assembly GCA_932294295.1). Classification (NCBI taxonomy): domain Eukaryota; kingdom Metazoa; phylum Annelida; class Polychaeta; order Phyllodocida; family Nereididae; genus Alitta; species Alitta virens. The sequence continues at coordinate 15,577,415 of OW028573.1, read as the reverse complement.
GGAGCTAATTCGGAATCTTGCTATATTACTGTATGTTTTTTTGGGCAGATTTAATAGTAGGTATGGCTCAATGCAGTAGCTGGTTTTAAATGTTTTATAGGTCCTAAGTTTAGGTTGGGCGTTTGTGTCATTTATTTCATGAAGAAGTCTATCCTTTTCATTGTCATAAAGTACTAGTTTTATCTTATTTGTCAGTACGCTGGGTTCTAGAGCTTGCCAATTAATTATGTTTGCTTCAGAGATGATATGCTTTACTTTAGTGTACCAGTTTCTCAGACCATTTGTGTGTAGTTTTTCTTGTATTTTCAAGCACTTATTTAATATTTCACTATTAGGCATTGTCTGAAGTCTTGGCCAGTAGTTTACTGTAGCAAGTTTTTGTCTGATGTGAAGTGTAAATCATCCTGTTTCTGCATACACAGCTAAGGAAGGGGTTTGTTTTCGTACATTTAATACATTCTTCAGGTAACCTAATTGCACTTTCTCTATTTCAGAAATAGGGGAATTTTGTGACCATAGTACACTATTATATTCTAGAATGGGAAGTATATAACTGTCAAACATTTTTATGGCAAGCAAAGGGGGTATATGACCCAATACTGGTTTACTTCGTAGAGCAAAGAGAGCCTTTTGGGCTTGGGTTATTAAGTGACTTGTCACCTTGTGATGTATGCATTTATGGTTATTTGTGATGATGTGGCCTAGGTATTTATATGTGTCTACATTTTCTGAACTCTGAGTGTTAAATATGAAATTAATCGAGCTTTTCGTACCAATTTTCATCACTTTAGTTTTTAATATATTCACTATAAGATGCCATTTAGCACAGAATTTGTGCAGTGAATCGATACTGTTTTGTTGGCCTGCAGCTGAGTTAGATATGAGAACTATGTCATCTGCATAGAGGAGGTGAGTGAAATGTGTGCCGTCTATTTCTATCCCATTGTTTATACTTAGATGGTTTGGTAGGTCAGACATAAATTCATTAAATAGCTTTGGGCTTAAAATACCACCTTGCAGTACCCCAAATATACTTTCAATGGGAGGAATAATTTCTCCCAGCTGGTGGACTTTAGCTTGGGTTTTGTCAAACATACTCATGATGATTTTCAGCATTTTCTGGCTCATTTTTTGTTTGTGGAGTTTGTTATATAGCGCATTTTTGTTTATATAGTCAAAGTCTACGAAACATAGATATACAGGCATTTTTTTTAATTGTTCGTGTCTGATGATTGTGTCTAACACAAATACACAGTCAGTTGTTCCTCGAGAGGGAGTAAAACCGAATTGAAAAGGATCATCTAAGGACATGGCATCATTTTTAAAATATAGCCTGGCATTAAGGATGGAGTCAAATATTTTTGCCATGGCAACTGTAATAGTAATTTTCCTATAATTGTCAGGATTTGAGTGATCTCCCTTTTTGTGCAGTGCATTAATTAGTCCCTCTGCCCACTGAGATGGATAATCACCTTTATCAAATATGAAATTGAAGATTGCACAAAATGGAACAATAAGTTCATCTGCAACACATTTATAGAATTCACCAGTAATGCCATCAATACCTGCTGCTTTATTATTCTTCAACTTTTTAAGATGTAGAGCTACCTCAGCTTCTGTGATGTAGCTGTCACAAATATTTGCAGGGAGAGTGTCAATTATGTTGTTATCTGGGATGGTTTTAATTTTATGTATGTATTCATCAATTTCTGCCATGTGTTCTTGATCAAAATATGTGCATACTGGGGGATTAATCTGATTTTTAAAATAGCTATAGAATGTGTCTATATCTGGCAGATTCTGTGTTGTTTTATCATTATTACTATTAGTGAGTTTATTCCATAATTTCCAACACTCTGCTTGATTGGTGGAGTGCAGTTGGTGTAATTTATCTCTATTTGACTGTAGGTGTAGTCTTTTCTTTCGCTGTATGATTCTTTTATAATTTTTATGCAGTAATTTGTAATGTTGGTTACAAGTAGTGATATTAATGTCATGTTTTACAGCATATTCATTGGCTGTTTTCCTAGCTTTTTTGCACTCTTCATCATATTTGTTACATAAATAACAGGGAGCAGCACAAAATGGACAGAAATGCTAGCAACAAGTCAAATTCCAACTTTCTTGCTGATAAAAACACTTCTGGGAGAGAAATAACTTGAAGTTTGCTATATTCTCCATTGTATTATCTGTTGCTTCTGTGTGACCATAACAAATGGCTATAATATAATGAAAAAATGGCAAAACATTAGTGATAGGAAACTGTAAGTTAATTTTTACATTGGAGGGTCTTGATGTGTTTAAAAGTTGGACTTTTATATCTATTTTGTGTTTCTCCTTGAAATTTATGTAAAATTATTACCAAAAAACACAAATGGATATTTATTTTGGATATACTATAGCAGGATAACAACATTTAATAAAGCTGTAGTATAGATATTATCAACGAATATTGTGGCTCCTTGCTGTGTTTGTTCCGTACAAAAAATTCATATTTAGATGAATTACAGTGGAAGTCTGCTTTAAGTCATCCCAACCTTGAGGTCACCTTACCTTTGGTAGAGATCACCCAGCGGCTCCCTTGTTCTTGTTGTTTGGCTCAGGTGTATTCTTTGTACTGTATTTACCTTTCCATTAAAGCGGTGTTCACACTGTCACGGATGGGCATGGCGAGTGAGCGAGGATGAAACACTTTTTTCTCTTGCTCATGCTTGTCTATATGTAATTCATTCAACGAGTGTTTTATGTATACTCGCGCTATAATCTGTAGAATGCTTATGTTAGCGCTAAAACATCCGTGACCATCCATGGAATAGGCAAACATTTTTAAACATGCTTATAATTTTGGCGAACCTTAATTGTTTTTATTATTTATGGGAATTGCTCGGAATTCACTCGGCAAGCGTTCAATGTATGTTCTACGTACGTCCGTAGCCATCAATAGCCATCCTTGACCATCCTTGGCCCCTCATGGCCACTGGTGCTCACTCGCAGGGGAAGCTTTCCATCCGTGTATACTCGCCATCCACTCATGTTCACTTGTAGAATACTCGTGAAACACTCGGCGGACCTCCGTCGTAATCTTTTGACCGTCCGCCCTGGCACTATGCCCATTCTTGCCCTTCCATAGCCCTCTCCTCATTTACTCTTCAACCCCTTGCACAAGTGATCTATGAGTGCCTCACAGATGCTTGGCGACGGATGTTCGCTGAGCGGTCTATAGACTTTCGGCAAGCGGTTGACGAACGTCCTTCGAATACTCGTCAGAAGAATTTATACGTGATTAACAGAGCCACGAGTGAGCAAGAATAGTCAATTTTTGCCATCCGTGCTCACTCGTAGGTCTTATCCATGAAAGTATGGACTAAGTTTAAGACCTCCTTGTCATTAGGATCATCACAACGATGGGTGGCCTTAATGGCGAGGTTCCACTGTACCCCACCAAAACTTTCTGGAGTGCATTTCATTTGCAGTGGTAAAATTTAATGTTTATTAATTTTCTGCTTAATATAGTGTCTCCTATCAAAATTATCAGAGCAAAAGGATTTAATGTTAAATGTCTTTGTAAACGTAGCTTTAAAAAACTGTAGGCCTGTAAGCTTTCCTCATTTCTTATCTGCGAGGCAGACAGCTTCAAGTCCAAGTGAAAGACACAACATCATCAACACGTACATTCAACTACTCTGTTCCACAAGGAATTATCTTGGGCCAGTGCTATTTAACATGTATGTGAGTACGATTGCTCACTGCATTGATTCTGGTCAAGACTTGGGTGGCTATGCAGACGACCACTATATCAAAGACAGTTTTGGCCCATCTGCACTGCATTCAGAAAATCACTGTGTGGAGCGAATTGAGAAGTCCATCGGAAATATCATTAGCTGGATGTCTGCCAACTGTCTTAAGATAAACCCAGAAAAGACAGAGATTACTATATTTGGCAGTCACCAATTACTGTCAAAAGTGCAAACAAGGCATCTCAGTATTGGTCAAGAGCAGGTGTCTGTCAGTGATACCATCAAATATCTGGGAGTGTATTTAGATAGTGGATTAACTCTACAAGATCATATTATGGCTAAATGCAGAACTGCCATCTGTAACATCTGCAAGATCAAGCAGATTAGGACACAAAGACAGCAACAACATTAGCATCATCGCTGGTACTAAGTCACTTGGATTACTTCAACAGTGTACTTTGTGGTCTTCCTGACAATACCATTCACAAGTTACATAGGGTCCAAAACTGGGCAGCCAAGGTTATTCTATGCCATTCCAAGTGTGACAGCTCTTCAGGGGCACTGCTGGCATTACACTGGTTGCCCATTAGACAGAGAATCTATTTTAAAATTCTTTGCTTAGTTTTTAAATGTATTCATAAGACTGCACCAACTTATCTGTCTGACTTGATACAGATTCGATCATTTGCTCGGACAAGATCATCCAATAGTGACAATATCATCCTCACTGTCCCATTTACAAGACGTTTGACCTTTGCACAAAGGTCATTCAGTGTATATGGTCCTCGTGTGAGGAACTCTTTGCCAGGAAGCATCCAAAATATAGACAATTACCTAACTTTTAAAAGCAAATTAAAGACATTTCTTTTTCAATCTATTTAAATATCATTGTACAGCGCACTTGAATTACCTTTGTAAATAGTAGCGCTATATAAATTTAATAAATAATAATAATAATAATAAACGTTCAAACTAACTCACCTGATTCCAATAGTTGACTGCATTATAGTAACCAACCCTGAGACAAAGAAAATGGTTCCAATAACTTCTGATTTGGCCACAAAGTTGTCCCCAATACACATGGCTTTCGTTACTATCAAGGGAACAGTGGCAGTGGAACCAAACATGATCAGGAAATGCTGAAGAAAGGAAATAAAAATATGCTCAATTTCATTATCCAGACATCATGGCACATCAGTCCCAATGTTAGCCCAGTTTTGCCAGACATCTTTCCCAACCCCACCAAATCATTTTGCAAAGACTTTTGCCAGATTTAGCAGTTTATTCTTTTTACACACACACACACACATATATATATATATTTATTTATTTATTTATTTATTCCACACTTTTACAAGGTGTACTTATTTACATAAGTTTTTCCGTAGCAATAAATCAATGCAGACAATGACAGGTTGAGTATAACTTCTTTTTTTAATTAGAAAACACACAATGGTGCATAAAAATTATATTATATACACGTTATAAGAGCGACACTTCCAAGATTAATATATATATCGCTGCTGAGGTGCGACCAATGATATCAGTGGAGATTCAATCTCATCCATGTTATTATGAATATTGTTCAGAAAATCTATAAATGTGAATGTTTTTAAGGTCAGTATTTATCAATTGTTGAAAGTTGAAAGTTATATTTCCAACATTTACCTTTTACATACTAATATTTGCACGGAATCCCAAGGACAAAATTACACAGGTAATAGGGGCATAATAATAGGTCGAGCGTAAATTTTGACAATTTCTTTTTAAAGTTACGTTTTCTAAATGTTCATGCGTTGTTGCACACATTACAGACATGAAAACAACTAAAGCCCCCCTCTCACATACCCGGTTTTGCCGTAGTGAAGCCGTAGTATGACGTAACAGTTACGCAACGCGATCCTCGGCTCCATGCCGACGGCAAACTGACGGCAAACCGGCAATTCTCGGCGATACTCGTCGAGTCTCTCCTCGGACTCGGGCCCAAACCGGGATTCTTGGGCCCGGTAGCCAGAAATTCAATGCGTGCATTGAATTCCCCTAGCAAAATCGCGGGTGTCCAAAAGTAAACATTAAACCCTGGAGGCCGTCGAGTCACCCCTACAGGCCGTCGAGTCACTCGACGACTTGGACGGGTTTCCCGTCGCAAATTTTAGGCGTTGTCAACACGACGGCTTGTTCATGGCTAGTACGAGTAACTCGACGAGTAGTAGGAGTAACTCGACGGCTTCCAGGAGTAACTCGCCGACTGCTACCAGCGTCAGCGTAGGCAGGGAGAAGGGTTGTATATACTTTAAAAGAATGCTGCTCCCCTAATATTAGTCCGATTTTCGTCAAATAAAGTATGAATTGTAGTATAGTTCATACTGATTCCATACATGTTTTCGGATCGAAAATAGACCAAATATTAAGCGAGATATTCGTCTGAGACGGCAGGTAGGCGGCAAACACTGGTGCTCCCTCAAGCGTCCGCGCCCGGAGATTATCAATGCAGGCAGAGCGCTTCTTTAAAAGACTGCTGCTCCCCTAATATTAGTCCGATTTTCGTTAAATTAAATTTAATTGTAGCATAGTTCATACTGAGTCCATAAGTGTTTTCGGATTGAAAATATACCTTATATTAAGCGAGATATTCGTCTGAGAAGGCAGTTGTCTGGCGGCGGCTGCTGCTCCATTTATATTATTCCTATTTTCGTCAAATAAATATTGAATTATAGTCGGGCTCATACTAATTCCACACAGATTTTCAGATTGAAAATAGACCAAATATTAAGCGTCTGTGAATGCAGTTTTCTGGCGGCGGCAAGGTGCTCTGTGTATGGTCATGACTTGAATGGTGTGGTCAAAATTTTTGACCATGATATATATATACATTATTAGGATGAGCTTTATTGCAATTCATTTCAACTCATTCTGCCAACTGCCATGTCAATTGCTATTAGCATTTTGAATGATACAAAGAATGGGTGTAGAGCAAATGCTCAATACATGTGTCAATTGCCTAATTGCCTAAATTGGGGTTCTTTGACCTGTCATTTCGTTCAAAGATGACACAGTAATATGACATTGTCTTGATTGTCATTCACAATTACAAAAAGATGTAATTGCTTTCATTAATTAAAAACAATGTATTTTATTGTATTTGTATTTTTTTTATTCATGTGAACATTCTTATCTTTTTGTGTTAATTTGAATCTTATTGTGATATCAGTATTTGTGTATATTTTTGTAAAATTTAAATCTAATATTGATATTGTAATTAGTATTTGTGATTTGATCTGTGATTTTATTTGCTATCTTTTATGTACTTATATAGACCTAATATTAAGCTAGATATTCTATATCATATGATAAGCATATAAATCTATCTGTCTCTCTAAACTATCTGTCTATCTACATATCCGATTTTCGTCAAATAAAGACTGAATTATTCAGGGAAATGTGTAGAATTTATATAAAAGTTAAGGTGGGGAAAATTAATGGAGTATACTAGGCACAAACAAGAATATTCTTGTTAATAAAGTTAGTAATACCTCATAGAGTATAGATATGTAGATATGTAGATAGACAGATAGTTATAAGATCTTGACCTAATAATATGTTACTATCAATAATTCATTGATTCGTAATCAATAAAAAACGAAAATAAAATAAAATTGTTGGCTTGTTGAGGAATTCCACAGGTAAAATAATCCAACTGGAATTAAAATTGATATTGCATGTTCCATCCATGATCAAAACAATCTCCCTCTTTAATATGCATAATAAACAGGAATCAGTTGAAATTCAGAATTTCAATTAATGCTTGTGATCAATGATGAAAAAGCATGACTTACCCTCTTTTTTTGTATTATTCAAAATGCTAATAGCAATTGACATAACGGTCAATTCAGAATTTCAATTCATGCTTGTGATCAATGATTTCAATTCATGCTTGTAATCAATGATGAAAAAGCATGATTTACCACATTCTTTGTATTATTCAAAATGCTAATAGCAATTGACATAATGGTCAAGGCAGATTGCTATTACATATATAGGTTAATTTACTTTACAAAACCAAAGAAAAAGTCCTTCCCATTGGCCAGTTGGCAGAATGAGTAGAAATTAATTGCAATAAAGATCATCCAAACAATGTATATATCATGGTCAAAAATATTGACCACACCATTCAAGTCATGAACATACACAGAGCACCTTTCCGCTGCCAGAGAACTGCCTTCTCAGACGAATATCTCGCTTAATATTTGGTCTATTTTTTATCTGAAATTCTGTGTGGAATAAGTATGAGCTCGACTGTAATTCAATATTTATTTGACGAAAATAGGATTAATATTAATGGAGCAGCAGCCGCCGCGAGACAACCGCCTTCTCAGACGAATATCTCGCTTAATATTTGGTATATCCGAAAACACGTATAGAATCAGTATGAACTATACTACAATTCAGTCTTATTTGATGAGAATCGGACTAATATTAGGGGAGCAGCAGCCTTTTAAAGTATATACAACCCCTACGCTGATGCTAACGCTGGTAGCAGTTGGCGAGTTACTCCTACAACTCGGCGGATTACTCCTGGAAGCCGTCGAGTTACTCCTACTACCCGTCGGCTTACTTCTAGTTACCCGTAGAACCCTCCGAGTGACCCGTAGAACCCCCCGAGTGACCCGTAGAACCCGCCGAGTCACCCGTAGAATCTGCCGAGTCACCCGCCGAGTCACCCGTAGAACCCGCCGAGTCACCCGTAGAACCCTTTTTGCCGCCAGAATCTGTTGCCAACCTGGCGAAAAAAGCTATTGCATAACCGTTACGTCATACTACGGCTTCACTACGGCAAAACCGGCTATGTGCGAGGGGGGCTTAAATCTCCATTATTCTTCAACAATGCACTGGATTCGAAGAATATTTTTCAATCCAGCATGTTGCACTTGAATGAAATTGTGATGATATTTATGGCAAGATAGGGGAAAGACTCCCTCTTTAATGTCCCTTGTTTAGCAACTGGGACCATGGATGTGTAGATAATCTATTGATTATTTATACCTTTAACTTTTATACCATGTATATATATTGAATATAGGAACAGTGAGTAGACTTAATACATGTGTTTTTTAATCTGTTATTTTTGACAAATGTATCAGGTATGATATTACTGAGGCAATAAAAGCATTTCAGTTACCATAAATACCAGCGAATGCGTGAAATTATAAAGCATGACTTCAAAAACAGCAATTATGGCACTTTTTTTTTTTAGGAATTTAAAGTGATCATATTCTCTCTATAGAAATATTTTACAAAATTATCATAAGATATAGATGATAGTATCATACTAACATCTCTAATATGTTTTCATTAGTTTATTCAATATGAAAATCATCCTTATGCATCACCTTTGAAACATGAATAATAATGACTTACCTGGAAGCCCAGCAGCAAACTGATGTACCATGGTGGAGTATCGTTGATGGTGTAAAGAAGATTCTTAGACTTTGACGATTTATTCATTTTGAAGGAGTAAAGGTAGACAGCCGTCCTTTGCTAGGTGGCTGACAAATATTTGGCGTTTTTGTGAAACTTTAATGAGAGTATTAAGGCACGTATGAGTGACCATCTGAGTTGATGCAGAAAGTAGATCACGTCACCTTAAATTCATTAAGTTGCATCACCCACCGGGCTAAAAAAGAAAGAAGAAAACAGAAATAGATTACTGTAAAAAAAAAGTTAGAGAAAGAAAAGAGAAATTATATATCAAAAAAATAAAAAGGTGGGGGCCCTACACATATTACCAATACTGACAACCGGTCTGAGCTATGCACCGCAAAGACTAAAAAATCCATAGTGTTCATTCCAATCATTGAAGATGAAAATATATGTGCCGCAAGAGCCATCGTCACCTGTATGGCAAAACTTCAAGGGATGCCTAGAAATCAGTTCAAACACTTCATAGACAAATCGCGTTGCCGAAGCCTATCAGACGTTTCTCAAAAATCACAAGTACTGAAATTGCAAAACCAAGTCGGTCTATCCACGGAAGAACCTGTCAGGGTTAGAGATTTGTACTTATTCGAGGAATATCTCGACGTACTGATAGTAGTAATTTCGGTAGAGCTTCTTAATGAGGTTTGTTACACAGGATATCGTGACAGGGAGAAAAAAATAACACAACCTATCACCGTCTACACTGAAATCCTTGATGTTAAAAACCAACTCTTCGCCCCTACTGAGAAATGCGTGTTTTGTGGGTGACAGCTCCAGATGCCACAACCCAGAATGGGGTAATGCAACCCCTCGGCTCGAAATTAAGAATTCCTGTACAGACTCATCCACATTGAGCCCAACACCGGGTATTCCCTTGACAAATTCTTCTGTAGAGGCCATTTTTGACAAGTTGAGGTTTGTAGGAGTGTGCAACGTTTTTTTTTCAGCCGCACGAGTCTCAGAAAATAAGTAACAACAGACCTCCTGCAAGGTCTTTTGTAAAGCGATGTTAGGTCACGGTCTTGTGGAGCGCACGTGCCGGCCAACCAACAACCAATCAACAGGTTGTGCGTAATTTGGCGTGGCGTATTATGACCGGTGATGCATGATTACGTGATTAATTTGAGCCTTTTTCTAGAAACAAAAAAAATAAAAAATATGTGATGACACATTTTTTTATTTTTTATTAGCTAGTTTAGTAAAGTTGTAAAATATTCGATGAAAAAAAAACACAAAATAATATCAAAATCGAGCTGAGTATACAATTATAAGCGTTTCTATAATAAATCTAGAATAATCTATAATACTACCAATTTTAAGCGTATAATAAATATCGTATGAGAAGAAAGGATGTATTTAAAAAATAAAATAAAAATCATTTATAGACTGATCCAATTTTTAAACACTTCTGAGTAAGGTTTTTTATTTTTATCGGCTAGGGTTTCATCATAGGATGAGGCTCTTTTTCTTTTTTTGCTTCTTTCGGCTGTTAGAAGAATTGGCTACGAGTTGCGAAGCCTTTGTCCTCTGTGGTTGTCCAGCTTATGGTGTTGTCATATGTACTGGGATAGTACATCTGCATTTGTAAAGAACCATTCTTAAGCTCGGGTTAAGTGTGAACCAGGGTCTTGAAGTAAGCCTGGTAGGCATAGGAGTTGTCGGAGTCTGTCAATAGACGGTTCTGCAGTGATAGGTCAACCCTGCCGAACATGGAATTCATGAAGTTATTGAATACACCGACGACCCCCGGGGCGGGTGCGGGGGCATCTCGCCGACCCCTGTTGGTCTTTCCCCGGCTAGAGGCATCTCCGGTATTTTCAGGGGGCTGGTAGCAGCCTCGCCTCCCGACTCTCCCCGGGTGTCGGTCTCGGTCTCTCTCGCTCCCTCTACGGGGGGTTGGGCTAGTGATGCAGTAATTGGGTTTACCTCTGCTGTTTGTTCTGTTAGGCCTACTAGGGTGGCATGGGCAATGTTTGATCCATCCCTCCTTACTATTTTACACTTGATATTGAGTAATGTCCTGCTCAGATCTATGTAACTGGCTCCGTTTCCATTGATCATGAACTGTATGACCCCTTGAGTTGTAAAGTCATTAACAGGGTAATATTCGACAGTGCGATACTTACGGATCCCCACGTTCTGGACGGCTTTTGCTGAAAATCGCCAAGGACGGGGTACCCGATTAGGGCACGCTTTGAGCTGGTCAAGGGCTCGTCTGCTGTCAGCCTCAGTCGGTTCAACCACCTCTACTTTTGGTAATTGGGAACTGTCTGGTTTGTGACTGTTATTGGCTAGGTCAACCAACACCAGAGAACCCCGGATTGTGGGGGTCTTGAATCGAGCTTTAGAATCTGTTAATCTGTCAGAATCTTGTAGAAGTATCACCTTTTGCTTACCACTAGCCTGGTCTTTAAAATGCTTGAGGAATGTCTTATAACTTAACCCGCCATCAAGGGTTAAATATTTCTTGTCAAATGCGGACATGGTTGGTGATCTTATTATTTTTCAAAAAGAGTATACACCGGATTCGGCCTTACACAGGTGCAGTGTACAGGTAGAAGACCCAGGTCTGAATGATGGAGTGAGCCCCGTCATCTGTTATATAAAGATGGATAATGTCCAGAGACCCCCTGTTCAGAGGTACGTATTGAGGATTGTCTATGGCTAGAGGGCGACCGCTCCTGATCTGTGCAAAGAGCAATCTGTGCAACACTGGTTTTAGTGATGACTGATAAACTGTAGGGGTGCACAAGGAGCTGTGTATAACCAAGAATTTGGGTTTGTAATCATCTGGCAGTTTGGGGATGTCGATGTTCATTAGGGCTATAGACCACTCTCCAAAATTTTGTAGCTTTATAGTCTTGGGTAGCTTTACTCTGAAGTGGGCTGCGGTGTTACCGGGGTAAAGGTCATCGCTAGAATTGCTGGAGATGTACAGGAACATCTGGTCAGTCATTTCCTTCTGGGGTACTTCACAAGGTCTGCGCTAGATATCAGCGTGTTAAATTTGGGTGGAAAGCTGAGCCACTTGACCATGCTCTGTTTACGACCCTTGATTTTTCTGGTGTAGATGACTCGTTCTATTTTCCACTTAATCTGGCTCCGGTCTTTGGTATTGACCCTTTTGCCATTTTAACTGTAAAAACTGCCTTCGACCTTTTCCCCCTTGAGATCTCTGATTTGGTATCTGGGGGGTGAGAAGCGGTTCTTGAGCATATTTGGAATATCTCCTCACTCCATTTCTGCTCGTATCCGCGTTTGAATTTACCCCCCACTAGGCTTAACCTGGCTAGCTGTCCAATCTCGAATGAGAACCCGATCTTCTGTCTAGCCCTCTTATTAAGAATAGGGGTGTAAACGCGCTCGTAGAGAGCCAGGGAGTTGTCCGGGGTGACGCTGGCGGGTGCAAAGCCTGTGGTGGAATGAATGGTGTCGTTGTAGGATTTGACTAGGTCATCTAAGACGTCGATGAACTTTGAAGTTGTTTTTCGGTACATATATCTGTAGAGCTTATCTTGAATTGTGCGATTCCAACGCTCTATGTAATTAGCCTTTACGGAGCCGTAAGCGCGCAAGTGTCCTATCCCCTTATCTTTTGGGACGTCCTGGAAAGCCTTTGCCGTCTCACTAGCGGATTTTGACCTGAGGGGGCGAGTCCAGACATACCTGCTGAACAGGTCTATGAAAGCGGCGAGATATTTGAAACCCGCGTTAATTTTCGGGGTGTTAGGCAACTGCAGAATGTCACCATCCCAAATCTCATCCATATATTCAACAATTATCGCCTTGGTCTCAAATTTTGACTTAGGCACTTGGTAAACATGATGGGTTTCTTGATCGTTTAACCATTCTGACAATTTTGATCTAGTGACACCTGCCGGTCTCTTTGGGTCGGACTGTACATAAGTCCAAATTTTTTCAAATGATGAATAACTGGCTGGAGCTGGTGGTTTAGTATATGCTACTATGTCACAAAAAGTGGCTTGCTTGACAAATCATAGGCACTGCACAATCTTGTACTTTTCGGAATCCTCAGAAGTAGGTTCTATCGAGCTAGGGGGGAAGCCATTTTTTCCCATGGCAACATAGCTTGAAATATGTTGCCATAGCAATGAACCCAGGTTTTCAGGAAATTTTAGTTTTCTTTAAATTTCTTTACCACTAGCACTGACAGACTCCATCCAAGTTACTCAATCAAATCTTTTAACTACATGCTTTATGTTGGTTATTTGACCTTTAAGGTCAAAGGTCATTGTCATAGTGAGAATTAGGGTTAAATGTCCAAATTTAGCCCTTTTTCGTAAAAAATGTTTTTTAGATTCATTATGGGTATAACTTAATACCGGTTTCCATGCAAACAGTTATTCATCAGTAACTTGACATAGTCTAAATTTGTTCTGGACATTTAGGTTTTATTGGTATTCATGGCAACCAAGTTCAAATGATCCTAAACAAATTGATGTCATTCACAACATACTTATAGACAAATAGGAAATCCCAAAGATGCCACTGTTCCTACAGCTTTCTGTGATTTGTAATTTTTAATATGACCTATTTGCAGAAATATTTTATTTGGGTGACCTTCAAGGTCAAAGGTCAAGATCATGATAAAAGTTAGGCTAACGGCAAAAGTCTCGTCAATTTTTGCAGTAAAAGAAGACATTAAATCCTACCTAATGCTACATTGATTGGCAGTTTTCAAATTGACATTGGTTCATGAGAAATTTAATGTAATCCTAGCTTGTTTTACAAATATAGTTTGAATTGATAACCATGGCAACCAGGCTAGAATTGTCACAAACAAAATCAAGATGAATGACAATGTTCTCAAATTGGAGAGATTTTGGTGGCTAATAAGTAGTTTTTAGGGCCAGCATGGTCTTAAACTTTTTAATATATTTGTTTTTTATATCAGGGAATATTTCAATCATGTGACCATCAAAGTCAAAGGTCAAGGTCCAGGTGACAACTAAGGTCATTTTGTGCCCTACAGGAGTGAATATAATCTAATGCTGTCTGATACTGTGTGCTAATTTCTGCAAGTGACATTTATATTAAGATCCCAACATGACCAATACTTGCTCCACATATATAATTTGAACTGGGATCCATGGCAACCAGACTGGATTCATCATAAACAAAACTAAAGAAAATGACGATGTTCTCACTTTTGCAAGATTTTGCAGCCTGTTATGCAATTTCACAAGGCCAATATATCTGTAAGCTTTCATATTTCTGTATTTGGTGTATACATGGGATTATTTTAGTCATGTGCCTGTGAGGTCGAAGGTCTAGGTCATGGTAAAAACTGAGGTCAATGACTTTAAATCAGACCATTTTCAATATTGAAGTGAATATAATCTCATTTTATTCTGGACTTGTAATTTATGTAGAGATGTTAACATGAGCAATGCTCTCATAATATACCATAAGAAAATGACTTGCTTGTTGATAGCTGCAATCATCACTTTTTTTTTTAAAGTGACCAGTGTGTTGCAAATATAAAAACAACCTTGCTGCTATTGAGTCATATTACATTACTATTGCAGATAAGCTGGCTTTTCAAGAAATACATCAAAATTCAGATTTTGTGAAAAGAAGTTTTTAATACTTTTCTTGGAAATTTTAGACTTTTTCTGCACAGTCAAATTTTCCTCACCTGAGAGCTTTCAGCCACAACCAAAGGCATTTATCATGCAAATAAATTAAGGTCTGAAAAAAGTTGATTTCCTTAATGTTTGTACTACAGGATTATTTTGTTGAATAATTAGTCAATGAAGAATCAGAAGTGAAGGTTTCGAAACGCACAAGTTATATTTTGCTGCCTGTTATGCATTTCTACAGGAAATCTATGTGAAGATCAGTCACTGACTAATTCCTCATCTTCTCATGAAACCATAAATTATTTATGTTCTTATGTTGTTGGACCTGCTGATTTCAAATCTTGCTGTTGTCATGCTGACTTTTTAGTCCTTCACGCCTTAATTTACATATCAAACTGGCCACCCATATTTTACTTTGTGGTCAATTTTTTTTTTCAACCTATAGATTTTGTGTGGTTCATTAAAGTATCATGATTAGTAACTGAGAACACTACAAGAACTTTTTTGATCACTTTTCTTCATTATTAGATGAAAAATGTATCTATAATATGCAAATTAGGGACGCCATTAATAGAAATACTTATTTTTTTCAAATCTCGTAAACTAATAAAGATAATACCATTTTGTGTCTACATGTGGGTTTTCATGGTCAAGGAATACATAAAAAGTGAGTATTTACCAACTCATTAAAGATGTTTCCAATATGTTTCTTGTAATCGCCACCAAAGGAGAACAATTTCTTACATATACTTGAAACAATAGAGGATAATCCCACAAATATGATGCCCAGACCTACACTTCCATAGTAAAAAAAAAAAACTTAAGGTGGCTCAGTGATGAAACTTGGAAAACAATTGACCGAAAACTTGCCATGAACAAAAGGTTGGCTTTGAGGTTATATAATTTACTGCTGTTGGGAAGAAAAATCGATTCAGGGTCATTGATCTGAGTTTTCATCATTCGTTTTTGGCTTTAAGATTACATGACTGAGTTATTCACATGTTATAAAATGCAGAAAAAAAACCCCTGGAGGCTACGCTGGCCTTGTTATATTACCTTGTTATACTGCTTAACATCCATTCAAAATCCTGCCAATTTGCGAACATGGTCTTTTTCCTCAGTTTTGTTTGTGGTGAATCCTGCCTGGTTGCCATGGATACCAGTTAAAGTTATATATCACCTGCTATTTCCATCATACATTCAGGGAACATTGGTCATGTTGAAATCTCTACATAAATTAACAGTGCAACATAAAATGAGATTATATTCATTTCCATATTGCAAATGGGCTGATTTAAGGTTATTGAGACCTATACCTTCGACCCCACAGTCACATGACTAAAATAATCCTATGTATACACCAAATACAGAAATATGAACGCTTACAGCTATATTGGCCTTGTGAAATTGCATCTCACAAAAGTGAGAATATTGTCATTTTCTTTCGCTTTATTTATGATGAATCCAGTCTGGTTGCCATGGATACCAGTTCAAATTATATATGTGAAACAAGTATTGGTCATGTTGGGATCTTTATATAAATGTCACTTGCAGAAATTAGCACACAGCATTAGATTCTATTCACTCCTGTAGGGCACAAAATGGTGGCACATGGGTCATTGACCTTAGTTGTCACCATGACCTTGACCTTTGACCTTGATGGTCACATGATTGAAATGTTCCCTGATATCATCATCATCATATAAATTAATGCTGGCAGCCATCTTGGTTCTGTTCTATTTAAAATGCTATCTCCTCCCTGGATAATCCTTCTATATCCTTCCCGCTTAGCCAGGACTTTCTACGCGTATTTCTCAAGGGAGCTAAGGTCCGGTTTACTTAATAAACCTAAATTTGTTGTTTTATTTTCCGTTATAAATTAAATTAAAAACCAGAAAGAGGATTGCAAGTGGAATTAAGGCTATTGAATGAAACTCAGAATTAGGCTGAATGGCAGGTCACATGACCTCACAGAGCAAGTGATCTTTTTGAACTCTGACTGAATAGGGGCAGTGGCAACATTTGGTTTTTATATCACAAACTTTTAAATCCAATATATTTTAATGAAGGCCATAATGGATACAAATTTTTTTTTAATTTTGTCTCCTGGCTGGGGGAGTTTGATAAAAGTTTAAATCCATGTATTGTAGGATCCCTCAAATCAAATTAAAAAGTACTGGACAAAGGGGCCAGAGCTTACTGGGTTGGATCCATGCATCGACTACTGGTAAGTAAGTAAGTAAAATTTTATTTAACGTCGGGGATGAAAACATTGTACAACAATCAACGCAAGCTATAAAGCTTTTAACCGACAATTAAAAATGTTGAAAATAAGATGAAATATTTACAGATGAGTCAATGATATGTTAAAATATACATATTCGTATCTCCATACCTTGAAATTATCTCAAGTTATCGATTAAGCAGATTACGCATGAACCACATTGACAAGAATTTAATATGTTACATTTGACAAGTAGATTTTTAAATTCCCGTATATCTTGAGTACGTTTAACATTTACTGGAAGGTTATTACATAACAATGCACCCTGATAAGAAATACTTTTATATCCGTACTGAACTGTATTATATCTAGGCTTCATTAATTTCATATTATCTCGCATAGAGTAAGGTGTACATTGTATTTTGAAGAAGGAGGGTTTCACTGGAAATGAAGTACCATTTAAGATTTTGAAAACTTGTTCGACGAGACCATATTTGTGTAAAATGTAAAGCATTGACTTCTTTGATTGACTTAAAATTTGTTTATACGTAGACAGGTAGTCATTACATACAAGTCTTAGTGCTCTTTCATTTAGTTTTTCTATCTTTCTATCATTTGTTATAATGAAAGTGTCGTAGAAAACTGAGCAATAGAGAAAGTTAGACACAATAAATGATTCATAAATTCGCATCTTAGTAGAAAAATCAAAATATTTGCATAACCTTTGCAGTAAATTTTATGGAGACATGATGGGAAAAAGTCAGTTTTCTATCTATGTGGACACCTAGTAGCTTGACTGTGCTTTCTGAATTGACTTTGCTACCATCTATTTCATATTGTATTGAGATGTCATCTTTACTAAAAACATATGGCTTGGAACTTTGAGGTATTGGCCTTCATGTAGTTATTTTTGAACCAACAAAGTGCTGTTCGGGAGGCGTTTTCTAATGTGAGTTTGATTTGAGAGGGATTGTGGTGAGAAAAAGAAAGTGTATTGTCGTCTGCATAATTGAAAACATCACATTCGTTTTGTAAGAGAAAGATGAAATCATTAATGAAAATGTTAAACAGAAGAGGACCAGTGACGGACCCTTGCGGCACGCCTGTCTTCAAGGTTAGCCAGTCACTTTTTATTTTGCCTATCTTAACAAGTTGGTTTCTATTTGTTAGGTAACTTCTTAAGTAATCACATGACTGCATAGTAAAACCATATGCGTGTAATTTAGCTATAAGCAGACCATGTGGTAGTGAATCAAAGGCTTTTGATAGATCAATTAGAATACAGTCATTGAACCAGTTACCTCTCAGGCTAATCATTCTGCTTCAGACGATCAAATCATTTATACTGTGTCCTGTCCACCAAGCAAGCATTGTCTCATACCGGCTGGGGCACTCAGAGCTGGTACATTAACAATTTACCTTCATATTGTTGCACTTTTAAGCAGGGTTGGACTTTAACCCGGGTTTAACGATTTTGCCCAGCCCAGCGGGTAAAGCCTGGGTATAACCCGTGTAAAATGGGTTTAACCTGGGCAAAAGTGGTTTAAACCTGGCCAAAACTATCCTACAAGCTCATCGCATGGGATTCCAAATTAGTATAAATACATAAAACAGTGACTATAACGAAAAATAGAAGATTTGCTTTCTTAAATTGTACTTAAATGGGCATCACTGAGTTTTATACACTGAGTATAAAATGGGCAAAATGGGTTTAATCCACCAAAAGTGGGTAAAACCTGACCAAAACCCTCTTACAACCTCACAAATGGGATTCCAAATTAGTAGAAATACATATAACGGTGGTGGGTGGATTATGGCTTCACGTCCTGTATTTCTTCACCTGATGGGCTGATTAGGGCAGGCAGGAACCATGGCAATAAGATTACGGATGAAACCGCCATCCAACTTAATAAGGCTTGACGGGGAAATGAGCCCAGGACCAAGTAGTTGGAAGCCCAGCTGGTACCACCCCCTACTATGGGCCCCTAGAAATACATGTAACAGTGAATATATGGAGAAATAGAAGATTTGCTTTCTTAAACATCACTTTATTGGCTATCACTGACCTTTGCACATCTTATGGGCATGAGCAGATGAGTATCAATTAAAGAATGCAATTCCTGAATTATAGTACAGAGACTTATAATCTACAGACAATCATACAGACTGACAAAACGTGACTTCTAATTGTAGAAGTTCTATTCTAATAAAAACTATAGCACATGGGACCATGCTATTTAGTTTGAAAAACTCTTATGTTACATTTCCTTGTCTGTTGAATTCCAAAGATTATAATTTTAAAGTGGCGAAAAAATTGCTAAACCATCAAGTAATTTAGTGTTTTCACAATTGCAAATTGGGGGTAACAACCATTGATCTTGGTTATGTCCTACCATCATGCAGCATCATCTGTGCAAAGTTTAATGTTTCAGATACAATAGTTTAAATATTGTTTTGTCTGGATTTTAACCCAGGGTTAACCCACTTTGGGCAAAATGTCTATTTAGCTCAACCCGGGTTTAATACGGGTTTAACCCGGGTTAAACCCGGTTGGTGGGTTAAATTTGCCAACCCTGCTTTTAAGTTAAATGCAACTTGACAATTACATTACTAAAGCCTTTTATAATTATTTTAATTTTTCATCCTATTTTAAAAAAAAAAAAAATTCCAGACATTGCTGCTCATTGCTTTACCCAATAATTAAATTACAAAAAATAAATAAATATAAACTAGGTCCAATTGTAGTGGTAGTATGCAAAATCATATGCAACAAAGATTGGCAAATTGCCCATAACATTTCAATAGCTTGGTCCTCTCTGGTTCCCTGTCAGAGTGAATAACACTCAGGTTGGGTCTGGCGAGTTCTGTGATCTGATTGGCTAATATCTAGGATCCAAACATTGGGACGTCACTTTCCAATTGACAGACCCGACCTGTCTCCTTAATTGAGATGGGAATGAGACTCAACAAGTCAGAGCTTGGTCAGTCCCCAATAACTGGAAAATTCAAAACCATAAGGAGGCTGAATGGATGTAGCAACTGCCTGTGGGTCACATGACCTCCCTAACAACCATGATTGCAAGTCAAAGCTCCTTAGCAACAATGAAACTCAGAACGAGACTGAATGGTTGCTAAGTGACGTCACCATTTTCCCACCATTTCTTTTCTGAATTGCTGTTTTATGGACTGGGAAAGGCCGAAAATGGGGAATTCGGGAGTTTGGCAACAAAAGACTAAAAAGTGACAAAAATCATTAGTATCCTTGTTCAGTTCCTACTTGCCTGAATTGCACAACATTTAAGAATCCCTCACCCCCCCCCCCCCCCCCCCAATTTATTGTTGTTATAAAGTGACAAGAAAAAAGGATACAAATAATAAAACCTTTGTGTAGAATTCAACTGTGCTAACGAAATTTGTCTTTTAAACTTATTGCGTAAATCCATTTTCTTTACTTCAAGCAAGATGAGCTATACTGTATATATGTTTATCTGTGCAAACTGCATGAGATCTATGCATTCATTGTACATTGTTACGGGTTTTGCTATTTTAATGAAGGATACAAAATGTTATATGACCTGATAGCAGTGCTAGTATCTATTATTATTACCAAATGGACCTTAGTGAGTAAACTGCATTTGTTTTGTGTTTCAGGATTTACCAGCCCTGGTGGATTCAAGTTTGGTGCCAGTGGAGGACTTAAATTGCCAACTGCCACATCTTCAAGTTCTTCAATGTCAAATTTTGCATCTGGTGGAGCCTTCTCATCTTCAAATGCTGCTCCACTTACCGATGGTTTCAAATTACCAACAGCTACTGAAATCAAGGAAGACAGCAGTGTAAAATCTACTCCTCCAAGTGGAGGTTTCAAATTTGGCAGTACATCAAGTGAAACTGACAAACCACTTGCTGGTGGAGTTAAATTCCTCAACCAGTCCAGTGATAAAAAAGAAAAGAAATCTGAAGACAAACCTGCTGTGTCAGGTGGTTTTAAGTTTGGCAATGTGGCAAGCTCAAGCACTACGCCTAAGAACAGTGATGAAAGTACCCCTAAATCTGATAACAAGCCTGTTGTTGGTGGCTTTCAACTCTCAGAAAAAACACACTACCCAGCCTTTGGTGGCTTTAAGCTTAATGCCGGGAGTTCAAAGCCTAACAGTGATACTTCAGCTGCCCCATCTTTAGGTGGCTTTAAATTTTCAGCATCCTCAGTCAGTACAGCTCCTAGTGGCACAAACAAAGACTCTTAATCAGTCACTAGTTTGGGCTCTGCTGCACCATTAGCTCCATTTGGCTTTTCCAAAACAGACTCTGTCTCACCCCCCGAAAGCAAAGTGGAACCTATTAAACCTGCATTGCCTTCATTGTCGTTATTCAGTGGCACAAATTCTCAAACTGCCACACCTAAAACAGGTTCATCTAGCACTTCTACTACATCAGCACCGTTTTCATCACCATTTACCAGTTCAGGTTTGTTTGCATTATATTTGGTTTTTATAGAAATGCATGTATTGTAGGATCCCTCAAATCAAATTAAAGGGGAACTAATGGAAGTTTGTAAGTTAATTTCAAAAGTTCAATTAGATGTTAAATAATACATTGCAGTGAAAGGAAATGTCTTAAACTATGGTTTGATATGATTTCAAGCCAATTAAAAATGCAATTTGCACCATCCGCCGACATGCTGGGGGCCGCCATTATTGCACACGGCACGCCTAATAGTGACGTCACTTATGTACTAAGTCAAGAACAGCTAGGCCATATATGCATTCAGCCATATGAATCAATTCAATCCTGTTGATTACAAGCCCTTACACTGTTCATTGCAATTATAACAAGAACAGACAGCACAACAAAATAAAGGGTGTTAATTGCAATCGTTTGGAAAAACTGCATAATTATTGCATTGATTGCAATGAGCAATTTGTATCTAAGAATAGGTATATAGGCATGGTCAAATAATATTTTGTATCACTATATTTCTGACCATATTTTTGCAAGAGAACAGAATTGGAATACTGCTTTGCTTTGTAAATAAAATATGTGTTACATGATATTTAGGGACAGTGTGCAGTATTATTTATAGTATAAATATATTTCGTAGTATCTATATTTAGTGTATATATAGTGTTAGTGGGGATGTTTTATAGGCATCATCTCCTTTACCAAGATTAATATATTAATTACCATATTGTGCTTATTTCAATTGTTTGTTGGTTGCATTGCTAGATATATTTAATATAGGCCTACCAGTTTAAAATAAAATAATATCAAAAACTAATTTTCAACAAAACTTTGTCCAATACACTATTTTTTTTTTGAAGCTTCACTAATAAACAGTGGACGAATGATAGATCTATAGATTTATTTGGCAACATAATACATTTTTCGTGTATGCATACAATGCTGAAATCTAATACAATGTAAACTGCTCTAAATTACTAAAAATTTATTTAATTAGTACTCAGTTATCCAAACATTCAGTAGTTGTATTACATAGCAGGATAATTGATAGCTGTTTCACTGATAATTTTATATTGTCAATTCTGCTGGCTGCTTTGAAATCTGTGAGTCCCAGTGCCACCCAGTACATTCATACACGAAATATATTTAATGTCAAAATCTCAATTAAGAACTGATCCCTGTTGTAAACTTTTTATTAAATTTGCAATTTGTTTGCCATACTTTCATTTTCATCCCATCATTATTTCTTATATTTAGATCTTGTTATTTATAATAAATGTTTTTATTTCTTATTTTATTAAATACTTTTATTATTTTTTTTAAATATGAGTTTAAGGGGGCATCCTAGTCAGCGTTTTTTAAAATAAGAACTTTATTAGTGTATGTCTCCTGACCAAAAAAATTTTGTATTTTGACCTTTTTTTATTTTATTTTTTTACTGCTTATTGTAGTTCCTTGTAATTTGCAGCTTTTGTTTGTTTTATTTAATTTGGTCTAATAAATTCTCTAATTGCAATGTCAAATAGTTCATTGGCAATTACTTGACACTCAGTAAGAACTGCTCTGAAAGTGCAATTAACTGTATCTTAAACTGTTGTTGACAGTTGTTCTCACCACTTGAATTGCAATGCCGTGATCTATAGTGCAACAGTGACGTATTTCCGGTCAGTGCAAAACACTGGGAATTTAAAAAATGGCGGCCTCCGTAGTTCACAAAACGGAGCTAAAAAATGCAGGTAATTTCATTACCAGTGCATATATACAAGTTATGTATAGCGTGGATGTGTTTCAATGGACCCAAGCTAATATCTGAGAGGTAAAGTGTTGAAGGTGTTAGTTCCCCTTTAAAAAAATTCTGGACAAAGGGGGCAGAGCTTACAGGGTTGGATCCATGCATTGGCTATTGGTCATTGAACCATTTATCTCTCAGGCTAATCCTTCTGCCCCAGACGATCAAATCATTTATACTGTGTCCTGTCCACCAAGCAAACATTGTCTCAGACCTGCTGGGGCACTCAGAGCTGGTTAATTAACAATTTACCTTCATATTATTGCACTTTTAAGTTAAATGTGACTTGACAATTACATTACTAAAAGCCTTTGATAATTATTTTCATTTTTCATCCTATTTTCAAAATCTACAGTTTTTCCAGACAGCTATGGGCATTACATTACTGATCATTGCTCTGCCCAATAAGTTACCAAAAATAAATAAATATAAATAAGGTCCAATTATAGTGGTAGTATGCAAAATCATTCATTGTGTAACAGTGTATTAAAGATTTACCCTGGTGGATTGCCCATAATATTTCAATAGCTTGGTCCTCTCTGGTTCCCTGAGTGAATATCACTCAGGTTGGGTCTTGCAAGTTCTGTGATCTGATTGGCTGATATCCATCCAAACATTGTGACGTCACTTTCCGATTGACAGACCCGACCTGTCTCCTTACTTGAGATGGGAACAAGTCAGAGCTTGGTCAGTCCCCAATAACTGGAAAATTAAAAACCTTTTGTCAATTATTTTTTCCAGATAAGCTGGCAGAATCTCAAAGTTGGGGTGGCAGAAAATGTACAAATTGGTGACATAAAGTGACAAGAAAAAAAGATACAAATAATATATATATATATTGTTTTTATTGACATAATAAAACCTTTGTGTAGAAATTAATTGTCCTAACGGAATTTGCTGTCCTAAACTTTGATTTTAAACTAAATTTTGATTGGCAAATATATAGTTTTACCAACCCTGCCTGTGATTGCAAATTCAGTAAATATTAAATTATTTTATTTCATATAGTGTAATCTCTAGAAAAAAAACCTTCAGATGCGCTGTACAGTTGCAATAAAATATACCAAATTAAAAAGGGGTATAGTGCAGTATAGCGGACCCAAATGAATGCCCATATTTGGCGTCCATTAAATATTAGAAAAATTCACTTTGTTTGCCAAAATTTTTCTATCACAGAAGAGAAATAATATTTGGTAGCACAGCAGGGGTTTGGGGGCGGTAGCCCCCGATACAAAAAATAAAATAAACGATGTCTTGTCTTGAAAATAAAAAGAGCGGTCATTTTTTGTGACGTCATTTATTGAATTCAGGGATATGACGTCATAGGCATGACAGAGAGCCCAGCTACACTGTACTTTTTCCTTAAAAAGCTACATTGAAAATAAATCAATAGCAGTAGAGCATATTAAAACGATTAATCTCCCAAAATAAATCATGGAGTCACTGGGGGAAGAAAGAAAAAACTGCATATGACAAATAAATTTTTTTAATTTGTAGAGCACAAATTTCTTTCTAACCAGTGAATTCCTCTTTTCAAGACGATTCTGGAGATAGTTGTATTCACAGAGACACAAATTCCTACTTAGGCCTACTGTTTATCAAAGCGAAGCTGAAAAGTAACTAAGAAAAAACTTTTATCACACTATATAATTTTTGTTGTGGCAGGGATTTGCTTATCTTTTTACAGATTTTTTTAAACTTTTTCATTACCACCTACAGGGTCTTGGGGTGGGGGGGGGGGGGGGGATTCTAACCATAACTTGCGCCCCCTGCCCTACCCCCATGGCATTAAGATAGTAATTGCGTCTAGAACTGATGAATTCAGTACTTAGCCATTTCAAATTCACACTATACATGAATTACTGCCAGTGCCTGTTTTCTACACCTCGAGAACACTTCACAACAAGCGAGGCAATCCCCACTGAATGTTCCAACGGGTTTTCGCTAGTAAAAAACTAAAATTCAAGACCATGCTGGCCCTGGAAAACTACTTGTCAGCCACCAAAATCTCTCCAATTTGACAACATTATCATTCATCTTGATTTTAGCCTGGTTGCCATGGCTACCTATTCAAACTATATTTTTAAAACAAGCCAGGACTACATTACATTTCTCAAACCAATGTCAATTTGATTTAATGTCTTCTTTTACTGCAAAAATTGACCAGATTTCTTCTTTTAGCCCCACTTTTATCATGACATTGACCTTTGACCTTGAAAGTCACCTGTCTAAAATATTCTGAAAGTAGGTTATATTAAAAATTACAAATCACAGAAAGCTGCAGGAACAGTGTAATCGCATATATGGCTTTTGGGGATTTCCCATTTATCTATGTTGTGAAGGACATCAATTTGTTTATGATCAATTAAACCTGGTTGCCATGGATACCAAGACAACCTAAATATCCAGAACAAATTTAGACTATGTCAAGTTACTGATGAATACCTGTTTGCATGGAAACAGGTATTAAGTGATACGCATAATGAATCTAAAAATGTTCTTACGTTAAAAAGGGCCAAATTTGTACATTTAACCCCAATTCTCACTATGACAATGATCTTTGACCTTAAAGGTCACATAACCTTCATAAGGCATGTAGTTATAAGCTTTGATTAGGTAACTTGGATAGAGTCTGTCAGTGCCAGTGGTAAAGAAATATAAAGAAATATAACATTTACTGAAAACCTGGGCTTGGTTGCCATGGGAAAAAATGGCATCCCGCGTAGCTTGATAGAGCTACTTCTAAGGATTCCGATTAGAACAAGATTGTGCTATATCTATGACTTGTCAAGCAAATGACATAGTAGCGTATACTAGTTGCTGGGAAATAGAAGAGAAATATTTTTCGATACCTGCATGATCTGGCTGATCGGCGGGTTGATCAGCGGGCTGATCTGACAAAATTTTTTCTGCTAATAGCCTTCAAACTTTTGAATGGGATGACGTTGTGACGTCTGTCTGTGTGCTTGGTTCTCTTCTGTGATTGGCTGCTAAGGAAGTTTATGAATATTAATTAGATTTGTGATCCTCACTGTTTGTGTAGGAATATCAGTATGAAAAGTACAAGAATTTGGTCAAAACATTTCTTAATTTCTTACTTTTCACAGCTAAAAATGCTGAAAATATCTGTAAAAGTGTGGGATATAAATTAAACCCAACCAAAGGGTTCTACGGGTGACTCGGCGGGTTCTACGAGTAACCCGCCGGTTTTCTACGGGTGACTCGGCGGGTGCGTCGGCAGTTTCTACAGGTCACTCGGTGGTTCTACGGGTCCCTCGGCGGGTTCTACGGGTCCCTTGGTGGGTTCTACGGGTCCTAGGAGTAAAACCTCTAGCTGCATGTATCTTCTCATGATATTACTTTTTGCATTAGAAAACAGGAACCAGGTAGGTATGAAGATGCAGATTGTAAAATTATTGCTTGTTTCAATTACTTGTCCCATATGTCAACTTCCTATCTGTGGTTGATGCTAAACTGGTCTGGTAGCCAGACCTGCCAAGCGTCCCCAACACCAAAAAAAAAAAAGAAAACTGCTGCGACAAAACCTGACTATAGGTACAGCTAATCTTTACTTGCCATAAAAGACAAAAGGCCAACACGCCTTTAAACAGGGCTAATACACAGTGGACAAGCAATGTACAGGAAACAATACTGAAAGCCGAACAACTTCAATTTATGACTTGCACAGTACAGCAACAATCTGGAAACAATCTGGAAAGTATTCATGATGAAGTTTGGTGTGGAATGACATTTATTATTTCATTTCGTTTCATGGAATAGAATAGAATAGAATTTGTCAAAATTAATAGCAGACATACAGTTGTATTCAAAAGTTTGGGCACTCCTCTAAGATCACAGGATTATTGATTACATTACTTTAAGGATGAATCACAGCCACATGCCAGCTATTATTTTCAAGCAATAATTCTTGAGAAAGCTGTATTTGCTTCTATGACAGAAATTAAATGGTAAAAAATTGGCTGTGCGAAATGTTGGCCACCTCTGTAATGGACCGAAACTTTAGCGATTGTAAGTAGAGGTGTACCGATATTAGGATCGTGTATCGGTATCGGCTGATACTAGACGCTTAGCATCGGTTCGGTGGATCGGTTTTAAATGAAGCCGATACCAAGTACGGACCACGCCCCCTTAGCAATGTCCCCCTACCCTTGGAATCATTCAACCAGATCGTTAATAGCTCTGATGCAAACCAATTGATGTTACAAAAACCAAACCAATTGATGTTACATAAATTGCCGACCATATCAAGGTATTATCAGAGATTGGATGTTAATATAGTTAAATGTACAGAATATTTTAGACTTTTCATTTGACCAATGATGAACTTTATTTCATCATATTTAATCCTAGCCGTGATTGACTTTTTAACTTTATATAATTATACCTAGTCATATTTAGATTTTTAGGAAATGTGTAATGGTTCTCATCTTAATACAGCCAAGTTGACCATGGAATAACAGTTCAATGACCATTAGCCTTGTCAAACAAAGATCAACAACAGATTGCAGTTTAAAGGTTTATTCCTAAAGGACATAAACAACATGTCATAAACAGACAGATATAACAAACATGTCATATACAGACACAAACAACAAACCCAGACAGAGTCAGGTGGAAGCTTAGAGACTGCCCTGGTATGCATGCTGAGGCTGTGAGAGGGCTCACTAGGCTACTATCCAGACACAGAAGAAATGGCTGCAATACTATAGCAATAGGACCACTTGTCTCTATGCTCTGGTTACTACCTATCTCTGACTACTGGCAGCATGCACTTACTCTCCCAGGGACTAACTAAGCAGTCAAGGCCCTGATGCAATGTCCAATGTCCTTCAGAGCACAAGAGGGCTCTTGCAAGAGCAATGACAGAGAGCAAGCTACCCATTCTTGGGTCCTCCATCCCATTTTGTGGCCGGAGGCACTGTCCCCATTGGCCAGCCTGACCAGCCAATCAGAGACAGCTACCACATTGCCCTCTGTGGGGATATCAGGAATCTAAGTTGGTCCCCTCCTTCGCACAAGTGCATAGGAGTCGGTCTTGGCCGCCATTACCACGTGACTTTGTGTCAGGATCCTGATTGTTTTCTGATTGGCTGATGCTGTTCCCATTACTGATTGGCTGATACCAGAGGGGGTCGTTCAAATCAACCATTCAGAAACCACGATGCAATGACCAATCATAGCCCTGCTTATCCTCTGCCAATCTCAAACCATGAAAGAAATGCTAGCGACCAGTCTCACTACAGTGTAGGAGACTGCGGTTCCAGTGCTATCAGGAATCCAGGTGCAAGTGCTGCCACCTACATATAGTTGCTGCTGCCCTCTGCAGGCAATGCATATCTTTGCATCTCTGAGGAACCACAGCCCAACATCTCTACACATGTTAACTGCATACACCCTTCTATGCCACGTACATAGCGAATACGCATGTACTTTAATTTATCTCAGTAGCATAGATTGAGATTATGATAACTTACACTAAAATGTCATGCTATGGGAGACTTGGTAAATTTATAATCATGATAATGCATCGGGACATTTGCAACTGAACTCCTGGAATATGAAAGATATGTAATCTCCCATGGACACGATGAATTTCTATAGATGCGTACGGTAGTAATTTAAAATGCTCATTATTACAGTGCCCAGCGTATTATTACAGTGCCCAGCATATAGAAGGCACAAAACCCTCTTCAAATAGAAAGTTTTGAAAAACATAGATGGGCCAGTGTATCTCATAACAAATCATTATTGATTTAGATAAATAACTCAGGACATCGTAGATTATATGTACATGCATTTACCGTTACCTCAACATTTGATTGCATGCTGCGACTAACACAGATTTTATAAATTGTTTATTGATATAATCCCATACAATATTATAGCCTGAAAACTAAAATGTTCAGTTTTACGATATAATACGTATTGTACGTTCAAACAAACACAAACCAGCAGTAATGCGTGTCAATTGGCTAATAATTTAAAGCAGTTTAACATGGCATAGAACATATACTATTATCGTGAGGTGCAGAGTAAACATCTCACTTCACAGAAAAATCTATACAAATAAATGTTAAGTGAAGCTATTTAAAAGTAAAAACAAGACTATGCAGTTGTGAATATCATAGTGCGCAAACTTATATACAGTATCTTCATTTTGAATTGTGAAGAAATTAATTGATTTGAATTCGATATGCTCTTGCTCGTAAACACTAATCACTAGTAGTAATCAGTTGCTAGGCCTAAAATTTCAATCAGGCAGACTGACACCTCTCACGTGATCATATAAATTGAATTGCAATACAACTGGTAATGATGTTATTTTGGAAGTAATTAAGGCGTAAGTTAGGGGTGTAGATCCTAGGGAGAGGGCAGGCAAGATGGTTTTGGTGATTTGCTGGTGGCTGTAGCATATACTATAGGTATCGGTATCGGTATCGGTATCGGTATCGGCCGATACTGGAGAGCAGTATTGGTATCGGTTCGGTAAATTCCTGGATCGGTACATCTCTAATTGTCAGTATTATTGTTTTGTTGATTTCAAAGCAAAAATTGTTTTGTTTAGGTAATTTAATCCTAAAACGAAAACACAGGTGCAACCAACCATGAAAATTGAAATTTAACTCAATTAATTGATACTTGTAGTGACTATAGGGGAACCTCAAAAAAGCTATCAAATTTTTGTAGCATGGATTAGGAGAGGGTATCATGATTTGAACTGTCCATTGGTACTTTGAGGAATGTCATGCAGAGAAAGATGGCCGTGGGCACCCTGGTGGTGAAAGAAAAATGTGGTAGACCAGGGGAAATTTCACGGGTTTTCATTTGAATATTGCAACTTCCCTTCTGGCAGTCTAGGCAATTTGAAAGAAGAAGCACAATTGTGTTGCTAATCAATTGCTTGTTTAAATTTGGCCTCTGCACTAATGACAGCTTCACGGCCACTGCAGTCCATGGACTATACCCAACAAAGTTATGTACCTGTCATATTAATTTCTTACATAATTTTTTGAAATGTTAAATACTTTCATCAGCTTCAGAAAACTTGTCAGAAGATTTTTAATTTTATTTTTGTCTTTTTCACAAAAATTTTTTAAGCCATTGTATAACCACTAAATAATGTGGCTGCACTCCCATCAAAAGCAGCAAGTCATATTTTGCTGTTTGATATATACATTTGGTTATGCAATGCTTTTTCAATTCTGATGCATATGATATAGGAGCATCACTCCTACAACTGGCACAGAAACAAGAATTAGGTGAAACTGAAAACAGTAACACCAACATTTTTTAGAATTTTTATTTCACAGTCTCAGGTGTAATCGAAATTGGAGTATTCTGGCTCAGTGCATCTGCTTTAACTGCTGACCCATCAGCATGTTCATGTTATGTGGCACATGCAGCACACAGTCACCTAGGAACTACCACTAACCAAATCAGGCAGCCCAAGAGCACTGCAGATGATTAACCTGTTGCTACAGGGGATACATATGTTATAGACATGAACATGGTTCAGAAAAGGATACGTGTTTGCTATGTCACATACTGATATATGTGTGAGTTGGTGCAAAATGCCACTGCTTTCCCCAGCAAAAACACCATATTCCTATGCATCATATGATCTCATATTGCAAAACATCGAAGTGTGGGCCATACACCATCTCCCCAGCCCTGGCAATATTTTAGCTTTTCTGAAAAGACTGGTTCTATAAATAAGTCTAAAGAATTATTTTAAACATGTACATCCAAAACATCTCCACAGGAATTTGGGCATCACAATTTGCTGACGACTCCTTCTGTCTATTTTTAGGTGCAGAAAGCATTCATTCTTATCAGTTTCTGATGCAATTTAATTTTCAGTAAAGTCTTATACATCCTCTGGCAATTGTCATACCCCATTATAACATGCATCAGTCTGTTCAAATATCATCAAACATTTTTGATTGGGAACAAATGAAGTTAGTTCATTTTGTCCTCAGTTGTCTATATGTCTGAGTTCCCCGAAATGATCTTCTATCGTTCCCACAAATTCCAAAGTTCCCAAAAACTACTTTAGTTATCCTGATATTTTGGTTATATGCATTAGTTAATCACCCTCAACAGTGAGGCTGCAAGAATTAAATTGTGAAATATCCTAAACATCATTATGGCCACTGACATCAATTCCATACTGTTTTAACAATTTTGAACAAAAATTGCTGATTGTGTGATTCTACAGAAGTGACAGATGTGGGATGATATTGATTGTCTTACGTTCATACACGTTTTCGATATCATTACACAATTCTAGGCCTTTTTCTTGCGTTGTTTCATAATGTTGATGCAAACTTCTTCAAGTTGTTCCTTCCTTAGGGTCAGACAAGATCAGGTTGACCAGATGACCTAGATATCCTGAAACGAAAACCTTGGAGAAGCTCTACTGGACCCATGTTTTAAAAGCCTCGGAAAAGCCCATCTAAAGAGCAGGTCATTGCTATCAATCACTGAACCAGAATGTCAGGCTCCACACCATTATTCTTCCATTTATGTTTATGTAATAAATAACATTTGTAAATTAACTTTATAATTTTTGTGTATTCCTTTAATCAAAGTGTCTTTAATAAACATATATATATTAGTTAACAAATAAAATTGCCTGATAGGAATTGACCACAGGTGCACTGCCAAATCCTTGACATCCAGTCAATGATTGATGGGAACACTTCTTGAGATTTGGGTAAAATGGCAGTAGTTAATTAAACTGATACCCAGTCGTAGATAAACCAGTTAATTTCAAGAGTAGATCCAGCCATTTTTGTTGGGGGGGGGGGGGGGGGGGGGGGTTCTCAATTCCGCAGAATCAATCTAGGTGCAGAAACGTGATTTTCTAAAAAAAATTTAAACATAGCCGAGAAATGGCAACGTGACCATCAAAAGGCACAACTAAAGGCCATACATAAGCCAAGTATTGCTGTATGAAATTGCCTTAGGGTAAATGCATTAGCATTTAAGTTGTGCTCCAGAAACGAAAGGGTAACACTGCTCACCCATCTTTGAACTTCATTCACTGAGAGTTTCTAACATCACCATAAAAGATATATAACATTTTTTGTAATAAATATATGAATTTACTTTTATGAAACGTCTTTTATTTGAATTGATTTATTTTCTAGCTGGCTTCTCCCCCCCCCCCCACCCCCTTTTTTATAGGCTGGTGAGGGGTACATCAACCCCATCACCCCCCCCCCCCAATCCATTCCTGGGTTAAATACAATGTAATTATAGTTAAATGAATCAAGAAAAAAAGGAATCCTAGTGTAAACTTTATGCAATTGAATAACCTTTTGCAACTTACACTTGGTAGACCATTAG
Source organism: Alitta virens (assembly GCA_932294295.1). Classification (NCBI taxonomy): domain Eukaryota; kingdom Metazoa; phylum Annelida; class Polychaeta; order Phyllodocida; family Nereididae; genus Alitta; species Alitta virens. The sequence goes on along the minus strand of OW028573.1, from coordinate 15,544,751 downwards.
AAACCACATGTGGCAGTCTTGAATATCCTTTTTTATGTTTTTGATAGCCTGAGCTATTCACTGCTTACAACTCCCATCTGCATGTAGTGATTTATCTAATTGTTCCATTAGTATTAACTCTTGATAAATACCACATGAGGCTCCCTTTTAAGATATACACTCATACAAAATTCACTGTAAATATATTTTTTTATTTAATATATTTCTTTTTACATACACGAACAAGGCTTATTGATAATTACTATATTACAATTCGAGGGGCATAGAGCTAATGCTGATTGGTGCAGGACATTTATTAAGGCAGTGACTTATACAGTCAATTACAATTCAATATGACACTGGGACACTTTTTAGAGACAGTAAATTCCAATTAGGCCCAAGCAATCAATTAGCCAAGAGGACTTATTTTCAAAGGTCCAGAGTGACCTACACTACTAATGCATGTACATAAGGAAAGGCTAGATACGAACAACGGATGACGGACACGGATAGCGAAAAAACGGATGATGGATAACGTGTATGCGGACAGCAAAACATGTGTATATGGAAAGCCAGCTTTAATAAGCCAGGCTATAATAAGACCATCTCTGGTGCACACCAAGGTGGTCGAATTATATTGAAACATTAAGACACAATGTCAAATTTATTTTATAAACTGATGGCAATTCTGCTGGGGTAACCCTACATAAACAGATTTGATCTCCAGGTCTGTTACTGTCGGACTACTGAACTGTCGGACTACTGAACTGTCGGACTACTGAACTGTCGGACTACTGAACTGTCGGACTACTGAACTGTCGGACTACTGAACTGTCGGACTACTGAACTGTCGGACTTCGGAACTGTCGGACTTCGGAACAATGGTTTCGTGTGCACAAAAACTGAATAATTATCACTAAAATGATGCCGGCTAATGTAACGTGACATTTACAGTAAATTAATAGTTAGAATTATGGCTAAAATGTAAATCATATTTTATTTATTTGCACTTGCCTTGTCTGGACTAGACAGCAGGCTAGACTAGTCTAGTTTATCAAATTAGAACACCTGATTAGACTCGCTAATTGTTGATATCCCGTGCTCAATGCTCTTACGTAACCTGTCTTGAAAACAAAAACTGCTAAGCAATCAACTTCCAGAGGTAAATTGGCATTGCACATAAAGTCATATGACCAGACCAGGAAAGGGAGGATGGTCAACATAAATGGCATTTTGGTGTTTTCGAACAGGTAAACACTTTTTACTCTGTGCAATAAATTAGCAACAACTTTATCCGTTTATAGGCCTCATATTTACTCGTTTACATTACCGTGCTGTATTCGTTTTTGCAGCCAAGCGCATGCAATTGCAATTTAAATGTACACATGCATAGTGGGTGTTTCTTTTGAAATCTATATTTTACTTTCAACTTTCCTGTCATCTATTGTTTTTACGACAAAGCGGTGCTAAAAGAGAAAATAAAAAATATATACAAAATGAGAATCTGCTGGAGCTGAGGGGCGTAGCCAATTCGGGGTCAGAACCATCGGCAAAATACAAATGATAATTTTAAAATTTCTGGACAAAAACCATGCTTCGAGCATTAAGTAAGCAGTCGTAAATAAGTCAATCACCATTTCTATATATAATATAATATATACTATAATATAATATATACTATAATATAATATATACTATAGGTACGCCCAAGAAAACCTGCCCCCCCCCCCCCCCCCAATTCTGTCAAGTCGTTAGTAAGCTAGCTGAATAGAATAGAATAGAATAATCTTTATGTAAAATCGACATAAGACAACGATAAAATAAAGCTCCAAATTAGCTGTATTCCGCCTCAAGTGAATTTAATTATAATGTACGATGAAATAATGAATAAATAATTTGATAGCTCATGTTTTAGAAATTTTCATTTATTGCTCCTCAGATTTAGCACCGGTTGAACCTGTATTTTTCATTAGGTGAGAATTTCTTGTAGCTCCAACCAGTAAATTATTTTGCATAGGCCTACGGGCCTATATCATGTTTTTTATTATGCATTGAAAACAAATAGAAGAAAAACCAATAGAAATAAATTTTGAAAATGGTAATTTTTCTTGCCTATCAGCAGCGGCGGATCCAAAACATTACGAGCGAGTTTAGTAGGAGGTATTTATCCTTTATAATAGAAAAGTAGGGTATACATGTAATATATACAGCAAACAAAGTTAATATTCTGTATTTTGTCAATGTATACGAGAGCGCCCACGCATTATACAGGTATCCGCCACTGTTATTAGGTCACAAATGTCTACATTTAAGTCATATTTAACACCCTTCTACCTTGACAGTAGTTACCCCTCTTACGGGGTATTTCAATGGTTTTTACCTGGGAAAACCCACAAATGTCAGTTAAGATCTGCGCATTGTGTCCATTCTAAGAAAACGTTCCAGTCCATTTCGTGGGCATTCCGACTTCAGTGACCTCGTTCACGCATTGCAAACTCAGCTGTGTGTCACACAGAAAAATATACACAATCATGACATACTGTGTACAAGGATCAACTTCCTATTTTGAAGATTTAGAATTGATAGAATTCTCAATTCAAAGGTAAGTACTGATTTTTACGATTTTGTATATACTTGATAATTATGATATCAACAATGTATACACAGTTGATATGCTTAGTATATTCTTCTAGCTAGATAGAGCCCAATGTATTCAACTATGCCTTAAGGCACAGTCGTGATGAGTGGTGATTTAAATACACTTGTGATTTTAAAGGAGTGCCGACGTTTAAAACAATGCTGGACAAATTAATAAATAGTTCAAATACATGTGCTTTAGGACATTACATACTCTATGAATCGAAAAGATCAATTAATATGCAATGCTTATGACAAGATCAAAACTATGATCCAGAATTGATGATTAATAATTCCTGGAAAATATCATAACTACAGTGACAAGTGCTATACCATATACAATATGCGTTGTCTAGACCGCAGTTTCTAAGAAATTATGAGCAAGATAGAAATACTTGTTTTTCTTGTAAACTGCTTGTATAAAGCCCCGTTCCCACATAGCCGAGTTACTCGTAGTCAACTCGTAGTAATAACAAAAATTACGTAACACCCAAAATTCGAGGAGTTGGCGACGAATTTTTGCGGAAAAAATGACCAGGAGTGACTCGCCGAGTTACTCGCCGAATTACTCGCCGAGTTACTCGGCGGGTTCAGCGAGCGACTCGCCGAGTACCAGGAGTGACTCGCCGAGTACCAGGAGTAACTCGCCGAGTACCAGGAGTAACTCGCCGAGTACCAGGAGTAACTCGCCGGGTGAAGCAAGGTGTCTACGACAGCGACGAGTCACCCATCGAATGATAGGCCGACGCCAGCCTACCTGCATTCTCAGTTGAATATCTCGCTTAATATTTGGTCTATTTTCGATCCGAAAAAACCTATGGAGTCAATATGAATTATACTACAAAACAATCTTTATTTGACGAAAATCGGACTAATATTAAGGGAGCAGTAGCTTTTTAAAGAAGCGCTCAGCTTTCTGCATTAATACAGTCTGGGCGCGGACGCTTCAGGGAGCACCAGTATAAGTAAATTAAATATAGCAAATAAAATCACAGATCAAATCACAAATACTAATTACAATATCAATATTAGATTTAAATTTTACAAAATATACACAAATTTATACTGATCATAATATCACAATAAGATTCAAATTAACACAAAAAGATAAGAAAGTTATACAAATATAATCATTGCCTGGTAATTACAATTAAATATATTGCTTTTAATTAATGAAAGCAATTACATATTTTTGTAATTGTGAATGACAATCAAGACAATGTCATATTACTGTGTCATCTTTGAACAAACCATGAAATGACAGGTCAAAGAACCCCAATTTAGGCAATTAGGCAATTGACACATGTATTGAATTTGCTGTATGCTCTACACCAATTCTTTGTATCATTCAAAATGCTAATAGCAATTACTGTGTCATCTTTGAACAAACCATGAAATGACAGGTCAAAGAACCCCAATTTAGGCAATGAGGCAATTGACACATGTATTGAATTTGCTGTATGCTCTACACCCATTCTTTGTATCATTCAAAATGCTAATAGCAATTGACATAACAGTCATGGCAGTTGGCAGAATGAGTAGAAATGAATTGCAATAAAGCTCATCCAAACAATGTATATAAAATGGTCAAAAATATTGACCACACCATTCATGTCAGGGCCATACACAGAGCACCTTGCCGCCGCCAGACTACCTGCCTTCTCAGACAAATATCTCGCTTAATATTTGGTCTATTTTCAATCTGAAAATCTGTGTGGAATAAGTATGAACTCGACTATAATTCAATATTTATTTGACGAAAATCGGACTGATATTAGGGGAACAGCAGCCTTTTATAGTAGCGCTCAGCCTTACCTGCATTGATACAGTCCGGGCGCGGACGTCTGCGAGAGCACCACTGTTTGCCTCCGCCAACTTAGCTGCCTTCTCAGACGAATATCTCGCTTAATATTTGGTCTATTTTCAATCCGAAAACGCGTATGGAATCAGTATGATTTATACTACAATTCAGTCCTGATTTGACGAAAATCGGATTAATATAAATGGAGCAGCAGCCACCGCAAGACAACTGCCTTCTCAGACAAATATCTCGCTTAATATTCGGGTTTTTTTAAATCCGAAAATACGTATGGAATCACTATGAATTATACTACAAAACACTCTTTATTTGACGAAAATCGGACAGCGGCCTTTTATATTATATACGACCCCCTACGCTGATGATGCATGTACTAAAGGTAGAACTCGACGAGTTACTCGGCGAGTTACTCCTACAACTCGGTGAGTTACTCCTACAACTCGCCGAGTTACTCTTCGCACTCCTGAACATCCCCCCCGAGTGTAATACGAGCGAAAATAGCGCCGAGTAACTCGCCGAGTTCGAGGAGTAACTCGGCGAGTTTGAGGAGTAACTCGGCGAGTTCGAGGAGTAACTCGGCGAGTTCGAGGAGTAACTCGGCGAGTCATGGCCGAGTTTTTGGACTCCTGGATAATTCGCCGAGTGTGCCGTGCAGCACGGCATACTCGGGAGACTCGGCAAACTCGGCTCCAAATCTCACGAGTTCGCTACGAGACTCAGGAGTTACTCGCCGAGCATCTCTCGAGTGCGAGGAGTAATCGCCGAGTTTAGTAAGAGTTGGGCCCGAGAGGCGTGTTACGTAATACTACGAGTTGACTACGAGTAACTCGGCTATGTGGGAACGGGGCTTAAGGATTATGGTATGAGAAATATGCCTTTATATGTTTTATATATGCTTTTGTCAGGCTGACCGATATTATGAAAGTGGATAACAATTCATATTAATGATAAGGTATTAGGCATGAAATCGATAATTCAGTGTTGCCAAAATATTACATACAAATTATGTTTAGAAATTTAGGTTGTGCCATTCCTATCTACTGATACATTTCAATAGCAAAACGTAAAACATACTTGCAAGTATAATGACAAATATTGTGTAATATATTATACACTGCAAAAATGTTATTACACTTGAATATGTATGAAAAGTTATGTCTACTTTCTACAATATGTATAGCTTTGTCTACAATGTGTTTTTTTCTACAAAAAAGTACATATCTTATATATGTTTTTGTTATTTCAGATGAATGATCCACTGTGGTTCTCTGTTATATTACTTGGGTTTGTCATTTTCCAAAACACAAACAGCCAAAGTTGCCCAGTGGATCAATGTGGCAGATATTCCAATTTTTCTGGGGATGTCTTGAGATTAGGTGTTGTTGCTAACATCCACAGGGCTTCACAAAATGGCCAACAGTGTTCACAAATCGTCAAAAGGAATGTTGAAATGGCTGAAGCTATACGTTGGGTGTTCAACCATCTCAATTCAAGGAATTTTATCCCTGGTGTAGCTTTAAGTGAGTGCATTATTACATATTTTGATTTGAAAAAACTCATAACTTCCAAAAAGCAACGACACACTGACACTGATTAATTAACAGACAAACCTTGATTTTGTAAAGAATATATATATATATATATATAATAGTAGAACTCTGCAAGATATGTGCCTGTTGTGTAACCACACGATCTTTTGAAAAGGGAAAATGCCTGTCTAATTTATTATACTAGATAAACAAAGGAAATTGGACAAATCAAATGTCATTAAGCATGACTACTATCTAAATACAATGGTTTCCAAAAACATGCATGCTTTCTAATGATTGCAGATACTGTGGTGCTTGATGCTTGCTCAAGAGATGATGTGGCTGTCCATGAACTTGTCTCTGTCTTTCCAAACTTCAGACAACCATCATGTCAACAGGCGGTGCATGGTAAGCCAGTAATGTATTCCATGTTGCTTCATCATTTTATTCTTTAGAGTTATCACGGAGTGCTGTTTTCATCCCCAACATACCATTTTATGAACATTTATTTTACAGGAGTAGTTGGTCTCACCAGCAGTTCACAAAGTCAGTCTTTAGCAAAGAGTCTTGGTAAGATGGGCATCCCCATAATTTCACCAACTTCTTCTGCTCCTTCTTTGTCAGACACAACAAACTATCCAAGTTTATTCAGGACTATTCCCTCTGCAATCAATGAAGTTAAGGTGAGTTCAGCTTGTTTTCAACTTTCAGCGCAAATAGACAATTTTTTTAGTGCTGATGTATTACTTTTGAAAGTTGTTGAATAAGTAAGATAAAAATATACGATGGCCATAAGAGAACATGTTGTTGTATTCCTTTGTGAAGTTGTTGCATAATACAAATAGTAAGTAAAAATCACAATTAACTTACTACTACATGGCCAAATGTGCCAAGTGCGTTGTCAATGCAATGGATAAACGCATGGAAAACGCATGGTTTTTGCCTTATCATAATGAGGCGAAAACCATGCATTTTCCATGCATTTATCCAAATGCATGGAAGATGCACGTGGCACATTTGGCCATGTAATAGTGGTGAGGAACATGTACCTTCATCAGTAAATGCCATTTTTCTGGGAAATTTATGCAAAATATTGCGAGGGGCAACATGAATATCATGAGAGAAAACAATCGTCAATATATAATAATGTGTTTTTTTAGTGAGTGTACTTTATTTTTACATGGGATTGCAAATTTTAATGAGGTGATGCATAAGGGTTTTGACTTTTCATGAGGGACTGCATGAATTAGCCAAATCATCTATTCTCAATATCTGCCATAAAAACATTGTCCTGTTTAGAAAAGGTAATAATACAAGTTTACTGAATTATTTTCAGGTTATGTTCAACATAGTCAAGGAGCTCGGAATGCAGTATGTTGCTGTGGTACATTCAGACGATGCTTATGGCACAGAAAGTGCACAAGAATTCGAACGGTTGACCACGAATACTGTGTGTATTGGAGGCAAATTCTCTGTCAGGGACACGGATCTTATATACAAGCTTATAAGGTTGCAGGAAAACTTGCAGGAAAACTTGCCTAACACCATCAGGAACCTGCCTGTTGTGTATATAGGCAATTATGAAGGGGCAGAATCTTTAATACTGGCTGCCAACAGATATTTGTTGAACAAAGCTAGCCAGCGGTTTTTATGGATATTTAGCAGCACTTTGGGGATTGAGAGTGAAATTTTTACAAGACACACCAAAATTGGAAGAAACGTTGTTTCTGTCTCTCACAACTCCATCAAAGTGCAAGAATTCACTGACTACTGGTCAGAGACATTGGTAAAATATCTTTCATCCAACACCAGCCTTTCCCACCAATGGTACTACCAGGAATACATTTACGAGTCTCTGTCTTGTTCATCAAGAGCTGCATGTGTGCAAAGGAATGTTAACAGTGTGAACCAAAACTACAAACAGTCAGCTTTTCTAAATATGGCATTGGATACTGCTTACATTTATGCATATGCCTTCAAGGTGAGTGAACCAAAAATAACATATTACATGCCATACATTCTGTATTTTAGTTGTGTGTGTTTTCATGGTGGTTATAAACTTCATTAAGACAAGGAAGTTTTTACTGAAAGTTACAGACTTCTGTTACTCTGTCATCTTGACATTGGGGAGCTTACACTGAGTCAATGTTTGTTGAATGTCTGCTTAAGAGGTCAATGATATATATGAATTAATTTAACTTTTTATTTTTATGTCTTTCCTTAGGACATGCACAGCAGATTGTGTAGAGGGCAGCAAGGTCTTTGTAGTACAATGCAACAGAGTCTGACATCTAGTGGCGACTTAACTGATGCAATCTCAAATTCAAGATTCTTGTATGATGACAATACTTTCCCATTCCTACCGACTTACCTACAAAACAGCACAAAGACCATACAGTTTTCTGGCAGTGATCTTGCAATTACCTCTCCTTCATATGCTATACAAAACACAAGGTGTGACCAAAGGACTGGACTATGTAATTTTGTACAGGTGAGTACACTGAACTTGAGTTAAGTAAAACTTTAGATGAGCCCCACCAGGACCACTACCTTTGGTATTACCTAATGATGTGAACTAACATAAACAGCTTTCATGGATATATGGTTGAGATACAGGGAATTTAATTGGCATTAGTTGCAACATAAAGATGGTAAAAGCCTTCTCAAAGGAGAAGCTCCACTGCACCATAAATCCATTTCCATATTATATGATAGTATAACTATTCTGAATTAGGTTTGAATAAAACAAATACTGCTTTAATCTCTTTCTAGGTATTAAATTTAGGTTTTTTTGTTTACTTAGCAATGCTTAGACCAGTGATTTGGTATGGAGTAGTTAAAATACAATATATATTAAAAAGCATATACGAACATAAATTACATACATGTATACAATAACATATTAACATTGGCATAAACATTTTAATAATGATGACATGAATGATATTATGTGCTATTAGTACTAAAACAACAAAATTGAAATAACTTAAACAATTTATACTAATTTGATAACTTTAAAACATTGTGAAGAAAGAGTCAGTTGTTTCATTATAATACTATCTTGATTTAAAAGTTTTTTTTACAAATAAACTTGACAAATAATTAACAGGAATACATTTCTTTTTACTAGGTGGGAAATATGACAGGAGATAACTTTGCTCTCAGAAAGCAAGACATCCGATTTTACCTGACACCAGAAACAGATGAAACTACTAGAGCTGACACGCTGTTACCCATACATTGCCGAACAAACTGTGATGTCTGTGTATCTATTACATCTCAAGGACTGCCTTTTGCAAGCATCTGGGGAGAGTTCTTGATAGTCAGTTTCTTCTCTGCAACTCAAGCAGGATCTGATGCTTTTGGTTGCAGTAATGAGGTTTCAATTACAGAATCGGTGGATTTGTTGGAAGCCATGCTTTATGCTGTTGATGCATTCAATGGGATCTACAACCATTCAAATGAGATTTTTGTGAATGGGAGGCCTCGTTTAGCTGGAAAGCTAGGGATAATTGCCTTCAATGACTGTCACAATCCCCTTTATGCTGGACAATTGTTGTCTAACTGGCTAACTAAGATTATAAAACTAAGAGATAGTGCTGGAAGATTGTATAATCCAGATAAGGTTAGTGAAGTTCAGAGATCAAAAGAGTTTATGCTTTAAAATTACTTACCAAGTTATAACTAGAATTTCAGCAACGGGTAAAGCTTATCATATCATTTTTTTGTAACATTTGTTAACTTTCTTCGTATTTTGCTTTTTTCATACTACAGTGTGTAGCAGTAATTGGTGGCTCCTACAGCAGCATCAACTTACGTTTATTGCCCATCACCAAAGCTGAAAATTTGCTGCAACTCAGTGCTACTGCCACAAGTGTCCAGTTGGAGTTTGGTGGCTCATTCCTGCGAACTATTCCTGCTGATGATGTTCAAGTGCAAGTAATGGTTGACTTCGTGAAGCACCTAGGGTCCAATGCAGTTTCTGTTGTATACCTGGATGATTCTTATGGTATCAATGGTAAGGAAAGTTTTATTCTGGCATGATATAATCACCTACCTCTCAATAACGTACAATTTACTTTGTATCGTGACGACAATTTTGATGCAACAATAAGTACATGAATAAAAAAGATTGAATTCAAATTTGTTGATAACAGGCTATGAAGAATTGAAGAAGAGGGCTTATGAAGCTGAACTCTGTGTCAGTGTGGCTGTGAAAATTCCTGTTAACATCCAAGAAAACAGTGTTCATGATGTTCTCGACAGACTACGACTTGGTCGTCCTACACGGATTGTAATACTCTTCGCAACTTGGAGGGAGGCCTTCACCATCTTAAGAGTAGCAAATACACGTGCAAGAAAAAAGGAATTTGTGTGGATTGGAACTGAGTCATGGGGAAAGAGGCCAGTTATGTTGTCTGATGATACTGACCCAGAAGTACTTGGGTCTTTCACTGTCCTTGTACAGACTGAGCCGAGTGCACAATTTGGAGAATACCTTGCTACCCGTGATCCAGAAACTAACACCAGAAATCCGTTCTTCCGTCCCTGGTGGGAGAAACTTCATCAATGTATTTTACCAACAAAAAACACTCCCAATCCCCTAAATAAATGTCCATCGGGCTTGAGTTTGCGTTATCGCCCTGAGGACCTGTATGCTGATCTGGTGCGAAAGGCAGTATGGAGCATTGGCATTGGTCTCTCAACAACAGTTGACAAACTGTGCAGGTCTTCACAACAATTTTGTTCCGCATTGAGGACAAGAAATGGGCTCCAAGAACTTGTCTGGAATGTAAAAAAGGTTGAAATGACAGTATTTGGTGAAAGACGAAGGCTGTACACTGACAGAGGAGATGGAAATGTTGACGAAGACATTTTGAATGTTCAAGTTCAAGCGAATAACAGGATCTACAAACAGGTGAATATGACACAAAATTATTGATTACTTAAGGACAAATATTATGGGCTCATATTTAAATAAATTTCTTTTATTTGGCAGGTGGCAAGACTCCATAGAAGCCACGGCTTTAACATCACAGCCAATTACACTTTCTATGACGAGGATGGACGTCCAGTCCCAGTTCCTTATTCAACATGCACCACCTGCAACTGCATCTTCAAACACAAAGATGACCCTCTCATCCACTTATCCAAATACATTAGGACAAAGGGTGACATGTATATAGCAGCTGTGTTGCCTGTTCATGCATCAACCAGGAGCTACGGCATTTCATTGGATGGAATAGTTTCTTTAGAAGCTTTATTAGCAGCAGTTGAACTTACTAACAGAAACATGCAACAAAAAATGGGACTAATAATATATGATGGTTATGGAAGTAGAGACCTGACTGACTGGCATATAGTTTCACTCGTAAATTCAGGGAAGTACCTTGGGCTTGGACAGTATAACATTAATGACAGCATGATTGTTGCATTCCTCACCAATAGTGAACACAATTCTTTGATGACTAGAGAAACCGTCACCAACAAGGATATCATCCACTTTGATTTGGGCAAAAGTTGGTCTGCCACATCGAATAATGCTAATTACTACTTCTCATTGGGATTTGCCATTCGTTCGGAATTGTCAGCGATCGTCTCTTTTTTAATTTACCATGGTTGGTCCAAAGTACAGTTGCTATGTTCCGCAACAGCGGACAGCAAAGAAGTTTGTCAGCTGATCCAGGTGATGTTCAGGAAGCACGGTATATGTACTTCGAGAATACAGACCCTTGAGAAATCCACATACCAAATTTCAGCAGATAATGTCATACTTGAAGTAGCAAGTTCAAGGACAAATGTGGTTGTTTCTTTAAGTGAGGAAGAGGATGTAGCCCCTTTCATGGATGCACTTGGTGCTACTATTGTGAGAAAACCAGTCCCATACCCTGTGTTTATTGGTTGGTCCAGATTTACTAAAGGAGTGTCTCAGCTCTCTGGAACTTACAAAGATATTTACAACAATAGTGTTGGATTCCAGGAGACTCTCCTGACCCTCAGTGATGCTGGAAAACAGGTTCTGCAAACCATAAAGACTGTGACTGAAGATCCACAGAGGAACCCCTGGTTTACTCGCGACCTTGCTCATGACCTACAAAACAAAGACTTGACATCACAGTACAGAGTAATTGAGGACACTGTGGAAGCTGCTAATATCCTTGCCAAAGCCATGCAGGATCTGCTGAGCGCTGAATGCAACAACCAAGATGGCCTCTGTGATGAACTCCTTCAGCTTCCAGATTGGAGGAAGAGGCTTTTCAAAAATGTAAACAATGGTTTCAAGAGAGTTGCAGAAGAAAAAACTGTTTTTGACATTGTTACTTATATCACAGACGACGTTCCAAATGCTCCATACAGGATTAAAAAGGTTAGCAAGCAGCATAATATCGTCATAATTTGGTAACAAAATCAGCCACGATGGACCCGCAGAAATCGTTAGCTGCAGTTTGATTAGATAGTCCATGAAACAGGTTTAAATACTTTTTGTGTCTCAAAATATCCAGCTTTTAAATCTATGTATTGTTAATATTTTGGGCTGGCTGTGAAAGCTTTTTTAGCACAATAACCTATTTGCTGTATCATGCTGTTGTATTATCACATTTCTATATAATTTTGGACTTTGATTTCTTAATTATATCATGCAACATGTGGTGGTACATATAATACAACTGATTAAATTTCAGATCGGCAATTATGATGCAGACAGTGGAAAAACATATTTTGGATCAGAATACATTCTGCACAATGTTTTATCAGGTTGTGGGGACAATCAGTGTGATATGACATTGTGTAAAATTGACGACACCTCAGATCCATTTTCTGCTTGGGGAATAGCCTTCCTTGTCATTGTTCCATTGTTGCTCATCATCATAGCCATTTTGCTTGCCTTTATCATTAAAGATATATGTAGGAGGCGACGGGATATTAAAGGTATGGTTCTGTAAATACGAAGTTAAAGATGTGTTCATTAACATGACTCCTTCTGAAGTATTATAACCTTAAGTCATTTTAAATTCACCTCTTCTATTTTCTCTTGAACAGAGACTTACATGTTTCCTGGTTCCCTACCACCAAGGGAGCATGTTAAACCCCCGCCTCTGCCATCAAGGGGGTCTCAACAACGGATATCACATGGCATGCAATCCTTGTATAGTCCTGGGGCTTCAGAAGCATCTGCTACATCTTTTGTGTCAGCATCAAGCCATCCTAGTGTGGGTATAATAACATATCACAATGATGACAGTAATACATACTTTGTGTTGACATATATCCGATATCAGTTCATATGGTTTTATGCAGTGTTCTGAAATTATTGATTTACAAATTTTCAAATGTTTGTATTATACATGTGTTCATCTGTCACTATCTATTTAATATAATATTGAGAATATAATTGGTTGTAATGGCTTTTACACATATAAGGTACCTGCCTCCATATGTGGTAAATAAATTGAACTGTCTTGCATTGAAATTTCAGGACAACAGGAGTTCATCTAGCACCATTGGCATGCCAAGGCAACCATTTGGGAGTCCATACCAAGACGGACCACCCAGAGGAGTTGCCTATCGTGACCCTCATGTTTTAAGAACTGACAGAGACGGTTCTTACTTGAATCCAGCATTTACTCAACCTGAAGAGCCAAGCCAAACTCAATACAGCATGTCTCTATCAGTTTTACCACCAGAGAACGCTGCTGATAAGCCTCTAACATATGGTCAGTTGCAGTTTGAAAACTCTGATCCATACGGTGACTTGGCTAATAGAGGTACAACCCAAAACAGACCTTCAGTCCATGCCTCAGGACCTATTACGCCCACTGGTGCCAGTAACAGTGGTTTTGTTTCATCTGTGTAGTATCTTGACTTGTGTTGAATATTAAGGATACCTTGCCAATTTGCAAGAATACTCCAGGACTATGAAAATAATGATTATATAATAAAAAAATCTGAATCTGATTATGTTTCATCAACAGATAGAGATAAGTGAAGATCTGATTTTTTTTTCCTCCTCAAAAGTGCTTAACTGTGGGGTATAAACTCCCCCCCCCCCCCGGTGTCCGTGTCCTCAGCACTCTTGCCAGCCCTTGAAAATCTTGATGAAACTGGTATGTTTGACAAATATTGCCTGTAGCTTTTTGTTGGTAAATACAACGTGTAGATCTGCTATATGAGCAGAGGGTCATATTCATGACAAAACACTGTTTTTTGTGAGCACCAAACTCTTTGAAAATGTTTTAGAATTGTCACTTCAACTGTGTATTGATATTCCTGATTTAGATTACTGTTACTTTTTGTAACACTGAATGAATGGCAGGACGATTTCTTTCCTGTAACAATCTAAATATGTTGACATTGTACATTTATCTTGACCTTAATATTGGCATAATACCAGGCCTCCACATTGAAGTTTTTGTATATATATATATATTTATATATATACCTGCATTGTTGAGACGTTTTTGACTGTTGAATAAAGTTTTGTTGTTTGAACATTTTTAAATGCTGTTGTGATAAGTGCCCATGAATAGGAATTAATTTGATATTTTTTGTTTTACTACATTAGATTTTTTGGTAATAAACACAAGCTGACGCCTTAGAAGCCAAAACCCTGGTGGAAGTCACAAATGTTTTGCAGTGGCCTGGATTTACTTCGCTGCGGCAGCTGCAATGTGCACTTTTATGAAATGCCACCAATTTCCATAAAGTGCATAATTTTGAAAGATAAATAAAATTTAATATTAATGAAATATTATAGTCATGGGCACTTGCATGTGGTGCCCGCATCATTCATCTTGAAGGATTCCAGAATTTTGCCATGGGCAATGATATTTTATTTCAGCGCACATAACAATGTTATCGGTAAAATTGCTAAGCAGCTAAGTGGGCATTAAGGGAATTAATATTACATTAGAAAATTGTTCTCACACGCATTTAATAGGTGTGCACAATTGTTCCCACTACTGTACTGAGGTTATAATATATCACTGGCGGATCCAGGGGGGGGGGGGGGCATATTATATTTAGGTTTTCTTAAAAAAAAAATCCTTGCATTCAAGATGGATAAACCTTTGTCTGAGATATAGTATTGTATAGGCCAGGTCATTAATATAAGGTAAACAGAAGTGGCAATATTAAGCAATTAGCAAGATGAAATCTATGTAGTAATATAATGGTTTTTATTGCATGAACACATGAACACATCGTTTTTTGAGGAACTATTTATTCTGAAATCAAGAATTTCTCCCTTACCCCATTATTAGATTTTACAGTTGTACAGAATATTGGTTGACTATAACCATCTTGACCCCCTCCTTCAAAGCATGGTGATCTAGAATGTCTGCTGCTATCCATGGATAGGAGCATATTAATGATAGTGTACGACAGTTTCCACAAGACGAAACTTTATAGCGATTTTGGTTAGTCCAGGGTGGTATAGGGTGTTTGATCAGTGGGACTCGATTCTAGCTTGTACCCTGATAGTATTCCAAATAGGCCCAACATCATTTCTATATTGGCCATTGTCGGTACAACATCGTATCAACATCGCCGACATCGTGTCGATGTTGAAACGATTTGGAATGCTATCTGGGTAAAGAATATGCGCTGTACTTTTGTTGTGAGGTGTTCATAATTGTAATGTTTTAAAATGTTGATGGTACAGCCCGATCCAGAATCCATGTGTTTGGTGAAGTGTTTTCATAACGTATGTTTCAACGATATGTATGTGTACAATTTATTCCATTACAATCCAGTTAGGAGGAAAGAAATCTTCTTCACTGAAATTCCTGTACAAATCACTTTTTGGATGTAATGGGTACTTATAGTAAATGGTGATTCCATTGACAAGCCACGCTGCCCACCAACCAAACGTACCAACAGATATAATGCTGTGGTCAGCCATGGTTAAAATTGCAAAATCTATTGCATCTGAATAATAATGTTCAGAATAAACTACATTTGAACCAATTAAGTATCTTCTAGCCCATATTTTGTCATCGCTACAAACAATAAACAACACTTTCTCGAATTTTCTTTCAAAGTAGTCCATAGCTTTGTGAAAGTAGTCCGGTGGGGCAGTTCTGTATCCTGCCTTCCTTAGTTGAGTATTTGCCATACCTCTTCTTACATGTATCCCTACGCGTATGACGTCAGAAGTAGTCCATTCCTTTGGCATGATGGTTTTGAGGTATGTCTCTGCTTTGTGCCTAATCTCAGGAATCAGTTTAAATTGTGAACGGATTTTAGCTTCCGTGTGTCTGAAATATTTCCATGATTGGTAATATCCTTGCAACGATACATTACCCTTGTAAGTTTGTTCCATTAGCTCCGTCCTCTTGTCATATTTTGCAAATGAAATCTCATGGAATTGAATCCAGTTGAATTCTTCAGCATCTGTAAGAGCTGTCATATTGACTTGAAATATTTCTTTAAGTTTCCTTGCCCCCACAGCAGTAAAATAGTTAAATACTGGCGTCATGTTGTTATCATCAGCTATTCCCAGAAGCGCAGCATAGTTGAAAATAGCATTTCCCAAACCAGCTGCTCCATCAATCTTTGAAGATATGTGCCTTGTCAAAATCTTGTGTTTAGGAACTGATGCTGCTGATTTTGATGAATGTAATTGCAGTTGATGTATGCTATTTAAGTTTATGAAAACTACATACATGCAAGCAGCAATGCACATGCCTACAATAAATATCCAATGCGTTTGCACTGATGACATTTTTTCAAATCCTACTAAATATTTGTTCATCTATTCATGCCACCTGCAAATGACGCTCCGTTGTTGACACTGCAACACCTGTTAGTAAAATTAAGCATAGGCCTGCGTATTTGCAGCAATATATATTATACATGTTATACTTCACCAGATAATGAACCGTGCAGGGACTAAATGTTTTTTATGCATTCAGATATACACCAGGAAAATTATAAAACTAGAAAACAGTAATTGACATACGTCAATGTACTAATCTTCACCTATGACACAGCTATTGTAAATGAAAATGGTTCATGTCACGGTCATAATGACATATATGTGAATCCAAGCAATCCCTCTTGGCAAAACAAAGTATAATTCAAGTTTTCATCAAAATTAGTTTAGATCTTTTTAACCGGTAAGCGTACAGTGTCGCTTCATACATGTGTTGAAAGAACAGAAACTGAGCTTTCCAAATATGTCTTTGTCATTTCTGTAGCTTACGACCGGAGCTATGACCGATTTAAGTTCGGACCCCGGTTTCATAATCAATGAAGCCAAGGCTCACTTGGTCAAGTTTAATCGGACCTCCGACCTTGACCATTGGACATTGACACTTCATTTTGTGCATGGCGATTCTAAGATATTAGGGCAACATCTCATGTGAATTTTAGTGGAATCCAAGGATAACTTCTCGGTTAAAAAAAATAAATATTGCAAAAGTTTGATTTTAAGATCATGTTTGACCTTCAATTTGACCTTGACCTATTGGTCATAGGTCAAAATCCATAGCGTTTTCTGAAAGCGCATATAGGAAATGTATGGGGTTATTTCAATTGTTGTAACTGTCTAGGGTCAAGTCTCTCTTGTCAAAAATAAACATTTTGGTCATTTGTTAGTAAAGTTTCAGTTGCAAAAAAAATAATACAGCTGCTCAGAGCGTGTCATTAGGTGTCTAAGAAAAAATTATCCTCGCATTATCTTAAAAATAACATATTTTTGAGAATTTTTGGTAATTGACAGTTTCAAAACTTTGACGGGTCAAATGACCTTGAAAAATGGGGTCAAGATCAAATCTGAAAGTGGATTTGGGGGTTTTGGGTACATGTTTTGGGTATTCTGCTATGCAGTCCATTTTTACAGACTTCTCCTTTCGGTTTCACAAACGATCATAGATATCAACACCAAACTTGCCACTGCACTAGATCCATTCCCAGGGCACATTATGGTACCCTCAGTGTGTCTCTGTATATGATGGTTCTTGACATTAAGTGAACAGACTGGTTTTCACTGACTTTGACCCTACCGTCATTTACGCATGATTGACTTCAAATTTTTTGTGCTCAACTTTTAGTAAAATCATGAGAACTTACAAATTCTGAACCATTTTAATGTAACTGTAAACGTTTTTGAGTTATTTTGAATTTTTAAAAAAACGAAAGTTGGCTTTGAAAGGCTCCATGACCTTGAAAAATTGGCCAAGGTCACTGAAACTGGATCAATGTAATTAATACCCTTACCCTAGAGTATATTATGACAAAGTTTGATAAAGGAACTTTAAAAAAAATTAGATTAATTACAGCAAATGAGCTTTCATGGCTTGCCCAGTTCCCGCAATACCTAAGCACAGACACTAAGTGTATATACATGGTGTAGACGCTAAGCCTTACCATTTCATCATTTCAACATTACATCTGCCTCTGATAGTACTCTGATAGCTGGTTGTATTTAAGCAGAGTCAGCTTACACGACCAGCTATCAGAGCTTAGCTGACAAGTTAGTTTAATAACTGATAAGACAGCCGAAAAAAAAAAAAAAAACCTATAATAGCCATTTCATTTAGCCAAGATCATATTGCTTTGTTTTTTTCATATTGCCAGGTAAATATATTATTTTATCCTATGTGTGAATATTAAGTAAGTAAGTAAGAAAGTAAGTAAGTAGAGGTGCGTTCACACTATCACGTATAAGACCTACGTACGACCACGTACGTCAAAAATTGGCTATACGTGCTCACTCGTGGCTCTGTTAATCACGTATAACTTCTTTCTACAAGCGTACAGGGGGCAATCGTATATCACTTGCCTGACATCCGTAAAACACTCGCCGGACATTCGTAAAATGCTCACCAAACGTCCTTCGTCAGGCATCCATGAGGCATCCTTGAGACACTCGTAGACACTCGTAGACACTCGTAGATAGCTTGTAGTTTGCTCGTAGATCGCCGGTGCGAGTGAATGGCGAGTATATACGGATGGATAGTGGCCATGTATGGCTACGTATGGCTACTTATGGCCACGTACGTACGTATGGCCACGTACGTACGTAGAACGCTGACCCCCGAGCAAGTTACGTAACTAATATAAACAATTTACTCGTAGGACCTCCGCCGCAGTTTGAAACATTTTTCAAAATGTTTCTTCTCTTCACGTATGTCCGTGAGTGGTCAAGCACAACCAGGAGTGATCTACGAATTAGCGCGAGTATACGTAAAGCGCTCGGCGAGTGATTCACATATGGCCAAGGATGAACAGGAGTGAAAAAATATTTCCATACGTGGTCATCCGTACGTAGCTCTTAAACGTGAACAACCCTTAAGTGTATAAACATGGTGTAGATGCTGAGCCTTACCATATCATCCTTTCATCATTTCATCATTGCATCTGCCTCTGATAGCTGGTCGTATAAGCTGAGTCAGCTAACAGGACCACCTTTCAGAGCTCAGCTGAGAAGTTAGTGTATACATATAGTCAACTGGTATCATTTCATAACTGATAAGACAGCCAGAAAAAAAAAAACCTATAATGGCCATTTCATTTAGCCAAAAACATATTGCTTTGTTTTTTCATATTGCCAAGTAAATATATTATTTTATCCTATGTCTGAATATTAAGTAAGTTAATAAGTAAGTTAGTAAGTTAGTAATTAAGTAAGTAAGATTTTATGACGTCTGTAAGAGTGCACATTATTAATATTAATAGGCACATATAGCAATGAGTAAAGTCTGATTCATTGAGCCTGGACACCATTACATATTAACACAAAATCTATATACGTAAAATCACACATGAAACTTACAGTGATCTTTTTTAAGTGAACCTTCATAATCAAAATATTAAATGAAAATCATCACAATATCATTCACAGTGTCAGCTACACAGCTACAGCATCTACCCTACAGTAATTCTTGGCAGTACATCATCTTAAGTACACTACAGACAGCTATTTGACACCACATGCCTAAAAAGATCCTCTTTGTGTTGCGTGAAATGTAATTAAAAACTGCATTGTGCTCGCCTCTCAGTTTCAAATAACATGTAATAATTAAATCGCATTCAGGGAAAATTTCTATAACTAACCAGCTAACATTTGCTAAGGGCACAATCGGACATTTACAGTATGCCTTTTTTTGGATTAGCCTATCCAATGTCTATGCTCATGCAAGTAAACGACCCCTCCAATCCATTTGGTAAATATGTAGCATGTTTTCCAAGCTTCAGTACTGATAAGACCTAGGCTTAATTAGACCAAGACCATTGTAAAATGTTTACTATGGCCATCATTGCCCATCAATATGGCATCATATGTTATCTGTTTGGCAGCGTACACAGGCCATGGGGCCACCCCTGGGAGCAGCGGGCTGCCCAAGCACCAGAAAGGGGCGTGGCCTATAGCGAGAACTAGGCCTACAGAACTAAGCATAAATCTCCCGGGTCCTGAGTACTTAAGTCTCTAAATTCTTGTTCAATCGTGTGTGTAATGTGGAAGGGAGCACAAACACCTAGCACATCATGTAATACGGCGTTGTATTTGTCCGTTATTTTGTTCGCTGCTGAGCAGTGATTGACCTACTTCCAGCGCCGACCTGTGACCAGGTGGCTGTCCGATCGTCAATACCTCAACCGTGGCGTTCTACAACCTCGTAAGCATTCTCCACAATGTTGGATTCTTGGTGGATGAAACTGCTAGTGACTGCAATTGTTTGTTATTGCACTCTCAAGTTGCTGAAGCTGGTTGTAACCAAGACACTGCGAGCTCCTTACTACAGCATCACAGACTACAAAGACAATGTTGTTTATGTTTTTGAGTTCCCCAGAAAATGGACAAGGCAACTGGTGAACCTGTCACCGTATGCTGTGAAATTGGAATCGTGGTTAAGACTAAAAGGTGTGAAGTACGAGGTATGAGAATCATTGGCTATTTCTAAGTTTTCATGATAACCTAAGCAAAATACTAAGCTGTCCTTGCATCAAGATGGGATTTCGGTATCCTATAATGCTATCTTTGACCAGGCTTTTAATCAAGACATTACGGTAGTTGTCAGTGCCAAAACAATTTAAGCTTCAATTTGTGTATCATAACTACAGACAGACAGCTAGACAGACAGCTAGACAGACAGCTAGACAGACAGCTAGACAGACAGCTAGACAGACAGCTAGACAGACAGCTAGACAGACCTTGTATGTTTCTTCCAAGGACAGACAGACAGACAGACAGACAGACAGACAGACAGATTGATGGATTGATTGATTGAGGTATCCTGGTTTAAGATATAGCCATTCCCTTTAGACAGGATTAATATTATGCAAGAGCGCAGAGCATAACTTTAGACAGATCCTTTAGGTCCTTAATCAAAAACTTATATATAATGTGTATTAATTTGAAACATGTTATATATGATAATGCCAAAATACTATTGCAGCAGTCTTGTTTCCTTTAGGTTGTTGAAACAAACCAGTTTTCAAAAGCTACAAGACAAATTCCTTATGTTCGTTACAATGGCGAGGAATACGCAGACACCCTCCTGATACCTGACCAGTTGACCTCTGTCTTTGACCTTGCAAAAGATGACCTAACACCGGAACAGGAAGGAGTGAGCAGAGCATTTACTCGCTTAGTGGACGAATGTCTTTCTATGTAAGTAAGCACTGCTATACGGTGAAATGTTAAAAAATAATAATTCCATTATTGATAAAATCCTTTGAATTATTGATTAAAAAACACTCATCATATCAAAGTAGACTGTTCGTCTGAGCAGTTTTTATTAGACATCTTGGCTTAATGTATAGACGTTTTTGAAGAACTTTTTCATATTTTGATGCATTTTTGTCTGCATTTGCCAATGCCATGTTAAACTTTGTCATCAGTCATCTTGACTGACATCTTAATAAAATAGTATGAGGCTTTACACAATGACTAAGGATGACTAATTTGTTAATCCGATATATCTGACTGACTTGTAAGTAAAAAGACGGCTTTCTAGGTCAGTCATTCTGTAATCTTAGCATCACATTAAGTGTAAATTAAGACCAGCTGATCGTGTTTCAATTTCTATTTTTTACTGTAAACCGAAGGGTCAAGAATGATTGCTGTAACATTTGTGGACTGGCAATGTTTTAAAACAGTACTAACCACTGTAACCAGCACTAAATGTAATATTATATGTGTGTATTATAATATAGAAGTATATGAATCTTACAATGGTAATGGGAAATATACCATAGACTTCTAGAATTCCAGTTTAGGTATTTTTGTGCCATTTTACATTGTTTACTGTCCAGTGTGTTATCATACCTGTCATAAATCTCTATTCTTCGTTTTAGGACTCATTTTTTGTTCAGATATTGCTATATGGCTGACAGCTTCTATTATCGGCTGTTTCGTCCAAGGGAAAAACAACTTGCCTTGAAAATATTCAAGTTCTTTTTTCAAAAGGGGGTATGTGTATGGAATGGTATTTGATTTTTCAAAAAAATCATTTGATTGCATAATTTCAAGTATGTAATGAGCATATCTGATCTATTTACAGTCATTAATCAGCATTTCATTTGTAAACATGAAATAAGGTTGTATGTGTACCTAATATTGTATACTTTTCAATAATTTAGTTTACACTGCGTGCCAAGATGGGCGGCCTGGGAAGACATAAACAGTCTGAAGTTGGTGAAATTGGAAAAGATGATATTCGAGCAGTGTCCAAATATCTAGGTGAAAAGAAGTTCATGTTTGGTGATAAAATTAATACAGTAAGTACTGTAACAGTTATTTACAATGTCAAGCTATTTTGCGATATGAAAAGTAATCCAGCTCTCACAATCATCCATCTTCTGTTTTGCAGGTTGACTGTGCCGTTTTTGGGCAACTTTCCCAGATTGTGTACCTTGACCTTGACTTTCCTCACAAGGTCATCTTTGAAACAGAATGCACCAATGTCAAACCTTACCTGGATCGTATTAGAGACACTTTGTGGCCAGACTGGAATGATATAGTCAATTCAAAACCTTTCATGTGAGGCCTATTTGTGGAAATGGCAGATCATCGAAGAGCCCCATCTTGCAGTACTTTGAGTTACTCTGGAGATTTCCATGGGAGTTAGAAATGTTTTGTGTATTGACATTTTATTGTGAATATGCATTGTTTATATTTCACATAATCTGGTGATAACATTGGATAATAAAAATACTTTCAATAGAGATTGCTGTTTTTGATGACTAAAAATATTAAACTATGCTATGCAATGCCTGCATCTTTGCACATGCTGTAGAATTCACTGTCTTTGTTATTCATCAGGTTCGAAGGTGTGTCGAATTCTTCTATCTTTCCCATTTTCATGACCATGATCCTGAAATTTTAAAACGCAAGTTATATGTGTATGTTATATTTTAAAATGTATTTTGTAAAGGTAAATTTCCAAAATATGGTGTATTAAGTGTCATTCTATTTTTAGGTATGTCTTTCTCCAAGATCGTTTGCTTTTTTAGTCCATTGGTAAAGCTTTTCTAGGTATAGTAAATATATTGTATTATAACGGTTGAAAATTTCATATAACCTGTCATAGTCAAGAACGGTGTTGATCCTATGAGCTATGGTGATGACAGTGCAGTCGTTGAACTGGGTTCTGATAGTTTTCTGGATCAATTCATCCGTCTCCAGATCAACAGCTGCAGTTGCCTCATCCAAAACGAGAACTTTGGTTTTCCTCAAGAGGGCTCTAGCGAGACACACTAACTGGCGCTGACCAACACTGAAAGCACACAATGCTAACAATAACATAATCGATAATTGTGCAGTAAGAAATAACTCCCAACAGCATTGTTGTTATCTTTACTTCAGGATGGAAACTGGTCTAGTGTTCACACCTTAGTATCAATGATACAATGTAAATTGTGTACCACGAGTGTACGAATAAATATATGATATACAATATATATTAGCTGTAAAGCTCACAACAAAAAACTGCTGTCCTTTCAGCAGAGTGTGCCACCATTCCAAAAGAAAAAGAAAACAAAAGTCAATACAAACATAGATTAACATACCTTATATTGGTACCACCTTCTGCACAGTCGAATTCCAGCTTTTCTGGTAGAGTTAGCACGAATGCCTTCAGGTGTGCAAGCTCCAGAGCATCATAGATTTCATTTTCTGTTTTTGTATTGAATGGATCCAGATTAAAACGCAGTGTTCCAGAGAACAGGACTGGGTCCTAAACAAAATAAAACAACACAATTATAACTCATCTGGGTGGCCCAGTGGTAAATACAAAGGCTGTGTTGAAGGTTCTGGGCTGGAGTCACACCAGAATTGAATTGGCTTGGCCTCATATTCAACAATGTGCACTGTCTCTGGCTTGGCAATAGGACATCTGACACATGGGTATGAATAATAAAATGTGTACTGCACGCTCTGTCATCAATCAACCTTTGTGAGTGGCAATTATGGGCATACCTTAGAGGGCTGCGGTAGTATTGATATCAACATAAATGCTTGCAGTTATAGTTGGAATACTGATATTATTCCTTGTTTTGGTAACTGACCTGTGGGATTATTGTCAGTTTAGTTCTGAGGTCATGTAGACCTATTTTACTGGTTACGATGTCATCTATGATAATATTTCCTTCCGCTGCTTCAATGATGCGAAACAAGGACAGGGTCATGGAAGACTTGCCAGCCCCGGTTCTGCCAACTATTCCAACCTGTTGCAAAAACAATTTTATATCACATTAGAATGACAATTTATTGCATTCTTTTCAACTTTATGGTCATGGATTTTTGTCGTTGTCACACAGAAACATAAAATAAAAACAAGATTTCATGCAATAAATCTCATTTGTCTGGGGCCCTCCCAGCAATCAATTTCTAAATATAGAACAATATGGTCACATGACACCAACGACCAATGAGACACCTCCTTGGTTGACCCCATTCCAGTTTTCTCTACCAGAGTCACAACACTTTAATTCAGGTTCGTCACTTAAATCCACTATTTCTACTGACATTACTATCACCACATCCCCACCTACCACCCTATGAACGCCCTTCATCATGTCATGTGACCTGATATATTCTATTGTATACCTGAATCAACTGTACGGCCATTTATACAATGCTGCCATCTATTGAAATGTCTACTTAATTAAACATATCACTATATTCAATTTCATGACTCTTCAGCCAATGCAGATGAGTCCTTCAAATTATATATATAAAAGATTAACTCAAAAAAAGTCTAATTTTTCACAATATCATGACAATAAACTGCAAGTTATCTTTAAACACCAAAAAACTGCTTGTTTGTAATCCCTGGGCGGGCCTTGAGAGAAATGTAAATATCAGTAAACAATAAATTAAAGATATTACATCAGTGTCATAATAACTTGTGGAGGATGGACAGAAATATTTGTGATAATTAAGCCAAACTTATTACTAACATTTCTGTTCATTTTTATGCTGCATGTTATATGACAATGTAATGAAAAAAATTAAGACCAAAAGTATGACCGAAAAATATTAAGCAATGTGACATTTACCTTTTCTCCACCATCAACGTCAAAATTGATACTTTTGAGAATTAATTCTAATCCTGGGCGATATCTAGTGGAGTAGTCCTTCACTGAAATATGTCCTTGTGCAGGCCATTCAGGTTCAGGTTTGTTGCCTTCAACGTGCCAAGGTGCCTGCATGTATAATATTATACAATGTTGTTTATAAAGACCTTTTAATGTCGTGAAATGTCGTGAATCTCAAAAATTAAAGCTGCATTATTCTACATGTACCTCCTGCTCCACAGCTGAATATTCGTGAATTCTCTCCACTGCTACTACATTGTTCTCGAGGTCTGCGGCATTTCTGACAAACATGGAGAGTCTGTCAGTGATCTGAAGAAACATTTATAAAAGTCAGACTTGGCCTATGATCATACAAGGATAGGACCTATGATTTAAGGCCAATACAATTTGCTATTCAAAGGTCTTCAATATTTTTCAAATTTTAATTTCACTTAATTTTTGTTGCTACAAATACCATTTAATAATCTCAGACCATATAATTCTGAGTAATTATATTAGTGATGATGGGGCTGTGTAGAGTGCTGTTTTATCATAGTGTATTAAAATTGTACCCAGATAGCATTCCAAATCGTTTCAATGTTGGCGCAGTGTCGGCGATGTCAAAACGATGTTGTATCGATGGCGGCCGATATAGAAACGACGCTGGCCTGATTTGGAATGCTATCGGGGTTGTACATGTGATATACAACAAATCGAAATTACCTGTAATGCATATGATATAGAAAGACCCACAAGCCCAGCACTGATGGATGATCGAGTTATCACTGCAAATACAGCTGCGAATAGGACCACCAAACCACTTAGTGTTTCCAGCCATATGCTCAGCCACCTGCAACCATTGCCAATTACCCAATATTCAGTGAAATAAGATAAACTTTATTTGTTAGAGTAATACTGATTGACCATGCACTTTTATTTTTGCTGCTAAGAAAATCTTTATTAATATTGTAATTATATTTACACCTAAATTGTATGTCAATCAACACGTACCAATTGACAGGATAAAATACATAATTTAGGTGGAAGACACAAATTGTGAATGGAAAGTCGTCCAATATGAAGTTTTACTGGTCTCAGCTAAAAATGTCAATGTCTCAATGCTAATGGGTTATTAAGCTTATATAGTCAGTTAATATGACTTAGAGTCTGTATGCACTATATCAAAGACTACTCTGCCTATATTACACAATTATCCCCTAGGTGGGGTCTTTTACTGGCCTCAGCATAGACATTGAGTACAATATACCTCCAATTTAACGTCACAGTTTTGTCCTGTAAAACTCCATACTAGCTTTCTCACCATCCACTATTTATAATATATACACTATGATTACATCATTCACCTGTTGATGATTATAGCAGCAAATCTTGCCCGCATCATTTCGTCAATGCGTCTGTCACAATCATTGATGAAGAGCTCCTGAAGCTGGTATGCCCTGATGGAGGAAGCCCCTGTTATGGTCTCCCCAAAGTGAGAATATATCGGTGAAGTCAGGACACTTACGAGACGCCGAAGTTGGTTTGATGACAATATGTAGAACTTCTGCAGCCAAAGAAAGTTTTCCAGACAGGCTTGATAATATATTATTATATTATTTATTGAGTGGTAACTCATCCCAATGGCATAATTTATGCCGCTGTAAGGATGAGGGTGATTACAGAACAAAATGTACGGAAGAAATCATGTAGAAATATACTTATTAGGTTAATGATATAAGCCTAATATTTTTAAAAATATTGTTAAAATTTCTGATTCTCTGATATCATTTCAGTCCAACCAACCTGCATGATATAGTAAACAACGGTGATGGGAAGCATTGCTGCCAGAAATATAGGAGCACTGAAGGAGATGGCGATGATTGTGGTGACAATGGTAGATATGCCCCTGAGCATCTGTATCATGGTAAAACGAACTGCTGAGTCCACAGTCACCATGTCCTGACTGAAACGATTCAAGATCCTTCCGACTGGAGTGGTGTCAAAGAAGGACATGGGTGCTTTGGTGATTCTTTTTAGTAGTCTGTCATGCAGGACAAAAGATGCGTTGTAACAGGCAATGGCAGTGTACACAGTGAAGAACGTGGTCAGCACCCCTGAAAGTAAAATCCAAGTGTTTCTCAGTAAATATGTTGATTTATACTACTTCAAGGTCTACATAAGATTATCATTATCCAATATTATCTTCTTCACTTTGCCAGATGTGATATATAAGAAGCCTAATCCTTGAATGCTGTCTGACAACAATATGGTGGAGCAGCCAC
The DNA here is from genome assembly GCA_932294295.1 of Alitta virens. Lineage (NCBI taxonomy): Eukaryota > Metazoa > Annelida > Polychaeta > Phyllodocida > Nereididae > Alitta > Alitta virens. The sequence goes on along the minus strand of OW028573.1, from coordinate 15,516,981 downwards.
ATTGAAAACGTAGAAAGTGAGTTCGGGTATTGTTAATTGTTATACAGATGAGATGATATCATCAATTTCATACGTACACATAACACAATGGTAATTACCTAGAAACCTCAACTTAATCATATAAAATTGCTATGACCAAATAACCATAATATAAAGTTACCAGAACCAATTCCTAGTGCAGCGTATACTCCGATGCGAATTTCAACGAGCTTTGGGTCTAATGTTTGGTTAGCTGTGGTGTTCACTTTTTCGATATCTTGAGACCATTCGCTAAGCCAGATGTTACTGCCAAGTTCACATCCAGTAGAAAAGACAAAGAAGACTAGGACCAAAACTCCAGCATAACTCATTGTTTTCAAGTAGGCCCATAAAGTTGTCCATTCCACCTTGAAAGCCAAGCAAAGTATTTCTATCATGTAAATGTGCGACAGTACAATGTCATATATTTTTTATTTATTTTTTACCATGAAGGATATACAAATAGATCTAACTAATATTGTCAAATACATGTAAATTTTGTAGAAAATGGTGTAAAATTATTTTTCTTACCCCTCCAATTTGAGCTGTTTCATCTTCGATTAATCTTCTTCCTCTGCTGACACCTTTATCAGCATCTTTATCAAACTTTTTGTCTCGAGAGTGTCTCCTTTTTATGCCTTCTTTTGCTTCAACACTTTTAAGTCTGCAATTAGCATCAATAAATTACTAAATATAGTTCTGCCACTCACAGAAAAATATTTTGGATGCAATTACGAAAACTAACCTAGTTGGCGATGATGGACTGGTCTTGTCACTTGGCTGCTCACTCTCATCTTTTGATGACAACCTTGATAATTGTGTTTTTAACTCCCTTTTTAAGGCATTTACTACAACAAAGAAGAGGAATGAATGTTTATAATCGTTGTTGAGCATAATTAAAATTACTTATTTATCAAAATAAATGTTTGAGCTCACTTTCTTCATCATCTCCATTCTCTGCTTCTTCTTCATCAAGATTATTGAGGTATGTTCGCATGAATTCGGCAAAGGGGCCATCCTGCGTAATGAGGTCATTGTAGGTTCCACATTCCGAGATCCTGCCATCTTTCATAACAATGATTTGGTCCATCTTTGGCAAGTGGGCAATGCCATGGGTCACTAAAATTCTAGTCTGCAACAGATGGTGAAATTAAACGTGATTTTTAGAATTGCATTGTAAACATCAACGCAATTGGTTCAGTACAATAAATTGTTTGATTGCACTTGCCTTGTATTTTAGCAAACCATCTTGTCCAATGACTTGTTCAAATATATGCTTTCCAACATGAGCATCTACAGCTGATAAAGGATCATCCATCAGGTAAACATCTGAATCACTGTAAACTGCTCTGGCTAGAGACACTCTTTGTTTTTGGCCCCCTGACAGATTAATGCCCTAAAATATCAAAATTAAAGTTTTTGACATCGTTGAATTTTCAAACATTATTTGAACAGTGACTGCATACATGTCCGAGAAACATACCTTTTCTCCAATTTCAGTAAGGTCACCAGCTGGTAGAATCTTCAAATCAGAAGTCAAAGCACAAGCTTCCAGGGCCCTCTGGTACTTCTTTTCATCCATTTCTTTGTTGAATAAAACGTTGGCTTTGAGGGTTTGGTTTCTCACCCATGCTTCCTGGGGAACATATGCTATGGAACCCTTAAAAAGATACAGAGAAAATTAATGAATAACAATGATTAGAAAAAAAGAAAGGAATTAATGACAAAAGTGCCAAATTGAATATTTACCACACGTTTCAAATTTCCAGTTACTTTGTGCAGTTCTCCCAAGATTGCAGACAGGAGAGTTGATTTCCCACAACCAACTTGGCCAACCACAGCAGTCAGGCTGCCATCCTGTACTTTAAACTCAATACTGAAATTTCATGAATAAATATAGATGATAAAGGGTGATTGGAGAGTCAAATTCATCAACTGTTATGAGGTGCTATAATATCACTTACTCTTTTAGGACTGTTGTTTCTCCAGTGTCCCATGAGAACGTTCCATCTTGCGAAGAAAGTACATTTCCATCTGGAAAATAATTATATTAGACACAATTGTATTAAGCACTATATATCTTTACACACATAATTATGAATAAGTTTGCCTGTTGTCATTTCTTCAAACAACATACCCTTTACGTTCGTGTCAATCATGTTGTGGTCAAGTTCCTTTTGATTGAGAAATTTCTCCAAACGTCTAATTGAGACAAAGGCCTGAATTCGGGGTAAAGTAAACAAAGTTAGCTCAATTCTATAAAATAAATGAATATCCTTTGGTGTAATATCTACTGATTTGAATCACCTGTATTGAGGTGGCAATTCCATTTGGCAAGAAGGCCAAAGGTCGTGATAAAGAATTGACCAAAGTGAGGGTGACAAAAGCAACTTGGGCACTGAGAGTTGCATCAGCAGAGGTTAAGATGTATACTGTAAAAGCCACAACTGTAAACTGAAAATATGAAAAGTAGATGAGACAACAGCATACATGTATGTATATCCATTGCATTGATTTGATACAATTTCTTTTAATTTGGTAAATCCAGAATAACATACCAGTACTGGAGCACATGCGAAAACAACGATAGTGGAAGAAAGGTAAAAAGCCACAGTTTTGACCATCTGTATTTCATCTATCCTGATGCCTGATATCTTCTCTTGAAATGGTCCTTCCCATGCATACAGCTTGATGACTTTGATGCCACTCAGAACCTCATTAATCAGTTTTGTTCGTGCATCTTTCAGTTTCATCAAAATCAGCTACAATTTAAAATATTTGAAATTCAAATAATGTCAAAAAGAAAGAATGAGACATGTATATGATGAAGAATAAATATGTAAATGGTGATTACCTGCATCTTCTTAACTTTTGAAACGAGAAAGAAATTACTGCCAATGACGAGCAACAAAGCTGCCAGACCAGGCAAGGAAGATGGTCCAAGGTACCCATAAATCATATACATCGAAACTGCAAAAAAAATGACACAGACTTGTACCCTTCATTATCCACATGTAGACAAATGCTGGCGCTATCATCCCTGTCACAGAATTATTATATAATCAAGTTTCCATTCGGATTAAAGTTTGAAATGGCGGTTACTTTTTGAAATCATTAGTTTTCTTGAAGACATTCTTGCATTTTATGCACTGTTTTAATGTAATGCTACTGGGGCTGACACTAAAGTCACACCAAATAATTATATGTGTTTGTAAAAATAGTTATTCAGGCACTTTTGACTATTTACAAACATAACTGTCCATAACTTGCAAACTTAGAAATGGAAAAATTGACATCATAACCAAAGACAGACAGTTCATCAACTTCAGTCTGCTGAAAGTGACTGAATAAGGTTTGGTTTGACTGTGACTTTATGTCCTGTATTTCTGCACCTGATGGGCTAATTAGGACAGGCAGGGACCATGGCAATGAGATGATGGATGAAACAGCCATGCATCCAACTTGGAGCAGTTGAACGAGGAGTTGAACCTGGAACCCTGAGGTTGGAAGCCCAGTTCGCTACCACTGAGTTACATATGTAGGCCCTACCCCCACTACATCCCATTCTAAAGCCAGGAAGCTAATTCTAACCATCACAAATATTGGCAACATTCTTTTTTGAAAATGACAACATAATGTATTGACTCCATGAATATTACATACAGTAAATGGAGCTAGGGGAAACCCCAATGACCGAAGCATTCTTACCAATAACGTTTACAGGGGCAGACCATAAGTTATGGATGAAAAAGGTTGCATCAGATACTCGTTGTGCATCAACAGCCATCAGGTTGACAATTTCTCCAACTGAGTACTCTCTTCTTGCTGAGTTGGACAGGAGCAAAGTCTTGAAATTGAACATAAAATACAAGGCTATTACCTAAAGAAATCACCCTTCCTGCAATCTTAACTGCATGAAAAACCTTATTTTTGCAATTCCAAACCATTTTGCCACATTGAGAATTAAGGTTTTTACGGTTTTACATAAACCATTGAAATTCAAGATTAAGTTTGACAGTATTGCATCTGCCTTGATAAGTGTACTGTTTTTAAATGGTTTCAGCTTTGTTTATCAAATATGTAACAGACAAGTAAATAAACTGTGCTTAAGGAGCGGTGCAAAAGTAGGTGAACCAAGCTGCATGATCTGCTGATGTTGAAGGCTCATGTTCTTCTCAGAAAGGGGTATGCTTTTGTTAGATGTCTAGTCAGACAACGCAATGATTATCTAAATACATATACAATTTGTTTTTTTTTCCCCACAAAATTGGGATATTCATAGCGCAAGATATAAAATCATAAAAATGTACTATTTAAAAAAAAAATTACAATGCCAGGAGCTGTCAGGTTCATCACAAAAAATAAATAAGAACTTTACAAGCATATTGAGGCAATAGCCAATGTTAAAGAAAAAAAATCTGGAGTCGGTTGAAGTTCCTAGGAACTAACTTTGATAATTCCTACGTCTACTGTAACAATGAGATGTGATGTGATGCAACAAAAATGGAATTAGGATCAGCAGTCTTTATTGAGGAAGCCACATACTGTACTGCTTTCCAAGACAAGCACCTGGTCAGACTCTCAAACATGGGGGCGGCAGCAGCATCATGTTGTGGGGATGCTCTGCAGCAATAGATCCTGGTCGAATTTTTCTATGTGTCAGACAACATGGATGCTTCAGTTTACCTGAAGCTGAACTGATACTGGTTCTTTCAACAGGACAATGGTCCCAAACATACGAAAAAGTTTTGTGTTCTGGATTGACCCAGCAAGAGCCCTGAACTCTATCCAATTGAAATGCTGTGGCAGTACCTCAAGAGTGCTGTACATGCCAGGAAGTCTTCGAATCTAGGTAAACTAATATTAAATTGCTAGTATAGAGTTGCTAAAAATTATTTGGGGCAGTTATTACAGCAAAAAAGGATGCCACAAAATATTAATATGACATGGTTCACATATTTTGCACTGGCTGTTTTTGTTGATTAGTGTTGTTCAACTTTTGCAGTTACTTATTTCTGAAATTTAAACTTGTATTTCATTAAAACATGTTTGAAACGAGCTACTGCATTTGTTTTTGCATGTGTTTGAATTATAGTGTAAAATTTGGACTTTTGTCAACAAACTGCTTTCGGTGCAGGGAGTTCACTATTGAGCCCAACTGTACCTTTCTGTAAACTGCGCTAGACAGACTTGACCTTGCTCTCTGACCAACCACCAACTTTCCACAAAAATGAAGCTGGTTGACAATGGCCCTCAGAATTGTTACCACGAGCATCATGACAGCATAGAAGTAACCTTTCCAGACATACTCTTCTTTTGTTGAAACAAACTCTATCAAGTAACTGCAAAATAAAGCAATATCATCTTTATATTTTACACTTTGGTGGTTCTGAACACAATATTGGCCTATATTTAGCAGCAATTTAAGCTATTATGTTAAAAAAGCAAGATCACACAATTAATACCAAATATATCTGTGTTGCACAGATACTGGGCTTCACCATATTGCGTTTCCCACAGAAATAAAACCACATCAGCAAGATTTCATACTAAAACCAGGATGCTCAAGTTGATATTATTCATTGTAATTAGTAATTACCGAACTTCTGAATGTGATTTATATTCGCCCAGTCAGCCCCTAAAGAATTTTCAACCTCACAAATGGATAGTAAAACAGTCACGGTTGTCATGTAAATGTAAATAATATATAGCTTATGCTGAGTTTCACTTAAAAAATTATGTTTTTTTAATTATAATTTTCAGAGGTGTATACTGATGTAGAAGTAGACCTAATCATGAGCTTGACTGACAACAAATCATGACATGGAGAGATACATCACTGGGAATGCTCACCCACTATTGCCATTTATATATTCTGCATAAAAAGAAAAAAATTGCAATTTCGTTGAAGTTGATAACTTCCAGATACTGATTAAGTGTTCATTTGAAAATAAAGATTGTCTCTCCTTATTTCAGACATGTTGCTGTTATATTTCATATATTAAACCTGAATCATGATATAAAATATTGTGAAAATCTTTTTTCTTAATATTTAGAAAATATTGCTTCAAAGTGTTTAGGCTCCACAATTCAATCTTGTGACAATATGTTCTGCAAGTAGTCACAGTATTTGTTCAATCAAATAATATCAATGTCATGAGTATCTTCTGGCCATGTTTCAGGGAAACATGTGCAATAATGTTTCTACTGTGGACACTTAAATTTAGTGACAATATGATCTGCAATACTCTCAAAATATAAGTAAAACATGTCAATGCTGTGAAAATATTCTCACAATATTGTATTGGAAGGATTACTTAAAAAAATAATCTGATTGTTCTGACAATTAATTCATGATGTTTTTGGGAATATTATCAGAAATGTTGCCACACACTTTCCTAGGGTCCACACTTTCATGCTGCGACAATGTGATCTGCAATATTTTGGCAATATTATACAATATTGTGACAAGATTGTCACAATGTGCTTGTGTTTGCAGGGACCATAGTAATGGTGAAGCCCAATTAGAATGTTTATGGAATGACAAACAAGACTAAATTAAATGCTGTAGTGTGCTTTTGAAAGTAAGACTCTTTAAACAAATAATATTTAAAACAGTTCATGCTGCTTTTATGAATTCATAATCCTAATAAATTATTTTTGCATTGCAAGTGATCAATGATTCATTCCCAGAATTTCAGTTACGTGTAACCACTAATGACTGAACTTACTCAAGTAACACTGGTCTGATGTAAGTGAGGATTATGTTGAATACCTCATAGATTCCAAGGAATGAGAAGTAGCATCCATAAGTACGTACTAATGCCCAGGAAACAGATGATTCTGTTTGCCAAGTCATCTTTGGCATTGTTTTTGCGGGTCTTCTTGGTAAGCCTGTGTAGCCATCAGGCACTGCACCAATCACTGTTTCGATTTCATGGTCCTCAATGACTGGTCTAGTTAAACTGCAAAATTAATCAACATTACACAAATTTAATACAAGAAAAGTTCCCCAAATCGGGACAACCCTGTTTCGACATTGGCCGCTGTTGGTTAAAACCAGACGGCATTCCAAATCAAATTAACGTCAGCGCGATGTCGGCGATGTTGAAACGATGTTGTACCAATGGTGACCTATAAAGAAACGACGCTGGCCCGACTTTAAATGCTATCTGAGAACGTCACACCGATGTCGACCAACGTCACGCCAACCTCGAGTCGAGCGACTAGCATGTTATCTGGATGTTCTGTTTGTATCATTTGGTAAAAGTAATATATTATCAAGCTACTTACCTTTTATTATCAGACGATTTTAGCCAATTATCATAAAATTGCTTAACATTATGTTCAGCCTTGTCCTGTTCACGCACTTCCCACAATTTGTCAGTATTTAGCTGCCTCTTATAGCCATACACAAGTAATCTGAAAGTTTAATGATTGTAAACGATCATATAAATTGACATAACAACCAAATTAATTTTTAAGTCTGGAACAACACTTACTTGGAACACCAAACATAGAGCATCCGGTTCAAGAAAGAGGCATATTTTTCTGGACACTCAATCTGTGTACGAAAGAAATTTCTTTATATGCTGGTTCAAATATGATCTACTATTTCATAGCATTTTTACCATACATTTTTACTACAAGGTACTGATGCTTAGTCAGCTGATATGTCAAAAATGTCGCATATATATAATGATGTCATAATATATGACGTAATCAAAAGGAGGTAAAAAAGGCAAAAATGCCAACATGGCTGCTGCGGGAAAAGGGTGTACCACCCAACAACAAACCAACCAATTAACCAACCAATCGGCCTGTTCAGTTTTCACCCATTTTACTCAACACAAAGGTATCCTTCATCTAATAGCATACAGTTAGCTCCATTAAAAACGGCCTATCAAATAGAACCTAGACAAAGCCAGACAACTTCTGCTATATGATGAATAAAGCTGGCTACTCAAAGCCGGATCTGAAGTACAAGCAGCAGCATCTGGTGCATAAGTTGAGATTAACATATTTGTCATTTCTATATTTTTATATATTTAATTTGTCTATGGATAACAAATAAAGTAAAATGGTTCAGGTGCACTGTAAAGTCAATCTGCTGCATATGTACCTTTTTAATAATGTATATGAATATCAGCACATGGCCTTTATTGCAACCCGAAGGTTGGATATTTAACAATTCGTGTAGTGTACTATTATTAAGAGCTGCTATACCCTTCCTAAAAATGGTATACAGCTGCTCCCCTGGCCTCAAACTCAGCTCCCTTGGGAGAATACAGCCATACATACACCTTATCGGCGCCATGACTTGGAACCATTCTAAAGGGTTTTCCTATATCTGAAAAGCCAGGTACCCACTCTCTGCTGGATGAATAGTAGCAATGAAGACTAATAACTGGCTTGCTAAAGGCCACAAACAGAAGTTAGTGGGTGAGTCTCGAATCTGGTCCCTTGGGATTGGGAGTCGAGCACTCTACCATTATACTACCTGCTCCTCTAAACTTGTTGTTCTTTAATGGAGGGCGCCAGTTGATGGTGGTTGGTGTAAGCCAACTATAAGCTAGAGGCAGGCAGAAGTGGCTGGCTTTAGTCAGTTATAGCTACAGCCAGGAATAGGTAGCTGGACATGGCTACAGCTTTCTAGAGTTAATCATATTCTATTAAATAGTTTAACTAACTGTAGTAGTTTTCCAGTACTATTTACATCTATACTACAAACCTTTTGTGCTGTATCCTGAGGATGTAATCGGTGATTACTGCTGCCAAGCAATGGAGCTCTTTCGTCTTCATTGCTTTGACTTGAACGGTTCCAAGCGTTCTTCAAAGCTCGGTTATCAGGAAAAAGATGGATAAATAATTCAAATATGATGACTGTGTATAAAATGAAAAATGTGGTAGAGAGGAACAAGTCGTGGGGTTCCTGTAAAACAAAAAAGTAAATTAGTAAATAGGTTAGTTAATCCAAGCACTAATATATGGTTCAAGCTGTAGGGGAGAAGCGAACGAGATGAACCACTTTACGTCTTTTGCATGTAATGTAAAAGTTCTTTTAAAGCCTACATAATTAGTTTGCAAGGCATGCATTGGCCTATCTGCTAGCACCTAAAAAGGTAGTTCTTTCTGAAGCAATAATAAGAGTATTTAAAAATATAAAAATAATATATTAAGACATTAGACATACGATTTTATTGACCTAAGAAAATTGAAATGTAAATTATTTTTTTTAAATATAATCAAAAAGTATAAAAACAAATAAAATCATGTACAATGTATTAAGGACATTGGACAACCATTTTTAACCAATATAACATTATCTACATAGCCTGAACAGTTGGCCAGAATGCTAGTAGAAGAAGCATTTTGATATTTTCATTATAATTGCTAAGTAGAGTTTCTGAACTTGTGTTTCAATGTTTTACTTAGAAACAGCTGAGCCAAGATGGTACACTAGCGCGGGCAAGATTTACATTTTATTCAATACCAAAGAAAAATTAAGCAGATCACATGAGCTATTTTGGCTAATATGACCCGATTTCCACAAATCACTATGAATATTGCATCCAATCCGACCAAACACTGTCATCATAATTATTGATTATTGAATATATGTTTATTAATTACACGCGAAACGATTGCATTTCTGTACCATTGGATATTAATATGGAGTGCCTGGGATAATGATTGAAGTCAAAAATATGAATATTTAATCTGACAACAATTTAACAAATACGTCATGTGCAAAATTTAGGAAATCCATAACAGGAACCAATCCGACAAAAAGAATTTAACAAATTTATCGCTAGGGACATTTGGACAGAACATGTTTCATATTGCCCTGTTTTATCGCCCTGAGAGATGTTTTTGGTAAAGCCCCTGTCACACGGGCCGGTTTTGCCGTAGTGAACCCGTAGTATTACGTAATAGTTATGTAACAGCTCTTTCCGCCGGTTTGGCGACAGGTTCTGTCGGCAAAAAGGGGCGGGGCAGCACCCGCCGGGTTACCCGCCGGGTGCTACGGGTTACCCGCCGGGTTACCCGCCGACTGCCACGGGTTACCCGCCGGCTTTCACGGGTGCCTCGGCGGGTTCTACGGGTACCTCGGCGGGTTCTACGGGTGACTCGGCGGGTTCTACGGGTGACTCGGCGGGTTCTACGGGTAACTCGGCGGGTTCTACGGGTTATCGTTAAATAGAACTAAATTGTAGTATAGTTTATACTGATTCCATACCTGTTTTCGGATCGAAAATAAACCAAATATTAAGCGAGTTATTCGTCTGAGAAGGTAGCTAGGTGGGCGGAGGCAATTAGTGGTGCTCTCGCAGACGTCCGCGCCGGAACTGTATCAATGCTGAGCGCTTCTTTAAAAGGCTGCTACCCTAATATTAGTCCGATTTTCGTCAAATAAAGACTGGATTGTAGTATAATTCATACTGACTCCATAGGTGTTTTCGGATTGAAAATAGACCAAATATTAAGCGAGATATTCGTCTGAGAAGGCGGTTGTCTGGTGGCGGCTGCTGCTCCATTAATATTAATCTGATTTGCGTCAAATAAATATTGAATTATAGAAGAGTTCATACTTATTTCACACAGAATTTCAGATTGAACATAGACCAAATATTAAGCGTGATATTCGTCAGAGAAGGCAGCAAGGTGCTCTGTGTATGTTCATGACTTGCATGGTGTGGTCAATATTTTTTACCATTATATATACATTGTTTGGATGAGCTTTATTGCAATTAATTTCTACTCATTCTGCCAACTGGCCAATGGGAAGGACTTTTCCTTTGGTTTTGTAAAGTCAATTAACCTATATATGTAATAGCAATCTGCCTTGACCGTTATGTCAATTGCTATTAGCATTTTGAATAATACAAAGAATGGGGTAAGTCATGCTTTTTCATCATTGATCACAAGCATTAATTGAAGTTCTGAATTTCAACTGATTCCTGTTTATTATGCATATTAAAGAGGGAGATTGTTTTGATCATGGATGGAACATGCAATTTAAAATATTAATTCCAGTTGGATTATTTTCAGAAACAACAACGAAATATTGATAATTTATATAAACTAGAGTATATCTATCTATAGATAGTTATTATAGCTCCATAGACATCTTTATCAAGTCGGAATTTTATTGGCAACAGGCAAACATTGTTTTATTTTCGTTTTTTATTGATTAGGAATCAATGAATTATTGATAGTAACATATTTTTAGGTGAAGATCTTATAACTATCTGTCTACTACATATCTATACTCTATGAGATATTACTAACTTTATTAACAAGAATATTCTTGTTTGTGCCTAGTATACTCCATTAATTTTCCCCACCTTAACTATCATATAAATTCTACACATTTCCCTGAATAATTCAGTCTTTATTAGACGAAAATCGAATATATAGATAGACAGATAGTTTAGAGAGACAGATAGATTTATATGCTTATTAAATAATATAGAATATCTAGCTTAATATTTGGTCCATAAAAGATAGAAAATAAAATCACAGATCAAATCACAAATACTAATTACAATATCAATATTAGATTTAAATTTTACAAAAATATACACAAAAAGATAAGAATGTTCACATGTATAAAAAAAATATCATTGCCTGGTAATTACAATACAATACATTGTTTTTGATTAATGAAAGCAATGACATCTTTTTGTAATTGTGAATGACAATCAAGACAATGTCATATTACTGTGTCATCTTTGAACAAACTATGAAATGACAGGTCAAAGAACCCCAATTTAGGCAATTAGGCAATTGACACATGTATTGAGCATTTGCTGTATTCTCTACACCCATTCTTTATATCATTCAAAATGTTAATAGCAATTGACATAACGGTCATGGCAGTTGGCAGAATGAGTAGAAATGAATTGCAATAAAGCTCATCCAAACAATGTATATATATCATGGTCAAAAATATTGACCACACCATTCAAGTCATGACCATACACAGAGCACCTGGCCGCCGCCAGAGAACTGCATTTCAGATGAATATCTCGCTTAATATTTGGTCTATTTTCAATCCGAAAACATGATGGAATCAGTATGAACTATGCTACAATACAGTTTTAATTTGACGAAAATCGGACTAATATTAGGGGAGCAGCAGCATTTTAAAGAAGCGCTCAGCCCTTCCTGCATTGATACACTCAGGGCGCGGACGTCTGCGAGAGCACCACTGTTTGCCTCCGCCAACTTAGCTACCTTCTCAGACGAATATCTCGCTTAATATTTGGTCTTTTTTCAATCCGAAAACACCTATGTCCTGATTTGACGAAAATCGGATTAATATAAATGGAGCAGCAGCCGCCGCAAGACAACTGCCTTCTCAGACAAATATCTCGCTTAATATTCGGGTTTTTTTTTAATCCGAAAATACGTATGGAATCAGTATGAGCTATACTGCCATTCAGTCTTTATTTGAGGAAAATCGGACTAATATTAGAGGAGCAGCAACATTTTAAAATATGTACAACCCCCCCCCCCCCTCCCTGCCTACGCTGACGCTGGTAGCATAAAGCCGGCGGGTTACCCGTGAAAGCCGCCGGGTTACCCGTGAAAGCCGCCGGGTTACCCGTGAAAGCCGCCGGGTTACCCGTAGAACCCCTCAACAAGCCGCCAGTGTGAAATTAGGGCCGGATAATTCGCCGGCTTTCACGGGTCACCCGCCGGCTTTCACGGGTCACCCGCCGGCTTTCACGGGTCACCCGCCGGCTTTCACGGGTCACCCGCCGGCTTCCACGGGTATTTTTATTTTTTTTTACACCCGTGAGATTGCTACGGTTGTGCCATGCAAGCATGGCACAACCGGCTACCGGGGCCGGGTTTCGCGGCTTGGCCAAGGGTCCCACGGGTGCTTGCCGGGTATCCACGGGTGGCCGTATTGGGACCGCCGGCTTGGAGCCGGGTAGCGATTTTCGCAACTATTACGTAATACTACGGGTTCACTACGGCACAACCGGCCCGTGTGACAGGGGCTTAAGAATATGGCTCAGCGATATTCAACATTGTTCAAACAGGTGGAAACTGCCCTTTAATATGCATCATTGACATGCGTAACAGTCTCTAATTCAAAGTAGTTTCTGAAATATATATTTATTTGTCTTTGGTGATCCTTATAGGGAAGAGACAACATGACATTTTTCCTGATAGATAAGTACCCAGCTCTCTGGTGATTAAGGTTTATGGTGTCACTTAAAGAACATGTCATGGATTGATTACATGTATCAACATGTGGTAGCTGCAAAAGTCATGGCAAGGATGTAGGTTATCAATAAGTAAGTATATAATGAGGCAATGAGGCATGTCATTATTTATTCTAAAATGCAGTTTAATTTAATTCTTTAGTCTGTATCTATTCTACTCCTCATAATTCATTGTTTTGAATCAATTTTGTATGGATTGGATTTTGCCGTTGATGGACCAATCGTGGTCAATAACTACTACACTTTTAAACTTAAAGGTTAAAGCTTCTTGCCTCATTGACTAGCTTCATAATATTTGTTCGTAGCTTGACGGAATTGACCAGGGATAAGATCAACCAGAAGCAGAACATCAATCCTGAGGAATTTTCGCCTTTGACAAACTCCTTCCTTGAGGTATAGGATGCAAGAACCTACAAGATGAAAAATTAACATTGCAGAACATAAATATATTAAGCAATTAATTAATTATAATAACCTGGCAAATTAGCACACATGCATGTCAGCTATTAGTACATCATAATATCCCAATTGCTGATCGTAATTGTTGATTAGTAAGATAAATATTTAGTCTTATCATTTTCTTTCAATAGCTGATAATCATGTTAGTTTACCACTGTTTACCTAACTTGAAAAGTAAATTGGGATTTTTAAATAATTCCTTGTTGTGATGTTTCATAAAGTGATATAAAGTTTGTTATCACTATAATCTTCTATATATGGGCATTAACAATAACAAACACTATACACTATACTATTGATAGAACTTATCCATAATAAAACTATAATCAGCTGGAGAGAATGTAATCAGTGAATCTTTTTTTTTTAATTACAGTGACAGCAGAAGTTAACTGTTTCTTAAGAACAAAATGACTCTAATAACCCTAACCCCCATACAGAATTTACCCATTCTACAGGTATACCTTTGCTTTTTAAGTCGGAGGCAGAAATAGTAATTGCTGGGGAGGTGGCCTTAACTGTGTCAGTCCTTCACTCCATACACGTAATGTTATCTGTCATAGTATTTTATCTGATTTAACACCTCTGAATGGCTCTGATATCAGGCTTTTACACAGATACATATCAGTTAAACATCTACAATTAACTGACCATAGTGATAATGTAGACAGCAGGAACTAGCCACTTGGACAATGTGTATGACCTCTGCTCCATACCCATATGGACAAGGTCAGCCAGGCATGTGGCAATGATGATGATATTGCAAATCTGTGAAAATAAATAGATATACATAGAACACATCAAATAATATACAGTACAAAATTAACAATACCTAACCTTTACAGAAAATTGGTGCAAAAAGATAGCCATTAATTGATTTGTTTAACTAGAGCAAAGATAAAAGGCTAGCACAATTAAGGCTCAATTGACTTGTTTAACAACAGTACGATAAGATGAAAAAAATTAAAGAATAAAAAACATCACACATACACAAAGTTAACAAAGAAAACACAGAAACCAATGTTCATTCAATCTACCATGCTGCTACAGTAGATACCACACTGAAGTCATTACAATAAAAAGTAGTACAGCCATACCAGTTTGGTAACATTGAGTGGACTTGTAGCTCGAAATGAATGCAGACTGGGTCTTGATGTTAAAAGTGGCAAATAGATGAGTGCCCCCAGCCACAGCAACCCACAGGCACCCCATGCTAATGCTGTGTCTTGGAAACATTCCGTGAAATCTGGGTTGTCTGTGTTGATTGTCACATCAGGGTTCTGAAGAAATCATGATCATGCAATCAGATATATTTACAAAAACATGACACAACCTTATGTAACATGAGATTATAAGGTTTCATTTTAAACTGATACGAATGTTTTAGAAACACGACTAATACAGTGAAACCTTTTCTGAAGATGTTCACCGTCACGACCCCCTTATAATTTATGGATTCTGATTTACACGACCCCCTTATAATTAACACAACAATTTATGGATTCTGATTTAACCATTGGATGTTACCTTAGTGCTAAGAACACTTGTATCTAAGGTCATATAGTGAGGTTAGTCTGTTGAGAAAGATTATTTAGATAAAATTAAACGAGGATATTGTATGCTGAAATGATCACATGGTTTTTTGTTTATTTTGCGTGGATTTATAGTCTCATGCCACTGCCATATACAGTGCTATAAATAGCATACATTCATTCTTGTAGTATAGGTGGAAATGTTCAAAATGTAACTAGGTCATGATAAAAACAAATGGCTGGTGTGTATAAATATATGACATGGTCGAGTAAGCACTGAGATCAATGGAGTCAGTTTACTATTGATTATTCTGTGTATGTGCAAATGACAAAATAGTCTACAGGAGAGCCTAGTTTGGAGCTGTTTGCTTAGCAACACATTATTATGTTTACATAATTTCATAAAACATCCTTGACATGTCAAATGTACAGTTATGAACATGATATCTTACCCAAAAAGCGCTCTCTATGGAAGAATTGCCACACACTGGAGTAAACCACAGTATTCCGGAGGCCATGGTCTTGTGAATGGTATCCGTTTGCCAGGGAGCTTAAATATAGATTTTATCTCATGGCCACTTATCAGGAACGTAATGATTGCGACAGTGCGGTAGAGCCCAACGTATGGATGTCGTCCATCGCAGGGATTCGAAGTCCATGCCAGCTGATATCTCAATGCTGTACATATAGCATGAACCGTTAAATTTACCCTGTGACCTCTATTCAACCAAGGCCATGAAATTTTCAGTTGAAATGCAGAGCTACAATGAGTCCCAACAAATCTAAAAGTTAAATTACTTGAATGTGGATTACAGCTGTTAATATTAAAAACTAAATTCATTTTATTAGTCTAATATACATCATTTGAAATTTACATAGTTGAGCCCACCATGTTCATAGCAGGAAACAAGTATATGATAAGTAATTTGTGTCTAATTATAACAAGGATAGGTACCGGTTTTTAGATTTAAATTTTTACTTGTATTGTTAAACAATCTGTAATTCTGTAAAATATTAAATTGCCCAACCTTTATTGCCCATTTTGAATGAATTTATATATATTTGAATTCAGTTCAATTCAGGAATTTATATTACCTGACTTGCTGATTTATATAACATCCTCTCTGACACACCAGATCTGTAAGCCACTTGACCCAACAAAAAAAGCAGCACCAGACTCCTAATCTTCGCAGATAAAAGCTAATAATCTCATCAAGTGTTACTTGTTTGAACGTTAACAAGCATTATTTAACTTTAATGAAACTGTAAAATATAATTTAATAATGTTAATTTTTTATCATTAATTGAATTAATCATCCTATTAACATGTGGATCTTTTCATAGGCATCTCTTTACCTGTTGACAAAACATAACTGTTACTATGCGTACTCATTCCAAAACTCCAAAACAATATTTTTTATCAGTGAGGATAGATGCTTTATAATGTACACTTTTTTTTCAGTGGAGATGCCATTTCTAGACAACCTATTCCACAGCACACATAACAATTGTAGAAATTGTAAAAGTGAAGCAACGTTTATTTGTGAAATGAATGTACAGTGTCTTGTAACAAAATCTGATTCATGCAATGAAATTTAATTAAAGACAGTGCAATGTGCTCTTATTGTGCAAGTCCAGCATCTTTGCACATTTTGTAGAATTCACTGTCCTTTTTATCCATCAAATTTGAAGGTGTGTCAAATTCTGCTATCCTTCCCATTTTCATGACCATGATCCTGAAATTTTGAAAATACGCATTACTACAATTTTCATATTGTTATATGACTATGCTGTTTTAAGGTTTTTGTGAACAGAGTTATACTGTAACTGTTTGATATAAACCTGTCATAGTCTAGCACAGTGTTAATCCTGTGAGCTATGGTGATGACAGTGCAGTCGTTGAACTGGGTTCTGATAGTTTTCTGGATCAATTCATCCGTCTCCAGATCAACAGCTGCAGTTGCCTCATCCAAGACGAGAACTTTGGTTTTCCTCAAGAGGGCTCTGGCGAGACACACCAGTTGTTTCTGTCCAACACTAAAAAGATTGACGGGAAAACTTTGATGATAGACTGTTTGGCGATTACATTATGCATATGTCATACATGGGCGAGCTGCGATTGTATTTGACAACAAAGTGTTATGATATTAGATATTTAAAAAAAATGTATGCTATTCTGCCATTACTTGCTAAATCACTTTCAATTAACTCAATTTGTTAATTAACAAATAAAATGCTGGATGTGTTTTCCCATATGATAACAAGTCAAATATTGATTAATTTCCTAAACTTTATTTTAGAAAGAGAAAGTATTTTTCTTTGGTACCTCAAATTTGATCCACTCTCAGCACACTCATATTCAAGCTTATCAGGCAATGACATAACAAATGATTTCAGATGAACCAGTCCTAATGCTGTATATATTTCGTCATCAGTTTTATCATTGAAAGGATCCAGGTTGAAACGTAAACTACCAGAGAAAATGACAGGATCCTTGAAAAAATAAAATTAAAAAATATGTAAAAAAAAGCTTTATATTTTGAATAAATGTGCAAAATATGTTGCAAACTAAATTTAATGAACTACATTTGATGAAGACTATTTGAGTTTAAGGATTTATCGTACGCACCTGTGGGATTATTGTCAGTTTAGTTCTGAGGTCATGTAGACCTATTTTACTGGTAACGATGTCATCAATGACAATATTTCCATCCGCTGCTTCAATGATGCGAAATAAGGAGAGGGTCATTGAAGACTTGCCAGCTCCTGTTCGTCCAACAATGCCAATCTACAGAAGATTGAATTGTTTATCATATCAAGCGCATTAATGTTTTTCATGATAGCACCGCAAAGTGCTTGCAACATTAATTGACTGACTTAATGAGTGCACATACCTTTTACTACTATGTGCTACTGCATAGGCCCCTTCTATTTATGACTCAGGCCACGCCCCCTTTTGGCTTAGGCCACGCCCCTTTTGCATACTAATGAGCTAGGCCACGCCCCTTTTGCATACTAATGAGGTACGCCCACCCCCCTATGAATACTAATGAGGTACGCCCACCCCCCCCTATGAATACTAATGAGGTACGCCCACCCCCCCTATGAATACTAATGAGACAGGCCCACCCCCCTCTATGCATACTAATGAGGCAGGCCCACCCCCCTCCATGCATACTAATGAGGCAGGCCCACCCCCTCTATGAATACTAATGAGGTACGCCCACCCCCCCTATGAATACTAATGAGACAGGCCCACCCCCTCTATGAATACTAATGAGGTACGCCCACCCCTCCCCTATGAATACTAATGAGACAGGCCCACCCCCCCTATGAATACTAATGAGACAGGCCCACCCCCTCTATGAATACTAATGAGGTACGCCCACCCCTCCCCTATGAATACTAATGAGACAGGCCCACCCCCCCTATGAATACTAATGAGACAGGCCCACCCCCTCTATGAATACTAATGAGGTACGCCCGCCCCCCTCTATGCATACTAATGAGGTACGCCCACCCCCTCTATGCTCCTATGAATACTAATGAGACAGGCCTATCACAAATTTAATCCAGTGTGTAAATAAACAAATTAATTCTTTAATCCAGTCTGTGTAAAATAAACAAATACAAATTAATTCTTTAATCAAGTCTGTGTAAAATAAACAAATACAAATTAATTCTTTAATCCAGTCTGTGTAAAATAAACAAATGCAAATTAATTCTTTAATCCAGGCTGTGTAAAATAAACAAATTAAGTTTTTAATCCGTTGTGTAAAAATTCCATTAATACTTTAATCCGCTGGGTAAAAATTCCATTAAGTCTTTATTGAGATTATAAACTTCATCTAATCAATGGATAGTAAAATCTGACCAATCAAGGTAGTAAGAAAGCTGACCACCAGGTATATAACAGTCAGGTGAAAAGTAAGTCTAAAAATGATCAGTCTACTAGTTCTCATCAACATGGCCCTCAACCCAACATGTAAACTTTGTCATGCCTCTTCTCCAAAGTTTGCATACTCATGCTGCTACACAAAAACATTCAAACTTACATGTTACGACTGTATCAAAACATGTATTACCAGGCAAATTACTCATGCAGTTTTTTTACAATATGAAAACGTAGAGGAGCAGGTACATTGCATGTTCTGCAGGTCAACACAATTCGACATACTCAGAACAAAACGACGAATCAGAGTTGCTGTACACTGGGATAGGACCTTCAGATACAGACAGACTTTTAAAAAATATACACTTGCAAAGTTCGTAGATATCCCCCTGACCACAACAATTGCAAGAATTGCAAAGTTTGCACTGGATGAAGAAGTTCACAAGATAGAACAGGAGCACGATAGACAAAGACAATACCTTGTAAATAGTATTTTTAGGCCCTTGTTAACCATGTTTATGCAAGGAAAATGAGATTTTAATAAAACTTCTCCTATACCCATGAAGTTGTTTTGGTTCATATAAAAAAGTACAACTTTAATACAGTCAAAAGTTTATTATTAGGAAAAAAATAAAATTACAAAATTACAAAATAAAAAAGTACAGCGTAAATACAGTCAAAAGTTTATTATTAAGAAAAAAATAAATTACAAAATTACAAAATAAAAAAGTACAGTCTAAATACAGTCAAAAGTTTATTATTAAGAAAAATAAAATTACCAAATTGAAAAAAAAAAGCAAATATAAAAATTGGAGACAGTCCTCATCTGAAATAGAATAAATGTTTTTTATATTAGTATATTGATAGATGTTGTTATTAACCTAGTAATACAAATCTTTACGATATAAATGATTAAAATACTAACCATTGTCAGTAATACTGTCTTATCTTCTCCCTAGCAACTTGGGCAGCTTTCCGTTGTGACCTACGTCTAGGTTCTGGAACAAAGAGAGGGGGGCCTAAAAATATATTTTGACAACTATTTTAAAAATAAATTAATTTAAGATATTTAACAAATACAAAGAAATGCAGGAAGGGTTATACGCACCATCACTGCTAGCGTGGCTACTCGCATCAGACAAGTCCTCAAAGCCCGCCACTGCATTGAACAGAACTGTAAAAATAAATATGACATTTTTCTGATATATACCATACTAGTTTATCTAAATTAACTATGTAGTAATGTACTTAACCCCTAAGAAGGTATATTTCTTTGACTAAAGATATCTCTTGATGTTTTTTAGAGTTACATATTTAACACCAGGGGTTCACAAGGCGACTAAAGCGCCCCCTTGTGTAAATTTCTAGTATCACGGCTTTAATGCTATAGCGTATTGTATAGTTAAACCGTAGTTTGTCATACTGTGTAGATATTATATATGTTAATTACAAACTCTCAATCAATCGTTACCTTCATCATCTGATTCATCCATGAGAGGTATGGCAGGCGCAGGTCGTCCTCCCAAGATGTCCATGTCATTAAGACGGAGGAATCTCTCATCATCATCAGCATCCTCCAGCATCTCAATATCAGCGAACGGCTCAGCAGCTCTCTGAACCAGTTCAGCCCTCCTCGCACGTCTCAAGACAACTGAAATGAAAACAAAACTCGGCTAAAATTTTGTAATTTAACCTAAAAAATAGTAAATGGTATGCACATTATCTGGCGGTTTTGAAATTGTAGGCTTAATTTAAATACATTATCTTAAAGTTATGATTAGTCGTAAATATGTAAAAATTATTATGGCTCACCCTTTATACACAAGACAATCGCGACCATCATGATCAGTGTTGAACAAATCGTCAAAGGCATGACAATCTTCAAGAAACTTGAAGTTCTTCCCATCACCATGGTTGTTGTCCAGTCAGGGGTTAAAGTTGTCAGTTCAGGTCTCGTAGACACAAAGTCTGTATCAGCAGTTGTCATCCCGGATCCAAAAATGACTACCCTTCCAGACCTGAAGATAACCTTGACACTAGCATCACGGCCTTTCAACTGCTCCATGACCTCGTCTTCTGAGCGTGTATAGAACCTATGACCAAGAAGTATTTATTAAAAAAGAATTTTTTTTAAATTTTCCTTAATGTTATACTCATTGACACTCATAAGGAGCTATTTATGAATGAATCGCCTGATAACAAAGAACTGGCTAATTAATAATACTAAAGTGCGTACAATAGGTTAACTACTATCTGATCATCTTGAAAAGTATATACATGTTCAACCAAATACTATTTTTAGAACAAATGTGTAGTACACATAATCCACGCCAGACGGCTGATAACCCCGCCGTCTAGTGTAAAATAGCGGTATCAATGTTTTAATTAAATTATATAAAACAATCAGAAAGCTCAATTAAACTTATTCTAATAGCAGGTAACAAGCTATCAACGAGTGACTTTTTTAGTACGAGTGTATATACATATATATATATATATATATTCAAAAGGTTGAAACAGCCAAAATAAAAGGTTTAATATATATAGGTATTATGAATAACTTTACTCACCGGATTTCTTGAACATCATCCAGAGAGATGTATCTTAAATCTGCTACATCCGAATCATCACAGATCAAGACACCATTCTCCTCATTCTGACAACCAAGTACCACAGACAGTACAAACAATCTCATCAATGACGACATGGCCATTGCGAAAAATCAATTAGTCGTGGTAAAAAAGAATTAGCGAAAATCGTAGATGTAGTCGTTGTAAAATCAGCAGGAATAATGATTTACTATGTCATTGCACAGTATAAATACTATTTTAGTGGTATATTAATGTCAAATGATGCAATGTCGCTTGTTCGACTGTTTCTTTACAATCATTCAGTGTATTTAGACATTGGTACATGCTGCTATACCAACATTTCTGGTATGTCAATGGCAACGCTTAGCCTAAGAAACCTTGATAATACCAAACGAGGGTTTACCCCCACTCCCCCCACACATCAAGCAATAACCGACTAAGGGGGTTAAAAGAATTGTATTAAGTTAATTTAGTTAAACACGGCTTATGGTGTAAAAAGACTAGCACTTTTTACTAATAACTATTAACCCCAGAAAATACATTTTTTCTACTTGAAAAGATGTACACAAATCTGATCATAAGATAAATAACTAAAACGATGTGAAATGGTTAAGAGGACTTCCTAATTGGCAGGTCAATAAGAAAAGAACACATCCCCGCCCTCGCCGAAATTAATCCTCTAGTCTAAATTGTTTTTTCATGTGATTAGCCCTAAAAGAAGTCTTGGGGGGAGGGGGAGGGGGGCTGGCCATGTGTCTGTCATGTTTGTGCATCAGCTATATAGAACTAAGTTAGTTGTAAATAATGCATGAATAACTGACCTAAAAACAGTCAATAACAACCAATAACCGTCTTTTTAATATTAGAAGATAATTTCAGTCTACATGCTAAATGGCTTTTTCTTAGCAATCTAAAAAACCTACTGGATGCCCTTTTTTTGGTCTTATTAAGGTTATTAAGTCTATTTTTACCGGTTTTTTTACTTAAATCAACCAATATTACAGAGGCTATATTAACATACACAAGTTAAAAAGTGGTAAGACTACACGCCGCCTCACGGTAAATTTTTTAAAGTTATTTTTAGCTACCCTCCCCCGTCGACATTAACGCTAGGGGGCGTCTGCGTGTGCAGCCCCCACATCCATCAATGAGACTAGCGATTATCTATACTGTAATTTAAAGACCCGGGTTCGAAACTCTATTTCATCGAACTCAATTTGTTTTAATGTAAATTGGGTGTATATTATGGTTTTTCATTACCACAGTAGGAGGTAGTGACACTCTGTTTTGGAGGGAGGGGGAGGGTCTTTTTTGTCAATACAATATGTGTACAAGGTCTGCTCTCTTTGGAGGATATGGTGGCCTTGAAAAAGGCCAAATTGTTATTGGATTTTGACTACTGCAGTCTGTTACCAATATAAGGATAACAAGGATAGCAACTGATTATGAGACGATTTTTCAAACATATCCTGAGATGATCTGTAACTTGGCCAGGTCTTTCACTCCATCCAACAGGGTTAGGCAGTCTTGTCATCCATACTCGCTTCCGCTTCTCCTCACTTTTCAGTACTCTTGTCCCCATCATAGCCATGTTAACAAGATCCTCCAGTTCCTTCTTACTATAGGCCTTGAAAAACTGGCTGGATTTTGGTCCAACAACTTCAGCCCCCCTGAAATGCTTCAGAGCATGGCGGAACGTCTGATCATTAAAGTAGTAAGACATTTTTACTTCTTTGAATAATTCAGAGTAACAGTGTTATGCATTTTAACCAGTCTGGTTATTTTGCTTAAGGATTATCTACAGGGAACCGTGATTGGTTTAAAGATAGGATACTCTGCTACAAGGGGGGTTAGGAGGGTGTATTCACACCTACATGTGATGCTCTATGTATGGTCAGTATTTTCATGGTTGAGAGACTATGCATCATCTGCAGCTGGAAAGGATTTTGGCTGGCCTGATCATTCATGCAAAGATCACTAGACACCAAGCATCAATATGGCTGTTTGCATTATCTGCACAGAGAATGAGGCATCTTACCAACTTCAATGCTGCTACACTACTACTGCTGAGATGAAGATATGCAAGAAATGTCTTCAGACACTTGCCATACAAACAGCCACAGTAGACTATCAGAAGGGTCCTGCTCATGATCTTGCAGAGAAAATTGATCCAGAATTAACATGTCCTTTCTGTAGAGGTCATTATGGGTCAGTCATTGATAGCAATCTTACACAGTTTGATATCAGAGACTTTGTTGATACTTTTCAGCTGCTTAAAACATCAAGATTTTTGAGGTTTGCCTACGAAGAAAAAGCACAGTCATTGAACCGCACCATAAAAACTCAGGAATCAAAGATATCGTCTTACAAAAAGATGATTGACGAGCAGACAAGACTACTACTGAAAGTACGATCAGAACTCAAAAAGAGCCAACTGAGGGAAAAAGAAGACCGGCGACGACTCATGAACCAGGTCCTAGTACCCTTTGCAGACTTCCTCAATATACCAATAGCCCAGGGGTCAAGAAATACGACCTCCATCGCCCCCCTTACACCCCCCTCAACAAGACCCCCAACACCCCTGCCAATGGTGGAAGCCTCTACCATTGATCTGACTGAGTAATAAATAATAAAAAAGATGAAAAAACTTTGATAAAAAGAAACAAAAAATAAATAAAAAAAACCCCTCCTCAAACATAGCGTATCTTGTACACCCATGTATTCGGTACATGAAAAAACTGCTCTTTAAGAAATGAAAAAGTAGCAGTGAGATTCGAACACTTGATGACGGCGTGGCAGGCGAGTGAAAACGCACAAGACTACAGACCAGATAGAAGGTTGGTGATTTAGTTATGAATATATATTAGAGCTAGAATAGTACACAAAACCCAGAGAGATGGCGTGACGGTGTAACTATGATGCCCCTAGTGTTAATGTCATCGGTAGGGGTAGCTAAAAATAGACTTAGAAGTTGTTGAGAGAAGAAATAGTACACCAAAAATCAGAGAGATGGCGTGACGACGTAACTATGACGCCCCCTAGTGTTAATGTTGACGAGGGAAGGAAGCTAAAAATAGACTTAGAAGTTGTCGCTTGATCGGACATGTCAGTGTCTAGTGGTACTGTATGGGTAAAAGCTAACTATATAAATAATGTCAGCGCAAGAGTTACTAATTCTAACTAGAGAACAATATACCAGTAATGAATAATCACGCCTCGTACTGCCGCAGTAGCAGTATGGGTACATAGCTCTCCATCGGCAGGGGTGGTACAGGTGGTAGGGCACCCGCCTATTATGTATGAGGTAGCGGGTTCAAATCTTGCTTCCAAAACAAAAATTATGATTTAATTTTTATTCACAAAGTACTTTTATTTACATAAAACTTTTTTGTTTTACACAAAACTTATTTGTTTCATTCCGTTTTTGTAATTTTTTTAACTTTTTTATTATTATTTTAATTTTAATAAAAAAATTTTACTGTTAAAAACTTTTTATCTTTTCTAAAAAAACTTTGCTTCACACATTTTTTGTAATTTTTATCCAACTTTTTATTATTTTAATTTTAATCAAAAACTTTTACTGTAAAATTTTTTTTTAAAAATTTATTTGTTTCACACCATTTTTGTAATTTTTTATCCAACTTTTTTATTATTTTAATTTTAATCAAAAACTTTTACTGCTAAAAATTTTTTTTAAAAACTTATTTGTTTCACACCATTTTTGTAATTTTTTATCCAACTTTTTTATTATTTTAATTTTAATCAAAAAATTTTACTGATAAAGCATACGTATACACACATTTACACAAAGTTGTTGAAGTTTTTTTTTTAAAGTTTTATTTGAATTTTTTTAAAGTTTTTTCTGTTGGTACTTTTTTACAAAAACATTAATTGAAATATAGAGGGGCATACAAGTGCATAATATCAACCAGTTCAAAAAATTCAGCTTTGTTCAAAGGACAACCTTTCTTTGTAGGGACAAAGTCTTGGTGAGGCGAAGGCTTCCAGAACAGTCTTATGTCTACAGTGTTGAATTTTGTAGTTTGTAGACGAATACTTTCTGTGATATTAAACATTCCCTCTTGGCGATTTGTAAGGGCATTGAGAACTTCTGGTATCAGGTACAGCAGAGTTTTACCCTCTTCTACAGACATGTGTACTCCTTTTCTGGTTGGGCAATCATTTTCATCATACAAGCGGAGGTGAAGAAGTTTTCTTCCTTGATACTGCTTAAGAGTCATTCTACGGCCCCTTTTACCTAGGATCTCTTCAAAAAATACTATGTCTTGGTTTGTGGTAGTCATGATGGGATCTTCAGAGGCTGGAGGGTGATTATGATTCTTGATCAGCAAGCCTCTGCTTTTATTGCCTGAGAGACTAGGCCGCTCGATTTTCATTGGATGGCCAAGACACTTCTGTCATGGTCTGTTAGTTTGGTAGGATAGTTTTTCTTGTCTTCTGATTGGTCAGTCTTTTGTTCATGATCCTGACTGGCTAGTATTACCATCCTCTGATTGGTAGTCATTTTCCTGGCACTGGTTGGCCAGTTCCATGAACTGACCTTTGTTTTTTCTATTACTAAGTAGAATGTGGCATGTGTTTGATTGTACAAGGGATTCTGTTAAGCCTGATGTTTATACTAAGTAGATTGAAACTCGTTTGGACAAATGCTGTCACAGTAGATAAACTATTTTAAGACTGTTTTGACTGTAACAGCTTTAGGTAACTTCATAGGATGTTTATTTTGCAAGTTAACTGCAAGAGGATGGTAGTAAATACACTGATGATTGCTCAGTCCTCACTTGTGATTGGTATGGTAAGTACTATTAGAAGTTCTTCAACCTGTCTTATGACGACCCACTAGGGTATAACCCTTTAAGATTAATGTGAGTTTCATGACAGTGTGAATAAGACAAGTTTCTTTATCAATGAGTCAGCCATTTTGTCATTTTTTTTTGGACTGGTATTCCTGGAGGGTATCGAGCTACAAGAGATAATGGAGTGTTGATAGCCTTTAAGGCTATATGAAACTGTGGCCATCCTGTCGGCTTTATAACCGTACCAGAAACAGCAGTCCTTAGTAGGTCTATAATATTCGAGCCTTGTATCAATGTACCATCAATACTGACATCTCCAGTTTTTGATGACCATGTTATCTTCGGGTTATGTCTCTTGATGTAATTGAGGAGTCGTGTTGCTTTCCCTCTTGTTGACTTTGGAAAGGCCTCAGTGACAAAGTTCTCCTGCTCTTCTTCTTCTTCTTCTCGTGGTTCAACCAGCACTGGCTGATGTTCATGCTGGATGTTTTGTTGATCATTCTGCTGTACTTTTGGCAATGCATGCTGAGACTGTGTTGACTTGAGTTTATGGTATGTTGATGCAGGGATGATAAAATGTTTCATTATTCTAAAAGTTCAAGTTGTGGTAGTACAGCCTTAATAAGTCGGGGCCAAACCTTTTTTAATTGTAGACAGTGCTTCTTTCTTCTTCCTTTCTCTTTGCTGTCGGCAAAGTTAATGAGCTTGTTTTCATAGCGTCTCAGTTCTTTAATGCCTTGATTAGTGAGGACTAGCCCCCCCTCAAGAACGTTACGGACTATCTGTCTAAGGACCTCCATCTGGTCTTTATTGATAGTTTTGAGTAAAGCATCTCTTTGCCTGTCGTCTGTCTCTGACAAGAATCTGATAAACGGTATATTTTTCTTGACTACTAACGATGCAGGCATCTTGGTAAATGACATAGCGGCTTATCTACAGTGCTTTATAAACGGTAGTAGGACTTGTATCATCAGGAAATATATTAGATCTCAATCTAAGGTTATCGGCAGTATTATTATGTAGATCTATTATGAAATAAGTATAAGGTACAGGAGTTGCTGCTAAGTAAGCATCAAGGAATCTCTTGTAGCCTAACTGTCTGCCTAGAGTTTGGATTTGCTGTTTATCACGATTGTTTGCCATGACTACAAAAACTTGGGTATTTAAAGTTAAGGTTCGTGAATGTTTGGACTTTGGGAATAGGTTGTGTGTTAGGAGAATAACTGAGCAATTGTTGTGATGCATGCCGATAGTGAAAAGTTTCAAAATGTTGTCAGCGTTCATTGATTCATTCATTAAATCATCCAAAACAATAGTCTTGTGCTCTGTAGTGGATGCTTGGAATGTTTCAAGCTCTTCTTCATTTGGTAGTCCATAATGGAAGGATATGTTATCCATCTCAGTCTCCATTTTAGTGAACATTGACTGCCAGGTACTATTGTAACAGTAAAGTATCTTTTCAGGAGGTCTGTGAAACATGGCATGTTTAAATAATTGGTATACAAATGTAGATTTACCCCCCTGTGTTGGTGAGGCTATAATCATGTTGCACGGAGAGGGTATCAGAACAAGAACCTTGTCTTCAGACATAGTCTTCCAACTCTCCGGTATGTCATCATTCTCGCGAGTATGAGATACATCTATAATACTCGGTCTTTCCATTGTAAATGACATGAGTCAGCTCGGGTGGCTCTATTTAAGAGTTACGTTCCGTGTCCCTGTAATCTCCATTAGACATGGTGTTTCGGCGTGGACTAATAAGCAAACGGCTTCTGTTAAAGGTTGTTTGAAATGGATAGACAGTCTGACATGACCGTGATCAGGCTCATAGGTACAGTCATATGATGGTTTAATATTAAATGCATACATTGTACAACTGTGGACATAGTCGAAGAGTGTGATATCATTACCAAAATCATTCCCCAGCTCTCTGAAGGTCTCGTACAGACTAAGATAACAGGGGGCTACCCCCGTACCTTGTTTTGAATCAAAGGATGGTGTGTAAGATGCAATTGTGTTATTATTGACAGACAGACTGATTCGTGTAAGACCAAAATTAGTGAGGATGTACGGGTTTTTTTTCTTATGGCCGTTATAGTTTTCAGACGATACAAAGGTGATTAAAATTCTTGACGGGAGTTGATTTGGGAAGATGTTATCAAATGTTCCTGATGTGAAGCCCATTGGTAAGTTATCTACCCTGATCTCCCTTCTTGTGTATGGAAAGAGTGCAGGCTTATTTTCCATTTTTTTAGCAATTGCATATTGGACAGGTGGATAAAGTTCAACCATTCTAGCCTTAAATATGACATCCTCTAGGTGTATTTTATAGGATCCAGTAGGTTCCAGGTTCAGTAAGAAAAATTCTTGTGAAGTTCTGTCTAATTTGATTGTGAGACGAAGGTTATTAGGTAAAAACCTTTTCTGCATGAATATATCCTCATAAAGAGGACCTTGAAGTTCAACAGAGTTTGATTTTTCAAACATCTTTTGTCTTTTATTAGCTCCAACATTACCGGTAATTTGATCAGCATCATCAGAATCATCCTTAAAGTATCCTTGTGCCTGTAGTTGTGACTCTTTTGCTCCTTTCTGGTATGCTAACAGTGTGCTAAACATAGCCTTGTAAGGATAGTCTTTGTTTGAAGTTGTAATCTCTTTACCTTCAATGTATACAGATATTTTTTCAAATAAACTGTGTAGGACATTGTTTACAGGTGCTACCTTCTTATCAGCCATAATCGCCGTATTGTCCTTCTTTAAAATCTTCATTTTAACATAGAGTTGACTATTATAAAGGTCAAGAAAGTGCTTCTGTTCTGTAATATCAAAGATTATAGGGGCATCATCTGACAGCTGTGTAACGGGTCTATATTCCATAGTGTATTCTCTCTCAACCATCTTCTGTACTACTGGTGGTGAGAACAGGTCCAGTTGAGGGAGACTAGCGTTTCTTGCTTCCATTGTTAAAGACTGTGTGACGACGTTTACTCGGTGCCTTCTTGATTGTGTATGACTTTTTTTGATTTGCTATTTTCTTATATACCTTGCGCCGTTTGGCTGGTGGTTTCTTGGCTGGCGACCTTTTACGTTTACTGTTCATTTTCTTGGTAGCTCTGCTATTAGTCAATACCATCTCCTCTTTGACCTGGTCAATGGTTTTCTGAATGTCTGATGTCAACTCAACCTTGACGGACTGTGGACCTCTCTTTGTAGAAGTATCTTCGATAATGTATTGAGGATTGTTTGTTCCTGAATATCGTCTCAACCCATCGGTTATAAAAGGTGTGGACCTGTCTTGTTGTGTAGAGTAATAAGTGTCCATGGTCGTGGTGTTAAAACAAATGATCAAGAGTCATGATGTTCTATGGCTTATATAGGAAATGGAGGGTGACGTATGTAACCCCCCTTGTATTGAGTTGTAGACTTTCCTCAGTCTTAGCCGAAAGATGATAGATCTGAATACAGTCTATAAAGTTTTGAGATACCGGTATGTAATAGGGGTAAGGAATACTAACTTGATCTGAGGGTATAAGTCGTAATATGCTATACTGCTTTTCTCCTACAATACTCGACATGCAGACATCGCTACAGACATAGACATCTTCCGAAATTGGTGATTTGTATTGGACAAGTGCAACTTTCCAGCCTTCCTTAAGTAAAAGAGGCCTGTTCAGCTTTACTTTAAAATTACTTGCAGTGTTATTTAAAAAATGAATCTTGCCGTGTTGGCTTTTGATGGTGATGTAGAAATCATTCATAGTTATGTATTTGATCAATGTCAACCCAAGAGTTAAACTTTGCTGGGTAACCGAGCCAGCTAACTAATCCCTGACGTTCCCCGTCTTTAATGCGGCGTCTCAAAATCTTCTCAACCTTATATACTTCATCATCATCAACATTGGCCTCTTGTAACTCCTGTTCATAGAAACTACCTCCTATGGTATCAAGTTGTAAATCAACCAAGCGGTATCGAGGAGGGTGAGATGATATTCTCTTGTCTATGAGAAATATTTCCTCTGTCCATTTCTGATCAAACCCTCGCTGGAATGGTCTACGGCTGAAGGGGATTCTGACTTTATCCCCAATTTCATATCTAAATACGACTGTCGTCTGCTCTCTCTTTAATTCTACTGGTAGGTATAATTTTTCGTAGAGTTCTTGTTGATTCTCAAGTGTTACTTGTGCAGGAGACATACCAATGCTGGAGTGACGAGTGTTATTGTAACCTCTTACAATATCCTGGAGATCATCTATATACCGATGAGATTGATGTTTTGTAAAAAACCTGTAGATCCTGCCTTTCAAAGTTCTAATGACTCTCTCAGCATAATTTGCATGATAAACGTTGTATGTTATAATATGGTTAATATTCTTTGACTTAAAATACTCTTGTACTACTTTTGCCTTGTACTCAGAACCTTGGTCGGTTCTTATACTTCTTACTGATGGCTCTATGTCGTTAAATACTTTTTCCAAGACTTGTGCCATCTCTACCCCTTTTTTGGTCTTCATAGGTTGTACTCGTAAATATCTACTAAATAGATCTATAAATATAGCTAAAAATCTAATACCGTTATTTTTCTTGCTAAATTTTTGCATATCCATTAAATCAGAATCAATTATTTCATTAATTTCTCCTACTATGATTGGCTCTCTTTTAAATTTCTCAATAGGATGCTTGTGTATAGAGTAGGTGTACTGTCTTGCAAGCCATTCCTTTATATCTTTGTACTTTAATTTGTGAGGGTTTCCATCTCCTTGTATGCTCTGCCAAAACTTTACTACTCCTGTGTAACTACCAGCTTTACTTGTGCTGTAATACATAGTCTTTAAATATTCATCCATTGTTCAGTAGAATTCTACGTTCTTTTATTGTGGGGTTCGGGAGGAGAAACCCTATACTTGAACTTAACAATCCTACCCAGAGCTCGCTCAGGGGATGACTGATTGATAGGTTTATTATACATGTTATTATAACTATATATAATATGACTATCTGACTGAAGAAGACAACTTCATTTTTTGGTACCCTAAACCCCAAAACCTGCCAGCTCTCATTAATGCTCCCTTCAGTCTCCATCATAAAAGTGAGTGCTTGGTACTTGTCACCTCTTTATTTATAGCATCTCACACACACTCGCAATGAATACACTACATGAACACAATTTTTTAGTCTTTACAAAATATTTACATGCTTTACAGTAAATAATATATACTCAGCAAATTTAATAACCGTAAGGCAAGGTATCATAAGTGTCCAGTAAAATTCTCTTAGTGTATACTAGGTTGACCGTTTTGTAAGTAGTTCTGTTGAAGACTTGACCATGAACTTTATCCCTGACAAACATGGTATATGGAGGGAGCCTAATGGATATGTCTTTCGTGACAACTTCTCGGATGTTGGCAAAAGTAACATACTTTTTATTGGTAGGCGTCATTATGATGCCCTTAAATTTGATTTCTTCTTTCCCGTCATTCATCTGGTAGCTGTATGATTTTGGACCGGAAGAGATAAATTTAGTGATCCATCGCCCCGGGGGTAGCTCGTCAGTAAGTTGTCCTAGAAAGTCTCCTAGGAGGGGCATAGGTTGATTGGGCCTAGCCGTAAATATGACAGAGTCTGTATCCATGTACAATACCCTCTCTCCCAGGAAATCGATGAGTTCATAAAGTTTTAGTCGTGCCCAGCAAGTAGTAAATGTTGCAATGACATCATTTGTTTTGAGGTTGTCGGGTTCAAAGGTTGTTCTACTCTTTAGTTCAACCAATAAACAGTCTTCATTGATCATGTTGATCATCAGTATTTCAACAGTAGGATCATTTGCGAGTTGTTTGAACTTGACGGGGTCTGTAATGTACTGACTCTTTGTCTGATTCGGTTTCTCTCCAAATTTACCCCAAAAACTATTGAGAGCTAGCTTTGCAACAGTTCTGAGTCCTGGGTTATGTTTGATGTTGTCCTTTCTGAGGGTGATGCCTTCTGCTTCTTGGTATTGCTGTATGTACCTCTCTTGATCTGCAGTAGTTTGTATCCATGAGGGGTTACCTGATGCCTCTTGTTTGATTCGGAGGAATGTGTCAACATACTGCCTAAAAAGACTGTCCGAGGATTCTCTCCAATGGTAGACTTCGTATATTTTGAGGATGGTGTATCCTTTCTCCAAAGCTTTTAAGATTTCAGGAGTACAATATGTCCCTGTTATGGCTCTGCCTTCAGGACTGCATTGACATGGTACATTGCTTTCTTTTTCAGAACATGTACGACATAGTGGGAATTTTAGTCTTCCTCCTGATCTATGAGGGAGGACTGGATGATATAGACCTCTTGGAGGTAGAGTCTTTATTTTGGCAATTCCAAAGTATGACTTCATGGTGTAGTCAAACTGGGTTGTAATGATCTCTGGATGCCCTACTGGTAATCGTTTGTACTTGTTGACATAGGGATAGAGGCTTGTATAGTCGTAATAATGTATCTTTTCATCCTCAACAGCCTCATAGTGAAGTTTCATGGCATTTACCCTTCCTCCAAAGAAAGAATCTCGAATTTGAAGACGTGTTGGTATATCCAGACTGGAAAGAAACTGTCTCATCTCAGGGTCTTGTTTAATTTGCTCGTCAAACTGGCATTCCCATATCGTTATGACTTGATGCGTATTGCTTTTCAGGAGTTCTTCTCTCTCTACGGTTCTTTTGTATAGATCGTCCATTGTGTGTTTATTGTGGTTGTCTCTAACTTGTCTGTCTGGATAACATTTGGGGCATCCGTGCCAGCGACATCCATAAAACTCATACAATACCCCATTGGTATCAGCCCCGTCTATCCTGTAGTTCCCCATTGAAAGCTCTCCTATGTTACGTGCATGTTGAATGAAGATCTTGTTGTAATGACTGAGGTATTCGAGCCATTGAATTGACTTGTAACTGTGATTGTCTCGTGCTGTATAGCCTTGTGGAGGTATGTGAGCAATATCTGACTTGAGAAAGGTTTTTTCCTGGATTTCTCCGGATGGTACTGGTTGGTTGTTACTATAAAACTGTCCTCCTGTCTTCTTCATAGGTGTAGCTATTTTGTCTTGTAGAATAGTCTGGTAGTATTCAGTGAGGAAGTTCTGTCTAAATATCTGCATGCAGGTGGAAGCAATGGTGACTTGGGAGAAAGCATCAACATCTTGAGTACCATCCTCAACCTCTATACTAGTAACTTCTTTGATCAGCTGGCGAAACTTCAGGCATGCATCTCTTAAAATCAGGACATCAGTTCTGCAGTACTCCTCCATATCTTTGTGCATGTCATAGGGACCTTGTCTACAGTTGTGCCAATCTTGATCTATTTCCTTACTGTAAAACTCAATTGGTGGAGGTCTGTCAAAATACTGTTGTTGAAAGTGGGCCCTTGTGTTGAAAAGATAGGGGAAGTCTCCTTTCTTCAGAGATGATGACAATCCTAGCGTCTTGGGGAGTTTCTTCAGTGCCATGGGTAGGAAGTTGAAGGAGTCTATGAATTTCATGTTGAGCTGTTTGACATGCATGTACATAATCTTTGTTCCGTTCTTGGTTAAAGTTGGCTGCATACTGTTTTCCAGTAGATATCCCAGGAGAAATATGTAATCATATCCTCTTCCATTGTGGGCTATACAGATGGTCTCTTTGTGACCCTCATTGAATAGCCATTTACCAAAAGTTTTGACAGTGTTATCCCCCTTGAAGATTACCTCTTTCTTGTAGCATTGTTGGCATGTCTGTGTCTTGTCATGAGATAGGCATTTGATACTGCATGATTTACAGTGTGTCATCTCTGTACTACAGTTGTTGCATATACTTTCTGCTACAACAAAGTTTGGTATGTGCTGCTGAAGACCGCAGTACCAGGTATTGCATTTCTGACATCTTCTGCAGGCTGAACAAGTGAACTCATCGGTGCAGGTTTGACATCCTTCTTTCCTTGTTCGAGGTGTATATCCATCTTTGCATTGGTACATGGTGTCTTGTGTAGCTTCAAAGTCAAAGAATATGAATTTCCCCTTATTACTCTTGGGTGGTGCTGATCTCATGTAGCAAAGGTGTTGTCCTACAACATATTCTTGACAACATTGACATTGCCATTCTTGACAAGTATGATCTTGAGATGATCTGGTGAGGGTGTCTATTAATTTCTTACAGTTCGGACATTGAAAGTGTTGCTGACATGGGGAAGGCTTTTCTTCCCCTTTCTTGGGGCCTGTTTTGTAGACAGATACCTGTTTGTGATCATTGTAGCATTCTGAACTGCGGCATGTCTTGTTACAATCTTTACAGATAACTTTCTCTTCCCAGGTACAGTTCTTTCTGAGACATACGTAACATTTCTTTTGACAGAAATGTGTTGCTCCTTTCCTATGGAATTTGAGACATTCAGTGCAGATGATCTTACTTTTGAATAGTCCTACTATTGAGGTGATGGCATGAAAATGTTGACCGTCCTTGTAAAGGAATATCTTCTCATCTCTAGGGAGAACCCCTGCATAGGTGACATTGTTACCAGTGTCTTTGTCGAAGACAATTATCTGGACCTTGAGATGTTTTTCAAATTTGTAAAATTCCCTGATCTCAATCTGCCTGTCAGACGGTAAACCGACATCCTTTAACAAGCAAAGAGCTCGTCCTCGTTGACTGTTAATACCTGTTCTATGTGCTGTCTTGTGATCTCTTAGTTTATGGTAGGAGGGGTCTTGATGAAGCTTTGCCATACATACGACAATGGCTCTTGCAGAACATGTAACGTCATTAGGTAATTCAGGGATGTAGACCATGGATTTCTTGTGTAAAATAGAGTTGTTCTTGTCCTCAATATCTGTATTTGTGATGGACTTTGCATTAGTATCTCTTGTAGAGATCTGCTCTGGTGCGTGGTGGCTATTGCAGACGTGTTTATGGCTTTTTTGATGACTGACAAAGCATTTCTTGCAGATTTCATTTGGATGTAACATCCCTTCTATGTTGATGACGGCATGAACCCCCTCTTCATTCTGGTAGAGGAATATTGTGGAGCTTCTAGGTACTCCTCCATATAGTACAGTTTTGTGCTGATCTATGAGAATAATTTGGATGTTGAGATGATTTTCAATTTTGCAGAAGTCTTGTATCTTTACTTCTTCCGTTGAATGTAGTTGAACATTTTCAAGCAGTTCTAGAGCTCTCCCCATTTGAGAGTTTGGTCCGGGTCTGTCCGCTCTGTCAGTTCTTATAAGTGCTTGGAAGTTTGGATCGTTGTGTAGTTTAGCAGTGCAGATGATGATGGCCCTAGTCGTTCTTGTTGAGTCATTTGGTAGAGCTATGCTCTTTACAAGATGCTGTGATCCTCTCCCTCCTCCTCGGTCGTTTTGAAGAATACCAAAATCGACTTGGAATGAGTTGTCTATGCTGAGACTTTCATCGGACTGTAGAACTTTTTCAATTCTGTTCATGATGGTTTGTCCTGTGATAAGATGCTGAGGTCTCATGTGGATTATGATGTCCTGCTTAAGATCATTGTGCTGGATAATAACTCGTGCTCTGTCTTGAGGTCCATGATGTTCGGCAGCCTTGTCAATGACTCCTTGGAACATGTCTTCTAGATCTTGATGAACATCTACCAACCTTTGACCAAGATAACTTTGATCAAAGGTGGCTCTGAATGATCTTTCTTCATATCCATAACGTCCTGCAATTCTATGGTGAACT
Source organism: Alitta virens (assembly GCA_932294295.1). Classification (NCBI taxonomy): domain Eukaryota; kingdom Metazoa; phylum Annelida; class Polychaeta; order Phyllodocida; family Nereididae; genus Alitta; species Alitta virens. Next base: position 15,480,732 of record OW028573.1, on the reverse strand, counting down.
TGGTTAATATGGTATGGTTGAGGTTTTGCTCTCTTGTCTTGTGAAGGTTCTTGTGATACTTGTCGCTTATTCATATTCTCAGCTGTGGAAGTTATGATACTTGGCCAGTTCATCCCAGGCTTTATAGTCAGAGAGATTATGCTGTTCAGCCCTTGTTGGGTACTGATTGGTTGAAATTTATAATCCTAAATTATGTTGACCCCTGTGATCAAGGCTTAGGGGCTAAGTAGTTAGTTATAGTTTAAAGGATTAATGGATTATTTACACATGGGTTAAAGACTTAATGGAATTTTTACACAACGGATTAAAGAATTAATGATGTTATTTACACAATGGATTAAAAACTTAATTTGTTTATTTTACACAGACTGGATTAAAGAATTAATTTGTTTATTTACACATTGGATTAAATTTGTGATAGGCCTGTCTCATTAGTATTCATAGGAGCATAGAGGGTGTGGGCCTGTCTCATTAGTATTCATAGGGGGGGTGGGCGTACCTCATTAGTATTCATAGAGGGGGTGGGCCAGCCTCATTAGTATGCATAGAGGGGGGTGGGCCTGCCTCATTAGTATGCATAGAGGGGGGTGGGCCTGTCTCATTAGTATTCATAGGGGGGGGTGGGCGTACCTCATTAGTATTCATAGGGGGGTGGGCGTACCTCATTAGTATTCATAGGGGGGTGGGCGTACCTCATTAGTATGCAAAAGGGGCGTGGCCTAGCTCATTAGTATTCATAGGGGGGGTCGGTCTACCTCATTAGTATGCAAAAGGGGCGTGGCCTAGCTCATTAGTATTCATAGGGGGGGGTCGGTCTACCTCATTAGTATGCAAAAGGGGCGTGGCCTAGCTCATTAGTTTTCATAGGGGGGGGTCGGTCTACCTCATTAGTATGCAAAAGGGGCGTGGCCTAGCTCATTAGTATTCATAGGGGGGGGGGTCGGTCTACCTCATTAGTATGCAAAAGGGGCGTGGCCTAGCTCATTAGTATGCAAAAGGGGCGTGGCCTAAGCCAAAAGGGGGCGTGGCCTGAGTCATAAATAGAAGGGGCCTATGCAGTAGCACATAGTAGTCCTTTTCTCCACCATTAAATACACAGTTAATTTCATTCAGAACCAAATCTAGTTCTGAACGATATCTTGTTGAAAACTGATGCAAAGTTATTTTTCCTACATCTGGCCATGATTCTTGAATATGCTTTGCTGCATCCACATGCCAGGGTGCCTGAAAAGTAGATGTAAAATGAAAAGATGGTTCTGTTTCTTACTTTCAAAATTTCTTTGCCATTGTAAAAATGTTTAATTTACCTCCTGTTCCATAGAGGAAAATTCTTGAATTCTTTCCAAAGAGATGACATGGTTTTCAAGTTCTGCTGATATTCTTGCAAAGATGGCCAAGCTGTCTGAGATCTGTAACATATTTTTAAATTTTAACTGATTGAAATTTATATGTCTTAAATCTTAGGATGGAATATAAGGTTAAAGCAGGCGGTCTAACTGACTTTCCTTTAATTAAGTTTAAACGTTATTACAGGTTGGATGGCCCATGACCTGAAACTGCATCCTAAAGTCCAAAACTCTAAGATAATCAAATATGAATATTGTTGTTGACACCCACTCTTTGTCATTCTTCTTAGTTGCGAAGTTACAACAGTCGTTGTTTACAGTAACCTGGTAAAGTTTAGATTGGGTAATAAGTTTCATGTCTCTCGATGAATCATTTAAATAGTTTTTTTTTATCCTAACCTTTAATTGGTTAACCATGTAATTGCATCAGTCCTACCGACGTAATGATGCTACACACTACATTGGGATTCATCTTTGCTACCAACATGTACATGTATATACTATACCTTTATGGCATATGAAATTGAAAGAGCAGCGAGTCCAACACTGACAGATGATCTTGTCATTACTGCTAACAACGCAGCCAGAAATACAATAAGGGCACTCCAGAACATTAACCAAACGCTGAACCACCTGAAATGTGAATTTGTAAAATAGAATCACATCTTCACAGATTCTCATTTAGAATTAAGGGCAATATCCAAGATAAAACGTTTCCTTCACCTGTTGGTGACCAAGATAGCATGACGTGTTTTTGTGTAATCATCAACGGTTTTGTCATGTTCTCGGATAAAAATGTCTTGTTGTTGAAATGCCCTTATTGATGCAGTCCCTGATATTGTTTCAGTAAGGTGAGAGGTCAAGGGAATTGACATTCGACGAAGTTGATTTGTAGTGCTGACATGAAATCGCTGCAATAAAAACGTTGATTCATAAACTTTCAAATTATTTAAGTCAACACTCTCTAATGAAAAGATTCAAGCAATTGACTAGGTCAGATATTTCTTCCTTTCTAGTTCCAACATTTAACAATAAGAAATTGATTAATCTGTATAACACCTCGTCCAACCAGCCTGATAAGCCTCAATATTCTGGTCGCCGTTGACTTGTGGAAGATGTATTTACTGCCGTAACAACTAATACTAATTTCAGATAAGATTCTGCACACTGGCATTTGGACTAAAGAAACCTATTATTCATAGCAAGTTCTACATAAATGTGATTTTAATTTCTTTTTACATCCATCGTTGGCAGCTATTTCTTTAATGTCTTCTGGTAGTTTATTCTAGAGGTAGGGCGCCATTTAATTCTGCCTCTGCCCCCTGAGATTTAATGTGTACTGAGGCTGTTAGATACACTAATAATTATGTTTGGCTAACTTACCTGTAAAAAGTAATATACTACCCCAAAGGGAACTACAGCAAGAACGAAGATTGGTGAAGTCAAAGATATTGCCACAACAGTGGTAGTTAATGCAGCAGACCCCTTGAGTATTGTAGGAATAACATAACCAATGCTTTCATCTGCTGCAACCATATCTTGGCTGAAGCAATGAAGAATCTTTCCTATTGGTGTCATATCGAAGAACGACATAGGTGCCCTGATGATTCTATGCAACAGTTGCTGGTGGATGATGGTGGATGCCCTGTAGCATGCAATGGCCAAGAAGACAGAGTTCAGCATGGTCATCAGACCTAAAATGCATAACATAAAAACAAAATGACAAGGGAATGAAATAACTTGAATGTGTTAGGCACGAAAATTTCCAAAATGGGAATGACAATTCTGTCTTAACCACAAACCATTTGACAAGCAAAGACTTGCATTTCAAATGAATGTTTTAGGTACTAGGAGTAATCAGGTTGTATTTCAAAGATAGTAAAAGGCAATTTACCTGTAGTGATCCCAAGAACAGCATAGACAACTAGACGCCTGTGATGATCTATTTCTTCATTAGTTTCTTGGAACCAATCGCTGAGCCAAATATCACTCCCAAACTCACAGCCAATGACAAGAATGAATGAGATCAAATAAAGAATTCCAAAACAGCCCATATTATGAAGGTAGGCTGATAGCACAGACCATTCTACCTGAAAATTTAAAAAGTATATATGTGGCATACAGTGTCTTTTATAACAAAATTTTACCTAAAAGTACTGATTGATGTTTTAAGGCCTGTTGTTGAACATATAACTTAACTGATCTTACTTTTCCAGCAGTTGATTCAGTATCTTTCAATTTTTCAGTATCTGTTGTTTTTGAAGAACTGTATGTTGTTGAATGTGATTTTGTAGGAATTTCTTTCCCAGAGTCCTTGACTGCCTTTAAACTAAAGTGTTTGAAAGGAGAGGGAAAAAAATAATAATGTATTCTAACATGATAATTGAAAGGTGTGGCGAATAGATGCATTACTTTATTAAATGAAAAAAACCTACCCATCTAAGGACGGCGACATGGCTGACTTTCGCTTTCGAAGCTGATTATTCTTTATGTTAGATATCATGTCATCTTCCAGATCCTTCTGCAGACCATTGACTGAAATTAGGTTATATTAGCTTATTATATATTATGTTAACAAATGGCCAGATATATGATGAAATTATCTACAATTACATCAGGCATATAAACTTCACTAACGTGAATGACTGGTATGTTCGTCATTGTCTTGTTCTTCTTCATCAAGATTATTGAGGTATGTTCTCATGAATTCGGCAAAGGGACCATCCTGCGTGATGAGGTCATCATAGGTACCACATTCCGAGATCCTGCCATCTTTCATAACAATGATTTGGTCCATCTTTGGCAAGTGGGCAATGCCATGGGTCACTAAAATTCTAGTCTGCAAACCAAACAGTGACTTCAAGGTATTTCAGATGGACACTTACAAATAATTTTACCAAGGAAACCTGGAAAATCATGATATATCATGCTCTTCATTTGTAGTCAATACACACCTTATTCTTTAACAAACCATTTGGACCGATGACTTGCTCAAATATGTGTTTTCCAACATTTGAATCTACAGCCGAGAGTGGGTCATCTAAGACATACACATCGGCATCATTATACACCGCTCTTGCTAAGGACACTCTTTGTTTTTGACCTCCTGAAAGTGTAACTCCCTAAAAATGTAATTATAAAGTCTAATTATAGTTAAAATCTCGTTGCTTTTTAGGTGCGTAAGATGCAAAATTTGTGGCTGAAGCATAATAGCAATATTTTTACCTTTTGTCCAATTTTTGTCATATCACCATCAGGTAAAAGTTTCAAGTCGTCATTGAGGGCACAAGCATGTAGAGTTCTCCAATATTTATTGTCATCCATTTCTTTGTTGAACAAAACATTATCCCTTAGAGTCTGATTTCTTAACCATGCTTCTTGTGAGACATATGCAATGGAGCCCTTGAAACAAGAACAATATTTAAAGCAATTATGTTTTGAATAGGATAAATATCGTATAGCTCTAGGAAGAACGCTAATATTTGAACTACAGGCAGACTTGGTCCCAAACTGAAAATCGTTGACAGTGTCAAATTAAGTATGGCATGCCCTTGCAATTTACAAATATGTTACATGGTAGTCATTGTGAATGAAGGACAAATACAGGACAAATACAGGACAAATACTAACTCTGGTTGGAAGAGTAACATGCAGTATCTGTCTGTCTTTGTAATTCTTTGCACATTAAAATTCTCTCAGAAGTTTATTTTACCAACGTTTGTTGAGCTACGTAAAACCATACCACTCTATTGACTTCTCCTGAATCCTTGTGTAGTTCACCTAACAAAGCAGCCAGGAGTGAAGACTTCCCACAACCAACCTGACCAACAACAGCTGTCAAACTGGCATGTTGTAATGAAAGCTCAATGCTGTGAGAAGAAAGTAAAATAAGCACTGTCTTAGCATAGCACACATAAATTTAGTCAGTTTCAAATTTCCAACAGTAAATACTACACTGGCATACTCTTTCAGAACTCCAGATCCTTCTTCATCCCAAGAGAATGTTCCATCTGTGACTGAGAGACATTCTCTGCCTAAAAGAGAGCATGGTATAATGCTAAACTATATGGGGTTTTATTACATCATGGATTTCAAAAAAATAAGAAATTTTCTCACCCTCTACATTGGTTTGAATTATTTTTGGATCTAGCTCTCCCTGAGTTAGAAATTTCTCAATTCGATGAAGACACTGCAAAGCCTGTAAGAGTGAATAATTTAGTCTTTATTTCATGCAATTCATTAATTGATGAACCATTGTTAAGATAAGATAAGATAAGATAAGATAAGATAAGATAAGATAAGATAAGATAACATCAGATCAGATCAGACAAGACAAGACAGGACACAAGACAAGACAAGACAAGACAAGATAAGATAAGATAAGATAAGATAAGATAAGATAAGATATGAGATGAGATGAGATAAGATAAAAATTTATTTAACGTCGGTATACAGAAATACCAAAAAAACAAGACAATATATATTTTCATAGAAATATATATGTCTTCAAGATAATTCCTAAGCTCACAGAAATATTACATTTACAGTATGTATTAACAAAGTAACTTTTTGCATAATGTCGATTTGAAGTCATGTAACGCAGTTCTTACTTGTACGACAGTTGCTACTGCACTTGGGAAGAACCCCAAAGAGGACGAGAGGGAGTTGACCAGGGTGAGGGTCACAAACGCCACCTGGGCACTGAGGGTAGCATTCTCACTTGCAAGGATGTAGCAGATGAATGTCACGACCATAAACTGCAGAGACGAAATTGAAAGATCATTTATGGATTGATCATCCTGATAACCCTAACACTGACATTCAGGTGTTTTGAAGCTATACTGGACCGTGGACTAGGCCACTGCTTATTCGATCTCATACCTGCCACTAAACAAACAATCAATTAAGCTACAATATATGTACAGCTATGCACTGGAAGCTGTAACTTAAGTGTTACATTATTACCAACATATGCAAATTCCCAGCTACAATATGACTGGTATTTAATTAAGCTTAATTTCATGAGCATAATGCACAATAAAAATTTCAAAAATACGAAATGTGTTCATGGTTTTATATGTATCCAATCAGCTAGGGTTCGGTTGTTGTAGTAAATAGTGGTCACAACCTCTGGAGAGCCATATTTTTAAATGAGTGTTAAAGAAGCACTTACAAAAATAGGTGCGCAGGAAAAGGCTACGGAACTGAGGGTGTGGTAATAAGCAGTTTTCTTCATCAGGTTGACCTCTTTTGCTCGAATCTCTGATATTTTTTCCTGAAATGGTCTTTCCCAAGCATATAGTTTTATAATCTTGATCCCATTCAAAACTTCACTCAGCAACTTCGTCCTTTTACCTCTAAGTTTCCTGACATCTAGCTGCAAGCAAAGAAGCATCCATTTGAAACATCCAATGTACTGCATTGTATTAAATTGCCATTTGTTCCGTTGTTCACTGGTACGTGTACTCACATTCATACTCTTCACTTGAGTTATCAAGAAGAAGTTGCTTATGATAAGCAGGGACAGTGTCGTTAATCCAACCACGGATGAAGGTCCAACGTACTGGTACAACAGCCACATGGATACTTTGAAACGGAAGATCATGAAATCACCAAGAATGCAATGAATCTTTCTTTCTTTATTTCATTTTTATTATTTTTTTGCTTCAATTTTTATTTATTTTTTACTTTCTTCGGTAAGTCATTCAATATTCATTCATCGGTATTTCTTTCATTTGTTTAATCTTTCGTTTCTTTCCTTCATACTTTCTTTCTTCCTTTCTTTTTTACTCACCAACTGCTTGGACTGGTGCTGACCAAAGGTCGTAAAGAGCAACTTGACCATCACAAACCTTTTGGATGTCTACACTAGTCAAATTGATAATCTCCCCAACTGAATATTGTCTTCTGGCAGAGTTCGAGATCAATAGACACTGAAAAAAACAACAACAAAAAAAAAACATTTAAAGACACTGCTATTAAATTCACATCAGAAATTGCAAAAAAAAAAAAAAAAAAGATTAATTAAAAATTGTCCTTAAATTGATTTCAAATAAGATATAAGATAAAATAAATAAGAGTCTTATCCCTACCTTTCTGTAAATAACTGCATCTAGAGCAGGTCTCATACGATGGTACAAGCCGTTCCGTGTGTACACGAAATGCTGGTTGAATAATACTTTTAAGACAGATATCAAAAATAGGATTGAAGCATAGAAGTAGCCTTTCCATGCAAAACCGTCACTTGTTGAAACAAAGTCCAGTAGGTAGCTAAAAACAAGGTTTAATAAAGATTTACTTAAACATAACTTTATACTTGTTTTTCGCAAAGCCACTGTAAACACATGCATTTAGGATTTCCAAGTATGTTACAGTCAGAAATGTCTTGGTTTGGTGGTCATGATTCTGCTGTAAAACATGGAAAAAGATATCTTGTGCTGTTGAAACTTACTCCATTATTACTGGCCTTGTGTAAACCAGCATTATTGTGATGGCCTCCAAGATGCTGGCACAGATGAAAATTCGTCCATAAGTACGGACTAAAGTCATCAACAATGATGAATTCTTTTGCCATGTTTGCCTGCTGTTTAATTCTTTATCTTGCTTAGTTTCTCCACTGAAATCAAGAATTGCAGATTCCCGAAGTCATGTGAGCTTTTATGGAACATGTATGACAGCCATCAGGCTGATTCAGTTCGCCGTTTACAATGAATGCGGTTCAAGGAGAAATAGCTAAAAATGTATTTATGTTATAGGGCTGTGAAGTTTTTGTTGTTTTTGGATGAATAGAAAACTTCAAATATGAACTTACCTGTATTCTTTAGATGAGAGCAACCAGTTATGATAAATACGCTTGACATTGGGCTGAGCATGTTGGGCAAATGGCATATTAATGATTTTGTCCTTCGTTAGTTTTCCCTTGTATCCTGCTGATAAGGTACTGAAGAAAACATTTTAGTTTAATGTAAAACTAGTATAATAACATGTAAGTTTCTTATTGCTACAATCAGTACCCCATAACCAGTACCCCATTATGGGGTACTGCTACAATGTATATGACATAGAAATCATTACCTGAAACCCCATGTAAATAGAAGTCTCTCAAGAAAAGAAGCTTTTATTTCTGGGCATTCATCCTGAAAGAACAAATTCAGTATATATTTATACATAACTGTATTAATTTGCAAGTTATACATTCACATGAAATGTCCATGATAAACCAACTTTATACCTCATATTCACTGGTATCACCCTTGGAACATTTCCCAGAAGAGAACAATGCCTTGTTGTCAGAAAAAAGATGCAGGATGAATCCTAACAGAATGAGGGCAAAAAATGGGAGGAAACCTACAGGAGACTGAAGGAAGATCCCATGGGTTGTGTCCTGCAAATTGCAAAATAAAAATTTGACAAACTTTGAGCCTTTTTCCTCAGTGTTAATATCATCAATTTGCGTTTTTAGATGTATCCTAAATCATCGTTGACATTTACAATGTAGTTGTCCTACCTCATCGTGCAACTGTGAAACTGTTGATCTCAGCTTTGTACAGTTAACCAGGACCAGCACCAACCAGGAACAAAACATGAATCCTGAAGAATTTGTTCCTTTTACAAACTCCTTTCTTGTGATATATGATGCTAAAATCTGCTCAGGACAAATAGTACAAAAATCCTCTTTATATCTTATTTTAGTCACTTGAAAAAAAAATTGATTATTAAATTCAATAACAGAAAGCAGTAGAAGCACAATTATTCAAACACATATCAAATGTTTGATTCTAATCGGAAGTGCTTTTGCAAATTGCATCCTGCAATTTTGAATAAACTAAGAACATTTTTCTTTCTTTCTTTTTTTCTCATTTCGTTTTGTTATTGTCAAGCTCAAAAGAAATAAAAGCTGAAAATTTGAGAGGGTCTGACCAGTTTTCCAGCAACAATATTCCGTTAAGTTGATAAACTTTAATTATAAACTTTGGTTATCAAAAGAATGTGCATATTCTTACCATTGTGCTTATATAAACAGAAGGAACGAGCCATTTAGATAGGGCATGTGCCTTTCCACCAAACAGCATGAGCAAAACCTCGGCAGTCAGTAAAAATACTATGAGACAATTGCACATCTGAAAAGATGAAATGCTGTAATCAAAGTGACCAATGGATATCTTCTCTGTGGCAGTAATGTTACAAATAATGGAATTTCCAGTGTGTAGACTAAAAAATAAGAGCTTCGATTACCAATTTGGCCATATTCAGTCGGCTTGTAGAGTAATCTGGGTGCAAAGATGGTCGTGAGAGCAACAGAGGCACATAGATGAGTGCTCCCAACCAAATCAACCCACAGACACCCCATACCAATGCTGTGTCTTGAAAGCATTCGGTGAAGTCTGGGTTGTCTGTGTTGATTGTCACATCAGGGTTCTGAATAACCGAAAATCTTTCTATTACTATACTACCCAGATAACATGCAAGATTGGGTCTACATCATTCCAATGTTGGTCATTGATATTGACGTTAGCCTGTCGTTAGGCCGATGTTTAGCCAATGAGGTGGTGTCATCTGGGCATAACCAAAAATTAGTTTTATTGGTTCCAGTGAACTTTCCATTATTTTAATTCTAGGCAAGCTGAATGTCCACTGTCATGAACAGTTGAACACCATAATCAAATGCTTATTTTCTTTAATTTCAGTGGAATCTCGCTTTAAGACTACATGGCAGTTAACACCACCTCAGAATCAAGACCACCATTTTTCTACTGCATTATTACCGTTGTACTGGGCTTCACTGTAATTGAAAAACTGTTTCCTATTTTCCCAGCGTAAATTTGCCTTTTTGAATAATATACATTGTAACACGATAAACCTGGTTTCTGCAGGGCGTCCTGAACTTGATTGGTATTTATATAATGTCACGTGTTACATCAAATGACTGGCCTTTCAAAAGTAACTATTATGGTCTATCACTTCAAAATATTTTTTGCTTAGCTTGCATAAATCATAAAGGAATTTAAACAAGAAAGAGTCAAAAGTCACTGAACTGGTCATCTAATGAAAGCACAACTTGATTACAAATCAAGATTTCCCGACAAATTCCCGTCAATTCTAATAACTATTCATATTGTATATTATTCTTACTACCAGGAATGTTTTTGTGATTTGTTTTTGTGTTTTCTCGGAAATGAGAAATTATCTCCGCGTGGTCACCGTTCTGTTATATTTCAAGCGGTGATGCAAGACATAACGTGATTCTCAACATTACGAAATGCGGTTGTTGTTTTTTTCTGAGAATATCTGAATAAATATTTATATTTTAAGAAACCAGTCCAAAATAGATGCCGGTTTCATTTCTGGAAAGTAAGGAGTAGACAGACCTTGGAAATAAATTTAATTTGATTTTAATCCTGAAATAAACTCAGATCTCCTTACAAAGGGGGGGGGAGGAGTCCTTTCCCATTGAAATGATAGAGGCCTAGGATTGTAATTGGGAAAAACATTAAATGTCACTCCTAATTAACCTGACAAAGTTACATAATTATATAGAAACTAAAGATTAATAAGATATCTCCCACTATAACATTTTGGTAGTTTATCAGTTCGTTTTTCGTCTGTAAGTATAAACAATATGATATAGATCATAGACTCCATTGATATATTTTTTTTTAGTTAATGGAATTACTTGGAAGATACGTACCCAGAAAGCATTGTTTATTGAAGTATTTCCACACACCTGTGTCCACCACACTATTCCAGTGGCCATCGTGGTGTGTGAAGTGAAACAAATGATTGGACATTGCTAAGGCTTGGGCTTTATATAGTGTGCGGATGAACGGTATCAGTTGAGTCATCTGAGTTATGATAGGCACATCTAGGTCATGGTGTGTCGCAACCAACAGAAAAACCGTGTAATAGTGTTTCTCTGGAAAAAGGAAGTGCTATTTCAGTCTATACAGGATTTTGTGAGTGATAGTTTCTCCTTGAAGTAATTATCATACTGTATTGTAAATCTTTTCTTAGAAACAATACTGATGAATTAAAAGTTGGTAAACAAATAATGACTTATTGAATACAAATGTGAACTGCAAGTATTACCTTACCAAAGGTGTAATGACACATGATAAATGTATCTACTTTTATACTGTATTCTCTATTATGGTGTCACTGTTGTTTGTCTTTCACACAATGGCAAAGAGCCATCATGATATGAAGGCAAAAATTATTATTGGAAAACAGGCAACTGTATTTGTCAATTGTTTTTGTTGGCTGTCACCAGGTAAGACTCGTAAATTTACTCCCTGACGCCCCCTGGTGCTCTCGACCAATTGAATAAGCTGTTTTGCAGACATATCTCCCGGCAAATACTATTTTTAAATTGTCATTTTATATTTCTTTGTATTTTTGTAATGTATGCCGAATAAATGCGAGTCTGTGTCTATTAATCTGGATTTGAGTAATGCAAAGTTTTGTGGACATTTAGTGACATGGCATTGATGAGTAAATTGTTACAAGCAGGGTAGCTAGAGAGTTTGATTTGATTTTTGTTTTTTTCAAATAGCTAGGTTATGTAGATTATCATGTTGATAACCATGCCAGATTTGCAATTGCCAGCGTACACTGCAAATGATAACTGCATTTATCAGAAATTTGTAGTGATCTTTGAAAATGACACCAGGGGTAACCAAACTAACCATGGTGATGTGCATTTGTGTGTGTATACAGTACTGTCACACTATACAGCTATATGGCACTGCAGAACTATATGATTGTTGCTAGCATGCACTGCATGATATCACGTAGCTTGTCCGTATGGTTATATTACAGCATGGTTACCTTTTACAGGCCTTTCATCCTCCTGCGCACTCAGCTGCTCAGCATTTGCTCAAATGTTCATTCCTGCACCAGCCTAAAACGCCATCTTGTGTAAATTGTCAGAGCTTCGTTGGATGGTTTATAGAGACAAAATCGAGTTTGTGAATTGTTTAATTTATGCATAAGTGACATCAGGAACTATTTAAAACATTATTCTTTGGTTGGCGCTTCCATTTTACACAATATTTCCCATTTGAGAACTTAGGGCAATACAAATTACAGAATCATTGTCAATAGCTTTACGTAATTACTCATATTATGATAAAATTATTATCATACCCAAGTTATTTATGACAAGGCTCTTGAGTTGATCGATGTCAGGAACCTGTGGTTCCCTATTGTCAAGGTCAAACACCTTTTTTTTCTGTTTTTTGACTAAGGCTGATAAACTTGTTTGATAAAATAGGGATGCATGGGCATTCTAGACAACATCAACAATAGTAGATTTTCACGGAAGCTTCTCTGTATTTCCACCAGGTGGCTACAACAGAATACTGCAATTCTATTGGCTGAAAAAGTTCCCACCCTTGACTGTGATTGGCTGATGCATCCTAGCAGCAGTATTTTTTAGTGCATTTTAATGTGAATCTGACATCTAATCATTTTCTTGATTTCTGTTTTTTCGCAAAGAAAATTATATTTATGGAATCATTTAGGTATGACCTACTATGTCTGAAAAGCAAAGAGAGAAATCAGAGGGGAAGATAGACTTATGTCTTGCTGAATTCAGTGCTGCTCAGTGAACAGACTCTTTTCTAGTTAAGTTTTCAAGTTTATTGTACAAATTTACTTCCACATTGTCGCACCACCATATTGCACTAATATAGTACATTTTTTGTCTGAAACATCGTTATATTATAACACAACATATCTTACTTAACATTTTTGCTCTATAAAACATTCCAATCCACGACACGAGATTTCTATTCTCATTTCTAAGAGGTAGTTGGTAACTACATTTGTATTATACTGTATTGGGGGCAAGCGTCTACTGATTACTACACATTTTTGGCAGAGAAATGCATATGGAATTGTATAGCAAGACTTGGTGTCATACTAGAAGCAAGGGTGACCCTCTACAAGCCGGACTAGAACGAGCTTTAGCTGAAGCAGTTCTTTGTAAAGGTTCTTTTGCTTCCAAACTGTTTCTCCTTTTAGAAGTCTTAGAGTTCTCCCGACTGAGGCGCCCTACGTGGTCCAAGTGATCCAGACTGAGACTGCTGGCTTTCCGGCCGTCGCTGTACCGGAAATCGGTGACGAAACTAAAGGTGCTCTCCCGCCGAGCAGCGGCTCGCTTCTTACCGTAAGCGCTAGCACTGCTAGAGCTGCGCCCAACATTGCTTTTTCTGGGATAAACATTTAGTGTACTGTTAGAAGCGCTGTTTGAAGCGTGTCTATCAATGTTCAACGCAGGGTGATGACGTGATATGTGACGTTTACCGTAGTCGCCGACGCTGCTGACGCTCCTTTTGACGTTGACGTGACGTTTATCGCCGTTCTCAGCGTCCTGGTGTAAACTGTGCCTTCGTGAACTGAGGTGTTCTTCAGTGGCAACAAGAACCACAGGGCTGTCCTTTTGGGAGGGGTCGTGGATCCCATTTAAAGGCGAACCGTTGGTAGCACCGTCTGCTAACTTATCGCTACTTCTTTTATCGCCCGATTGAGCGCTGTTGTTGCAAGCCATAGCAGCGCAGTAAAGAATCACCATGGTAACACCTGTCGCTACGATGATGGCTGCAGTATACCAATGACTCCAGCCATACTTGCACTTCTCTCCTTGGAGGATAGCTCTGCAAGAATTCACAAAAAAAGCAATGTATTTACGACACTCTAGTTATCAGCTACTAAAATAACAGACACCATGGCCTACAGCTGCTGTGCATAGGTCAGGGTTATTACTGAAGTTGATAGATTCGGGAAACTTTCACTGTGCAAAGTTGCCAACAACTAACCAGTCTTCTATTTTAAGCTGTTTATAGCTGCGGCAATAGTTTGCTTCTTCCCCTCCAGGAACAATGGGCCATAAAAATCGGGTGATAAACAACTTGCTGACTCGCGATTTTTCAGTCTTTTTGCTATCTATCTGTGTTTCAACATCTAGGTCTCTTAATGTCTCTTAAGTACTATACATGCTTTGTTATTACACCTCCCGCTAAAAATATTGAACCACTTTGACCACTGTGTTATGCTCAAGTGGTCTCATGTTTTTGTCGGGCGGTGTAGATTAGGTTTTTCTGCCTTTCTCTCTGTCTGTTTTTGTGTTAGCTGTCCTGTTGTCTGTCAGGTAGTCTGTCATGCAGTTTTCTTCCGTCTCTGGCTGTCTTTGCATCTCATTTCCTTTACCTGTATTTCGTGAGGATATGCTCAAGGGCTGATGCAAAGTGTTCTCCTGCCAGAAGTTCATGTGTGCTGTCAATGATGACCTTGGCGCAAGATGGCGGCAGAGCAGCTGCAAGTCTCTCCCCAAGGATGGCGTGGATCTTGTGACTGTATGCAGAAACGATGATGACAGCATCTTCCTCACATCTTCCAAAAGACCAGGCTGTTTTGTGCAAGAAGTCAGCGAATAGCGTCAGGGCCTGATACTGATCCTCTGCTGTGACAGGGTAGTGTCTGTGAATGAGAAATGGAATATTATATGTTTACAGAAACAGCTTGTTAATGCCGACAGTGCTCCTAAATAAACTTCAGGGTTTAAAAAAATTAACAACAATTCTGTAAGTGCACGATTTTAATATATGGTCGAACCTTCATTTTAGTGCAAAAAAAGTAAAAAAATTATGTTGGGGAAAATTCACGATATTTCTATTTAAAGTTTTTGGTTTTCACACCAGAGTACTGTTTGATAACTGGTTTAGGAAGCTGAAACATTTACTGCATATAATTATAGTACATGCTCAAACAATCATTAAAAAACAAATCTATCCGAATAATGATGAGATATAGAATAAATATTTTGGTTTATCACACCCATGTAATAGGCACATCTCATGTAAAATTACATTGCTAAGTTTATTTCTATCATTACGGATGATACAAATCTATTGCGTAGGTAAGTTTGCCCCATTTCCTCGCAATACAGCAAGACTTTCTCAATAATATAGATTATTTATTGAGATAAATATTGTCCAAGAAATGCAGTTATATATACCAAGCATGGACTATTTCATTGACCTCGCATTAATTATGGAGATGGATTACACACCGTTTCCAGCTCGCAGTACTGCTCAATAGCCTTTCACAAGATAAAGTAATAGGTAAAAGTGAATTAAGATTTAACCCAGGAATATCTCTAAATATTCCTAGATTTAACATCATAAAACTTCATTATGAAGACTCATTTGTGATTATTAGTGCAGGTATTTTTCCAAAATATATTACGTGGTGATGCCATGCAGCATCTTGGTTCGATTAATATCTTATACCATCATAAATTTCTTTTTCTGTTCTAAACAATAACTTAGAAACCTCATACAGTCAGAATTGGTTAATCAATGTCCATGATTGATGCAATCAAGAAATGAGATATCTGCATGGAGCCATATATCAGCATTCATCAATCATTTATGACAAAATGAGCAAAGGTGGTTGCGTCCAATCTGTACTTCTTTTTCTTTGTCATTCACATTTTAACAAAGTATATCTCCAGATTGGAGTTACTCAATGTGCTTTGCTTTGTCCTTTGTTATTTCAACAACCGGGTGGTTTGGGCATGGCTGGCCCCGTTAAACAGCTTAAAAGGTTCTGGATTCACTTTCCAGCCCCGGCATGCTGAGATGGTAAATTGGCGGTGCCTTGTACTCCTTGCCTATGCTGGGACACTCATGGTGTATAAATGTGTAACATCTTACTAACATGGTGTGGACTCCTAACCTTATCATACAATCCTTATTACATCTGTATCTGGCAGCTGGTCATGTAAGCAGACTAAGCTACCAGTAGCCAAATTAACATTAATAAATTATCTGTAAACCAGATTTCGTTTGCTTAATCTTTCCGGATGCAATGTAACTTTTTGGGAGCAGGGATTAACTTTATTTGCACTGGATGACTTTGCATTAATCAACAGTTTTATTTGTCTGTGGCGTCCGATTAAGGCACAAAGAAAGAAAAGGAAAGGGGAAAGTCTGTTGATTTACACTGGGGACTACATGGCCAAATGTGCCACATGCGTTTTCCATGAGAAGGATAAACGCATGGAAAACGCATGGTTTTTAGCTAATTATAATGAGGCAAAAATTATGCCTTTTCCATGTGTTTATCCAAACACATGGAAAACGCACGTGGCACAATTGGCCATGAAGTATATATACCTGTTTCTTGATATGATGTTCTTCCATAACAACGTTACTTTACAATCGTTTTGTCTGTCAAAAATGACAAACCCCCATGCCAATATTGAGTAACCCGTAGGTTCTTTTTTCAAACGAACTGAGTTGGTCTTAATCAATGTCAGAATTAGTCATTTGGTACTACTGTATATATGTACTTGTACAGGTTTATATGTACATACCATTGTCCAACTTTAGCTACAGGTAACATGTTAGATAAAGTTGACCAACATGTTCATCAAAATGACCTTGGGGGTCAGGTGTCATTCTAAGGGCAGTTGAGATGTCTATAAAAATATGAAGTAAGACAAAATGCGTAAAAAGGCATGACTGCCTTAGTACAGTGTACACTCTTAATGCGTATTATCATGTCTGGATTCATAGCTGTCCCAAATGACCTTGCCATTGCTGTAGTAACCTTGAAAATAAACAGATGCAGAATGGGAGCCTTTGGAATACCCTATGACTAATATGGGTTAACTGAATAAGACTGACACTGGTAAGGTTGATTCGGGGTACCTCGAAGACAGCTCAAGGTCAATGGAATTACAAATGGTCATAAATAGACCTCAGATGACCTTCTATGGTCATCATACAAGATACAGGTCAAGCTTGGGGTATTCTATACTGTAGTAAAGTACTGGTCAGCTGTCGTTGTGGTCCTAGGGTCCTAGTCAGAACCATAAAATTGTTAATTTATGAACAAAATTTCAATTGATGTCGTGCCTGTTATGTTGTGAACAAAATAAGAAATGGGGTAGGCCCACATCGGTTGATGACTTTGGCATGCAATCTGGGATTTCAACTATTAAGTTAGAAGTTAATGTTTTACAGTGCAACGGAGTGCATCCAAATATGGTTCAAACATTGTCTTACCTTGCTCGAGTGATTTTTAAAGTCCATTAAAAGATAAGGAAGCAAACTACATTGCTAGCAAACAATCTTTACGGGCAAACAGTAATTGGGCTTACACAAGGAGTCTGAAGAGTTGGTGACCAGGAATTCCAAACAGTAGTGACGTTGTGCAGCAATTGCAAGCACACTGGCAAAGTGAGTTAAATGATGATAAACTGTTTCATGATGAACTGCGTACCAAATTGTACTCGTTTGTCGATGATGCAGCTACGAATTATTTCATGGATGTGCAATCTGACTAGAAGTCTATTGCTGAAGTTCGGCGCCTTCCCAGAGAGTTAAGTTATCAGTGTGTTGATGTTGTTGAACAAACTGAGCAGTTACTTCTTTGAGTACTCAAATAAAGAGTGCTTTTTAAGTTGAAGTTTGTTGCTCTCCACTGCAGGAGAGCTGGTTTATCTGGCACGTGGGGGTTGCTTTTTGCACGTGCCGTCCCTGGGGCTGCCATCATCCGGGTTCCGGAGCACGTGCCAGTGATTTTGAGTCAGATTGGTCAGGGTGGAAAAGATCTGGCAGAATTGGTTTTTAGAAGAGTAAAGTGTACAGGACACCTGGCTAATCTACTCGAGAGTCGACACATACTCACCCGTTAGTAAACCTGACGCGGGGTACCACAGCCACCGACATTCTGTAGCCCTGCAATGACGTCATGTTAGCGGGAATGACGTCACACTCGAATGTGGTAGTGTTGGAAAACATGGCGAGTTGTGTATTCAACGACCGCACTGAAAGCAAAAAAAGGAAATTACATAAACAATGAAGAGTTAGCTAGCAAATCTTCTGAGAATAATCGTCATTTTTCTTATGGAACAAGACAGCCTGAGAGGCGGTCTTTTCAGATCATCCCCACTGCTAGATTAAACACAATTGTGCTGTGTCAATACTTTGTTAGGATTGTTAGGATGAGCAAAAACAACGCCGCATCTATGCAGGTTCTAAAAAATGCAGGGCCTAGGACTAATAGTTTCCAAGAGGTAGACTAAACAGTACACCCTACATACTGACGGTGCATATGCCTGAAGAAAGTAACAGGATACCATCTTTGGTTTGCATGATGCTAAGGAACTTATGACTTATGACCAGGTAAGTTCCTAATATACAGACCTATTTGATTTGAAGTCCTGAAGGCTGAACACCCATTTCAAGGATAAATTCTTTATGTATGTTTTATGCCTGGCCTATTGCTCAAATGTAGGGACTACTTCCTCGCAGCAAGCTCGCAGTATGGCATGGAATGGATTGACAAGCCCTGTAGGCTAGATGACAAAAACATGGGCCCCACACAAAGTTACCCGAAGGTTCGAAAACCTCCTCCCTATACAATGGTTCAGCGTCACCCTGGGGTCGGATCTACTTCATGCCAACGTTGGGCCAACCATGGTCCAACCTAGAATGATATCTGGGTGTAGATAGTCTATGGTGCATTTTTCTCATCATTAATACCAATGAATTTGCACCAAAGGTGCCAGGGGTGGGGCCTAGCTCAGTGGTAGCGCACTGGGCTTCTAACCACTGGGTCCCGGGTTCAATTACTGGCCGAGCCTATGTTGGATGGTTGTTTCATACTTTGTCTCATTGCCATGGTCCCTACCTGTCATAATTAGCCCATCGGGTGCAGAAATACAGGACGTAAAACCCTAATCCACCACCACCACCACCGCACCAAAGGTGCTGTTATTGGTGCAGGCAGCCGTTTTGTGGGCTAGTTGTAAATTAGGCCTACTAATAGGAACAACAGATGTAGTGCTGAGCATGGTCTTTTCAAGTTCGTTGTTAATTCAGTGACCTGTGAATTCCTGAAACCTAAATTACCATTGAAAGCAAGGCTGGCTTGGTCAGCAGAATGAAAGGTTGGGCTGTGGCCAGGCCCTTCTGGTGCAGCGTTTGAGAGGAGATTGACATTTAACCGGTCTCCAGACTCGCCCTTTCGGCAACCTCACAAGGTCCACTTATTCAACAGCGACACCTGTCTCTTTATGTTGTATCTGAAACGCCCCCAGACGGTGTCTAGTGTTACTACTCGTGACGCAAGTTCTCCTCCAAACATTTTTCTAGCCATTTCCCACGCTGCTTACCAACTACTGCCAATAAGCAAAAGGCTACATCAGTTTCCAGGGGGTTTTTGTGCCTGTCAGCGAAAATGTAGCCTCTCTCAAACTTTCATCACCATCTAAAAAACAACGTTTCCTGGTATTGTCGATTCCTGGTTGAAGCATTAGCATGCACTGTTAGCCTTGAAAAACTGTTAAACAATAATTTTCGCTGAACTTTAAGATGTAGTCTTATTGGCTTGCATAAATATCCATGTTCACAATTGTTCAGGCTGCCTGGGTCTGGTATTTTCGACACAAGAGTACAGTGAAGGTCAGGTGCTTACGATTCAAAAGCACTCAAGTGATTTATTAGAAGAGAATTAGAAGTCCTACATTGAATTGAGAATGACCATCTTTCTAGGCTTCAATGTTTTAGCCAAGGCAGGGTGTTACAGAGATCACTAACAGAACCATGGTACCACGAGGCAACTGTTATGTAAAGCACGTTTTGTACACTGTTAACGTGTGCTTTGTGCTAGCAACGACCTATTACTGATGCTCTTAGGCAGAAATACTACTCCTTGATGTACTTCCGACCTTCTCTAAAGTTTCCCCTAAATTTTACAAGTCCGGTAAGGCCTAGGGTCTGATTTGGAATTGTTAGCAATAAAATATACGAAGTGCACGGAACTTCCAAGTCACGCAGGAGATCTGTCTTTCTGGAACCTTATAAATATATAATAATCATACACTGTTATGTGTATTACAATAAAGGTTCATCCTTGTTTGTAAGTGCATGAGCTGTTTATGGCTAACTGTACCATATTTCATTGCAGTTTTCGAGTAACTTGTTTGCTCGGGAACACTCTTTCATATTTAGTAAATATGGAACCTTACAATCGTATTTTTCATATTAGACCAATTTTCCATTTCTTCTTTGCAAGTGCCTGAGCTATGTATCGGTGTAAATTGCAATGGTTAACTGTGCCATATTTCATTACAGTGGTTTTTTTGTTGCTATAATCACATGGGAAAGAAGAGATATCGTTTGGTAGAAAAAATATGGTGGGAAAGTTACATTGCGAAAATGAAATATTGAAGGCTGTGATTGTATGGTTGATCTATTACCGCCCTGATGCAGTTCTTTCCCCCGCCCCTGGGCTCTTGAGGCTAGAACATGGTCCTTTCTGTTGCTGACCCCAGGCCACAATCGCCTGGACATCTAGGGCTGGACTTGTAGCAGGTGACCTTCTAGTTCAGTCCAGTGGCAGCCGCAGTTACACCGGTAACAGCAGCAGCAACTGCATTAACATCAGCAAATGGAGAAGTAATAACTATAATTTTGTAAGCCTAATTTTCGTATTAAAGATCTGTTGTTTTGATGTAATCATGTTTGATGTATCAATTGTTTATGATAACACCAACCATTGTTCCCATTTTCAATTGTTATAAATTGACAGCTAGTTTTCCTTTCCCATGGCCCATTTCTCGCAGTTAAACGAATCATCCAGTTTTCTGTTTGATTGTAGCCAATCTGCAACAGCTATATATAGGTCAAAGAAGAGATGCACAACTTAGAAGCAGTCAGTTTATCACACCCTTTCTTCTTGCACTTTATGTCAGCAATAAGGTCAAGAGAAATGTCCCTTTTATCACTTACAGGCATCAAAGGAACCGCCCCTCTTTCTCTTGGTATAAATAACTTGCTTTGTTGAGTTTATTACATTTGTGTGCTTTTTACATAACAGCCCCCAGGTAAAGGATGGCACACCATGCGGTTGTTTGCAATTTTTTATTGCTACAAAAATATTAAAAAAGATAACGGAGCCAGTACAAAGCACATTTGTACAAAAATGTATTTTTTTTTGTTAGAATGCTATCTTAAACAACGATAACAAGCAAGGATTAACTGATGACCTGTTATAATTATATTTTCAACATGACAATTGATATGTAATGGAGGTTTTACAGTACCATGAAGAAAACATCTGGAAGGTTGCAATATAAGGAAAAGTGTGAAAAGCATATTCTATATACAATCCAAGTTTTCGCTTGTGAGTCTTGTTTTTCCCACCAAGCATACCTTTAGACCATAAATTTAAATTCCAAACAATATATATATCATTGCCTACGCAGTGCTACAGCGGGGGGGGGGGGGGGGTGGTACTTGGGGTTTTCTGGTTGGTAATACCAACCATTATATCTTGTGGCAAGTTGGACCCTGGTAATTGTTTGCTTTATGGGATATGAAATAATCAAAGGTAACATGATACAGGTCTATCTCACCCTCATGATACTTTATTAGCTTGACACTCAGAGTGCTAGTAAACCTGCAATTGGCCTTGGAACGTGCGGATTATTTGCTCAAAGTTAACAGTCATATCTCCCTGGCCACAAATCAATGGTTTTTTGCACCTGGTCAATTGGGTCCACACAGACAGAGTCGTTTTTGCAAAGATAAATTCAGTCGGAGCGTTTGATTAGTTTATGCCCTATGGACAACTGTTATTATCAACGAAAAAGGTATAATTTTCCTTGCTGAATTATAAAGATAACAGTTAATTGCTAGGTGTTGAAAATAAGCTTTTGAATGCTTGTAAATGAGAGTGTATAGGATCTGCTGATATGCAATGTAATATGGGTTCAGTTGACAGAATCATTTACCTAGTATACCAATATGTACAGTGGGCTGAGATATATTTCAAAATTGCAACTTTCGTTGCTTTCTTAGTTGGTGACTTGTTTTCACAACTTGAGTAGACAGAACACACACTAACACAACTGATGCTCTCCTTGATAATTCTTACAGAACGAACTCATGTTGAAAAACCAAATGGTGCACTTGGAATTTTGCATGACTCTAATCGTCAATAAAGATACTCGGCCCTAATTGCAGACATTGCTTGGAGAACTACTCAAATTATCGCCCACAGTCACGCGAGACTGCCGAGGGATGTACTGCTAATGTTGGCGAAACTGAAGGCTTGGATTCTAACAACGTTGTAAGCTATCACCAACAAGCCCTTCAAGGCCAGAAGGTGCATTCATTGCTTGATTTAGCTCTGTTTCGGTTTCCGACAATAACATCTGTCATCGTTTTGACATGGATTTGAAAGGCATGTCAGAATCTATCAGCTGCTCCTAAAGTTTGCACCAGAACTCGAGTTTCACGCATTTAGCTTATTTCGACAGTTGCCTTTTGCTGCGAGTCCTATATGTATCATACTGTAGCAAGGCCAAGAATATGGACAAACATTGTGTCTTTTCTTGGTGTTTGCTATTTGTTTTTTTTCAATCAGCCATTATATTGTGTGTCCTGCGACATTGATTGTCTCAGCCAACCAAAAAATTGTTTCATTTTTTATAATCATTGTCTAAGGACACACAACATGTTGGCTGACTTTAAACAAACCATCGAGTGGACGTCTTGTAATCAGAAATTGATTGCTTTTTTCTTAATAAACTAATGCTTGAAGGTGTTTCCTTCATCATCTCCTAACCCCGGTGGCTCCCCAGTAACGACACATTTTTGTCTTTGGGGAGTCTCCTTATTTATATAATATTTTTATGTTTATATATGTATCATCTCATCTCATTTCACCTCACCAAACAATGTTTTTCAATGATTTATATGAATGAAATAAAAGTGATTTGTCTGTCTGGTTTGAAAACAGACAATAATTTTTTTCCATTGTATTCATGGAACCCTTAGATTGTGTAATCAGATGATGGCATTTATATTCCCAGATTTAGTTTCAAACTTAACATAAGGTTAATTGCATGGCCATATTCACCAGTGGACTGACCACAACTGCACGCTGCCAAATCGGGAGATGCAAAGAAAAACGGTTTCTATTCCAAGAATAACACAATATAAGTGATGTATATGACAAGCAAGTGCAACATATTGCCAGTTATTGTGTAAAAAAACGAAGCCTTCAAAACAAATTTGACATTGCTCACAATACAATTGAACTGGTTTACAATTCAGAGCTGTAATATATTTCTGAAGTCAGGTGGTGGTGGTGGATTAAGGCTTTTACGTCCTGTATTTCTGCACCTAATGGCTAATTAGGACAAGTAGGGACCATGGCAATGAGATGAAGGATGAAACAGCCATCCAACATAGGCTCGACCGGGAATTGAACCAGGGACCCAGTGGTTGGAAGCCTAGTGCGCTACCACTGAGCTAGGCCCCCACCCCCATTCTGATGTCAGGAACTTCGTCGTCTGGTACATTTGCATAAACGCCAAGGGGTTAAAAAAAGAAACTGCCCAAATTACCAAAAACATGGATAGCCTATCTTGATTATCACATATTATGAAAAGAACATTGCTAGACCAGTGCCATGATACATACAAGCAGGTTTGCTGCAAGGCAATTACTGGAACATGAGTTATTTTATGGAGTGATTCCAGGTACCAGCGCCTTGACAACCCAATCAATCTCAAGAAAGGCATTCTCAATTGCCCTGCCATCATCTGTGGAGCTGCATCCCCTGCAAGGATGCTTCTTGCATCATCAGCAACATCTGGCATGATCTTGCAGCTTCCTCTGTGGCTTATCACACAGCTTCACACATTGTGAATCTTTCACAAGATTTATGACGTCACGCCACGTGTGTGATGTCATTAAACGTGACGGGGATTCCTCGTAAAGTTGCTCAAGGTTACGTTGAATGCACCCCACAACGTGCCCCTGCCCTTGTACCCACCCCCCCCCCCCCCTCAGTGTGTGGTAACCTCTCATGAGTTAAGA
The DNA here is from genome assembly GCA_932294295.1 of Alitta virens. Lineage (NCBI taxonomy): Eukaryota > Metazoa > Annelida > Polychaeta > Phyllodocida > Nereididae > Alitta > Alitta virens. The sequence continues at coordinate 15,456,485 of OW028573.1, read as the reverse complement.
AACAAAATACAGTTTGTAAAACTACAGGTTAACCACAACACAACCCGTTCCACCACCATTTTGCTTCCAAAAGACAACATGAAAATATGTGTATTGCACAGATATTTTATTACTGCCACTCCACCAAAGAAGTTTTTCCTGGGTGACTTAGGCCTACCTTTGCCAATGATTCTATGTTATGATTCCCAAGCAAACGGAATTTTCATCAAGCAAAACTTTAGTACTATTACCAAATGAAACAAAATATTTGGCATCAGCCTTGCAATCGGCATAGACTATTTTTCCAGATATAGAAATACATAAAACTATATCCAGCTCACTTGTTGGTTTTCCCACAACTGATTACTTGCTCTTAGTATAACATTATAACAAATTTAGAAGCAAAACAAATTTAGAAGCAAAACAACCTATTTCAGGGAAGCAATAATGACAACACTTGCTCCCGACCAATCCACCACCACATTCAGGAGTAATTAAGGCACTGACTTCTAGATGACCTTTTTCATCTGAGTCATAATTGGATATCACGTTTCTGATAAATGACTTAGTTTTGTGTTGAGACACATGGCTTTATAGCTTTGCACATTTGTGTGCACCAAAATTACGTTATGTATTGGCCATTAGTATTCAATGTATAAAGAGTTGTACAATGTACAAAGTCAGTACATCTTATACTTTTGTTAAGAAGTGATTTTATGGCCCAGTAAATTGCTTATGTAATATGATATTCATGTTATGCTGACTTGTGCTTTACACTTCAGTTGGGAATCGAAATCAGGTTTGGTGATGAAATATATTGAAAAACACATGTACAGTTCGTTTCATAAAATATGGTCTAATTTAGACAGCTGTAACTACCTATTCCGATCTGCAGCTATCACTGGATGAAGCCATCTGCTTCTGTCTACACCAAAAAATATATAAACCATGGTAAATGCAATTTATCTGATATCGTGCTGCGTGTACTTTAGACCCGGCTTTGAGTAGCCAGCTATAGCTAGACAGTTTTGGTTAGTGGCGGGTAGCTCGTATAGCACAAGTTGTCTAGCTGTGCCTTCAGTTAGTTTCAGTAAAAACGGCCTGTCAAATTGAACCTAGACAAAGCTAGACCACTTCTGCTATACGATGCTACCTGCCATAGTACATGCGGCACTATTTGGTGCATAATAAGTTGATAGTTATGCATATTTGTAATTTTTGTTGAAAACATGCATGTCTATTGTACATACATATTTATGACATAATCGATACATTTCTTACATTTACCAAGGTTTATATATTCAGTGGTGGAAGGTGTAAGCTAGGAGTATACAGAATTAAGCGGCTGCCTTTAGCCACTTATAGTTGCAGCCAGGAATATGTTGCTATATGTGTCTGGAGTTGACCTTATTTTATGGAACTAACTGTAGGTTCAATTTGACCGGCTGTTTTTAATGAAACTAACTGTATAGATTCTGGTTTGGTCTGAGTTGTTTGGTTTTATGGTTGCATCATGGAATGTCTTGCTTGTTTAGTTATTAACTGATGGCTGTATGATGCTTAAGTTATTGTTTTGGCAGTTGTTTGAGTGCTTGCTGACTTCCATTGCACGTTAATCAGCTCTTAGATCTTGGGGGAATCCTATCTGTAAGATAAGCTGCCCTCTTGTTTCAAAGGGCCATGAGATGAGCATCATGATGCAGGTGCTGCATCAGGAATATGTTCTACAAGAGCACATAGGGCACTGTGAATTAGCAACATCTACATCTATCCTGAACTGGTATGGACTTCTGCACTGAAACTCTCTTTCAAATCCCCACCAGTAGCCAGTCAGCATACGTATGGCTTGTGGTAAACTGAAAGTGCTTTTCGTGAATTGCCGTGGTCAGCTGAACCAGAGTAAGCCCATCTATAAAAAGCCACTGTGCCAGAGCCAATAAATGTAACAAGTGGACTTCACACAAGGCTGCATGGAAAGTGTTTACTGACCAGAGGAAATGAACCCGAACTTGTTGAAATATTTGTTCTGGGATGATGTACAATGGTCAGCCGTACACAGAACTGGCAGGCCAGGACCACAAATTAGTCCTGGATGCAGATTCCGTAGAGAGTCTAGTAGATGATAAAGGATGCGACACAGCCACCAGTGGCCAGGCTGCTGAGGCAGGATGCGGACGTTGATGTCAGGATGGCGTGGGCTGCTGAGAACAGGCTGCGGTGTGCCCTGGATAACAATGAGGTCATTCTACAGCAGCTGGCCCTTGTAGAGACAGTATGACATCTCTACATCAGTCTAAAGTAACAGAATATAGCTGCTAGTTCTTTCTCCTGGCTTCATCTGCTCATTATCTTAGCATTCACTTGCAATGATTTTGGACCCGCTTTCATGTTTTGCTTCTTCGTGTTGTTTTATCACAATTTAATTCAGGCAATTCTGACATCATTTCTCCTCATAAATGTCGTAATTAGCAAAGAACAATCACCATCTTCCCATATCCCTTCATTAGGCGTGCCTAATGATCTGTCGCAATCATTTATTGCAACAACAATATAATATGTCTTTCCATTTCTGTCGCTTATTTCAGCAAAGCAACATCAGTAATGTCATTGTGATGCAGAAGTAATTCAACTGTAAGTCAGGATTTATGCACAGTCAACAGAGTGTCCACCGACTTAACAATACACCATTGGCAGGCTAATCCAGAGTCTTTCTCAACTCCTGGAGAGTAATCAGCCTTGAACAGTGGTAATCACAGTGGCTTAACAGCTCGCACCAGCGTCATAAATAAGTGCCGTGTACTCGTTACACCTGGGTGGGGAGGGTGGGGAACAATGAGACACTTTTTTGGTTTTCAATCACTAAAATTCTAAGATCAGGACATACCTGGCTTCTTATCTTAGATTTAGGTTATATTTCTGTGCATACTTTTTAAATTTCCCGTCCTATTATTCATTATTAACCCAGACTAATGGATCTGTAGGCTTATTTCACAGCAGTAGGATTAGAACAACAGCTATTTTGATAACAGAAAATTAAATTTTTACTCATTTCAAATTAACTTTTTTACTTATTACAAAAAAGCTGGACAGCAGAATTTTTGTAAAAACTGGTAATACATGTCATATGGGATGGAATGGAGATAAATTTGGGTGGAAAGCAGAGCTCCTTTTTCTTTTAAATCTGTTATGGTATGCAGAAATGACCATTGTTCTCTTATTATTATAGTAAGAATTACAATCAAATATACTCTAATAATTATCCTTTTTTTTTTCCCTATTTTTTTTTTAAGTTTTTCTCCTGATTTTCTTTTTATTAGATGTGCAAACAACAATTTTGAAGGTGTAAAAATAAAGTAAACTTTGCAGAAGTTAAACTTGCCATAAATAAAAGAAGTTAATATTTCTATTTCTAAGTAAATAACTGCAATTCGACTTGGATGAGGTAAAATGCAGGTAGACTGAAAATCTGTTCAAGTTATGCAAAAAATGTTCTTTGATAAAAAAAAAGTACATAAAAACAACAACATTAAAAAACATAGGGGTGTAAAAGTCAGGCAACACAGATACTCCCTCAACCAACAAAGCTTTGTCTATTCGCAGCACCTTTATATATGTTAAAACTGAAATGACAATATCAGAGTCACGACTGTTTCATACATTGATAATTCTATCAGCAAAGGTCTAAATATCTTTGCTGAAGTCGAAACTTTTGAATTAGGTGGTCTATTTCAATTCGATTTATGCAACTTGAAGACCAATACAGATCATAACAGTAGGCATTACTTCATCCCCGAAGCCAGAAAAAGATGTGTTATGATTGTGAACATGCCAGAACAGGCAAAAATATATTAGGGTCCATATTTAGAGTCCAAATTTTGGGGGTAAAAACGAAAGGGTATTTCTAGGTAGGGTAAAAAGTCAAACTCCTAAGGTGCACCAAGGCACGAGGCCACAATCCATCATACGAACCGCTAATATAGAATCGATAAGAGTTATTCAACACAATATCAATGCCAGTCATTTGTCTCGTTGTTCCCAACTGGTGGGGTAGTGTGAGACAAGCTGAGGGTAGAGTGAGACATAGCTTGATAGTAAAACAAAAATTGAATACCTTTATTTTAGGCAGCAAGTTCCTTGTATTGTTTCAGTGCTACTGGTCTAAAGTTCAAGTTTTTTTACCAGCAGCCAGAGGCAGATGTAATTATGAGATGGTAAGGCTTGAAGTCCACATGATGTTACGCGTATACCTCATAGTTGAGGCTGTTCACTTGGCCTGGCATAAACACTGGGTACATCCATGGTACCACCAATTCAACATGCCATGGAACCGACATTCAACTGATGCATTCAATTAACATTGTCTCACTCTTCCCCATGCTGTTTTTAATACGAACTTGTGACCTTCTGAGGTTCACGTTTATTAATATGTGGAGTTAAAGACCAGTACCCAAGGTTTTGTATACTACTAGAGGATTCCATTAAACCTCATGTGGATGAAAAAAAGTACTTTACCTGGTGTAAAACAAACAAAAAAGTGAAATTTCAGACACTCATTCTTTTAACATTGTTTAAAGGGCAGTTTTATGAACTCCTTTGTTTTGAACCAGGTGGCTTGTCTCGCTGTTCCCCACTCTTCCCTATCTGCCCAAATCCGTGCCATGGTGGGAGTTCAAACCTGCAAGAGCAGGCGTACGCCTTAGCTTCTAGGCATGGCACCCACGTAAATGATTGTTTGCAAAATTCTGCTTAAATGCATCCAAGGCAAGCAGCACCATAATTAATAGTATATATATAGAGAGAGACACACACTAGTCAATTAGTCATACGAATGTTCCTTCTGCCATGCAGTGCCCCAAATAGATCCCATGGAAGTTGGAAGAACCCTTGACATGTAGATAGAGAACACTAATTGACTTCTTAAGGCACCCGACTTACCTATCAATACAGAAAGTATGGAATTCATGACAATTACATGCCACAAAATGCACCCAAAGTTCTCGCCAAAAACCAATCTCTGACATCCGTGTGGCAGATTCCATTACCATGCAGCCCAGTGAGAGCAAAGTCATTTTAGAGCTGTTTCTTGTTACGACTTATAATCAGACTTCCACGAAAAGGCCATTGATGCCTCCACAGAATTTGACAAGTCTGCTGGCGTTAGCTGCGCTTGATGGGCTGCAGCTGTTTAGTTCCTGGTCTTTGCCAGATTCTGGGTTGTTAGCTACTAGTCTTTAGTTTCCTTCTAGTACTAGTATTGCTGCCAATCTCGTTAGTGCTGTGAAAAACAAGACAGAATGCCACATGTTATTGTGGGTAACACTACAGGTGATGCCTGCAGTACAATAAAACTATCCTTTTCAAGTATGGGATGACTAAGAAAAACATTGGTATCACCGGGCTAATCATTTACAGCATTAGGTGTATACCCTACATCCCTTGGGTTCAGAACACATTCATGCATTGCCTTGTGGTACCCCAACACAGTTTATCACCCCAGGCACCTGATATGACTACGGTCAATCATGTCTTAACGGAGAAGAGCTAGTATGCCGATGGTTTATACAAGACAGTGTCGTACAAGTATGCTGTTTTGGCAGCAAACCAGACCTGCCAAACAAAACTTGGCTCATGTGTTATATGCTGGTAAAAAAGTGATGGATAAGAAATCTAATTCATTACATAGCTACTTGGTATTAAAGGGTAATCAGAACAGGTGATGTTTTACATGCAAAGGATGAAGCCATGGCACCCAGATGTCAGTTAGTTTAGGAAGCTACAAGAAGAAAGAGTGTGGTTTTTGGAGAGCCCATCATTTTATCAGAGTCGAGGTATCCTAACACCGTAAGCACCCAGCTCCTTTGCCCTATGACTCACTTATGAGATACAGCAGCAGATACAAATCTTAGGAGCATCATTACTTTACCTTGTTGCTGAGATAGGATGTGAGCGGGATCGCATATGTAGCCAGGTGCATCCATCCCACAAGCTGCAGGGTTCTGTTGAGGGTTAGGGTAATCCTGCTGAGTGTATGCAGTTGCCTTTGTTCCTCTGATCATACCCAAAGAGTTCCAGAGAGCAGGCATTAGGTAGAGCCACACTGTAGGCATCGTCCAGCCTGCTGCTGGTCCTGCTACTTACTGAGGGGCTGGTGTTGCAGCTTGCTACATAGACACCCCTCAGCCAGATGATTTGGCTGCCACTGCTGCTGTTGCTGATGCTGCTGCTGCTGCTGCTGCTGCTGCTGCTGCTGATGGTGATGCCCACCAACCAGCTCCCACCAAACGAAAGGTCACTCGCTACATCACCACAGCACATCAGCCCTCAACAGCAAGCCATCCGTTTAATTCTACTTCCCATTAACAGATACAGGACATAACATGTTGCTGTTCATATTAAAGCAATGATTAAAGAAAAAATCAACAAAAATCACCACAAGGCTGTGCGCATCACCTTTTTCATTATTTGCTTGCGTAGTACTATTGCAAATAATGTAGTATCTTTTCAAAAATTATAACGATTGCTCAGTTCAAGTTCTACATCTCAGTTCAATAATCAGATCGAAAAAAAACAGTAACACGTGTTATAATACAGTTTCTGGGTTAAACAAAACATCAATTCGCTTATAAATGAAGGCTTTAAGTTTTTGTTTATTTGTTCTGATTTATGGAATGTTCTATTGACAGTCGCTGCGCTGGCAGGACACTGCATACTTGGTTGTCAATAACAACATTCCTGGTGTTACAGTAAATTAGTTACAGTGGATATAAATTCAGGGGTGTGTTGTATTGTATTGTATTGTAGTATTTGATTGGATTGGAATGGATTGGATTGCTTTGTGTTGTAATCAATTCATATGACCATGATGAAACCATTAGGTCTAGGTGTCATCAGCATGTTGTGCATTTACCCCATGGGTGGTGTCTTTGCTTGGCTTAACTTTAGATACCAAATAGGAGGCACCTTTTGATGTATTTAACGTCTCATGTCAAGGACTTCGAGTCGAGAGTTTGTCTGACAAATGTAGACCACCCAGCTGCCGATGTTAAATCTTAATTCTGAATTTGTCAGTCACTGCTGCAACAGAAAAGCAAGGCCATTTAAATGCTACTGATTGACTTGCTCAAGTGCCCAAAATAGAAAATGTTAAATTCAATATAATCTCTTGATTTTTCCATGGCTGTCAAGTGCAGTCATTTCTTCATTGTCAAATCTTTGTCTTTTATTTCCAAATTTCCTCTTTGAGGATGCAGTTGTCTTTCTCATTGCCATCGACGTCAGCCAGACATTGATATTTTTTCGAAATTAAATAAAAGTAATTATGAAACCTGGTATCCATCACTGCATGACGTCCTTATATTGGATTAATCAGTTCAGCTTCAAATTAATTTGTAATAAGCCTATATAGTCCAACTTGCCCAAAACAAATTCTATATATCTGATCATCTATATATACCAGAAAATACTCTACCGGTATATCTTCCACACAAATATGATAACACTTAATACTGATAAAAAAAAAGGTATTATTATGCTCAATACTCCTAGTTCTTCTTACCACCATGCTCTTTATATATAACCATGGAGTCACTATACACATGTATAGTGACTCCATGATATAACAGGTCATTGAGCCTCTACAAAACAACCATCAACCAACTGTTGCTCCAGGATGTCCCAGAATGACTTCTTCTTGCAAATACCATCCCTTGCCTCCGAGGTGTTTTGCCTCGATTTATGAGATGGAAATGCCCCTTTATTCTTTCTTGAGGCATCTGTAGACCTTTGAGTTACACCTTTTTGCATCACATTCTTTTCAGAAGCAGCAGCAGTACCAGAAGCAACAACAGCAACAGAAACAAAAGCAGCAACCACAGCACCAATAATAGCAACAACAACAGCAGCAGCAACGGCAGAAACAACAACAGAACAAAAGCAACAGCTGCAGGAACCACAGAAGCAGTAACAGCGGCAACTGCACCAACAACAGCAGCAACAACACAACAACAGCAACAACAGCAACAACAGCACCAACAACAAAAACTGTAGCAACAACATCAGCAGCAACAACAGCACAAAGAATAGCAACAACAATAACAACAGCAACGGCAGAAACAACAACAGAACAAAAGCAACAGCTGCAGGAACCACAGAAGCAGTAACAGCGGCAACTGCACCAACAACAGCAGCAACAACACAACAACAGCAACAACAGCAACAACAGCACCAACAACAAAAACTGTAGCAACAACATCAGCAGCAACAACAGCACAAAGAATAGCATCAACAATAACAACAGCAACGGCAGAAACAACAACAGAACAAAAGCAACAGCTGCAGGAACCACAGAAGCAGTAACAGTGGCAACAACGGCAACTGCACCAACAACAGCAGAAACAACCATAGCAGCAACAGCAACTACAGCAACTACAGCAACTACAACAGCAACAACAAAACAGCAGCAGCAACAGCATCAACAGGGGCAACGATGGCAACGCAACAGAGGCAACAGCAACAACAGTTTTTGAGTAGACCCAATTCTTGGTACATGTAGTTAAGGTGTGCAGTGTTTTTTGCGGTTCTGTGTAGTTTGATGAGGTAGCCCAGCTTTAATCACGCCAGCTCTTTTCCACATATTGAATTACAATCAACACATTTTCTTGGCATAGCCACACAGTGAAAGTCCTCCAACGAGCCAAATTTGAGAAGGCAAATCTCAATCTCTGCCTGTAAGTTTATCACCTTCCAAGATAATGTGAACCTGACTCGGCAACCCCCTGCAGGGGAGCCGGCCATTTGTCGGTGGGGCTGATAAAGACCTGGCTGACAAAACGAGTTTTCATTCGCTTAAATGCCCCGAGGTGTTGCTCAGAAAACTAATCTATGATGAGACACCGGATCGTTTCTTTTGGGCCATGATTTCTGGATTCTTAAGTAATATTGGTTCTTGATCATACTTTGTGATATTTTATATAAGTGATTATTCTCAACATTTATATATGCTAATTAATATACTTCAATCGATGAATTTGGACATAAAGTTGAACCTCGCCATTAAGAGGTGCAATGTTTAACTGTCTCAACGGCGAAATGGTCGTAATTGAAAAGTAAAACATAATGAACACAGGTAATCCCAATTGTCTTTATATTACTGGTATGAAACTGAGCTTAAACCAGCTGCTTGAGTCAAACGTAATGATGAGGTGATAAGGCTTGGGTCCACACCATATATAAGGCATTTACCCTCACATGCAGCTCATGAGCTGCCTTAACCAATACAGTTAGTTCCAGCGACCTATTCCTGGCTGTAGCTATGACTGGCTAAAGCCATCTGCTTCTGTCTACTCCTAGCTTATAGTCGGCCTGCTCCAAAAAATATAAACTTTGTAAATGTCTGAAATTCATCTGATATTGTGGTGCATGTACGTTAAGGTCCGGCTTCGCGTGGCCGGCTTAAGCCAGATAGTTTCGTTTAGTGGTAGGTAGCATCATATAGCAAAAGTTGTCTAGCTTTGTCTAAGTTTAATTTGACTGGCAGTTTTTAATGAAACTAACTGCAGATCGCCCAGAAGCTAGGGCACTATCTTGTGAGTGTGCACCCAATTACCACTAATGTCGTAAGGTTTGAAAATTGAAATCTGAATATGTACTCGATAGACAATCCGAAATTGCTGAGCTATGGTGACATGATAAAATACAAATATGGCCGAATAGTTTTGATCCATTTATACTGCTGTTATTATTGCACGAGTTTACAGAATCTGTCGATTAATAAGGTCAAGCCAAGTGCGTGTCTGGTTGCTCAAATCACCAATAAATAACAGTGTTTCGATTAATCAGGATTTTTCTTCTTACAAACCTCCCATGCTATCAGTTTGAGCTAAAAGTATTAGAATGTACACTTAACTGAAAAACACTTAAGTTGTACGGGTGGTCTGCTAACCTTGTGATTGTTTTAAAGTGCCAGTAATAGTGCCAAGGGGGTGATTGGGAACCTTTGCCAGGGTTTTGTTGACTTACTTAAATGCTTCTTGTTTACAACGCTTTTAACTGAGACAGACTGCCCCACAGTTCACTTCCTCTTGCCAGGAAAACAAATACTTTTCAAAACAACAATAATCAGGACGAACCTGTCTTTTTTTCTGGGCATTTTGTTCCCTATTTTTTCAACCTCATTCAACGACATCTTTGAACCACATCAGCCAATGCTGAGTAACATAGTTTCATCTTTAGTAAAGTATATTTTGGCTTATATTGGCTCATTATCATTTTGCCTTGTTTTTTATTTACAAGTTTTTCGTATATATGGGAAACCTACTTGACTATTTATGACATCCTGCTTAATAATATAAATCACGTATCCTCCAAAGAATTCTTTATATGGTTGATTTTTTAATTCAAGGTCATTTGTATGATAGGAACTTTCTAAAAGTGATTAGTGAAAATGAATACTTGATGGTACAATCTGCAGAATAAACTCGTATGGTAAAGTGTTCATAGTCTTCCAGTGGTCAATACACTGGTCACTTTGACATGAGAAATCTAATTCAGTGAACATTCCAAAGGGTATTCAGGCTTCACTATGACAAAAACTCTGTAAACTTGCCGACTGGAACCTTGCACTTCGACCTGGCTCGCCACATTTTGTCATTGATTTGCTTGGTGCCAAAATCTCTAAGGCCAAAAGTTACGTAAAGTGTACTTTTTCACCCTGTTGGGATGATCCAGTTCGAAGGGCTTTATTGATCCATGGTTGGATCCGTTGCCCCCAGTCCTGTCCTCAAAGTGCCCTTGGTATTTGACCTGACCTCTCAGTGATACATCTACAGAGTAGATACCCTTTGAGCCCCACACAATGTTATTGTGGTCAGCCAATATTTTTCTTGCTACATTACCCTACCCTATTGTTGTGGTTATCCAGATGTGATCGAGTGTAACTTCTGAGAAAACCAATATGGATTTGTCTCGACCAAAAAGTAGGACCCAAGGAAATATGGATTATGAACTATTGTGTTCTATGTACTGTAATAAACAGGTAATAATAAACAGTCAATCAACACTCAGTTGAACACTGGATATAGCTGATGCTACAAAATCTGATACCATTTCTTTCTTTGTTTTCTGATGTTGTCTATTGCAAATTCTACCAAATACATAAATTCATCCTGTTAAAATTCCACCTACTGTTAGCAGTGGTATGTGTAGCCTAGCACCCCCCCCCCCCCCCCGTATGTGTACCACAGATTATGTGTTCTCTACCGTTTATACCAGTAAATGTTTAAATAGAGAAATATTGTGATTTATGTTCTTGTTACATAGCATAGCTGTTAAGCCATTTGTGGAAAATGTAGTCATCTGAGGTATTGTGTTTTGATTGTTTTAAATTCAGCTTTTATAATATTGGGTGGAAAGATCTTGACTTGTCTGTAGACTCGAACCCAGGACCGGCTGAGTCGAACAACGGCCCTAGCCACTACGCCACCAATACATTTGTTGAACTGCACTGATAAAGATATATATATACATATATATATTATATGGCAGAAATCCTGGCTTCTGATTGGCTGAAAGCCGTGCAAAATTTAACGATATTGCACGGCTATTTTGCCTGGTAAATTTTAGATTGCGGAACAGATATTTCATAAGTATAAACAAATCATTATACCTTCGTACTTAAGTGAATAAAGGACAATTGCACTCTTACAATAACATTTGCAGCATCTTGCGTAACAGGCAATTGGGATTGTGTCTAATAGGTAAACAACCTTTTTTTTCTATCAATATATATGTATCAATAATGATTAAAAGAGGATTGAGTAAAACAGGCCTTGGATTTTATCACGCGTCTACTCAAGTGACTCCATGGTCTACTTTATGTCACAGTGTATTTTTTCTCTCTTCAAATTGAAAAACAATTATGTGCATGTGTATGTAAAGACATGAATCTTGTAAAATCATGAAGAAAAAAAAGGATTACTGCTTTAGGTTTCTTATGTAATATATATATGGCCATATAATATAACAATTACTGCACAGTGTCTCTTGCAATATATGTTTTTATGCCTCGTGCAATATCAGTTGTCGGTTCCACAAAAAACAATATTGCACTCGCCACTGTGCAATAATTGAATAATATAGTTCTTTATTTATGCTCATTGTTTAGACGGCATAGCTCTTTTGCAATAAATATATAAATACAAACAAAATTGTAATATATATCAATAAAACAAAATTTGCCATTGATCACATATTATAATAAAAAAAGTAGTTATTTTGTACATTAATAATTCAAAAAGTTCTTTCTTTCATCATTGCAGAAATGAGACAGCCCCCCTCTTTCAAGTCAGTTATTGCCTGCACAGTACACGTTTCTTTTGCAGTGTTGTTCTGCTAACTACCGTCATTTGGCAAAGATCATATAAACTGTACTTTTTTGTTGCAACATTCTTTGGAGGCAGAGAAACCAGTGAGATGTGGCAAGCATAATTAGCTTCTTACACATTTGTTGTATAGTTTATGGAATCTTGCCACACATCGATCATCCCATGCTTGAGCACCATAGAAAGCACAGCACTGCGAGCGAATAACTTCAAGCATTACATTGTCAAGGACACCATACATACTTGCTCTAAGCATGTTATACAATCACCCTTCTTCAAGTTTACTTCATCGTGTTCTTTCGTGAGGAGATGACATTTCCAAGATGTTTGATTTTCTCCATCCAAACAAGCTGGTCTCCCATCAGAATTATCCTTGACTTTACAGTCACTTTTTTACTGGCAAGATCAATTGAATACCATTCCATATTCCAGCCCAAACTGTTCACATACTGCAAGCATTCAGAAAAATATAATATAAGTGTTGCAGGAAACATTTAAATTTTACTTTAAAAATTAATCTATTTAAAAATGGTTTTATCTTTTTTTTAAAGTATGGATGAATTCTAGGAATTGTTCATTGTTCATTAGATAAAATAAGTCTTCCCAGAAATGTCCTTAATAATTAAAAGCAAAAACGTTTTTAACATTCATATAATGGTATTATTGTAACGAATTCTTCTAGTAAAATAAAATCAGTCGCCTTTAACCTTTTAGATAAGGCGCAGCATTTAATTTTAAGTGTACCTTAATTGTTTATAATCACGCGCCAATTAAGTATTGTTAAGGTTGATTGTTTTCTTGTTATTGGCAATTATAAGGGCGGTCAATCAAACTGCGTAATCAAAGTTCAATGGCCCTTTTTTTTTTATCTTTACGAAGGAAAAAAAGAAGAAAGAAATAAAGACATGGTATAAGGAAGGAAATGATTAAATGTAAGAATATAAAAATTAAAAATAAAACACGGAAAAGGAAGAGAGAGAGAGAGCGGTATCTAAATAAGTAATATTTGTTTTCTGATGCTAAAATTCTTCTTGAGAGTACCAAAGACCTTATAGCTAGATATAAGGTCTTTGAGAGTACACTCGTCGACAGTCAAATTCGCCATGACACTGAGATTCGTCACTCCCCTTAAACATGAATATAAACATTGCAAGGTCTTGATTTGCTAGCAAACTAATTGTATAAATCATTAACAGTGTTGTAAAATTGCGGCAGCCATCTAAACTTGTTTATTGTAGTTTTATGGGGATGGCGAATCTCACTGTCGCGGCGAATTTGACTGTCGCCGAGTGTACTGACCCTCGAGTTTTGACCATAGGGCTGTACAAACAATATTACCGCCACCTGGTGTAATGCACAGAACTGACAGAAGCAGCACACATCCAAGATTCAGTTGAGGTCAGGTTTTCCACTTTTAACAATTGACAAGTCTGAATTGATTCAATAACACCGTATTTTATTTTTCAATCACGTTTATTGAACACATGCATATATTATCATTCACAAGATTACGTATGCCAGCTAAAAAAATCCGCACATTTGCTCACAAGCCTAAGACTATATCTGCATATAAATTTACAATCGATGAAATGACTTCGTTATATATATTATGGCAAGCAATGGTAAATATGAAATAAAAAAGGTAAATCGTTTGTATGTTCCTGGCAGACTTCATAGACACATCACACACTGGAGAAACTGGAATGGAAAATGAAGAACGATTTAATATATTCAATGAATACCTACTATATGAAGGCGATGCAAAAAGTTAAAGGTAGTTTCCATTGTTATGAGGAGTTGGTCAGACCTTGATCCTAAATTAAAAAGTCTTTATAGTAATACTGTAGTGGTTATATAGCAACATTTCATAATCACGAGGGATGTAGCAAAAAGAGGGGGGGGGGGGGTGAGGGGGGGGGGGTTAACCTGCCTCATTTTTTGAAGGTTCAAAAAGTTATCAAAGTTTTATTCTTTACAATATGTCTAATTAGGCTGTGGGAAGGTTTTCAGGGCCCAGAAGGGTAATTAGCCATTGCTTAGTTTATTTTATTTTTATACTTACATCATCATATGAAAATGCACACGACCCTGTTTCGTGTCCTCCATGGACTTGTCTGTCTCTGGCTCTGAATGCCTCTATATAAAGATAAATAATTCATAAATTATTAATTTTAAGAAACTTAATATGTTATTATAAACGGCTAACAACCGGGTGAATTTGACATACAATCTGGTAAAGGCACATAACTCATCAAATAAATGTTCTAACGTTACTTTTAATAGTTCTACCAGATTTAAATCAGTCTAGATTTTGTTGCTTATTATACTAGTTTTGCGTATGCTAGTCTGGGATAATTTTTGTACGAACCTGTATAAGCCCTTAACCTGACACAGCAAGCCACAAAATCGTCAAAAGCGATAAGGAGTCTACCATCTTCCAGAGCTCTTGAATACCTCTTCAAAATTGTTGTCATGGCTTGTTGACTTAGTCTGTAGCCTGGAATAAATAAATGTGAGTGAGTGAGTGAGTGAGTGAGTGAGTGAACAAGTGAGTGAACAAGTGAGTGAGTGAGAATGTTAGTCAATCAATCAGTCAGCTAGTCGGCCCGCCAGCCAGCCAATCATTTCAGTCAGTCAGCCCATCAGCCAGTCAGTCAGATAATTGTCTGATAATCAGTCAGACTAATTATAAGTCAGTCAGTCAATGTTTCTTCAAATTAGATGTCAGCAAATCAGTCTGTCTGTTTGTCTGTCTTTCATTAAAGTCTTTAGTCAATCAATCAGCAAGGTAGCAAACCATGTCAGTCAAATAATTGTTCGTTTGGCCAGTAAGTCAACCAATCAGTCAGTCAGTCATTCAGTCATTCAGTCAATCACAGTCAGTCAATCATTTAGCCAGCCAGTCAGCCAGCAAGCCAGCCAGTCAGTCAGTCAGTCAATCAGTCAGTTAGTCAGTCAATCATTTAACCAGCCAGTCAGCCAGTCAGTCAGTCAGTAAATCAGTCAATTATTCAGTCAATCCGTCCGTTATTGAATGTATAAATGAGTATATACTCACTGAATTTTTCGTAGATGACCCTGGTCAATTCATTTTGATCAATGTAGCCCGATCTATCCATGTCATACTGGCAAAAGCAGTTGTACCAGAATGTCAAACACTGAAGTAATTCACAGAACTCTGGGTACTGCATGATTCCATCTTTGGATCGCTTAATTCATGTTAAAGATATATGAAATAATTATGATGTATTATAATATAGCTTGTTACCATTGGATAATTCAAATTCAAATTCAATAAATACATGTATTACTGGCGTATTATTAAAAACTCATCAAGGATACATCCAACATAGATAGCATGACTCTGAAATAAATTAAAAAGCAAAATTCAACTCATTTATAATTGGTTACATAATTATATATGTCTACATAATTCTCAATTCTAGGCATTTTGTAAAGTAAACAATTATCTTGGACCATTAATCATCTATGCATTGTATATTCAAATACTGCAGTTATGCAAACTTGACTGGGAAAGATTTCTATAAAATTTTGTAAATATTTGTGTTTATTAATGTCAGTGTCCGGCGCTATACCAATAACATTGTTTATCTTTCTTATTGTAATCTATTCATTTTTCCTCTTCTGTCAATATTATGCACTGAAGCTGAGGGATCGCTGACCCAGAAATCTCAATGCTTATTCGTGCATGTCATCTGCATGATGCACAAGAAGGGTCTAATGTCTAATTATAGATCTATGTCAAATATACCTAATATTCGTTTTACTTACTTGCACAGTTCCAGATTCCAGTGAACTGGGAAACAAAAATATATATCATGAATGCAACAAATATCATGTAAGTTCATTTAATGTATTGAATGTTGTATGGTATATATTAATGATAACTTACTTTTGTAAAAATTTCTAATACGTTCCGATTCATTCATGATTTGAAAAAGCTCCTGTGCTTGAATTGCATTGAACAACTGAATAATTAAATTAACAGTAATAAAGATTAATATAATGTAATTCGATAATTCAAAGCAATGACGTACAATAACAGACCTTTAGAAGAGGCAAATTCATCGTTGTAAAGTGCAAATGACTTATATTTATCAATAGTAAAAGTATGGTATTAGATTCGTGACTTACTGGTGACTTTTTGCTTTCAAATAAATCTCGTAATTCATCTCCTGTATTGAAACCCAGTGCCTGTGGAAATAAAAGTTTTGTATCAACAATGAAAACCTAGACTACATATACCACAGATCGACATGGCAAGAAAATCACAAAAATGTCCAAATTTATTCAATGGTAAAAAGTGCTATATTGATACATGTATGGGTATGATGTACTTTTTAGTAAATACAAGTACTGATATTTATGAATGTACTAGAGTATGAAGTCCCATGTAGCATTTTCAGGGGGTAAACAGTCTAGGTTAGGGGGTCCACATGTGAACTGTGTGCAGTATAATATTGCATGAATATTGAAACACTAACCTGCCAAGGATTGAGTTGGTATGCTTGATTAGAAAACTGCTGTCCATAGGCCCCATAATGCTCACTAGAAGGGGGAGGGTTTCCTCCTGGCCTAAGATACGCCCCTGGATGTGCCATTATACCTTGTTTCGAGAGCTCAAACTTTACAGCACGAAGAAGTCTATTTTTGCTGTTTGTTGACACTAGAACTCCATGCTAGAACGGCCTTGACCTTGAAGCGCCACAGATGCCAGATTTAATAGGATTCGTCAAATAAATGAAAGAATCTTACTATTGGGTTAACGATAAACACACATATAACAAAAATATATAATTATTATTTAGTAAGCATCATTGAATGCATTATGCAGAAAAATCATGCCAGAATGTTTGATCAGAGAGGCTGCTGCTGTTACTGCTGCTGCAGACACCGTGACTGCGTGATAGTGATGCTGGCGTCGAATCAATGTGTATTTGGCGGGAAATTCAATTGACGCCAAAGCAAGTAGGCATCCTGACAGCTTGCGAGGCAAGCTGCTCGAATGTTGACTTCAGCTGGCGATTTATGAGCTGCAAAAACATGCCGTCTGTCTCAGGAGAGGGCTCATGGGGGGGCTCAGGATAGAGCAAGATATAATCTTGGTCCAAGATATAATCAAAGGGAGCAAAGGGCAGGGGCTCTAAGTGCACGTGCCTGGTGAGTAATGTGTGTATTAAAATATATGACATTGCAAGCATAGTATATGTTAGTATGTGCCAGATCATCCTCGATCTCCCCAGGGGTAACTCCCCCCCCCCCCCCCCCCCACGAAAACATTATATATACATGACGTACAGGCGTTGAATACAGTAAAAAAGGTTTACTATAAACTAGATCTGGCTATACATTCGGTACCCATGGGTACTTTCAAGAGACTTCTGATTGGCTAAATACGGTCGCGGACCTTAGAGGAAGCAGGTGCGCGGTCATTATTTAGGGGAATCATTCCTGTCATGTGTTTCTGGACAACTGCACGTTCCCGAAAAAGTTTTTGTGGAGTGCTCACTGCTCAGTCTCATGCTTATTAATAGTGGATTTTCACGGAAGGTTCTCCGTATTTCCACCAGGTGACTAAAACAGAATACTGCAATTCTATTGGCTGAAGCAAAGTGCATCCTAGCAGCAGTATTTTTAGTGCATTTTAATGTATATTTGACACTCTATCATTAGTTGATGTTTGTTATTTTTCTAAGAAAGTTATATTTATGGAATAAGTTAAAGCTAATATACCTACTGTGTCTGAAAAGCAAAATGAGTAATAGTGAGTTTGATAATTATGAACTTGGTGAAGGGTAAACTTACTCTGGTCAATAAATATTGCAAGTTGACCATGGAATAACAGTTCAATGACCATTAGCCTTGTCCAACAAAGATCAACAACAGATAGCAGTTTAAAGGTTTATTCCTAAAGGACATAAACAACATGTCATAAACAGACACATATAACAAACATGTCATATACAGACACAAACTACAAACCAAGACAGAGTCAGGTGGAAGCACAGAGACTGCCCTGGTAGGCTAGTCAAAGGACAGAGAACTGTCACAATCAATGCTGAGGCTACTATCCAGACACAGAAGAAATGGCTGTAACACTATAGCAATAGGACCACTTGTCTCTATGCTCTGGTTACTACCTAGTTCTGACTACTGGCAGCATGCACTTACTCTCCCAGGGACTAACTAAGCAGTCAAGTCCCTGATGCAATGTCCAATGTCCTTCAGAGCACAAGAGGGCTCTTACAGGAGCAATGACAGAGAGCAAGCTACCCATTCTCGGGTCCTCCCTCCCATTTTGTGGCAGGAGGCACTGTCCCCATTGGTCAGCCTGACCAGCCAATCAGAGACAGCTACCATACTGCTCTCTGTGGAGATATCAGGAATCCAGGAGTAAGTGCTGCCACCTACATAGTTGCTGCTGCCCTCTGCAGGCAATGCATAGCATAAGCAGTCTTTGCATCTCTGAGGAACCACAGCCCAACATCTCTACAAGAGGAAAGACTTATGTCCTGCTGAATTCAGGGCTGTTCAGTGAAAAAGACTCTATTGGTAAACTGTGCATTTCAGTGGTTTGGGAATGGCAGCATTCCCATGTGGGGGCTATGAAAATAAAAATGTTTTTTTTTTTCTTTCTTTCTGAATTAACCTTTGGAGCTTCCAACACTGCAGTACAGCGTAGTTCATGATTTAAACAATATATGTATATTTTTGATCATTCAAAGCAATGACGATATTGGAACCGCCACTGCCTGTATGGTAATGCATTACTAGCACACTACATCATCCGTCATGTGAAGCTCATTCACAATCAGAATGTCAAAATCCCCATAATGATAAGCCGTATTAGCATGCCACGAATTTTCCACAAATTGCATATGGAAATAACGACAGTTCTCACATGCTGTCTGCATATAACAGGAGGAGGCCATTGTAGTGTATGACATATGGATCGCAAACAGGACTAGAATGCTGTTTCTGTTTCATTGTTTTTTGTTTTGTTTTTGCTTTGTCTTTTATTTGTTTTTTCGCACTAGCCCAGCCAAGAAAAATAAAATTAGAAGCAATTTCAAGAACTTATATAAGAACAGCCAAAACGTTTGAGAAAAAATAAATATTTTTCCCAAATAACCCTTCACAAATTGTTTTAAACCGATATGTAAAATGACATTGGAAGTTTGATTTCGGCAATTTTGATGTACGCCCACTATTTTCATGGCTTATGAATAGCTCAATGGCTGCCAGTTCACAATATATGTAGTTCAGTGATTCAAATCGCAGCCTAGCTGACGCTGCATGGTAAATGGGCCGTTTCCTTGACAACAAATAATGGGTAAAAAGACGAGACAACCACAGCTGGTATAAC
The DNA here is from genome assembly GCA_932294295.1 of Alitta virens. Classification (NCBI taxonomy): domain Eukaryota; kingdom Metazoa; phylum Annelida; class Polychaeta; order Phyllodocida; family Nereididae; genus Alitta; species Alitta virens. Next base: position 15,436,742 of record OW028573.1, on the reverse strand, counting down.
ATTTTTCAGTGTTTATTATTTTTATGTACAAACAACAACAACAACTGCAACAATATTCTGAAATTGTTATGACACATAGCAGCAGATGGACAGATATGATATAGACTACATTTTGTAGTTGTTATGACATGCCTAATTAATACATATTTATGATGATAATGAAGTAACATGGTCTACATTGCATCTGACCTGACTAATGCCTTCATTTCATATGGTTGGGGCAGCAAAGTGATTCCTTGAACGCCCTCCTGGCTTGGTGGGTTCTTAGGATCCGCCATCTTGAACTGAAATCCTTGGATGAGTGAAGAAGCGTACAAGAAAAGTTCCATCTTTGCGAGTTGTTCACCCAGACAGGCTCGTCGACCTTGAAATTAAAAATAAATAAATACATGAAGGATTACGTACGTTACCAGGTCACTCAATATAAACCAGGTAAAGAATTAAATGCATCACTTTAAAATTGGCTGAATGACCTTTAAAGTAATGTTGCTAAAATATATATGATATAACACAGTCAACCCTGTCTTGTCCACACATTTTGGTCAATCTTTGTGGATAAATTATAAGTCACACCAGTACATTTCCTGGGTGGGATAAGTGGGGTTATAATCAAATAAGTTGCAACTTATTGTATTTTAGAGTGAGCAAGACAGTGTACATAGTAAATTTATAAAACAGTATGTGGTTTATTGCAAATATTAAACGTCAATCAAGCAATAAATCAATCAAGTAATCAATCAGTCTGTCAGTCAGCCAGTCAGTCAATCAATCAGTCAGTGAATGATTGAATGAATGACCAGTCAGTCAGTCAAAGACAGTCATTCAGTCAGTCAATGAATGATTGAATGATTCAGTCAGTCAGTCAGTCAGTTAGTCAGTCAGTCAGCACGTCAGTCAATCAGTCAGTCAACCAATGAATGAATGAATGAATGAATGAACGAATCAGTCAGTCATATATTGTATATATTTACCCAACGAGAAAGGCATGAATGCGGAATGCTTGATCAGCTTCCCATCTTGATCCAACCATCTTTCAGGACGGAATACTTCTGGGTCTCCCCAGTAGGTGACGTCATGGTGGGCTGAATAAATGTTAGGGACAACAACCGCTCCCTTGGGGAAGAAGTGTCCATTGAAATAGAGGTCTTTGTTCACTGCGTGGGGCAAGGATATAGGCACTGCAAGGAAATACAAGGCTTTGTTATAATGTATAAGGCATCTAGGCATCTCTCTATTAAAATATTCAGCAATTTATATTATTTCCCATAGCTTGTAAATAATTCATTTTAAATAAACACCGTCTGTCTAAATCATGTATACAGCCAGTGGCATTCATTTGTGAATGGTACAGTATGACCAGATAATCTAATAGCATATTTGAATATGAGCTAATATGGTACCTAAAATAAAATGTTTTTTTGGACATTCTGAGCTACCAAATCAACATATACTTACCAATAGCGCGCATTCGTTGCACTTCTAATAAAGCTGCTTCGAAATATGGACATTTTCCTCTGTCCTTCATAGTCAATTGAGTAGAAGGCCCCATGTTCTGGCAAGTGAAGATATTTTGAGTTAAGTTCAAGGTACATCTGTTTATAATACATATACATTTCCAAAACAGTTTTAATTCATTCATATTATCTCATGCATACCTTAGCTATTTCTTGATAACACTTCTCCTGGATTTCAGGTTCGTGCATCATATACAGAACAAACCACTTCAGAGTTGTGCTCGTTGTTTCAGTTCCAGCTCCAAATAAGTCGATTATGATGGCAAAACAGTCCTCTACAGACACTACAACAATTAAAAAAATCTATTTGAAAAAGTACCATGGAACCTCACTGGGGTAAAAATGCTACGTGGTACAAGCAAAACGAAAATGGGGATAGCATCAATCATCGCAATACCTAAAATATAACAAAACTGAAAAAGTCCACATATACAGTATCAAACATACCAGCGGGCTCCCTCTTGGTCAAACACCATTATTATTAATTAAAATGCCATATTTATTAATTATATGTATAAATATTATCAATTTACAACAGTTCCAAATTCTGATGCTATTTTTGGATAGTGCAAAGTTAAACTGTATATTTTATGGTGACCTTGCAGTTGGGTCAAGGTCAGATGTATTACTGTGGAATCATCAAAGTGTTTCGAGGCTTCATTGCCCTGTCTTCTAACAACTTCAATGTATATAACTTTGCTAATTACAACTCATATACTCACCCTTGGAATTTCCTTGGGCTAACTCAGCTTCTATGTAGAGGTCAATAAGGTCACGGATGTCATTCGGATCAAACGTTCCCTTGTGTTCTTGTATTTTGGATTTGATAAATTCTCGAAGCCCGATGAATATTGAAACTGATTTGTTGTAATTTGCTTTCGAGCCAAAGATATACATCTGTGTAAACAGTAGAATTTTTTTATTATAATTCAACATAAATATTAGATCAGACCAGTTGCAACGTATTATATTCATCCATAAAGGCATTACAGAGCAGTAGATAAAAACCTACATATTATCAGTAAATACTTTTTGACATCAGGGAAGACATGCGTAGTGTAGTGTAGGGGAGAGTGGGGAAAAAGTTAGACATGTCACCTAGTTTCAACACAGAGAACTTTATAAAACTTCCCTTAAGTTAATGATTTGGGCAAACACTACAAAATCACTAAAATGTTTCATTACCTGCAGAAATTAAAAGCATGAGGTGCCTTAAATTAGAATGTTTAGTTTTACAACAGGTAAAATAAAATAAATTATCCACATGAGGTTTCAATCTTATTCTGCAGTAGTACAAAACCTTGGATACTGGTCTTTAACTCCACATATTAATAAATGTTAACATTGCCGTAGCGATGTTTCACAGCATGGGGAAAAATGAGACAAAACATGAGTGGTGCAAGGTGACACGATGTTAATTCAATGTTGAATGGGTGATACCCAGTGTTTGTGCTAGACTAAGTTACCTCAACTATGGTGTATATGCGTAACATCAAGCATTACCATCTCATAATTACATCTGATTCTGGCTGCTGGTAAAATAACCTGCTAAGCTTTAGACAGGTAGCACTGAAGCAATACAAGTCTAGTCTAGTCTAGTCTAGTCTGTCTAGTCTAGTCTAGTCTGGTCTGGTCTAGTCTAGTCTGGTCTAGTCTAGTCTGGTCTAGTCTAGTCTGGTCATCGGGGAAGAAATTTAACTGAAACAGACTACGTCTGATCTAGTCTAGTCTGGGTTAGTCTAATCTTGGTCATATATTTTGACCTAGTCGCTAGAGGCAGACGTCATGATGAGATGATGAAACCTGGAGTCCACACGGTCTCGTTACAAAAAGACCCTCCCAAATTGCACCATATGCAATGTTATATTTACCATAGTGTATGCCATTGCTTGTTGGAAGATGTTGTAGTTAATAGTTCCATACGGTCCTCCACTTTTTAAGAACAAGTAATTAAGGCCGTCCAGTAAATTCTCAAATTCTTTGTCATCATACTCAAATCTGAAATGCCAACATCACACATAAGATAACAAGATAATACCCTTGTCAAAAAGTACCTAAACTAAACTTAACAACTTCGTATAGACTATGCTACGTATGCATGCCCCAGAATCAAACCATTCTATCCACTTATTAATTAGTAAATTTTACCACCCATTATGGTTATCGTATATTCTTCACTAAATGAGTAGAGGAGACGGATGGTCCTTGGGACATGGGGTAAAATGGGACACCTGCCATATCTGGACAATAAAAAACCTGAGAAATGGTTGCCTCAAACTAAAGCAGGGGAAAATCTTCATTTTATCTGGAAACTGTCAAGATCATGTGAAGCGTTCAACCGTGGTGGATCATTTCATGTTTCTTTAGGTCTGAAGTAAATTTTCTGTTCATACTTTCGAACCCTAACGTTTCACTGTGCACAACAGTTGCACTAATGCATGGGGACGATTGGGAGTCAGGTCGGTGTACATTGTGACAGTAAGGTTACTGTATAATTAACAAAAATATGTTGAATATCTATCTATTATCAAAGTTTGACGAGAACCAGAAAGATGAACTTGAGAGGATCAGTTAAAGTGGCCCTGACCTCAAGAAGATGCTGTATTGCGGAGAAAGGGACCGCCAAGACACTTCTTCCTTATTAATCTCTCCACAGGTATTTGAAATGGGTAAAAAATAAACTAGGCAATGCGTTTAAGATATGAGTTTTACTTGCTCACTTAAAACATCCAGAAAGTCCATTTTTCATCTAACAAGTTTCAAGTTATGACTGGGATTCCTTTTGTTATATCTACCCGTCGCAACCACTTGCTTTGTATTTGGTGTTTGGTATAACATTGTTTTGACACAGTTAACTGAAAATTCTAACTATATTATTTAAAAAAGATCGAAATCATTTTGCCTTAATTCAGTTAAAGAAAGTTCAAATGGTGTGCTATCCCAGGAGAGATCAGTTATAATTGTCTTTGGGTGAGTGCCAATTTACAAATTGAATAATTTCAATGCAAAATAAAGGTAAAACTACTGTTGTTTTTCATGCATGGGGACCATTAGGACAATTTTTAAGATCACAAAAATGCTGCCCCACCTGATGATGGATATATCAGACTCAGTCACCGAGTATCAAACTTAAATTTTGTTTTGTTTGCGAGATATTCAACCAAATGTCAAACTTCTACAGCTGTACAATGTATTTCCTTATTTTTATCGCTACCATACGTTTACAGAATAAAGAAAAATCGCCAATACCTTTTTCCAAAAACGATGCTACAGATGATGTTGGAAACACTCTTGTTGATGAGGCCATCCAAACTGCAAGGTTGCCCATTTGTTTCATCGAGGGCTTTGTACAAATAGCGAATTTCTTCGTGAACTGTCTCTTCCAATGATTTCTTGCCCAGTCCAAAGTCTCTCAAAGCAACCAGGGAAAATTTTCGGTTCTCTTTCCAGAAACCATGGTTGTTGATTATTCCTTTGAAAAGTAAACAAATTCCATGTTTCAGACTGATGAATTAAAATCAATTCCTTTGTTTAAAATAAAAATATTAGGTCAAAATTTACTATTCATATTTTATTCAATATTCATGCACAATGAGCCAGATTTAATTGACTTTTTTGCAAACAACAGATGCTTTAAGATTATAGTTGATGGGTGATACCAAAGATTCATATTGATTAAAGCATGATGCCAACTTGTTAACTTAAAAATGATATTAAATATGCATACAAATATTTATAAAGCAATTGCGAAACAGTTCGCAAAATTGAAGTGAATTTTACCCCTGTTCTTGCGACCCATTTTTGAGGTGAAGCTCTGAGGTCTGTCACTAAAGTCGTCAGCATGTTTTACCAAAGCATCCCTTATGACGTCAGGACCGTTTAGAACGATGACGTCAGTAAACATGAAGCGTAAAGAATAGATGTCACCATAGCGACGTCTCAAGTCCAGCAAATTTTTGTACAAAGTGCCCATGTTGTTTATCAATCCATAATTGTTAATAAGTGGCCATCCTGATGGGCCTGGGGGAAGCCCTTCTTTTCTTTTTGTTAATGCCAAGTAAGAAAACAGTATAATGCTGACAATCAGAAATATAGATACAAATTCCATGATGCAAACTAAAGATGCACTTAGCTCTAAATGAACAGTTATCAGTCACATGCAACACGTCCCATGAAATGTACTTCCACTCTGAAATCAAAGACCACAGATTTCTTTATATAAGCCATGGGCCCCGTTTTAGGGGGGGGGGGACAGGGGGACAGAATAAAGGTCAATATGTCCCCCCCACATTTTGAAATGAAACGGGGCCCCTGATATAAGCACTATATAAACCAGAACAGTGTTCTTGGTTTGAGCATGAGTCACTCACTAGTGACTCCATGGTTTTAGTTGGCCGTGCCTGGAATGTTGACAAGTAAACATGTTAACCATGAACTTCTGCTCTTGTTTGGATTGAATATAGAGCATTTGTTTGTAGAGATAGCTCCATGGCTTCTATACAAATAATAGAATAATTTCAAAGATTACCCTTATCATAGTGAACTTTTGAGTAAATATATGCCATTCTAGATTTTCTTTAAAACAATGACCTGATCTTTGTAACATGAAGATAACATTGTCAAAATGTTATGCATATTTTGATTTTTAGAACATAAAATGTGACACTTATCTAGTACACAACCTATATTTTGGCCTAGAGACAAGGGAATGAATTTTGTCAGTGTATCCATGGACGTAAAAGCCCACGGTGTATCAAAACATGCAGTGAGATGACCCAACGGTCGAAGTGCTCAAAACGATATAGGACAATACGTAGAACCTCACTAAAAGAACACTGGTACTGCACGTGGTCGTAATTATGAGGATCGAGGTCTTTATAGTTCATTAATGGAGAAGCTAACTTTAAACCCTTAGAGCTTATAGAGGTTTCACATTGAAACCACCAAATTAATACAAAACTGTTAAGAGTGGACAAATTTGTCAGTTCATATATATGTTTATTCATATATCCTGCTGCATACCATAGGCCTCAAATGTTAAGTGGCCAATACTGTACAAGATAACTCATGTTTTCTGATCAATTGCTCTTCATTGTTTTTCTTTTGTACTTTCCTTTGATGTAATTAATTATTCCATGCTGCAGCTTCAATAAAATTGGTTAAGTGATTTTATGTAAAAAAAAGAAAAAGTGGGCAAAATTGGGATACAAGCTATTTTGCCCCATCCATATGTCTCCATTTTGCCCCACACTGACTTTGTTTATGAAACCATCGGCAATAACAAATTATTGCATTACGCTCAAATTTTTTTTCTAAAAATCAAGTATTACAATTGCTCTACCAGAGTGAATATCATACATTAATGAGTTACGTTCATTAAGAAAAATAGCAGAACACAAAGTGTCTGCATCCTTCAAAATGACCGTCATCAAAGTCTTTGTGATGTCATCAGTTAATTTATGCTATTTAAACTTGTGGTAGTGCTAAAAAGTAAGAGAATTTTTGATACCCCATTTTGCCCCATGACCCCGTTTAGCCCCGCCTTCTCGATATATTTTGTTTGTTAATTAATATTAGCTTTTCCATTTATTTTGCTGTGCCACAACTGATACAGTTTAGTCAATCCGTTGTTGGAAGTTTCTTGCTATTTGTGTTCTGCATGCTGTCGCGAAAGTATTTGGTCTTCAATAAGGTCCTTTAGCTGGTCCTTGAAAATTCCTATAAATTATATAATTACATTATAATTTACACTTCCTATAAATTATATAATTACATTATGCCTATTATCTGGTATTTACACCAGTATAGAAAAATATGTAACCCTCCTTGCCATATTACTGGTAATAATCGTTAATTGGTTACAATTACTTTGGTAGATAGGTTTAAAGGAAATATGTACTACTCAAGAATGTGTACAAATGCCTTCCCATTACGCGAGGTGTCGCTATGTGTATTCCACAGATGTCAGCACTAGTCATACAAAGATCGGTAGCACAAGCCAATCGTTTTGGCATCAGGGACAGTGGGATCTTGCAGCTGCCTACTAGCTCCTTCTGTCTTTGGAAGTTTCAACTTAAAATAAAACTAACAGAATATACTAAACTGTTACTACTTGTTTTATACTTAATCCAGTTGTCTACACTGCTAAGATTCGATGATAGTAACTGTCATTCAAGAGTTATGAAATGGCTTGTATATTGGCTGCCCACAGATCGGTGGACAATATAAAGAATTACACGAATCTCTGCAGTCAATGAAGATGGTAGTGTGTAACTATGGTTAGAGATTAACATCATGCAACTGACAACTATAGTATAAGCAAAGTACCAGAAAAGAAGTGTGGTAAAAACCAAAGTTATGGTCATTTTATGGACTTTTGCCTTCATAAGAAAAATAAACACTGGGCTAAGGTTAAAGATACCTTGCTGAAAACTCATATGAAGCCATGCAGGCTACTCACTGCACAGCTGACGAAGGTGATATCTGAATGTTCCCCTCATAGTCTATAGCCATGCTATTAATGAATCTATCAGTGATGAATTACAGTGTACTATGAAACAGTGGATAAGTAAAGCGGGAGTTCAATGAAAACAGCAAATCCATCATTTTTATGAGAACAACAACGGAACTGAGTTCCCCTGAAATGAGTGAAGCAGCTGGTTCATCATGGGGCTCTACCTTCAATCACTTATTGAAAGATAATCGATCAAATGTTTTGGTAATCGGCCTTAACAACATGCCATGGCTTGTTTGGCCTGCTTAATGTCTAGAGCTACTGACGTGGATTTATGAAAATACCCCACACTATTTCGTGTGGAAATAGAAAGTATCCAGTAGTTGTTTCCTTGCCCTTCGTGTTTTATTTGCTTTGCTGCTTGTATAATTTAGCGTATATCCTTTATTTGGTGGTTATTTCTTCCTTCAATTTAATTTGTGGTCCACTTTTGACCTTGTTCAACTTTGTGAGCATCCAGTTATGACCACCGATATTCAAATATACACATTTGGTTGACAGTTTTCTAAATACACAAACACTGAGAATTATGTCTTATGTTTTGCTTGCTCTCAATGCTAATTCCAAATTAACTTCCTATCCTCCAACTTGAACTATAGCCTGTTGAAGTAGCATTGTATGATATATGTGCACAAGGAGCAGTTTTTTTATTCTGTCTAGTTCAAAAGAGGATATAAGAAGTTTCCTAGAATTGCTCCTTCTTAGAGCTCTGCAGTGTAGAATCCTTGGTCTGTGTCTCTTTCAGATATCGCCTTGTTAGGAGAGACGTTTTTGAGAAGAGAGAACTAATTGAATGTGGCAACTAGCAAGAATCTCCTGCAGGAGCAGCTATATTGCCTCTAAAGAAATTCCTGTTGACTGTCTCCGAGACAATAGACTAGAGGCACGGCTGCAGGGCCACGGGCTGTGATGACAAAATGAGCAGCACTGGGATCCCTTGTGCATGTTGGCAAGCCGAAGTGCTGCTTGGAAGAACTATTACAGACGCTAGAGGCTCGATCGTCCCAACCATAGAGCAGGATGCAGGCTGTTGATAGGGCACTCCTTTATTAGCCATTTTTCTTAAGGAAACGTCGTTAAGCTTTTACATTAGGAGCAGAGGAGCTGGAACGATAGGGGTCTAGCTGTGTATGGTTTATGCATGGTCCTAATGCGACCATCAAACCGCTGATTAGTTGGAGAGGAGCATGGCCAGGGCTGGGCGACTCATCACTTGCCCCCATGTCACATACAACGCTTCCTCATATTGCCCCTGACATGAACCCCTGTAGTCAATTTACCACCATCCTTGCCCTCTAGTGTGGAGCAGGGCTTCCATAATCTCACAGCACTCCCTTACAAATGAGTGTCACCCCAGGAAATCACCAAGAAAAAATAAAGAAGAAAAAATAACTAGCTTCTAGATTGATTCATGGATCGTTGACCTTTGCCCAACCAACTTTGATTAATTACATTAGTATCCCAGTAATTATTACGTGGAATGGAAGTATTTTTTTGCTCTCAGTTGACAGCTGACATCATGCATCTAAAGGCATGTGATTAGCCACCCTCAACTTTTCTGATGCAATGAACTGAACATGACAAAAACAGAGTTTGACCAATCATGTGCATTGTTGGGTTGTTTACTCTTTGAATTGTTTACCCGGGCACTCTTCATGAGCTACATCCCAGCTGGATGTCGTTCGGATGAGACGTTAAATTGGAGGTCCCTTGTAATCTGTGTCTATGCTGAGGCAAGTAAAAGATCCCACTCATGGGGTAAATTCTGTAACATGGGGGGGGGGACTCCTTCTCCTCTCTTTCACTTCATCAATCAACCGTCGCTAGCGGCAAGAACTTGCCTTAGAGGGCTGCAATTTCCATATCTATCTATCTATCTATCTATCTATCTATCTTTTTCTATCTATCCATCTATCTAACTATCCATCTCTCTATCTATCCATCTATTTATATCTATCCATCTATTTATATCTATCCATCTATCCATCTATCCATCTATCTATCTATCCATCTATCCATCTATCCAACTATCTATCTATCAATCTATCCATCTATCTCTATCTATCCATCTATCCGTCATAAAACTTGGAAACTGTAGCAGAAAAATAGGGATTGAAATTAGATTAGCAGACAAGACCTGAAATCATGCCATGTTCTGACTCAATTTGCATTCTTCGTAATTATTACTGGGATAATAACATAATATTAATCTAAGCACAACATTTATCCATGCTACTCTGCAAATTACTTCTTTTTTTTCTATGCCTGGCCCACTAAATTCATCTAAATAAATGTCGACTTGGTTTTCGGTCGTACCTTTTCTATAAATGGCTAGGAGCAGCAACACAACGCTTTCGTGAAACAATTTGCTATATTGTCCATGTAATTTCTGCTGCTTGTTTGCGACCGTAACAAATGGCCATAATGATGAAAAGTTGGTGAAGATTATCATTGGAAAGATAGAAAACATGAAGGATTAGAAAACTGAGGTTTGATAATTAGGAACATTTCTCTCCATGTTGGGCTGCTCCAAGCTCTATTATTATGCGATATGACCAAATATTGAGTAAACATCTTTATTTTGGCAGGTCAACCTTGATATTAAAACGACATTCCTTTCATTCTAATTAATATATCCTTTTCGAACACTTCTTAGTTTTATTCTAAATAAGCTGTGATAAATTTCAACTGAAGGAGCAGCATTTTACATGGGTGTCACTTATAACTCTAAAAATGTCATATACAAGGTTAGGTTCCATGCTGACAAAATGTGGGTGATTTTGATACTCATTTCGAAACATTGCAACAAATGCAGACATGCCAACGATTTGTCTGCACAAATACAGCATTATTGTAAATATACTTTAACAGTAAACATTAGGTATTGACATTATTATTTATCTTCAGCAAGATACCACATTATCATTGGTGACTTGGACACAACCAACCACTGAGTGGTCAATGAATGCACGTGCTAAGGTTTCTGTTTACCATGTCATTATACATTAACACGGACTGCAGAATATCTAGTAGCAAGTTTGTTTGGCTACAAGGTTTGTTTGACCGAGCTGGGTGGATCAATTAGATGAAGTATAAGGCATTCTGGTGGGAGACAAACCCTGCTTGGACATCATTGACCAACTACAAGGTTCAATACATTCCTCAGAAAAGTTTTATGTAGGAGCCCTGCTGTTCTGGTAATGAGTCTGTTGGGGGTGCACAGGCTCAGGCTTGGTTTGATGGAAACCTTTCTGTTAGGATAATGGTTTGATCAGCAAGAGATTGACGTTGACAGACAAGCTGTAACACTGCTAGCATCCGGCCCCTCCTCTCCACCACAATCCTGTAGTTATTGATTTATTGGACCAGTTTCAATTCCCCGCAACCTCACAACCTGCCTCCGGACTTTCACCTGGTGATGTATGTATACATGGGGGCATCCTTCCATTACCTGAAGCTCAGTCCACAGACATGCCACCCCTCTCCATCCTCCTGTGCTGTCTCATTGAGCAGCTGCATCAGCAGCAGAAGCAGCAGCTGTAAATACCTTTTCTCCAAGTTTCTCCCAAGGGCCAAATAATCAAAACTTGAGGCGAGCAAGGTCACCCCAAAAGGTCACAATGAGCGTGCTCGGTAATTGTGCACCGTCACTTACCTCAGCTGTCACATGGCAGCAGATCAATTATTCATGCCATGGATCTACTGTGAATCAATTAGAGGGACACAAAGATCAGTCGTGCACTTTACTCAAACTATTTACTGCCGTTATGGGCATTGCAGATGAGTTGCCATCACAAAGTGAAATCGTCTTGGCTAAATCCTTCTGAGGAGCCTGCAAGACTTTCCAAAAGAAGCTCAGTTTTCTTTGTATAGAAAATCGGTGGTGGTGAGAGGAGGAGCTTCTCTGTGGATCCTCTGCTCCGGCTGGGTCTGGTCTTTGTTGAGCTGCGGATCATCATCGGGTCATCACAGTTGCTTTCCTCTGCAGGACTTCAAAGGACCCCTGATCCCCTGCAGTTGCTCTGCTGCAGCTCCTAAAGGCCTTCTTGGGACTAAGGTTTAAAGCAGATGTTCAATTTCATCTTGCCTGCAAAGTGTTCCTTTGGGACAACAGCCATTGTCATGATAGGATCGAATAAAACAATAGGATAGAAAGCTGAGAAAGACTCGAGGGCGCCCCATCACGATCTCACGTAGCCCTGGGCAACTTAATCGCAGTGTCCATAGCATTACTTATTTAACAGCCGCATCAGTACATCACTGTAGCTGTAAAACATAACACTCTCTAGTTGTGCCATATCATATTGGCTCTAGGGTGTGATAAACTTCGCTTGTCTAAGTGTATGTGATAAATAAAACATACGTGTCAGCGGGGATGTTGAAAACTGCCCGTACATGGGTAGACAATAATCAATGAGTGTTCAGCACAACTCTTAACTATGGCGTCGATAGAAAAATATCAAAGTTACAGCGCAACCGATAAAAATAGGCTGAATTACGCCACTTGGAAATGACTGAACGAGACCACTTATAAATAGACCTAGCTGTCAATGATTTTGATCCATACTGGGCCATGGGATGGCGGCCCTATTCTGGTAATTGTTGTACAAAAAAACTTCTAAAGGAGGCTGAAGCAATGAGTGCTTGAATAGATTACAGTTGATTAGGCAGAGAGACAGTGGCCAGTTGTTTGGAAGGACTGGAAGTCTGCCAGATGTGGCTGGAGTAACAACTGAAGCTCCCAGAAATGGAAGAGGCGGTCTAACCAAGCGATTAAACGACTTACCAAGCTTCACTTGGGCTTGTCGGCCTTTCATAGACTTTCCCAAATGCCTGGTAAACTTGGTCAAAGCAAGAAAAGTCCTGAATTCGTTTTTTCAGTCCAGATAGCCAACACAACCACTCAACAGTGCACAATGGGCATTCCGTGGAGAGTGGAAAGTTTCGCACCCCACAATTTCATGACTCTACTCACACTTTCTGAAGGGGTGTGGAAAGCACTTGAACAGATAACCCTTTTAAGGGTTTAGAGTAGGGCAAGGGCACTTTATGGCCATGTTTATCTGGCGCTTATAAAAGCTCATTAGCTTTGTAAGTCCCATTGAGATCTGCTGGGTGCTTCGCTTAAATGCATCAGTAGCTTGGAGGCTTGGCCTATCTCCAGAATCAATCATTGTCAAGGAAGCTGATCACTGCAGGTAGTCTTGCTCACATGATGACACTGTAGATGATTGCTTCCCTGCTTCTTCTTTTATGTGCTTTTAACTTCGCACACTCTGGTCATAGACCTAGACTGCATTGACCTAAGGACCTGGCCAAGCTTCCTGACACTCCAGCAGCTAATAGCTATATGTCTAAGCTGAGAATGCATATTGAATTATGATGAGTAGGATCAATATTGGCAGCAGTGAACCTACAGTTCTCCTGAGATATATTGGCGTAACGCTAATACAATAAGACGATGTGGTGCTGTGTTAACTACAAGGCATTGCTGGGGAACCATACTAATGTTACACTGTTTATATGTTCCTAATATAAAATATGAGAGCATTGTCCAAATATCAGCAGAGAATGTGCTCTTAGAGCTCTAAAACCCAATTAATCATACTTTGTAAGAGTCTTTACCTAGCCTTAGGCTGCCACAAATATAGAGAATGCATCAATTAGACAAACAGGAAGTGTGCCTGACAGCCCCCTGACGTAAGCTGTTGCCTTTGTTTTATCCCTGCACCAAATGCCACCTAATCCCCTCTCCAAATTAGCAACTTCAGTCTAGCACTGCCTGCTGCCAAAGACAGCAGTAAGCAGGTAAGTCTCTGGTGCCTTCTCACGGCCATCTCATGCAAGACTGGTATTCGTGTCTGTGTTCTGGGCGCTGCAAAAAAGCCATGTAAACAGAGATGCAATTAGAAGGGATTCGGCGTCTGGTGAGTCCTGCTGTCCGTTCTAGGGTCGAGCTAACAAGCAAAAGCTTGGTAAACACGAGTGCTGAAATGTGCTGCTAGACCAGGCACGTAATCCCACACAAGTATAATCTCCATACATGAAGATGACATCAGTTATTGCTGTGGGTGTCCTCAAGCTACAGAAATGTGGTCAAGAAGGGCAAGTAGATCCCGGCGCCACCTGTAGGACGCCCACAAGCACAACTGCCCAGTTGCTATCACCTAGTTTCATCTACTGTAGTGATCAGACACAGCATAACCGAGCATCCAAAAGAAGAGCAATGAATACAAGGTGCAGTGTTCAGCTTTGTTTACTAGCAGGTGAAGCTAATCATCTTCCTACCTTCTGCTGTTAAATATCAAAGCTGGCAGTGACTGCCATCAACTGCAGACGTTTAACACGCCTTATCAGAGCTGAGGATCGAGCAAATAAAGACGGCATCCCAGAGGCCAGAAGTGGCGATAGATGCAAGTAGCAGCAGCAGCAGCAGCCTGGTCACCAGGGACATGTCAGCTGCTGTGATGGACAGTTGATGGCAATAAGCGTATGGCCCTGTTGCAGCGCTGCAAGCTCTCTCAGCTGGCTGCAGCTTGCTTGGTCGGGCGCCTAGTGCTGCTGCTGCGCTTGCTGGCCCACAATGCTAGGCTCACATCAATGACTTCGAGTGGAAACAACATCGCAGCTCACAATGCCAAGAAGACATGGCATCATGCACACCGGTCAGCTGACACCATAGTGGTCTCATGATGCAACCGAACTACTGCTGCCCTCGCCCAAGCTGCACCCTCTGCCTGTCGCCCAGGTCGACCCAGCTGCGTTGAGGCGACTCGGGATGTGACGACTGTGAACTGTCTCACGCACCACGTTTTATCGGCGTGCTAACGTGCAAAGCACGTGCTAGGATTTTTTTTACATTTTGTGGATACCTAGCAGCTCTTCTCGTATGTATGGAGTATTGTTGGCAGACGGAGCTGTGCCTAGGATGCCACTGCCCCATTGTACTCCAATCCAGGAGGAAGATGAAGAGCCCTCGGGGTCACCACCCCCTCGGGGCTACCCCCTGCGTTCCTGCACATCAACTCCAGAGAGTAACCCCAGCCCCCAAAGCAGGGGGGCCACGCGACAAACGGCCAAGTACAAAAGCATTCTGGACCCCAGCAAGTACAGCATCCAGAAGTCGCAGTATCATCAAAAGTGTCAGCATTCAGGCCCACAGCAAGCCAAGGCAAGCCCCATGCACAAGCAGCCAGCCACTGCCTCGGGCCAGAGAACTGCCAAGCCTTACATGGGAGTGTTGCCTGCAGAGGAGTACCTCATGCGTTCATCGCCTGTCCGGACTTACCCATCGCAGGAGCTGCCCCTGGAGGCACTATTGCGCCCCGTTCCATACGCTGTGCATTACATTTCATCACAGGAATCCATCTACCAGGTCCCCCGCCCCCGCACCTCATCCCCAGTGCCCTCCAAAAATCCCGCCAGTTCTTCGTCCCCAAGACGCAAGGGCATTATCACTTCGCCCTCAGCAAAGCAATCCTTTAAGCCCCTCAAACCAGAAACAAAGGACCTCAAAGAAGGCAAAGAGAAAAAGGAGCACAAGGATGATAAGATTACCAAGAGTGACAAGTCGAATAAGAAGGCCGCATTGCCTCTTTCTAGTGGTGCTATCGACAGCGACGTTTTGCACGACAAAATTGAAGTGATCGGTGTCAGTGTGGAACCCCCTAGCAAAGCTGAGGGGGTGCCAGTGAAACGTAGAGTGGATTTACCCAAGAATGCAGGTGGACGGATGGATGGCCGTTCTCCAGGCTGCTTTGGATGCATCTCCCGTAAAGGTGAGTGTGTCTAGAACATTGTTCATCCCAATGACCTCCTAGGCACTGTCCCTTGCCACGTGTCCATTCAGGGTGGCTTCGTTAAGGCCTTGCTGTCGCCTCAAAGGACCTGTCCTCCCAGAACTAACGCATTCACACAAGTCCTCCACATGACTGCACTTATTGCAACTGCAGCAGACCTTTCCGTTGTGTTGCATGGTCTACTTTTGCACCTAACAAGGCCCATACAAAAGTTGCTGTCTTGTTACAGTTTAGCGTTAGATACAAACTGTATAAGTTAAATATAATTCAATTATCATTCAAGTTTGTATATGATTATGCGCATCCACACAAAGTTAATCATCTTTGCTATTATTGTTTCTGCAAGGTTCATTGCATTATCCAAGAGATGTATCAATATCTACTTAAAAAAGCAAACACATGCCAACGAAGCTCATTTGTCTGCAGGGAACAGGGGTACTGTAGTTAAAGGAGATGTGAATGAGACCAAGAGCCTTCTAGCGCTGCACCATTTTCATTAATTGCCATGAATAACTCTGCTTGGCGGTCCTCAAGGGGCAGAAATCGGCCTCATTTATTTCTGCCAAGATTTGCATTCCTCCGAGTGGGACAGTAATTGAAATCTCATGCACTATTCGATTCATTGAATGGTTTTTCCATCAAAACGGGTCAGCAATTTGCATGCAGATGGAATTAGGTCTCATAATTTGCTGATGCCTTGCACCTGTGTTCTGTAATGCAATATTGCCGCCAGAAAGCTCTGTCCACTGCGTCTGAAAATAATACATAATTCCTGACTAATGTGTCTGACATTTATGTTGTCATATGAGCACCTAGAGCTACCGCCTGTTGCAAGTTTTTCTTGGTCATGTAAAGCTTCAGTTGGTCAGGGTAACAGTAATAGGACAAGGCTGTTCCAAATCTCTTGAGTCACTTCTTGTCTGCAACTAAGGGCGGTAGTCTTGGAAAGATGCCTTTTTTGCTGGCAGAGTAGTCCCCTCACGCGAGGACCAGGCATTTGGGCAGCAGTAAAAGGTGTCATTTGGAAACCATGCTATGCTCCCCATTGTGATGCGTTGTACTCACCACATCTACTTTCCTGATATGTTCTTTAACTGTATGGAGTGGCTGGTGGGTCCCTTGACATATCTTTGTCACGACAGTTCTTCTGGGAGATGCAGACTTTTATTACCGTGCCCCCAGTCAGGGCAAAGAGACGTGAAATAGGAAAGATTAAGTTGGTCAGGCAATTCCAGGCCGTTCGTATTGCTGGGCCGTGTGCTAATGTTTGTAGGCGTGAGTCAGCCACTGAAAAATTGTGGTATTTAGATGGTCATTGGAGCTACACACAGTGGAGCAGGCCAGAGAGCTGATGCATTAGGCTTTTCTATGATGGTCAAGAGAATTTCGCAAGGGTTAAGTGAGCTAAGTGAGATATTGCATGATACATGGCCAAGCCACAGTCGATTTATTGCTTAGTGGATTGACAGCTTCGTAAGATGTCAACATTATGTTGAGGTTAAATGAACAGACTTCCACTGCAGGGTTGGAAGACAGCTAAAACAGAGCATAGAGTAGTGAGGAAGACCTGCCGTCTAAGCTGACAACTGATGAGTGCAGAGGGTGTCAGATGATCAGATGCAGTGATTTGCAGGCTCTATGGTGTCAATGAGAAGATGGAGGCCAGTAATGGGCAGGGTATCGATCCACTGCCATTGTACAGGCCATTTGTCTGGGTGGTCAAAGATGATGCCGATATAGGTCTAGGGGCAGGACCCCGGGCCTCCCTAACAAACCAGCTAGATGGAGATCTGAATAGGTCTGCTTTACACATCTTCATCCTTATATTCAGGAACTCTTTTGGCCTAAAAGCCATTGCTGTTGGCTAGAATACAAACTACTGTTTCCAAGCGCTTAGTTGGCAGCCAAGCCAGCTCAGCTGATGTCTATCTAATCAGGACTGTACGTTTACAACCCACTGGTGTGGGCCAAGAGATAGTAACACCACTATGAATCCCTGGGTAGAGCATCCATTTATAGAATAGGTTTTGTTAATCTCCCATTATTCAGGACAATTAGTAATAATCATGATAATGTTTTGCGATAACAATTTGACACGAATGCATGAAACAGTTTCCAATAGATCGGAAATATGAAGCATGGTAAGTGGACAGGCCGTGGAGCAGGCTATCTAGTGTTATTGACCTTTAATACCTAGACTGGCCATAACTCTTGCAATGCAGTGGTCATTGGCTCATACATCACTGGTGGATTTTGCATCCTGGCCTTTGGCACGCCAGGTCAAGCTGTGGCAACTGTCCAGTAGCTGCCTGGCTATCTGGCACAATGACCTGCCTCTATTGCTGAATACTATGCTGAATGATATGCTGAATGTGGGAAGCTATGGCTATGAATGGTATTCAACAAGGTGCTGTATTTTGGCCTCTATTATTTGCACCGTTCTCGCATTACCACCATTAACTGTCAACCATCTTTACACCTGATCATAGATCTCAAACAGATCGTTTGCCAGCTGCCTCGTGTCTCATATCTCTGGCTTCCCAAACATCACGAACTGGCATCTGCTGATGACAATGCCTGATATCCTTGGCAGTGTGCAATGTCCACATGCGATGGACAATGCTGGTCACTGGCTCGTGCATTTTGGTCCTGGGCGTGTCTATGAAGATGGACTACGTCCAGTGGGCATATAATGCAGGCTGCGTGTAACAAAAGCTTCGTATCTCATGAGATTACTTCATTTCTCAGGAAAATCCAAAGAACAGAGATGAAAGACACACGTTAAAAATGCATGTCCTCCTTCCTGTATTTCTCTTGCAACAATACCTCAGAGCAACACTCCACACCACAGGTCAGTTTTTGTAGCTCTGAGCAGCATCATCAATTAATACAGTATCTTGGCTGCTGCTGCTGCTGCTGCTGCTGCTGCTGCTGCTGCTGCTGCTGCTGCTGTTACTGATGTTGTTGCTGCAGCTGAAACAACCTGCTCAGACAGTGCTCTGCTCTTCATGTCTGGTCAGGCCACCTCCAAAGAATACAGGAGTTCCGCTTTGAGCATGATAAGACCATTAGAGCAGAGGGGAGAGACAAGCCATTAACAGCTGTAGGACTGTCTGGGCTCTTGTTCATTAGAAAGTAAGCCTCTTTAACAGGGAACAGATGGCATGAGCAAAACAACTGGATGAGGAAGAAAGCGTGTCAGGCTGAACAAGTAGTTGCCAGAAAGGAAAGAGCGATCACCTGTAGGTGCATGGGAATGCTCCAAACAAGGTGTGGCGTTATTGTCAGTAATAATAAGGATATGAGATGAGAATAAACACAAAGGACCACACAAAAAAGTACTGCTCGACTGACAGCGCACACATTAGGCCCTTTCTTCGCGAGCAATAATGCGTCTCTACGCCAAATATAACCTAAGTGCAATCCTGATGACCATTATCACTGTCATTATGATCTGGTGGTGACTTGGATCATAGGGAACAATAAGAACATATAAACTACTCTACTCTCTATGAGACTCAGTCCAAACATATCTTTTGTGTCATCAATTACACTTATCAGTGTTAATGAAGCAAAGCAAAAAAACACTCCCCCTACTGTGTAACACTTTACTTGCCATATATTTCGTCTCTCAGCCTGCCAAGTGCAATAATGTGTATGAACAGCTGTAGACCGATCTATATTGGCGAAAAGAGTGATTGGAATACATAGTCAAAGCTTGTGAAGCTGGTGGTGGTGCTGGTGTATTGTGAATGGCAAACGTATGGTTAAAGCCATAGGGATGTGAGCTTGACACCATGTGAGATGTCAGTGCTGGGCTGTTGTAGAATGGCAGAATGTGATGGAACACTGATGGAACAGAGCTCTTCAATTCTGTCATTCCACTAGGGCCACTGGGGCGTTTGTTGTAGGCTCTTCACAATGCATGTTGGGAGAGCTCTATTCACAGTCTGTCTGAATTCACGCCATCCTTAAAAAGGTCGAGTCATTTAATGCGAGAGACATATGAAAGCAAGAAACTCTATATGATATGGTTTCAGAATGCTGTAATCCCGATTCTGGGGTTTCAGTCAAACTATATGTCACACTAAAACAACCGAGTGATGGGAATCAACTGTGAAACACGAATTGTGATGTGGTATATTGTTTTATGGGGAAATTAGGCATGCTGTGAAACGAATATGTTGTGAATTTACCGGGTATTTAAATGCTGTCTAGATAACTCTAGAGCAGTTAGTTTCATAAAATATGGTCGACTCTAGTCCCCTATTCCTGGATGTAGTTATAACTGGCTAAAGCCAACCGCTTCTGTCTACTTCTAACTAATAGTCAGCTTACACCTACCACCACTGAAAAAATATAAACCTTGGTTAATTTAAGAAATGTATCTAATATATCATAAATAAGTTCCGTTTAGTGCCAGGTAGCAGCCGTTTTTAATTAAACTAACCTTATGTGAATTACTTAACATCTTCTTTGGGTAGTACTGTACATTAGTTACATATACATGTTTACGAATGATCTGGGAATGACCTTAACTCTAGCAACACTTAAGCTCGATATGTTGATTAAATGCCACTTGCACTGTCAAAAATACTGCATTTTTACAACTGTAAGTGACCTCCAAAAAGTCAATACCAGACATGGGGAATTAAAGTCAGTCACTGGAATCTCGAAATTGGCTTGTGGACTTTTTTTTTAACTTCTGGTAAATTTTCAATGCTCCACTGGCACATAATGTCACCATACAGAATGACTTTAGAGTGTAAACTGTATGATGAAATATTAAACACTTCTTTCAGACACAATAAAACTGATCTTATGGCATGCTTAGATAGTCTGAGTTTGTAAGTCTGAAATAGATTTAGCTCATGTGGTAATCAATCACATCTTTCATCTGACATTACATACAAATAGAAAATATACTTGAAAACAGATCAGAGATGGTTTTTTAGTAGAGAGCTCTGTCTGATGCAAGGTGAAGTGTAAAGCATGTTATGATCAATAACAAAAAACAAAGATTTATATGTATTGTTAATTACAGCTTTTAACAAATAAATAAATTGATGTCAGTTTATGGCCATGATCATGGGTTTATAAGTTGTCAGTTATATATAGCAATTTATTGAAATTGGTAATAATGGTAATTTAAGATAAAGAATACTGGTGTTCAGGGTTTTGATTCGTTTTGTGCATGAAACAGTTGCCATAGAAATCAATACCAATATTTCAAATTTCATAGACCTGAACCATATGAGTTCAAAAGGTTGTGGGATTCGTGTTTGTTGTCCTCTGCTCTCACAGACAAAAAAAAACCTGGACAGCAGCATAAGGCAGAATACATGAATATTGCAATGCATGCAATATGATTTGCTTGGTGGACATATTTTGCAGACATATTAAAAGAGGGTCACTGCAAAGACTGGGAGATGTTTTGACTCTGTGGTCAACGGAGGTAGAACTATATATAATAATATAATTACTTGATTACAGAGTCAATTATTCATTAAAGGTGCCTTTGCTTGTTCAGTAATATGACCATCTATAAAAGCTAACAAAAAGTAGTTTTCAAGTTTTAATTACTTTTGTTTGTGCATTTCAACGAAGTTTCAATTTTTCTGACTGTAATTTAGGATGTTATTAACAAATCAATAAACTGAAAAAAGAAGTCTGCCTCATTGTTCATTCAACAAATGCCATTTACTGGTTATGCTTCGACAAGCTAAAGGTACAGGCAGAAGACGAACTTTTTACTGGACAAGATGACCACTGTCGAACAATAAGCTCAAATCCCAGCGCAACTTGACCAGGAAAGCAAATCTCCTGTTTTACAGTCATTAATGTCGATGTTGCAACGTTTTGTTAAAGATTTTCAGACCCTTATACAATCAAGATCTGTAGCATTAAATTGAACTACACCAGAATAGTGAGCCTGTTTATTCTTGACTGTGATGATTCTCACATGACAGTGTGTTCATCAGTTGAACTTTATACGCCAAAATAGTACATTTAATTACCATACTCTATATTGATTGTCTTATAGAAATGTTCATGATATCCCATAGACTGGAATTATAGTGATTTTCTGTCAAGACTTATATTTTATGTTTTTCAAAGATCGTGCACGACCGTTTTGAATATTTTCACAACATTTACCATTCTATCAATGTATACAATATATACATATAGATTTATATTAAAGTACATAAGTGCAAAGATGCTAAGTATATCTTAAGTGCACAGTTTAGTGCCACATATAAATATTTTATAACAACCATAGTGGCAAAACAACAGTCTAACAGCTCATAGAAAGACCAACAGTTATTAAAAGGTAACAAATAATACCATGTGCTCTTTTAGTACTAAAAAAGTATATTTGCTTTGCTTGGGTGGATGGTTGGATGGTATACATTCATCACAAGATAATTGTACTCCAGGTGATGAAATATTTACCAGTTGGAGGCAATATATAAACGGTCATGTGGCATAAATAAGTGGTCTGAGGTAGCAGAAAATATCATATGTCAGTCATATATGAAGGAAGCAACTCTGGGAATAAAATCAGCTTCACACAAAAATCAATCGCATCTTACAAATGACAGAACATCAACAATGCAAATTTTCCTTGCAACATTGAACACGACATTCATTATCGACTCGTGTCTGGAGAATGATGAAGTGAAATAAATCATAGCTTTAATTGTGCATAACTCTTGACATCGCCATCTTGCTTCAGTCTTATTAGATATTGCACTTCGAGCTGTAGAAACACAGAAAACATCCAGCCTTAGACCAACTCACCCTGTCAGACAAGTTTTGTACCAAAAGTGTCTTACCCAGATAGCATTCTAAATCGCTTCAACGTCAGCGCGATGTCGGCGATGTTCATACGATGTTGTAACGACAGTGGCCAATATAGAAATGATGCTGGGCCGATTTGGAATGCTATCTGGGTAGTGGCGAGGGTCATTTTTCAATGATAGTATATTGTTCCTCCAGTGCACCTATGGCGACATGTAATTGTCTTTGGGGTGTCACCTCCCACTTATGTATTTATTTTGATGTGAGTGCCTTTTTTGTTTTGTTTGTGTGTGTGTGATTACGTGGGTGAATAAATGCTATTCTGACTCTGACTCGTTAGTTAAAGTTGTGTAGAATTGATATGTAAGCTTTTCAGGTCTTCTTCTACTAAAAACTGCATTAATGAGTCATTCAGAGTCACACTCCTGTGTGTTTTACTATAGCTGGTCTATCTCATAATGACTCATAAGGTAGTTATGACTCATCTTGGGGCAACTGAAAGGTAAATCAATGTTACCTGTGCCCTCTATCACTAGAGGGCAGGTGTTGTCACTGTAGTTAATCCTTTTTATTAGTGACAAGTTTCAGCAAAACCAGGCCATGAATGCCAACATGAGTCGGCAAGGGAGCTTAAACACCACAAAATATGGGTGCATGTATCACCAATGACTCATCAAGTACAATTTTGAATCTGCAAATGAACAAAAGTTTACATATCAATTCTACCAAACTGTAACGGATACTGGTGTGGTACATTTGGACATTTCTCTTCAGCAGGTGGTTATATCATAAGAAAAACTTTGTCATATGATTATTATGGAATGATAGCAGTGTTCTTCAACATCATTCGATATAGATGAAGACAACAGGGGCTCTGTTATTCGAACTAGATGCAAAAATAATCTCTCAGAACTACAACAATAATACATGTAAATATTAACAAAATCAATTAAAACTATTTTAGTTGACACAGCTGATCCAAACGATCATCTGTGCAAGGAAAAGAAAAAAAAAAAACGGCAGAATTCATGAATATTACTGTCCATGCAATATGTCTGGTGCCTGAAAAACTGGGCAGAAATATGTAGAGAGAGCAACAGTGGACATTGGGAGATGCTGAAGAGTGGTCAACAGAGGTCAGACAAGATATTTGTGGTCAATAGCCTGTATTTCATATCTCCAGGACACAAATATACAAACCCCATAACGTCGATGTCGACTTCTCATACTGTCAGCTACTGTCAGATATATCTTGTGTGGGTTCTGATCAATTAAAAACCAAGCACCAAGAAACTGAAAGGTTATATCTTACTTTGCTCGAAATAACCAGAAATGATATACCAGATATTATGGCAATGACGATCCTTATTAATTAGAGAGGAGGTTATTCTTATATTCTGCATGAACTACTGGTTTGTTCAACTTTAAGTTCGAAGTTGTGAAGTACAGTTAGCTATGATACATTCAATACCATGCAATAAGTATGATCATCTGTTAGAGGCAGATGTTATTATGAGATGATAAGCTGATAAATTAAGAAACAGTGAGGTGACCCACCATGAAACAGTGCATAATTATTCACTGACATGATTTCATTCACAATATCGTAAATTACCACCACCACTATAATAGAATAGATAGATAGATAGATTAGACAGACAGACAGACATACAGATAGATAGATAGATAGATAGATAGACAGATAGACAGGCCGATAGATAGATAGACAGCAAGACAGACAGACAGACAGATAGAAGATAGATAGATAGATAGGTAGATAGATAGATAGATAGATAGATAGATTGATTGATAGATAGATATATAAATGATAGATAGATAGATAGATAGATAAACAGACAGACATACAGACAGACAGATAGATAGATAGACAGACAGATAGACAGACAGACAGACAGGCAGACAGATAGACAGATAGACAGACAGATAGACAGACAGACAGACAGGCAGACAGATAGACAGATAGATAGACAGACAGATAGACAAACAGACAGATAGATAGACAGATAGATAGACAAATAGATAACGCTAAAACAAAAAAAAAAAAAAATCACGAAATTTCGCCACTGAAACCGCAAAATGTCTACCCAGGAATGTTCCTTTGTAAAGTGAAAATTTCGCAAACAAATGGCTAAATTTCGCAAAATCAGGCAGAATTAGCTCTTATAAATCATGGGAGTGATAATTCATTTATTTCCACTTCGACTCATCTTGAGGCTTTTATATGCAAACACTGTTACCTAAATGCTAAATGACTTTCTTTCAAACATTCAGAGGATTTATTAGAATCCTCTTCCTTGACTGTAAGATGATATTCAGGCAGGTCTTCCAAGGCTCTCTATTCGATTCGTATCATCTTTCTTATATAAACTAACATTTGCAGTTGTCATTTGTATCGGCTTACACTGCAGTTCAAATCGATTTTTGAAGGTTGGGAAGCACAATAATTCAAACATCTAATTTGTTGAAGAGGAGTTCGAGCAGTGTAATGCATCTAGCATCCTGAAACAAACCTAATCTGTGCAATTGAGTATATATAACGTAGATGAGGTCAATGGGTTGGCCATTTAACCTGGGTTTAATCGGCCATAAAACCTGCAAAGTGCAAAATCAATGACAGACTATCGTATTCCATGACTGTTGGCTTTTGTTATGCGAATTGTTTGATGGTAGTGTAGCATCTGTTTGCACTATTAGCAGTTTAAGATTGATTGCCATGGAATACCTTAATTATATAGTTACAGCGGCTTGCGTTCAACAACCAAATATTTCTTGAAAGGGAGGAAGAATGTTTTTCAGAGTAATGGCATAAATAAGGAAACAAGCATTAATTATATCCACTTAGGGTTGCCAAGGAAGTGGCTTAATATGGTGATAGTCTGAGCGGAAGGAATGGGGCCTGTGGTTATACTTATTATGCATGTTGCAGCATGGCCCTATTCGCTCAGTATGCACGGCAGATTCTCACTTAACCTGCCATGATTGAATGAGTGTGGTGAGACAACTTAGCTATCAACGCAATCTTGGTTTTGATTGCATGTGAGAGCTCTGGCAAATTAAGATTGAACCCAGAGACCACGGCTCAGCAAAAAAAGCATCGCATCCTCTGTGTCTCTGCCAAGAACATGTGTCATGGCTGATTCGGGAACATAACACAGAGGTTTTTCTAATCTGCAGCCAAATAAACCCATGACCCAATTACATGACATGTTATCTAGCTCTCTCAGCTGTCTAGGTTGGCTATCTTGATTTTGCTTACGACCAGAGATGAAGCATGAATATTTGAATACAAATCATCAGAAAAGGATACAGTGGAACTTCACATTAAAATCCAATCAATATCAAGACCACCCCACAATAAAGAATTTCTGCCAATTAAGAGCAATTCACTTAAATACAGTTAGCTTTAATTTATATGATACGGTTGTCTGTAGCGACCTTTACCCTGGCTGTGGTCTAAACATGCTAAAGCCAGCTGCTTTTGTACACTTCTATAGCTAATATTTGGCTTACATTTATCACCAGATAAATATAAACCTTTGGTAAATGTGAGAAATTAATTTATCATAAATATTTACTTTTATGTCTGGTTTTGAATAGCCAGCTATGACAGCTTGGTCTAGCTTCAATTTGACGGGCAGTTTTTAATGAAACTAACTGTATATCATTCGAATGGTGGTCTTAAAATGTTTATCTTCCTTTAAAA
Organism: Alitta virens; assembly: GCA_932294295.1. NCBI lineage: Eukaryota > Metazoa > Annelida > Polychaeta > Phyllodocida > Nereididae > Alitta > Alitta virens. Next base: position 15,410,390 of record OW028573.1, on the reverse strand, counting down.
TAGTCAAGAAGTTTAGTCAGATCTATAGATGTTTTCCTGAAGAGCAACAACGTATATTTGTATCTTTTGAACTATGTATCAAACACTGTCATATAATCAGCTCCAAAAGTCTGGGCACTATCCTTCAATAATTCAGGAAACTGCAGCTGCTTAGACCTAGCAAAGACCTTCGCCACTTGGAAGGCATTGATCAGGCCGTCACGTGACAAAAGGCTCCATGACCTCCATGGGTGACAAGGTCACTGAACCAGCCAGCTGTGGTGTACTTCACGGCGCTAACTAGTCCCTGTCTTATAATTTGCAGATGCATTGCGGTAACCATGCGTGTTATGTTCTACGCACAAACGCGCGCAAGGGTTATTCATGATAACCTCGAACTAATAAACAATGTTTTTCTTTCAATGTATTCATACCAGTACGCTATGTAGGTATATTGTGCTGAATGGAGTTTTAACTGGTGAAGTTATGGTTGTCCATTAACTGGGCAGACAGAAAGACTGCATATATGCAGATTAGTTTGTTGGCTGGTGGGTTTCTAGGTTAAAGGAACTTGAACGGCGTTTTCATGGTGTTTATTTTTATATTTAGACTTAATAATATTATCATGATGTTATTACCGTTGGTGGGCAATGGTGGCACTTTATTAAGGCCCAAGACTGATGTATCATAGCAACAAAATAATGTAGATTATACATATCAACAGCAAAGAATGAAACACAGAGTACAACTTTTATGTTCCCTTGTGGCCAAACACATTTCCCAAACAGTGTGAATGAGTGGTTCACTCCTCCTTAGAGATAGGATACAACGTCCATGATTACAGGACTGCAAAATGATGGAATTAAAGTGTAGACTTACTGGCTTGAGACCATAATAGAGGGTGGGTCCGTGAGGGAGTTGCATTTTGTGCTTGCAATTCGAGACATCAGACCAGGCAGAACATGAATCTAGCAAAAGGAGGCAATTTAGTGCAACACTGGGAAAGACAATGCACTGCACTAATGGGGATTTCTCGTGTTAGTGCCATGAGCATGTTGTTTGTTGACGTGACATTTTAATGGTGTCTGGAAGTCCTCAGAATGGTATTATCATCACCCATTTCTTCTTCCCACTTTCTACATCAGGGAATATGGCCTTATCAATTTTCTATGATTTAAAATTGCAGCAACCACTGCTATACGTTTGCACCTAGTGCCTTCTTATAGAACTATAAATAAATGTGAAAATACTGTAAAAGTACTTTACCTAAGCAATAGTATTACACAATAGATCTTTTTCTACACACGATCATGCAATCAACCATTCTTTCTGTAGTTCATATGTGTTTTATCTAAGCTGTAAAACATAAAACCAGTTAAAGTTCTTGTGACATTTAGAGTACAATTACAAATGACAACACATAACCATCCATGTTATTGCATCATTGTCCTAGCCAAATGAGTAATATTTACATGCAATTGTAGTGCTTTGACAAAAATACATCATTGTAAATGTAGAATAGTTTCAATGGCTAGAAACAGTCATATAAATATCTAAGGTAGTCTAAAGTACTTATTTTTTGGTGCAATGGGTGTTGCTTATGAATCAGTTATGATTTTCCTTAGTTTGATTTCTATCTGTTAAGAATGTGTTATTTGCGTGGTATAACTGTAGGTGGATAGGGCGAAAGTACCATACCCATATTCATCACGATGAAAATTACAGGGAAATTACAAGGACTTGAATAAGGAGAGACGCATATTCATTGTCCTTGTGCAGTAGCTTTTATCCCATCATCTCAGAAGCAGCTCAAGTCCGGCTTCTGCCTTACTTCTTCTTATTAGTCTAGTCTCTTTTCCCCATTATTATTTCCCTATCTTAGCAGATATCTTTGATGAAGAGCAGCACTTGGTGGTAATTGTTTCCTTGTGATCTTGGGACGAGGCTTATTAAGAATGGAGCCGGTGTAATTTAGCCAGCAGCATCCTTTTGGCTTTCCGTTGAAGCTGGGGCGTTAGGAAAAGGTAAGCAAAGTTGTCAGGTGTGGATGACTGATAGGAAACTTCATCCTCACACACGAGGCAGCAAATCAGGAGGGCAAAGCCCAGGCAGTGGCCTATTCCGAGAGGATTAAGGTATAATATAGGCAAGATGGATGCAAATGTTAGGAGAAGACTTCTGCAGCAGACAGCAAGGTTTGTTCAGGAGATTGGTCACGTCAGTATGTTGCTAAGAGACTGATCAGCTGTGCACATGTCATTAGCAGAGAAGGTGTCCCTTGACTCTCCACCACATGTCATGCCTGTGTGTCTTTCACAGAATATTTCAAATGGAATGAAACGTTTTAACCAGTCTCACTTATGTGAACAGGCCCTACGACTTCTTGCTTGTGATATATTTAGAATTAGCTACCTAATCTCTTTCTTACTGCTGCCTTCTCTATAATGCAATGGAGTTACTTTTAAAGATCACTATGACGTCACATGCCAAGTTGACTGATGCTGATTGGCAGTATTTATAAGCAATGCAAAGGTCAACAGAAAATGACAGATCGGTCTAGAGTTCTGTTGTGGTTTCTTGAGGCAAATTGTCCAAAGTTTAGATGTTTTTGAAAGGCAGTATTGGCAGCTGCACGATTAGACTGGCAGTGTGGTAAGACAGCTAGTCTAATGGACACCATGAGCCTTTGACAGATTGTCTACCCAGGTCATCACTTCATAGGTTATACTGACAGATTCGTGACCATGCTCTGCCCTCTCAGCTTACTGTAGCCTGCTGCGAAATTTCCCAACCAAAGCATCATCCGCAGCCTCCTGTTATCGCTTGTATTATTCACCCTTGTTTTTCATTTCAATTACAGCTGTATTTAATTTGGGAATTCAATTTCAGAAGTCGTCGAAATTTCCATTAGGTCTAAGCCATTGTCATCGATAATTTACTGAAAAGTTGCAATGTAATCTAAGAGGCATTTTTCCCTGCTTGTCTTTCATGCGGCAGCTTGGATGCATTACTCGGAGAAGCCAGCAGTAGGTCTTTGCCAAATTTGTAGATACCACAGACATATTACTAGAGCTTGATAATGTAATTAATGGAAATCTATGCCTCCTTTCTCTACATATTTCTCAGGGAAATATAATGGTTTTATCTGATATGGCATTTCCTATTTGTAAATCTTACACACACTAAAACTACAGATATCCTACAGCTGGTCTGGGTGCACGTCTCAAATGTCCTATAGAAGGCATACAGCTGTACAATGTAGCTATATAATGCCCTAAGTTCTGTATCGCAGTGTACCATAGGCCTAAACCATTGTTTATTCAATATCAAGTCTGATATACACACGCTATTTAACTTTACCCAAGAGGAACTATATCATAGTATTTTAAGAAGCGTGTATGATGGCCATAAGAAGTTTAGAAGGATTAAAGGAGGAATTCTTTTTCCTGACCTCTTTCTAGATGCTGTATGGTAAAGAATCGACGTACATTCTGCTCCAGTTTCCAACAGCTTTATAAGGGCGGTCGTGATTGATCTCCAAGTGCAAGTAAATCTCGTGGTAGCAGTAAGCTGTGCAGGAGGCAATGATTGATGGGTCCGTGGGCCATTGTGTTGCTCATTTCTGCCTATTAATACGTGCTAAACTGGTCCCCAAATAGCAGGCCAGAACTAATCAGGAATATATAGGTGGGGACGTTAGCATACTGAACACACAAACGACCAAAGGCTGTCATAAGATGGAAGAATGAAAGCAATCACATCAATATTAGACCAGCATTTTCCAGAGTTTCTGGTGTATATTGCAAGAACCTAAGCTATATAAAGACTGGCTGTCCTCTCTATGGCATTTCACCATGGTTATATATTGGTTGAAAAAGATGTTGCATATGCAAGGACATATTACCAAACCAACCCAATCTGTCCCCTAAAAGGCAATCCAAAACAGGTACAAGCTGAAAATGCCACTGTATAAGATTGTTGTAACTGTAGATGTGAACTATATTGTAAGCCATAATATATCGATCAACTGTTGTGGATTGGAAACCTTCATATGTTTTGGGTTCAATCAAGTGGATGTATGCCAAAAATACAAGGCTGTATTACAGGTCTCTCCGAATATCATAATAAATCACAGAGACGTGATCACTGAGTCAGGTAGAAAGCAACTATCATTCTGAACGTTAATGTAATTTGATGTCTATCATTGTGTGCAGTCAATGACTCGTATGTAGATATTCAGAGGATTATGTGATGTTCATGTGCCATAAAACCATATCGTGTTCATACAACAGCATATCATCTACTCAAAGTCAGATCTGTGCATCTGCAGCAGGAAGGGTTCACCTGTATTGTCTTCCTATCGAAAAAAGTATCATCCGCCATAATGGTTCATTCTCACGAAAAGCAGATAACGTGCAGATATGTGAGTAGTATCAGCTGCCAATCTCGGTGTAATGGTGTTCGTCACGTGGAAGATTTGAAACAGATTAGCCTTGGTAGTGTAAACAGGCTTTTTTGTTCTATTCTCGGTGTTTCTAGACGTTGTGGGACAACACTGAAGTGACTGTCACGCTTTGTAGCTATAGAAGTGGACATAGACAGATACAGTAGAAACACAATTAAAACCATCTTGGAAATCAGTGGTCCTTAATATGGAACTACATTTATTTTACAATTGATTTAGTTAAGTGGTCTACCAATCGAGATGGTCTTAACCATGGAATGGTCTTGTGTAGTTTTGAGGTCATCTCACTATGTCTTTGTTTGTTTGTTTTGTTTTCTGGTCATGTTGTGCACAACATTGTCAAAAAATTGATTCTCTGATGTGAGTATGAAAACACCCTCAAGCATGGGTTGTGTGCACCCATTGATGTTCATAGCCAGTAGCATTATGCCAACAGTTGTCAAAACAATTTGATTTCAATATATACCAACCTTTGATTAGATTTCCTGTTAATGCTGGATGGGGTGAACTGTGACCTATCCTTTTTGGACAGCTAAATGATGGATTGTTAAGCCGGAGGAGAATATGTTATGGCTGCTGAAGGATAAGGACCTGACAAGCTATGGAGTGACCAACTGTTAATACCGCGTGTGGCCTTTAGCAATTGGTGGATAAAGTGATTTCTGTCAAAGCAGCAGGGAGCGTGGGTAGTTGTAAGAATTATAGCTTATCACCACCAGGCAGGAAATTGTGAACCTGCCTCACTCAGGCCAACCATGACCCCCCGAGGTATAGAATCTATTCCACCTGGCTACCATCATTGTGTCATTCAGTGGAAACAGAAGTCAAAGAGTACAAGGTACTTTGCATGCCAACCACCAGCATATGCTCATCTGTTTTGTGCCTAGTTTTAAATTACTCAATCACGAGCATAGAGCTCAGTATTTCTGTATTGCACGTTTGTTTGGTCTAATAAACACTGCTGAAAGCAATCTTTTACTCGTTGTAGCACAACAGACAGCACACTTAAAGCTAGCAGAAAAAAGATAGCATGTTTGCTTGCCAGCAGTCATTCTATCTTTCTATTATTTTTAGACGTGATTTTTGTTTTCAGTTACCATGCAGGTTCAGCACGATCTTATTTTTCACAGCCCTGGAGCCCTGGTGACGTAGTTGTTGTCAGATTAATTGGAAGCATTATGAGTGGAAGTTTATTTTTAGTGACTTCTCATGTCACATTAGCGTTGTTAGAGATTAATCTGGAGTGAATGCAACCTGAGGAGACGTTAACTGGAAGTTTGATGGCAAAATTGTGTCTTTAATTAGTAATTCACACAAGCATGATTCACCTTCAAGAGCTATTGCAGTAACCATAATGTCAAAAGACTGAAAAGACCCTTGATGAACTGGACCCAACTGATTAATCCAGAGTCATGAAATTATTTGCTGCAGGTCCTTGTCATAGTCAACACAGGAAGGCTGATACAGACTCATACAGACTCATACAGACTCATACAGACTCATACAGACTCATACAGACTCATACAGACTCATACAGACTCATACAGACTCATACAGACTCAAACTGACATTGCTGTCAGATGGCCTTCCTGCATTGCTATGTGCACAAAGCAGATAGCTTTCTTATTAGAGATGCTCTCTGTGGACTTGTGAAAGATGCCAGGTCAATAGAAGAAGTCAGAAGGGTGTGGCTGACAATGAACGCCCCCCAGCTCTGTCCCAAAGGGCAGGTTCCTGTCCTAAAGGCAATCGGTCTTGTCTTGTGCTCCCACAGCGATCCCTCCGCAAGGTCACAGCAATGATGTACGCTAATGTCTGTCCTATGGCTCCAAGATTCATTGGATACTTGTCATACTCTTGCCATCTGGGTACACTCTAATATTCCTTCTTCAGGAAGATGCATTTAATCATTGTCTCCTTAAGACAGATACAACGTACACTGCAGTTGTAGGGGTGTAACGCACAGCCTTGAAGTACCCCGAGGGGATTTTGGTATTTATTAAGGGATGTCTAGTCTTCAAACATTTTGAGCGTTGTGAAGATTACAGCTGGAATGGTGGAGAGTCCAGTTGAAATAATGTGATACTGTAATCGCTACAGATGCAATGTTAACTGTCATGGTCCCTAATAGTTCACCACCTATCTACATTATACATTAATAGGCTGCTTTTGTGTCAGTGATACACGTTGTGACCACACGCAATGTGAATTTCAGCCTCATTTAATTACTTGTGTCACAACAGTTGATGCCATTGCATGCATGTAATGTAATCTACCTTGCTTTATCGTGAGCAATAGGGGCCATAACTAGTTCAAAGTGGTTAACCATGAAAGAGATGAGGGGCGATAAGTGATGGGGACAAAAGGATGCGGATGCAGTGATGATGATCGGTTGCGGAGGGAGTTTGTCATTTTCTGCCTCTGGTTGTTTAAGCAGGACGTGCTTAGCATCGGGTGGGAGTCTGGGGTTGCAGCGCACAAAGCACTTGCTGTCAACCATCCTTGCTTTTCCTCTGTCATGCAGCAGCAAAATGCCTCTGCAAAATGCAGATGCCTCATCTCAGACTCCTTAAAGTGTGAAGCATCTTAAAAGCATCCAGCCTCTTCATTTAGTCATCATCGTGGCCAGTCACCACTCCCATCATTTCAGCTGCTATCAATGTAACCACAAAAAGGGGCTCACCTAATTGGCTGTAACAGTGTCAGTCCTTTCCACAAAGTGGATCTTAATAGATCCTGTCATGTGCATTTGACTATGTGGCAAAGTGCAACCTTTATGTGGGTAATTAGCTTATGGTGCATGATATTAAAACACCTTTATGTGGGTAATTAGCTTATGGTGCATGATATTAAAACACCTTATGATTGCCACTTCATCCACAGCTAATAAAGGCCTCATATTTTGGTAATTTGAACTCCTTCAACAGTTTTCAAGCCCTCAGCTATAATAATGTCATCGAAGAAAATGAAATGATTGATTTTCCGCTCAGCAATCCAAAATCGACAATGCCTGGTTTCATGTCACTCCAACAACATTGGATCATTTTTTAATTTTGACTTGAGCATGAAGCTATTAAATGTGTCTTCCCATTTTAATTAGTGAATCAATTTATGGAAAACTTGACTTTCCATGTACAGTGCGTTGACATAGCTGGCAAACACAATCAATAAAAGATAAATTTCAAGCAGACATAATAGAGATCACATTGCTGGTTGTAGATTTCGTATTATCATTGATTATGTTGTGTTTCTTTTCAACATTTAATAACGAGTAGTTGCAGAATTCATATTGACGTAAAAATAAGTGCAATGGGGGTCATGATACTATTTTGTCAAACTGTGTTTGTCATAAAGCAAAAGTAGTGGGAAACTCTCCTTAACTTCACACACTTCATTCTGCGTAGTCCAATGTTTGAGAATATTAAATGAAACCCAGTAGCCTTTGATCTAGTCATACTATTGTAGTTGAAAGCTGAGTATTGAGGGATAGAAGACTCATAAGAATCCATTGAAGGCTCAGAAGCTGCAGCAGTATGACTGACTGGGGGTACACATGGCGATTTGGTTGGACCTGGGCAGAGTTAGCTGCTATGCCTATAGGCAATCTCTTTCTTTGTGTTGCTTTATTTGTCATCTTAAATGAGTTGTGACTGAAGGCAAAAGACCTCACCATCTGCTTGCTCACAACTGCTGCTGAGCAGACAATTAAGAGTTTCATCGCCACAAGCCTGAATGAATGGAAGGGAAGTCTATAACTGAAAATCGATGCTAAAATGACTTCATATAATGACAGACTGATAGGCTGAATCAACTCCTCCAACAATTAAATAAGAAACGCATCTTACCCATTAAAAACGATGTAGGAACATGAATACATGATGGCTAAAAGCTTTCTGTAAGAGTTTTCTGTGAGAGTAAGAGTGAGAGATTGAGAGCAGCTTCTGCCATATCTGGTGACGTTTGCTGGCAGCTTTAAATCAGTAACCAGGCAACATCCTAGGTTCTCAATTCCTATTGGGTCCTTAATAATTTACACGTCGTTGTGCTTTTGATACAATGAGCTGCAACAACTGTTATCGAATCCCCTTGCACATTAGAATAAAATAAAATCGGTTTTAAAATCTAAAAAATTCCAATACCAGACGATCTTTATCATACAGCTTATGATATGCCTGTGTTTCTTGGGGTAATATTGCTGCACAAAGCTTAAATAAAATATACTTACAATGGATTGAGAAAAGAAATACGTAATAGGTTTTATAAATGTTACTCTCTCTAAGCTTGAGGTCATTGAAAGCACACCTTCATCATACCTTTACATGACACATGTGTACTATGCCAAATTATGACACCAAACAAACCTTTGCAAGAACAGAGCAAAAATCTCCATCAGCAAAGACAATACCTCAAGCATGTCAAGGAATCAGCTAATGATAGTTGGGGACAACGGCCTTGGTAATTTATATGCTTCAAAAGCCCTGTATCATGTCATAGTGACCACCAGCTGCTGGACATGAGCAAATTGACCAGTCATGGCTTTCCTGGCAACATCTTGTTGCCTGTGAACTCTGGCCAGGCACGTCCAGCTTTCAACATTGACCTTTCTTTCCTCTGTTCCTACACGAAGTGTGATGGTCTTAAGTAGCACTGGGAAGCACTATTTCTCGTTCTATCATTGTGCATCAAGAACATTCAATTGTAGCTATCCAGAGCTAGGAATGACTACATTAACCCAAGGTGAATAACCTAATTGTCGACTCAACTGAAACTCTACATCAGCAAAGCATTGTTAGTAGTATTATTAATTACGTATACCTGTTGTGCAATTAAATACCTGTCTAGTTGTGGCCTCAGAGTTAATTATTAAATTTAAAGAATACGTTAGTAGAGGCTTCAAGTAGACAGCTACAGCCAGATTGTTTGACTTAGTGGCAGGTAGCAGAGTGTCTAACTATTTGGTCCAGCTCAGTCTAGCTCAGTTTAACCCAGTCTAGGTCAATCTGGCTCAGTCTAGTTCAGTTTGGCACAGTCTGGCCCAGTCCAGCTCAGTCTAGCTCAGTCTGGCTCAGTTTGCCTCCAACTGGCCCAGTCTAGCTCAGTCTGGTTAGTCTGGCCCAGTCTAGCTCAGTCTAGCTCAGTCTGGCCCAGTCTAGCTCAGTCTAGCTTAGTCTGGCCCAGAATAGGTCAGTATAGCTCAGTCTGGCTCAGTCTAGTTCAGTCTGGCACAGTCTAGCCCAGTCTAGCTCAGTCTAGCTCAGTCTGGCTCAGTTTGACTCCATCTGGCCCAGTCTAGCTCAGTCTTGTTAGTCTGGCCCAGTCTAGCTCTCTGGCCCAGTCTAGCTCAATCTGGCTCAGTCTTGCTCAGTCTGGCCCAGTCTAGCTCAGTCTAGCTTAGTCTGGACCAGTGTAGCTCAGTATAGCTCAGTCTTTCCCAGTCTAGTTCACTCTGGCTCAGTCTGGCTCAGTCTAGCCCAGTCTAGCTCAGTCTAGCTCAGTCTGGCTCAGTTTGGCTCCATCTGGCCCAGTCTAGCTCAGTCTGGTTATTATGGCTCAGTCTAGCTCAGTCTGGCCCCAGTCTGGCTCAATCTAGCTCAGTCTGGCCCAGTCTAGTTCAGCCTGGCTCAGTCTAGCTTAGTCTGGCCCAGTCTAGCTCAGTCTGGCTCACTTTGGCTCCATCTGGCCCAGGCTAGTTTACTCTGGCTCAGTCTGGCCCAGTCTAGCTCAGTCTGGCCCAGACTAGCTCAGTCTAGCTTAGTCTGGCCCAGTCTAGCTCAGTCTAGCTCAGTCTTGCCCAGTCTAGCTCAGTCTGGCTCAGTCTAGCTCAGACTGGCTCAGTTTTGCACCATCTGGCCCAGTCTAGTTCACTCTGGCTCAGTCTGGCTCAGTCTAGTTCAGTCTGGCACAGTCTGTCCCAGTCTAGCTCAGTCTGGCTCAGTTTGGCTTCATCTGGCCCAGTCTAGCTCAGTCTGGTTAGTCTTGCCCAGTCTAGCTCCGTCTAGCTCCATCTAGCTCCGTCTAGCTCCGTCTAGCTCAGTCAAGCTCAGTTTGGCTCAGTCTTGCTTTTTTGTATGCCATTGTGAATTTGAACAAACTTTGTGAGTAAAATGAAATAATTAAAAGTATAATTATTCAGTTATGAATAAGTTAAAACACAACGTGCAGTGATATTTATTGCATATCACCGTATTCGTATAGTTTGACCTCCTTTAAGGCCACTTGCTTAAAGACACATAAAATCTGCAAATCTCTTCTCAGCTTTTGAGAAGATCTGATCTCCAGACCATTAAATTTTGGACCGGTTGTGTCAGGTCAGTCAGGTGTAGCTTGACAATGTTTATTGGCTCCCGGAGGCTTCAGGAATTTATTGTGCATTTTCTGTTCATACGAAGTTTACTTTGCAATACGTTTCATGAAACTGGTAAAATTAGATTTTTACACAGTTTCATTGCAATAGCTTGTATTCAGCTGTGGCAAAAACATATATATCACATGCTGCCCTTGACAATATGTCAGTCTTTTGATTGATGGTTTGATATTGAGATAAACATAATAATTGTTAGCACGTTAATTACAAGAAACACAAATTGAAAATGAACACCATGGGAAATTAATTCACATCTGGAATTGAAGCTTCCTTTATTAATGCATAGATTATCAGCGCAAAGGCCTCATCTGAGTGGTTAATTACAAAAATTGAGATAATTCCGCTCTTATCTGTCCGTTAAACAAGCAATCTCATTTTGTGTCTGGTGTTACTGCAGACCTGTCTATGATGGCTAATGAGAAGTGAAATTAAAAACGAAAATTACAGCTATTTTTCAACGATATCATCAAATCAAAGAATATGCACATAAGGGGGACACTTTAACAATTAAATCTACATGTATCGTGCATTATAGTGCCTAGCAGGAACATGGTCGCATTGGCCAACAATGTTAATTTTTCCAGTCTTTCAAAGTGCCTCAGCCACGTCACATTGGTTGTTATTGTTTGTAGATTAAACTGTTTAAGTCCAATAAATACATCCAAACAACCCTGTTTTTTTACAAAACACAGCGATCAACGTTTTGGGATAATCTCTCTTTTGATCAAAAACAGTTTGGGAAAATTGTTTCTAACTCTTGAGTAGCTATACAGAGTGTGGCCTGAAAACTGCACCAGACATCTTCTTTTTCAGAATAGCCCAGGTTACTCATGTGCTTATGAGGTCTTTTTAAGTTGTGCCATATTTTGTCAGGGGTATAGACAATTGGTCATTGTGATATTTTTGATCTTATTATGTCAGACAATGTCAGTCTCTGAATTATTGAGAGGGTGCATGCTCCAGGACTTGTCCTGAGTGACACATATCACAGAAGTCAGATTTCTGTCTGCTTGCATGGTGTCTCTAGTTGCAGAAAAGTTTACAAATAAGAGATTTGCGAGTTGCTATACCTCTGGGCCCAAGTATCGAACACAACTGCTACCAACGAATGTGCTCTATTATTGGGTCCTTAGGTGTGAATGCTAATGGAATAAGCTGATTTTATTGGCTGTTGTGCTGCTTATTCCATGGTGAAGTTGTATTGATACTTGGGCCAAAGTGTCAACAATCTCCCTTCTTATTAAACATGAATCTATTTGCCCAATTTGTGGGGGCATAGGTCAAGACAGGTGTCTGTAACACATCTGTATGCTCAGTGGCATAATCTAATGCGTGTACTGCAAAGGCCGAGGTAAAAATGGCCCGAAGGTGTGATAAGTGTGCATGTGCTATATTCAGATCCATATTATCTATCATTCTTGAGGAAACCAGAAAATATATTCATAAAGATAGTTTAGGACTATTATTACTTTCGTGTGCATGATTGCAGCTGCATTTGATGACTGTCAATGGAGATAATAACAAAAGAAGTAGCAGTAGCTGCTGGTGCAAGTTTTTCGGCCGCACCCTGCAGCTGACGTAATATTAAATTTCATAACCAATTTGATGAAAGTGTATGATAATTCAGCTACATACGCCACAAACCATGTTACCTAGATTCCTTGAAACATTTATCACTGGATGGTGGATCACCAGGCCCAAAATGCAAGAGTAAATAATTCAAGGGATCACCTGATTGATGAGCATCTGTCGCACGTTTCTCAGAGTTCTTGGGCAAGTATGGCGATAATAGGGAGCTTTGGGATGGCTGCCACATTGCTTTAGTCTTATGATGGCCCATAATGTGCAAATGTTCCCTTCCAAAATATAATCCAAACTTGCGTGACCTTGAGCTTGTTTGAGTGGGTCATGTTTGCAAAGTGACGCTGAGAATGATGTACGGCTGCAATATGTTTCATCTTGTGTGTGGTACAGTAATCGTGAATTCATTCAAATTGTACAGGTTAGTCATAACTGATGACAAGATGGCCTTGAAGTTACATTCCACAGTATTTTAATAACAACTTCCAAATATGATCAAATAACAGGTGGGCCTAATATTTTGTGTTTGAGGGAGAAATTTTAAAGTACCACATTTACCGTAGCACATAAAAAGAAACAAGATGACGTCATTGCATAACAGGCATGACGTCCCAGAATACATGACGTCATCAAACAATACTCATCCGCTACGGTGTCAGTAAGCCATGTGCAACAGATCAAAGTACAACACATCGAGGATGTTCAACTTTAGCCATCTAGAGCTAGCTATATATAATGCAACTGTCTGAAGATACACCTAGCTGTACTGGTATACTGGAGATACCATTCAGTCAGTTTAACCCAAACTGTATCATTATAAATGTAAATTGATGAATTTTACTTGAGATTTTGACTCATTGTTTAAGGCCTTCACATCCCCTGCAATCAAAATACCAGCCAAGAGTTGACTTTAGAATTGACAGTATTGTGATATGCACTGCCAATTATTAACTGGAAGCATGACAGAATATTTTGGTTATATAAATAGTCTTCTGAAGACAGCTATAGCTAGATCTTTGGTTTAGTGGCAGGTAGCAAGGTGTTTCTCTGGTTGTCTAGCTCATTCTACATTGGAAAATAGTGAACAATGCCATACTATATTTGCTGCAATGTACATATCTTACAGTATATACCTGGAGAAATGGTTCTGTGTCACATATAGCTTACTGTGTATGTGTCCTATAACTTACCCAGTAACCTCTTGCACTGTTGCTTGTTAGACTTGGGTAGCTTTATATATGGAGTACAGCAAGGAGACTTGCACCTGCCAGTAAAAAAAAAAAAAGACACGCGTTTCTGTGTTGGTCCTTAAGGAGACAAACACGGTTACCTGAGAACAAACAGCAGACAATGGCTACAATTACTGGGCAGATAAAACTGCCCTTCAGTCAGTGACCTTTGGGTGCCCTTCCCTTCAGTTTAGTAATGAGCAAGAAGCAACAGCTGTTCTGAATTTCCAGGATTAAAATCTTCTTTTTCCTGTTTTTTTTTTAAATGGAATTGCAGATATATCCGTGGACTTACAACAACAGCTCGTATGTGAGTTTTCCTGTTCGATTTGGGAAACAGACCTAATGTCCCAATTTTGAGAATTTTAATGTGCATGAGACCTTTGGAATGGTTTTTCGTATTTTTAACACCTAAGGTCAAAGTGTGGTCGCCTGCAAGGGAGGATGTCGTCATGGTGATGCAAAATGCAGTGGCATGTTCTAACAAAAAATATTTAAGGAATTAAATAAGACCAACTCGGTATCATACATCGTTTTAAAGCTTGCAATGCGCAGAATAAAGAAATCCATATTGCCAAATTTTCAAAATAAGTTTCTGTTGCCATTGCAACCGATTTTGTTTTTATTCAATTGAAACCACACAAAGCATTATATCTCCCTAAATTTTATAGCTGTATTAAAAATGATACCAGATACGGATTGCACTGGGTAAGTTCTATCTTTTGCATACCATAGCGTTTAAATATACTCATTTGCATATTGCCTAATAAGGGCATTTGACATATTTCCTTTTAAAGATGGCAAGTATTGTAACGAAAAAGATTTAAACTAACAGTAAAGGTTTCACACAAAAATTCCATGTTAAGTATAACGAAAGACAAATCTTTACGTACATTTAGCAAAGAGGTTAGTTGCCGTGGATACAAACTGGTGTGAAGTGCATATGTTAATCTGCGTCACCTGAGAAGCTTGTTGTCAGACATTAGTTCTAGTGGAACCAATGTGTTTGGTGTTGGTAAATGTTTACGACATTAAGGTAAAGCAGCAGGTTATATATACCAAAATCTCAGCTACAAGAAATAAACCATAAAACTGAAATTCTGAAGAAAAAAACAATATATATAACTGGCTCCATGACAACAAAGTTGAAAAAACTACTAAATTGAAACATTGCCAAGTAAATGTTTCCTGTTTTGCACCAGATTTCGAACAGTATCTTATTCGTTTTCAAACGTTCAGGAAGCCTTAACAGTAGTCTTTAGATTAGATTATTTTCTTGTACTTTTTGGGAACACTTTATTGGGAAATGGTTACCAAGGCCACTGATTTGATATGCATTTGGTAGCAAAGTTGTACTTTTTTCTTTGGTGCAAAGTTGAGAGTTAAGCATATTTGTAATATTTTGTTGAAAAGATGCATGTCTATTGCACATACATACTTATGATATATTAGATAAATAATAACATTTACAAGTTTTATATTCTTTTCAATTATAGCTGATTATAATCTAGAAGTAGACAGAAGTGGCTGGCTTGAGCCAATTATAGCTACAGCTAGGAATAGGTCACTACAGCTGTCTAAAGTCAACCATATTTTATGAAACTAACTGTATGTCTTTGTAGCCTTAATCAGTAACGGATAAATGGAATGTATGGACTTGTTTAGGTTCACTTGGAATCAACAAAAGGCCATTGTTGACATCAAATGTGAATATTTTGCAGGGTTGCCTGAGTGGTTGACCCCTCGTTAATGAACTTGATTTGCATTTGTCTGCTGTCAGATTAGGTCAAACTCAAGCTTTAGCATTGCAGGCTGGTCCGTGGCTGTTGCAGTGATGTGACTGAGTTCTTAAGTAATGACCTTTCAGGGGACATCAGATGTGATGAATCCATCGATTTGTAAGGACATGAGGGGATAAGAGGCTGGCGAGCTGCTAGGCTGTCACATCAAAGTGCAGCAGCCCCAGAAGGTCCAAGGCTGTTCCTGTCACATAATACAAGAATTTCACATCTCAAAAGTCGAACTGTCTGCAAGATTCCGTGTTGGAAAAAGATACCAGCATGAGCCAAAGTGAGGTGTAAACAATATTTTCCCCTTAGTGTCCACCCAAAAGCCTGCCTGCTGCTCCAAAGTCCTGATTGATGGATAAAGTGATTTGCAAGGCGGTCCACCTAGATGGGAGGTTTGGGTGGCCTAGCTTATCAGAGCCAAGCAGGAAATGACCCACAATGGGTGGCTGCTCTAACCAACAGGTCCCTGGCATAAAACATCATTGCCGGCAAATCAAAACAATATTCACGCCGAAGACCTTGATAGTGTCTCTTGATATGACACTGATCATATTTACGACATTCTTGTCTCTGAGATATTCTTCCTGGAACTCGCTGTTGTCACGATTCTCGCAGTGCCAATAATCCTGGAAGCATTGGTTTCCTCTTGCAGGAATATTTCTTCTTCAAATGCATATTGCATTTCCGAAAATGTCTGAGGAATATAGCAGCCACAGACCAAAAGATCCAGATTCTTTACGTGTTTATCAAGACAAATTCAAGGCAAGGATCGTTGAACATTGACTTCTGACTTCCATGAAAGCCTACAATGGTCTTCACTTGATTTTCTGGCGCCTTGCTTCAGTCCTGGCTTGTTAAACATAGAAACCTTTTAAACTGAGGTTGTCCGGAACAGAGCACCCAGTCTCCTTAAGTTACTGCAGGAGGTCTTCCTGCCATGAAAAGCTGTGCCAATGGAAAACCCGTGTCTCCATAAGAACCACACATGCTAAAGATCAATGAAGCCGTCCCAGAGTTTAATTTGCAATGTAAAAAGCCAAGTAGCTCAGTCCCCCGGAGATAGTCCTATCTGGAATTTGCTTTTCTGAGTGGATATGCAATACTTGCCAGAGCAACTCTCAGAAGACTTTGAAGGCAAGCAAATTAAAGTTCTTGCTAACTCCAGGTGTTTGGCTGCTTGACAACAACCCTAACAACCCACCTGCAATTACCAGAATAAAGAGCCCCACCAGCTGCCAAAATAACCCGAGGTAATTGTGTTCAGCGACAATGACAAATCTATCACAAGAGAATATATCATAGAATGATTCTTTAAGAATCTGATTTAAATGGTTCAAGTTGTCGATCTAAAAATAGATACTACCTTGCTACAGGTAAACACTAATTGTTTGTTTCAATTCGCATGTCACTTAATGTAAACAAAAAGCATTAAGTCAACTTCGTGGAAATGTGAGGCGATCTATTATCCACATCTAGCATTAGCAAACAAATGACCTTGGGGTTGACATTTTAATGCAAAAGTCTCCTCTTACTGAGCCGACTGAGCTTGATTTAGATCGGTGATCATTAGTGGCAGTTGCAATAATGCCTTCATCCTGGCATGGGCCGATGATTGCTGAGGTTAAATTTACTCTCTGATGTTCGAAATTAGCATGGCAGAGACTGATCGATGTTGTTATTGGGCAGATGCTAAAACCAATAGTGACATTTTTGCTGGACTTAAATTAGCAAACGAAATAATTCTCAGCAGCATATTGTTGGACAGTATCTCAGGAGGTAATACACACATGCCATTGTTCAGATACAATCTCCAAAGGCAATTATAAAATCCATCAAACTGCTCTTTGCATGTTTCTTTGATCTAATTTTTGATAGTTGTGATGAATTATTACTTGTGAACAAGTTGAGGGGAGATGAAATCATGCCATATGGTCGTTGCTGATTTGAGAGTCCCCATGGATCTAATATTTAGCCATGAAATACCCAACCTTGTCACACACACATGAATATGCACCAATGGGGAGAAAAACAAAGGTAGGAATTCTACAGGGGGATGGGGAGTGAAGCAGGGTTGACATGGACCCTAGCACAATAAACAGCAAAGCAATTTGGCGAGTGGAGGACAACATTGATTACTTCCTTGTTGACTTTGTAAACCCATCCGTGTGAGCTTTGACCACGAATTATTTTGGTCAACAGGAACAGGTTTGCCTTAACACATCAGTCCATGGACTGTATGCCCAGCATATGGGTTGTATGGTAAGGAATGCTGTCTAATGTGTGATCATTTGCTAAGGAATCATTCACACGAGATGATATCGCTTTACAATATTACTCCCTTTACAACATTACTGCCAGCCATAAACAGTGTTCATTTTCTGCTTAATACTTTGCAATATGAATGCCAGGACAAACCAGGCTGGCTTGTGTGGGTTTCAGATGCACATAATCGAGATAATTAAAAAATAAATGAAAGGAAATGGAGAAGCTCGGTAAAAATAGCTGGAATGAAGACAAAATATGAAGACACTAGAACCTCAGGAACTTTAGGGGCCTTATATTAGGAAGAGCGCCTTGACTGACACCGTGTGAATCTGCAACATATCAAATGCAATCGCAGAGCAAAGTAAATGGTGTCTGGAGTCTCATTTCTGTCAGGAACGACCTGTTTGTTCAGAATACAAAATACATGACCACATTTCCGAAACACACCAGCAGTCCCGAATGAATGTCAATGCTGTCTTTGTCTCATTGATCCCATCAGGGTTATTGCATCTGGGCTTTTGGTGAATGGTGAATGGAGCACAAGTGCCTGACTTGTTAGATGATACTTGTTTCTCTATCAGGTTGCCGTGCTGTTGCATACAGCCAAACGGAGTTAACACATTGATCCTGATGTCCTATTACACCCATGTGATCCATAGAGATGTAATAGCAGGTGCTGAGTTGCACTGGAGGCTGAAGCACTGCAAAAACACCAGACGCATAACATTCATTTGATCCCACCCAGCTAGGGGGTAACTCAGGGAGCTATAAAGATAGAAATGCATCATGAAAAAGCATTGAATTGTCTTTAGCATCTGAAACTAGAGCCACTGACCTCTGCCTTGATGGTGTTAACTGTCAGGCAACACAAAGCTGAATTGCTCTCCAGTCGATAACGCAACCTCTAGCACCAGATAACAACTCTTGCCTGCTTTTATATGGTCCGTTCTGACACCGATTTTATTGCCCACAACCAGTCTTAAGCCAGGCCATCATTCAAGCTATCTTCATAACCCAACATTACGAATATAGATTTATTTCATTCAAGCCCAACGTGAAAGTTTCCTGGTTAACCACTTGATCCCTTTCAGTTGGACTAATTTTGATTTAGAAAGCAAATCTCATCAATAATTAGCATTATCATCAGGAAATGGAATCCAATAATCCGGCAATTGTGACTGGAATTTCAAGCTGAAATGCTCTTATTGTATTACTAAGCAGGGGTGTTTCCGTTTCATTATTCGATTAATGAGGCATCCTGTCTATTTGATGTAAGTTCCTGGGGCCAATTAACAAAGGAAGTAAGCAATTAATGAAAATAATTGCTGGGATTTGGCGCAAAATTTTTTTCAGTTTTTAGTTGGGGCTGAGTGTAGGATCTACCAACAATGTCTCTTCTTAAGAACGCTGTACCTTTGTGACCAGGTGTGATAAACACAAATCCATCCTCAAGAAATCGATGGGTGACATTCATCAAAGGCTGCTTGCCAAGAAAGGTGTTTATTAGGCTGATAATCAGCAAGGCGTAAACGCCATGTTGTGCTTGAAATGCTAACTTTAGCAGCCTCACATTGACAGTTGGCAACCATTACAAAGCCAGAACTTATTATCATGTCAAAGATGATAGACATGGTGCTGTGTGAATCCAGCGTAATGATGAGACCAGCATCCTCAAAAGGATGCTTTAGGATGCTTCAGCAGCAAAGTGCGTCATGCAGTTTAAGCATTAAAGTCAAATGTCTAAGTGCATGAAATCTGCCTTATTATGGGGGGGGGGGGGGGGGGGTCTCAATTCACATGCAACTGGAGATGGCCTCCCACAATTGAGAATCATGATCTGTCATTTATTGAGCTAATTCCAAATGCTAAGGTTCTGGTTAGTTACTCGACAATACTGTAGTTGCTGGGTGGTCTAGTGGTAAGACTAGTGGTAAGACTAGTGGTAAGACTAGTGGTAAGACTAGTGGTAAGACGCACGCCTGCTCTTCTGAAGGACCAGGGTAGGGCAGAGGCCTAGCTCAGAGGTAGCGCTCTGGGCTTCCAACCGCTGGGTCCCGGGTTCGATTCCCGGTTGAGACTAAGTTGGATGGCTGTTTCATCCTTTGTCTCATTGCCATGGTCTCTGCCTGTCCTAATTAGCCCAATTGGTGCAGAAATACAGGACGTAAAGCCCTAATCACCCACCCACCCACCTGAAGGACCAGGGTTCAATCCCAGGCCCGGGCACCTTTCATGAGCATCATCCCAGCTGGATGTCGTCCGGATGAGACGTTAAATAGGCGGTCCATTGTTCTCAATGTCTATGCTGAGGCAAGTAAATGTGTAACATGGGTGGACTCCTCTCTCTCACCTCATCAAGCAACCCTCGATAGTGGCAAGAAATCGATATATCTATCTATCTATCTGTCCTCATGGTATTGTGAGGTACATTCTGTTGTGCAGCCATTTATATCTCAACGGTGTGGGAGGCATATATAATACATGGCATATTCCTTAGACTAGTACTTCCAATTTCACACCATTTTCCCACATAGGGAATACCAGTCCAATCAGCAAGGCTGTACAGAAGATAACACAACAAACATGTTCTAGCAGCTTACTATGTGTTTCATAAGAAAATTTTCTGTACACAGAGCATAACTGGACAACACATTCATACAAAGTTGGAAAAATACATACGGTTAGTTTCATTAAACCTAGACAAAGGCACAAAATTCTGTTACCTGCCACTAAACGGAACTAGCTGCACTTTTCAAATCTATCTGTCTGTCTATCTATCTATAGCTGGCTACTCCGAGCTGGTCAAAAATAACATGCGAATACATATTTATGATATCTTAGATACATTTCTCATATTTACCGAGGTTTATATTTTACAGTGGTGGGATATGTAAGCCTCATTTACATTATAGATTCCCCTAATTTTTGAAAAAAGGTATTTTACACCTAAGAACCAAATTCCACCACTTTATTGGCTTATGTAGCAAAAACAAAAGCGCAGATTATCAAATATGAGAACACTCCATTGTTTTGTCTGCACATGATGAAACTGCCTGGCTGGGTTATCTCTATATAACTAACAATTAACTTCTAAGCTTTGTCATAATAATACGTATCGTTAATACTGTGATGCCGAACACGTCATCATCATAGATTTTCATTTACAAGATAAGCTGTATATATATAGGAATGAACAAGTTGTATTATCCCGTCCCCACCAGGTGTGCATAATGTCAACATTGTTTCAGTTATTTTTCACAGTGGTATTTTAGAAATAACAACTTAAATGCAAACTAAGGAAAACTATTGATACTAGTTGAACATACTACTAGAAAGGTGAATTCCATAAATACACATGTACATAGATGAAAGTGCAGATCTGATACTTGATCTGTGAAAATTGGCAGGCAGCAAATCATATACTATTATATATATTATACAGTTAGTTTCATAAAATACGGTCGACTCTAGACAGCTGTAGCAACCTGTTCCTGGCTGTAGCTATAACTGGCTGAAGCTAGCTGCTTCTGTCTACCCCTGGCTTATAGTCGGCTTACACCACTACTGAAAAATATAAACTTTGGTAAATGTAAGAAATTTATCTAGTATATCATAAATATGCATATACCATAGACATGCATATTTTCACCAAAATAAAATTTCAAGTATGCGTAACTTTCAACGTGTGCACCAAATGCTGTTGCATGTACATTTGTACTTTTAGATCCAGCTTTGAGTAGCTAGCTATCGATAGACAGTTCCGTTTAGTGTCAGGTAGCATCTTATAGCAGAAGTTGTCTGGCTGTCTAGGTTCAATTCAACGGGCTGTTTTTAATGAACCTGACTGTATGTATAAAATACTTTGTTATGAAAAGTATATGATGCATTATACATGATGTAGTAACTACCGAAGGATGCTTCTCGTCTCGTGTAGATTACAATGAGAGGTTATTCATCACTTATGGAGAATACTTTGATCAATGCATTAATTTGACAGAACTTTGTCTTTAAAGCTGAATGGAGCACTTAGCCTAATCCTGATGTACCCAAAGATCCCAAGTGTATCGCTTGAGGCTTCAGCATCCACATCTTTGGTCTACTGCTAAATACCAAAATCTCCTCCAAATCCTAATTTAAAGCCTAATTCATTCAACAAAGTTTTCTTGCTTTGGAACATCAGCCCCTAATCTGCATGAAGTGGAGCTTACAAGTAGCATGTTGTCTGTTTTCTTGTCTGCATGGATGTGGTTACTCGTTTGCGTGTTTGTTGTATGGGAAAGTACATGCTTGCCCGCGTGCTTACATTGCTAGCACAGGTGGTAGTGTGTTGTACATTTGCCAGAATGCAATTGTGCTACAGACTAATCTTGCAACCGAAGTTGTTGTATCATCAAAGCAAATCACTGCTCTCTACAAACTCTTCATATGGAATGTGATCATCAGCCAACCGCAAGATCAAGACTTGTGACCGCATTGAACTTTGTTCATGAAAACAACCCTGCTTAAGGCAGATCAAGGAGAAAGGAGGGCCCTTACCTGAGCATAGAAGCACATTGAAGAGAAGCATAAAGACCAATCAGTGTCTGGCTTTTGGCCTGTATGCCATTGTTGGGCAGGGCAAATAGATCTAAGGAGTAGCTGCTAATCAACGTTGCCCGAGGAGTTCTTTCCTCTTTGACTCCACACCAGATTGCCCGGAGCAGCTTGGCCAGTCTCATCAGGTAGATCCTAGATTGACTGATAACCCACGGCCAGCTTTGTGATGCTAGAGATCCATGAAGGTCTATTGGTTGCCAGAGCAACTCCAGGCTATAGTGGGATGCACTGCACTGGACCTCAGTTCCTTTTTTGACCAGAGACACAGGCCCTTGGACCAACCACCTCATGGGAGACCCATGTATCACCATACATCATTGGGGACATCCCATTCCATTACACATCACCACCAAAGAGTTTTAGCAGGCTGTCCGCCTAGCTGTCTCCAATTGTTTGTAGACAGCAGACATAATCTTGGCCAACTTGCCCATTAGCTCGTGTAGTATCCGACATTGCACTTTCAATTAAGTAATTAATGCTGGTCCCATTGATTTTCACTCCATCCACGGCCAAAGTAGCAGACTCTAGGCTCATTCCTCAGCCATTAATTTGATCCTGTCTCTAAATATTTATGTACCACTTTGAGTCGTCTATGAACCTCAACAGTTTGTCCTATAATCCTTAATAAAACGATGGCACGTTTATTGACTCGCAATAATAAATCTCAATCCGAAAAGCACGCAATACTTTCAGTAGACATAAATTATTCATCTTCACATCCTATTGTTTACAATGGAAATGAGCTCACGTTTTTAATTGTCGTTGTTAACACTATTACACTAAATTACTTGGCAATTGGCAATTTGCAATTACCTCGTTGACACTTAATCGCCCAAACAAGGAAATTCGACAATCACTTAGCAACCTTGTACAAACCACTTTGTCCTAATACGGTGATGTGGATTTTGTTGTTTAAAAAGTATAATGCAAGCAAATTCTTTATTAAGACCATGCGCAATGTACTGTTCTGTCCTACTGGGGTTTATTGTTACTTACCAATATAGATTGCACCTAAAACGTGACTTCATTCAAGTGGCTTTATATTGAAAACACAACATATTTTTGCAAATTTGGACTTCACAACGGCAAATTCCTAATTGACAAGATAAGACAAATGGCGAAAAAACTCTCTTCGCTCGAGTATGACAAGTGAGGGTTGTCCTGTGTGACATGCAGTACATTACCAGCCATTAAACTTCTCCAAAGACAGTAACAAGCATGTCCCCCCAGCAATGGATGTTTGTTAATGATGCGGACATGTCTTGCAGCTGCAGCAACTTAATTTGGCTTCTTCTATATGCATTTACAAAGTAACCACTTGGTGCAGACATACATATGCAGTGAGCATGGAAACCATGGAAACTAATGCATCTTGGCATCTGCCATCATAAATATCATAAGCAACATGTGCACTTTCCTGCACTTTCCATATTTATCTATCTATCTGTCTGTCGGTCTATCTATCTATCTATGTATCTATGTATCTATGTATGTACTGTATCTATGTATCTGTCTGTCTGTCTGTCCATCTGTCCATCTGTCTATCTAGCTATCTATCTATCTATATATCTATCTAGCTATATATGCTTTATAATACAATGTACAGTTAAGTAATCAGGCTATGATGGCTTCACGTATATCGAAACACTAATTTATCTGATTAAATGAAAATTATTTATATGGCAATACCTAAAAAACAGTTGTGCGGGGCCCAATTGCTCTGATTCAGATATCCTATAATTTTAGCTGGATGTCACACATACTAGATATTAATTGACAACCTCTTGTACATACACTCAAGGTCATCCTAACCACCTTCCAAAAACATAAGAGCGATCTTGTATTTGATATTTGGAAGGTGGCGTATTGATACAGAAGGACTTTAGTTATCCAGAGCTAAGAAGACATTAATTCCGAGCTGGATACACCTAATAGTCCGCTAATTGAAACCCCACAAATTACAAATGGGACTTGTGTTGTAACTGACCTAATGCTCTGCAGTTATGCAGTTATATCAGTAATGAGCCGCAATTAATATCTCGTGTGTATGACATCCAGCTGAGATTAAAAGGGGGCCCTGGGCCGAGAATCAAACCCAGGACCTGTAGCTTCTTTATGATTTAATGGTATATGTTAAAGAGTCATTTGAATATTTAATAAATCATAAAATTATGTATCAGGGATTGCTTTGATGTAATCAGGGGTGTAGTTACCAAGTCTATGAAATCTACTGTTATCCTAGAAAACAACTAACCAAACGGCTTGGTGTTTTGACAGCTAGCAGGGTATTTTTAAATAGTGACCCAGCTGACTAAGCTAAGTATAGCTTGTAAAAGTCGGAACGTTTATTTTAAGGAAGTACACAAGATGAGTGCATAATTATGTGGGTGGATTCCACACTTGTAATTTATGCCATGGCTACAAGAGCAACCGTAGCTCATTAAGTGCAAGTGTTGCTTTGTTTATTCATTTAGGTGTTACATTTAGCTTCTGTGCAGTGCTGATAGAGGTACACACTGTTAAGTACCATCAGTTAAGGTAGCACTGTTTTACAATATACTGCATGCCCAAATATGGTTCAGCAAGGGCTGTTAGTATGTTGTTGTATTCTGGTTGGCTATGGCGTGATCCCAGGGCTCTACAGCCTTTCTAAGAAGCCCATTGACTTACCATGGTCAGGCTGACCCGTAGCAAGATGACCAGGCTGCTGTAGCAATGATAGGGCTGCTGACGCTATGAGTGAACTGATAGTAATTCAATCAGCATAGGCCCCCAGGCAACAGGTAGACTATGATTGGAGCACGTTGTAATGTGACAGGAAGCAAGCTGAAGGGCTGCTGGTCATCTGCCGGTAAAATACCGGTCAGTCGTCATATGCTGTCTCATTAAGCAACAGGAATTCAACCTTCTGCTTCAGATATCTTGTTTTTGTGCCATGACAATAACAGTACAGATACACTGTACATTTCATTTTGACTATTTGCAGCTTTGCCTCGTTTGTGACTCTATGTGCTGTGCATTGCCAGCTAATTCATCTATCTATCTCACTCTCTATCTCACTATCTATCTACCTATCTATTATCTATCTATTATCTATGGTCATCTATCTATCTCATTATCTATTATCTATGGCCATCTATCTATCTCATTATCTATTATCTATGGCCATCTATCTATCTCATTATCTATTATCTTTGCCCATCTAACTATCTATCTAACTATCTCACTATGAATCTATCTATCTATTATCTATGGCCATCTATCTATCTATCTAGCTATCTATGGCCATCTATCTATGGCTATCTATTTTTGGCCATCTATCTATCTATCTATCTATCTATGGCTATCTATCTCATTCTCTATCTATCTATCTGTCTATCTATCAGATTTTCTTTAAATGTTTCAAAAACAAAATTCATTGTATATCGCCCGCAAAATAGGAATATTTCACCTCCAGATATAAAAATTGACAATATTTCTATAGAACAAGTAAATAGCTTTAATTTCTTAGGAGTGATCCTTGATGAACACCTGTCCTGGAAATATCACATAAAAAAAGTACATGGCAAAATCTCCAAAATTATAGGAATTATTAATCACTTGAAAAAAGTCGTTCCACAAAATATTCTCAAGATACTGTATAACACTCTAATCATGCCACATCTTAATTATGGTTTGCTTTTGTGGGGACACCAACTTTGGCTTTTTTTAAATTACAGAAAAAAGCTGTTAGGCTTCTAGCCCTCAGCAGATACAATGCCCATACAGAACCACTTTTTTAGCAATTTAATTTACTTAAAATACATGATATATACAAGCAACAAGAGCTGAAATTCTACTTTAAATACATGCAAAGTTATCTCCCTGATTACTTCACAAACATAATCTTGATTTGTTTTGCTGACCAACATGACTATTATACCAGAAGAAACGCTGAATATGTCACACCGAGACTAAAATACCATTTTTCCAAATGCTCAGTAATGAAGCGACTGCCCAGTATTGTTAACACCTGCACTGCTAATATACTTTGTAAAGTTCATACACATAGCTTAAAAGGGTACTCAGACTATATTAAAATATCAATTCTAAATGATTATGATAATACTTGTCAAGACCCACGCTGTCATGTTTGCAGACAAATACCTGAGCAGACTTCAGCAATAGAGACTCAAGCTAATTAACATACTCCTTTTTTTTCTATCAATTTATCTATTTACTTCTTAAGATTATAAGTGGTTTCCATGGAAGTTAACTGCATTGCATCACACACAGTTCACAATTCTGTTATCTATTTATATATTCGTAATCTTTTCGTTATTATTATTATTAATATTATCTTATTTATGTTATTGTTTCTTAAACATCTACCTGCTAGCTACTAAAATTTTTTGTATAAAATCAATGTAATATTGTTGGGGGACCACCTCGAAAGCGGTGAAATACCTTAAAGGGGCCCCCAGGTATGTATGCTAATTAGCTATATTCCAAATAAAGTCATTTGTCTGTCTGTCTGTCTGTCTGTCTATCTATCTATCCAGCTATCTATCCAGCTGTATATCTATTATCTGTCTATCTATTTATCTATTTAACTACCCATCTAACTATCTATCTATCTAACTACCTACCTATCTATCTATTATTTATCTATCTATCCCTGTCAAAATGTCTGCCTGCCTGTCATTCTTTTGTATCGTTGTTCATTCTATCAGTTCTTATTTTTGTTTTCAAGTGGTCGCGAGCCTCTAATAATAAGGCTTTTAAAATTGCAACAATATTGTCACTGTCTATTCTGTCTGTCTGCCGTTTAAAAAACGGTTGAAAAGCAATCATTTTTTTCCTTCTGCATATTATCTGCATATTCCTTGTCTGTGTTCTCTACGTATCTGCACGTCTGTCCTCTTTTCTCCCTCGTCACCCCCATCTTCTTCTGTTAATTAATCCGAACGCTGCGTGACAAACTGCCACAGACAAGACACTCTCAGATGAGCCAGTCCCCATGCCAGTGTTTATCCGTCATTTAGCTCATCAAGAATGGCGGCTTGTCCTTGTCTACAGTTACTTTACCATATGCTATCATCGTTATTTGTTTCATCATTGTCCAAGCAACAGTTACTCCTGTGTTAAATTCAATACAGTTTTATCAAATATGGTCGACTCTCGACAGCTTAGGCAACCTATTCCTGGCTGTAGTTATAACTGGCTAAAGCCAGCCGCTTCTGCCTTCTCCTAGATTATAGTCGGCTTACACCTGCCACTACTGACAAAATATAAACCTTGGTAAATGTAAGAAATGTGTCTAATATATCATAAATATGTATTTCCAACAGACATGCAGGTTTTCAACAAAAATGATAAATATGTGTAACTCTTAACTTGTGCACGAAATGGTGCTGCATGTAATTTTAGATCCAGATATAAGTAGATAGCTATAGCCAGACAGTTCTGGTAAGTGGCAGGTAGCATCGTATAGCAGAAGTTGTCTAGGTTTAATTTGAGAGGCCGTTTTTAATGAAACTAACTGTACATCTCATGAGGTGATGGTTTTAACTAGGTTGCGGTATATATTATTCGCTTCATCTTCATTCATATTTTAATATTCATTTTCTGCGAACGTCAGTACATAAATGTTTAACTAGGTCCCATGCAATAAGAACGGATGCCAGTGTTGTACTTATGATTACACATGCACGGTAAAAACAGTGTGTTGAATTATTTGTCTCTTCTTTTGTTTTGGCAACGATTATTTTCGAGTGCAGCCACGAGGTTTATGGTTATCTATGAGCCCCTACAAAACAGTAACTGATCCATAGCATATATTTCCTTTTTTCCTTAATCATTACACTAATCAGAACTCAGAATCATTTATTTCGTATTACATATATCAACTACATCATATCATAACATATATATATATCGATGTCTTCTTAGCAGCAACATGCCCCTGAGAATCAGCTGGTAATCATAACATTCTGCAATGCACGTATCATGTGAAATATAAGGATAATCACAGTCTCAAAATAATGCATCTCTACAGTGACGCAAAACTATTACACCATGACACACTTGATAACATGCTCCTGAGAGGATTTTTCTGTCAAAGGGTCAGCCCAACTCATTAGCAATGAGATCCCCAGTTACGTGTGGCCCCAAGGCCCCATGGGGGGAAGGGGCTGACGTTTCTTGTGAGATCCTAATTGCGAACAGAGCTGGGAACAACACTACAAAGCCATGAGATCTCCCCAGGGAACTTTTACTCCTTCAGACATCACCCACAGCATAATAGAGGCGTTAGCAAAGGTCTTGAAGATTTCACTCTGCCACACAGCATTCCTTCAACTACAGAGACTGCCAGATTTTTTACACTCAGGAGGGAGAATTAATTAGCAATCTTTTGTCAGCACTTCAATTTCCCTTCGATATAAAACATACATAGAAATATTTAATCACGAAATACCGACTGCATGATGAGGTATTGTATTATCTTGGAATATTTTCTATTCTTATCGGCTGCAACGTGACAGTATATCCATGTTATATCTTTCAAGCACGTGCACATCGCCTCTAAAGTGTATCAGAGTTAAACGTTTATTCAAATGTCATTTACAGAGATATGTAGTGTGGATGCTTCTAAGGCTGAAGATGCATTTGAAACAGTTCTTTGTATTTCATATAGATATCTGACATGTGTGGTGGACGAACAAGACAATTCGGGGTTTCGTGGGTAGACAGTAACTTTCCCAGTCCAACTTTTTGCACCACGACAGTCCAACTTTCTCACCACGACAGTCAAACGTTTTGCACCACGACAGTCCCTACTTACTCACCACAAAAGTTACAAACTTTCGCGCAGAAAATGATAGTACGTGTACATGTGTCGCACCACGAAAGTAATACAGCTATTAAAGTGTCAACCCCAATAGTGGTGTGTTATGGTGCGAAGGTGTTTCGTGGTGAGAAAGTACCTCTTGTCGGGGTACCTCTTGTCGGGGGGGGGGGGGGGGGGGAGGCCGAAAGCTTCGCACCACAAGTTGTACTCCTTGGCCACAGTACACGTGTCCATTCCGTGTCCCCATCTTGGCTGTTGCAAAACAATACCAGCCATCCAGAAAAAAGTTTTATGTTGCTAAATCATACCCCCTTATAATTGATATTTATGTAACACATCTTCATAAAGCCACTGTCACACGGGCC
Organism: Alitta virens; assembly: GCA_932294295.1. Classification (NCBI taxonomy): domain Eukaryota; kingdom Metazoa; phylum Annelida; class Polychaeta; order Phyllodocida; family Nereididae; genus Alitta; species Alitta virens. The sequence continues at coordinate 15,380,927 of OW028573.1, read as the reverse complement.
GGTTGTGCCGTAGTGAACCCGTAGTATTACGTAATAGTTGCGAAAATCGCTACCCGGCTCGAAGCCGGCGGCCCCAATACGGTCACCCGTGGATACCCGTGGATACCCGTCAAGCACCCGTGGGACCCTTGGCCAAGCCGCGAAACCCGGCCCCGGTAGCCGGTTGTGCCATGCTTGCAACATGCTTTACAACCGTAGAAATCTCACGGTTGAAAAAAAAAAAAAAATACCCGTGGAAGCCGGCGGGTGACCCGTAGAAGCCGGCGGGTGACCCGTAGAAGCCGGCGGGCGACCCGTAGAAGCCGGCGGGCGACCCGTAGAACCCGCGAATTAACCGTCCCTAATTTCACCCTTTGGTAAAGCCGGCGGCTTGTTGAGGGGTTCTACGGTTAACCCGCCGGCTTTGACGGTTAAGCCGCCGGCTTTGACGGTTAGCCCGGCAGCTTCCACGTTTAACCCGCCGGGTTGCATAGCAAGCAATCGTGTTTGCCCAGTGTCATCCTGTGTGGATCCAATGCGACGCAATGACGCAATGAGCTGGGTTTATTATGTAATCACAGCGGGGTACGTTATCCAGGCAGTATATAAAGATTGACCAGTGGCTATCAGATCATTCAGCATCTTGCTACCAAATTGAGAAGACAAAGAATACACTGCTCCAGAAAATATTTTTTATCATGCCGATGAAGAAAATTACTGCACCTAGGACCAGGACAACTGCAGTTCCTGCTGAGGACACAGAGAAATCGCTTTCTTCACTTCAAGCCAGCGATGATGAAGTATCTTCTGCTTCATCAAAGAAGAAGAGTGCTCTTCCTGTGAAGGAGAAGATGGCGAAGAAGTCTGCACCTGCCAAGCGGACTGTACCTGCCAGGAGACGAAAAATTGCCACGAGGTCATCCTCAGATGCTGCCAGCACGGATGAGTCCCAGAAGTCTGCTCCTGCGCCTGCTCCTGCGCCTGCTCCTGCGCCTGCTCCTGCACCTGCGCCTGCTCCTGCACCTGCAACTTCTCCTGACACTTCACCTGCTCGCTCTGCAGGTCCTGTATCACCTGTTTTCTCAGGTAGAGGAAATGAGCCTCGGAAGAAGCAGGATAAGCTCTTCCTGCCACACCAGGATGAACAGGAAGTTGCGGATTGGTACCGGGACCACCCGATATTTTATGACCGGACCCTATCGGATTACAAGGACTCCGGGAAGAAGACGGCCCTCCTTAATGCAATGGCTGCCAAGTTGAGTGTCCCCTGCACCGGTTTGCAACTCAGGACCTGGCTAGAATCCATCAGGACTAGTGCCGGAAAACTTATGAGGCAGGGGCCATCCGGAACTGCCAAGAGAAATCCCACAGAGAAAGAACAGTGGATATGTGCCAACTTCGGATTTCTAGTTGACCATATCACTAGAATTCCCAGTCGACAAGGAAGCAATGTTCTTTCAAAAAGACTTGCAAAAGACAACAGCAGCAGTGCTGCAGAAGAATTCGGGCCCCTGGAGATTTCGGATGACCCGGATATTTCCATGGATATCCCCCCAGCTCCTGCCAAGCGTTCCAAGGGCGGCCCCTACAAGAAACGTAGACAGGAACCCCAGGAGGAACCCCATCAGCAAAGGAGAATGGACGAGCTCATGGAATTGGCCAGGAGCTCAACAGGTGCCCTGCAGGCATCTTTTCATCAAATGGCTGCTGCTGCTCCTCCTCCTCCTCCTCGTCATCCAGTAGATCTCCACGAAAGGAGAATCCGGGCGATGGGAGATTACATCGTTGCGGAGTGCCTGATGATGGACACAGACACATTCGATGACTTTCATACCCAGCTGATGCCTATGATTTTCCAATTAAAAGGAAACCTTATGAGGAACAAAAGGCAGCAACAGCAACCCCAGCACCAGCAGCAGCACCAGCAGCAGCACCACCAGCAGCACCACCAGCCGCAGCACCAGCAGCAGTTCTTCACTCCTCCTCCTCCTCCTCCTCCTGGGCTTCAGTACACGACCATCCTGAGTCCACAAAAGAATTGGCCACCTGCAACTGCAGCTGGACCTTCTTCACTGCCTCCTTCTGGCCCTCCGTCGATGATTTCTGAAATGCCACCCAGTAGCTCAACACCACTCAATATGAGCCAGTATCTCAACTTGTAGACAACCAACTTGTAGACAACCCCGGCCTTTTTCAAGGCCAAACAACCCCGGCCTTTTTCAAGGCCAAACAACCACGGCCTTTTTCGAGGCCAAACAACCCCGGCCTTTTTCAAGGCCACCAAATCCTCCCAAAAGAGCATGCCTTGTACACATATTTGTGTTAACAATCAATCAAAAAAAAAAGTTCCCAAAACCCTCCAAACTTTTCTCTATCTTTGTCCAAAAAATAATATTTTAGTACAAAATAAACTTGTTCATATTTCCTTTGGATTAGATCACAATATTTCTTTATTATACACTTGAACTATCTTGCAGTAGATTGCATATTATCACACTTTACTGAAGTTTTCATATTTCTTTAGCAAACAAATTTGTTACTAACTTAATAATTTTGAGCAAAGAAGACACCATTTTTTTGGTTCAGAACTGCCGTAGTTGTTTCTTGTTCAGAAGTGCCGTACTTTTTTTTTGTTCAGAAGTGCCGTAGTTGTGTCTTGTTCAGAAGTGCCGTATTATTTTTTTTGCTTCAGAACTGCCGTAGTTTTTTCTATTATACTGCAATGAAAATAATGAAAGTACGGCACTTCTGAACAAAAAAAAAGTACGGCACTTCTGAACAAAAAAAAAGTACGGCACTTCTGAACAAAAAAAAAGTACGGCACTTCTGAACAAAAAAAAAGTACGGCACTTCTGAACAAAAAAAAAGTACGGCACTTCTGAACAAGAAACAACTACGGCACTTCTGAACAAAAAAAATCTTCTTTGCTAAATATTAGTAACCCTGACACCACCACACTTAAGTTAATTGCAACTTTGTTTCCTATAAGGAAATATGAAAACTTTATTAAACCCAAAAAAAAATAAAAATACAGGCATTTCTGAACAAGAAACAACTACGGCACTTCTGAACCAATAAAATATTTGGTGTGGGTCAGACAGGAACTTTTTTTTTTATTACACAAGAAGTGTACATGGTCTGCTCTTTTGGGAGGATTTGGTGGCCTTGAAAAAGGCCGGGGTTGTTTTGTGGTTTCTTTATTATACCATGTCATCTTGCCATGGCACACTTCCTTCCTCTGAATTAACATAGTCTACCAGGTACTGCCGTTGACTCTTGGCTACACCAGTCATTGAATGGCCTCTAGTGGGTGGTGGCATTTCATCAATTTCTCCAGCTGCCCTCCAAGTTCCTGGGGTGATTACATGTGTGACTGGATCTTCCTGGTCCACCATTTTGTTCTGGGCAGTTGGATACCTTACTCTCATCAGATTGTGGAGGCAGCAGCATGCAAGGACTATGGATTCCACTGTCTTGGTCCTCTGTGGCATGGTAGTCAGGAGACATCTGAACCTTGCTGAAAGGATACCAAATGCATTTTCCACAATTCTTCTTGCCCGGGAGAGTCGGTAATTGTATATCCTCTGCTCCTTGGTCATGTTTCTTAGGGGCAGTGGCTTCATCAGCCAGGTTTTCAAAGGAAAGGCATCATCTCCGACAATGAAGTAGGGAAGAGGTCTTTCACCAGGAACGATTGGTTCAGGTGGCGGTAACCCAAGGGTCCCTTCTTCAAGTGCTTCCCTCAGGACTGTCGTGCTAAATACTCCTCCGTCCGATCCAGCTCCGTTAGCTCCACAGTCTACATTAAGGAACTTGTAGTCAGCATCCACAAGAGCCATGAGTACAATGGAGTGGTATCCCTTGTAGTTGTAGTACACGGAACCACCTTTGGGAGGACATTTGATGGCCACATGCTTTCCATCAATGGCTCCAACACAATGAGGAAAGTTCCATCTCGAAAAGAATAGTTCAGCGACTTTTCTCCACTCTTCTGGAGTTGAGGGGCAGGTCAGGAGTTCTTCGGAATACTCTGCAATTATGGCTTCACAGACTTCTCGAATTATCAAGCTGATGGTGTTGTGGGCCACTCTAAAGCCATACATGAGGGACTTGTAGCTGTTTCCAGTTGCCAAATAGCGCAGGGTGATGGCAAGTCTGTGTCCTGGGTCCAAAGCTTCCCTCATACAGCTGTTTTGTTTTCTAATCCTATGATCAATTTTGCCAACGATCTCTCGGAAAATGGCTGGTTCCATTCTCATAAAGTTGGTATAACTTGCGGTGTCTTCCTGGAACAGTTCTCTCAGTAGACGTTCATAATATCCCATCTGCGGTCTTCTCAACAGCCAAGGCTTCACCCAAAACCTCCTCCTCCTCCTCCTCCTCCTGGCTGCCAGTTCTCTTTCTTCTTCTCTCTTCCTCTCCTCCTCCTCCTCCTCAGCTAGTGCTTCCATACAAGCAAGTTGTAAAATAAGTGTATAATTGGCCTGAGCAGCTAGTAGTAACAAGGCTCTATTTCGTTGGGGTTGATGCATGTACATGGTCTTTCCTCTTCAGCAGCCGGAGACAGAATGATGGAGAACAACAGATGCAGCCCCTATTTATACATTTTTGGCAAATTCCACGAGATAGCCAGCCGCCAGGTTAACCCGTGGAAGCCGGCGGGTGACCCGTGGAAGCCGCCGGGCAACCCGTGGAAGCCGCCGGGCAACCCGTGGAAGCCGCCGGGCTACCCCTGGAAGCCGTCAACTAATTTGCCGTACCCGGCAGTAACCCGTGAAAGCCGGCGGGTAACCCGGCGGGTTACCCGTAGAACCCGGCGGGTTACCCGGCGGGTGCTGCCCCGCCCCTTTTTGCTGCCGCCAAACCGGCGGAAAGAGCTGTTACATAACTATTACGTAATACTACGGGTTCACTACGGCACAACCGGCCCGTGTGACAGTGGCTTAAAAGGAAAGCTGTATACCCACAATCAACCTATTAGGAATGTATTTTTTTTTTCTCAATATGTAAAAGTGCACTAATCACTTGAAACTGTATTTAAAACAGTTAAGAATAAGGTCATTCTTACGGAATGAATTAAGAAACTTTGTGAATTATACATAGAAATAAAGCACTTAAACATCTTAATGAAGATTTAAAGAACCTATGTGTTACTAAAATGGTCTATGTTATATTATATTTTATTCAAGTGTATCTGAATCAGTTTGATGATAAGCAGTTTGGTGAAGATTTTCGTGAAGTTTAACATCAATAAGATTATCAGGCTACAAGTTCTTGACATCCAGAAGATATTGGCTTTTATGCATGGTGGGTGTCATCATGCATTCCGTTTGGTGAAAATGATGTCCATTATTCTGACTGACATGTCAATGATGGCACACAAAGTACTTTAAAGTAGGACATATTTCACAAGTGAATAACGAGCAATTGTGATGGATTGTGACCACCGATCGATGAGTCAAAAGGTGCGAAGAGGTTAATTGTCTGTAAGGGATGGTTATCCGTTTTAGCAATCAATAAAGCAATGAAGAGATTCCCCATCACCCCACCCCAGTAATAAGAGTTTGGGATGCAGGGCAAGGATGTGGAACGTGCTCGTCATTAAAGAAGACAGGAGTCTGTGTTGATGATGTGACAGACAGACAAGCAGATCACCTTCATAACTCTGACTTGATTGGTTTCCTTTGCAATTCTATTGGAATAGGAGACCAATCAAAGTATACTGGCCGTCTGCTTGGAAAATGGCATCCCTGCAACTCCTCAAAATCATCCATCTTGATGTGCTGATAATCTGATGCTACTGCTGATGCTGCTGCTGCTGCTACTGCTGCTGCTGCTGGAATATGAAACCACCATACAAGCTCCTTAGGTTGCCTAACGGCCACTTCAAAACACTGGATGCAAGGATGGTTACATAAGTGCCTTTTAATATGGCAAATTGTGAGTCACAGTCCTCCCTGCTGCCAATTTCATGACTGGAGAAGCAAGAAATCAGGGAAACATTAAGCAAGATGAAAGAAGCAAACCCGATTGAATAAACGTCGTTTGAAATATCAAGAGTTTGCATTCATTGGGACAAATTAAACAACGGTTGACAACCGAAAAAGCACAAGCATGAATAATGGAAAGAGAGATGGGGCCCAGATCTCCCTATGTTTAGCTTATTGTTGAGGGACCCAGCATAATTGCTTGGCCTGGAGATTCAACCATGGATAATGACTTCAAGTTCAGCTTTAAAGCAAAGAGCATTGGAATCCAATCAATGTTTGTTTTGGGCTCATGTTCGATAGGGTTAAAGTGATGTGACATGACATTATTTGCTGAGAATTTGAGCAATCTATAAATGCCACAACTCGAGTGCAATAGAGTGGATGTCAGCTGATTTTTGATTTGGACATACAGTAGACCCTTATACTTGTCTTATGCTTGTCTCATTGATAAGATAATTGTATACAACATGGTCCAAAACTAAGTTTTTAACAGTGAGATGTTCTTAACAGTGAAGTGGTTTACAGACAGGGTTCCACCGTAAAGTAAACACAATTTCCCATTTAATCATGATTTTGCTTATGGTGATATGATTTTATAAGAAGAATGCAGTTTCTTACTAAGGAAAAACTGAAAACGGGTAAAAAAAACGTTTTTGCGAATTATTTTTGCATACCATGTTGTTGTAATATTTAAATACCAGACAAATGGTCAACTGCATTTTTCTATTTTTCTTGGTTTAAATAAGTGATCCAAAAGAGGCACAGCAATTTTCTAGTCTACGACAGTAACTTTAATAATCTGTAGTATCTATCGAAGCATGTTTAATTTAAAATTTATTATTTATTCGAAGAAACTGCTGCTCGTCTGGAATGCCTGAATAAGTGTCACAAATTCAGCTAACCATCCATAGATTTTATTAATGTGATCTCCAATAGAGACCTATTGGATATAATATAAATGTTGGATATTCCAAATAATACAATTAAAACTTTTATTATCCAAATTATTTTGTTCGATGAGTTATCAGAGATTTATTTCCAATACAAGAATCAATGCATTAAATACTGGTGTTACAATATTACCCTGTGATTCATATTAATAAAACAATTGTAGGTGCCTGGACATGGTATTCAGGCCAGGCATGCCCAGTCTTTGGGGTATCAGGATTTCCGGATGGGAATGTTTCCTAACCAATCTCATATCAGCACCATTAAATTTAACAGATGAAATAAATTAAAGATCAACACGGTGATGATGAGCAAAAACCTCACAATTTAATCTAAGGCTCTGTATTGTCTTTTTGTAATGAGTTTAGTGCCGCTGGCTGCAACCGTGGTTAGCACTAATGCAATTTGGAATGGGGACATGGGGAGCATCGATTGTCTCTGGAATTCATCCAGTCCAGCAAATTTATTTGATATACCCACCCTCTTCCTACTCCTTGTTAATCTTGAAAGTGTTATATTAAGTGCCCTACAGGGAGACATATCAATTTAGCTAACCAAATTATAATTATTCAACAATTCTGGTGAAATAATTCGTCCTCATTCGGTTATTTGAAATTGAACCATTATAAGTTGCAGTTCATGTGGAAAACGACTCCCTTGTTAGTAGAAATATCATTGTATCAACTTACATATGTGCACGTTTGGGGAAATCATATATAGTATTTGTAAAAACGTTTAGTAGTAAAATGTTACCACTTTTTTTTTCATATATATTGTGAAATATGTAGGATTTATTTCCTCCTGGGAGTAATCTATTGTGTTTGCTAAGTCTAAATCTGAAGCAATAAGCCCCTGGATGAGCTGTGTATCCTATAGGAGGGTGATATCCCGACCCCTTAGCAGTTGTTTATCTTTGTTTAAGGGTGATATGTAACCCCTTATGGAATACTAGGGCATAAGGTAATCTGTTATTTCTAAGGTTTCTTCACATAATGCAAAGAAAAAATATTAAAATTTTAAAAAAATCCATATGCTATGAGGAGTAACCTTAACAGCACATAAGATGTAATAAAAACATATCTCAGGAAAATGATTTTCTTCAAGGAAATGAATAATGAATAAGAAAAAACACAAAAATCCAATCCGTATGTCTGCAGCTGCCAAAAAAAATATAAAATTATGCACTGAAGTGCAAACCTGGTATATAGCGCTAATATGACACTGATATTTGAATTACATACAGACTACTGCTACTGGTTATATGAGAAAAATTCTAGCATGACATTTTTAAATACTATTAGATATGTATATGCAATAAATGTGTGTGCAGTGCACCGCCTTGTTCCACCATTGGAATAAAGCCTTATTTTCTGATTGTACCGGGAATGCTATATTACTCTAAAGAAAATCAATAACAATTGCAGCACACTGAGTTTTTATAACATAACGGAATTTAGTGATTGAGCAATCAGAGATATAGAAATGTGGTCATATGTTTTTATATACATTTCCAAAAATTACTCTTTTCCTAAAGAGTTACTAAAAGTGGCAGAATGACCAAATTAATCATATCCCATGTCCCTCCCTTGCAAGGTCATTCCAATGACCAAAGTTTACCCTACAATTCATGAAGCAGCTGGATGGATTTCATGTGACTTCACACCAATGTGAAACAAATGTTGAAACTATGTATGGAATTGTACTCATTTCTGTAAGACACAAACTGTAATTGTGTGTGTAATTAAAATTAATGATGTAAAATCATTTCATCTGGTAAATCTTTACTTGTAGTTCCGTTATTTTCACTGCTCGAATGGCTACAGCTGTTTTGTTGGCTAAAAAGTAATTAGGTTCATCGGTTTCACGGTACTAATCATACTACTGTAATTAGATTATGTGAGCTGCCAAAATCAATTGCAGATGTTGATCACCTTCCAAAAGTAATATTTTGAGATGTCTGTGGTTCCTGAGACTGTGCAGTGACTGAAAAATACCACAAGGTTGGGTAAGCCAAGGAGAAAAAAGCCTTTAGTTTTGCAGTGGGTTATACTTAATAAGGGGTAATATAGGATATATATATACCCTTAATTTATAAAGGGTTACACCGCACGTGAAAAAGACATGCATCGATCATTCCTGGAAACACCATAAGCAAATATTATAGAAAATTAAAAATAACAGGAATCTGTTGCATGCTACCCACGACTCAATTGCTATATGATAATTTTCAGGCACTGAGTATAAACATTGATATAATCTCTTGTTATGAGACCTGAGATATTTGATCTCATGTTCATCACTTATTTCTAGCTAGACCAAGATCTTCAGTGTCCTTTAAAAACGACCTTCAGGCCTTAAGAGTCACAGAGGTCATCCAATAGCCCAGGGTCCCAGGTGACCTCTTGCATGTCAGCCCTGACAACACCATTTGGAGAAACAAGCACCAAACATTGGCAGGCTTGACACTAAATCAATCAGGCCCAATGGCAAAGCCAATATCTCTTTGTTTATTGGGAACTACTTGTCACATGTTTCAAAGGCTGACTAAAGCTGTCCAATTGGGCATTTGTTTGGAGGTCTTCATTTCCACACTGGATTGAATCTCTCGTCTTTAATTAACAATCAAATTAAGGGTCTTTAAATCCTCCCAGGCAACAAGTGTACGGCTGTGCATAGGATGAAACCCAAACTGCAACCAATATACAATAATGTATACAGCATTCCATATCGGGCTTGCATCGTTTCACTGATGTTGAAGATGAGATATATTGTATATTAAATCTTCATTATCCTCACTGGGAAATTTCGGATGCATTTTACTGACACTGAAATTGAGTAAATTGACTAGTATTATGCAATACTATTATAAATTCTGATTGAATTCGTCACCAAGGAATTTACTGTTCTGTCAGTTTAGCTGTAGAGGCCCTTAGTCGTCTTTTTGATGGAAGAAACTGGAACTCTTGGAAAAGTGGATGTTCATTGTCCTTTAGGATTTTTTCCAGCTTTCGTATTAAGTGGAATTAGACGTCCTAAAAATGTCAGATATTATTTTAAAAATATTTACTTTTCATTAGTTACTTTTAGTCTGACAGTTATATATTCAAGTGTCCAAGATACGATAACGTTGATCAGACATGCTGTCATAAACTGTTGAATGCTCTAGAGACCTGTAACTGGTGCCCTGAATGTAACTGGTGCCCTGAAAGTCTCACAGCGAACAACAGAGCCCATGAACCAGAAACGGACAAATTGATGCTCAGTTGTTTGAGCTTTTGGGTGTCATCTGTCTTGGGATTGTGGGATTGGATGAGTTTCAAAGGAAGCCTGGAATACCTGGATGGCTGGTAGTCTTTGATTTCAAGAAAGAAACACCCCAACGCAGTGTTACAATGAAAAATGCTTTTCTTTGAAGTGACATTTGCCAAGTCCAGGTGTAATCTGGTGGGTGGGTCCTGATTTCAGCAGCCATGAAAATGGTTGGCTTGCGTGCGGATGGAACTGAACGTATGGTGAAAAAGAGCTCATGTCTGACAAGCAAATAAACAAATGAAGCATCTACGGCAGACCATGTTCCCTGGTGCGTGTGACACAGCCTCAAAGGTGAAGAAATCTCCTCGTGTCTGTCAAGACATCACAGGGCTCAAGAATGATCCCTGCAAAACTCCAGATGCTTTTTGTCTGAAGTCTCGTCATTGTGGGAATGTTCTGAGCATTCCCAAGGCACTGCATGTTCGTTCAGACAATTAGTGAATGGTGATCTTGAAGCATGGTGCATACCAGTAGTATTGCAACTTTCATCAGAAACACGGACAATCGTTATCTGAGTGGCCAGGATAGAGCAACTTTACCGTGGCAGGCTTTGACCCCACCAAAGCAACGATGACTTTCACAATCTCAGTTCAGTTTCAATCGCATGCATGGGAGGTAATCGTGCCTACTGTGGATAAATTGCAACATTTTGATTTGATTTGTATTCGGCCTCCAAGAAGAGATATAGATATAAAAACATAACATTGGAGTAAAGTGAAATCGGGGTTGAGCTTATTAAACGAAGATAAAAGATTGCTGACAATAAAACGGTCATGACTACTAAACAAAAGATATATTACATGTACACTGTCTGCTATACCACACTGAGGTCTGAGCTTCATAGCACGTTTACAAACGGAATGGCAAAACTTACTACATAAATATTGACATTGGTGATGTCCTGTTGTAAAAGTAGGGTCTGTAACGTATTAAATGCCCCAATATCCTCACTTATTTTAACCCTGGAGATATATTTTGTTACTGTGGTGAATCCATAGATGCATTTGTAGAAGCCACCTGTTCTGTGTAGGTCACAGGGATCCAACGTTGAGCAGAACAACCTTGGCCATGTGGAAGTTAACGGCCTCGTCAAATGCACCATTCAGCCCAGGTGATTATAGGAAAACCAGGGCGATGTCGAAGTATTGATCAGAAACAGCTCTACAAGCTCAAGGCTCCTCTGTACATTAGATCTATGCATCTCTGGCACAAGTATTCACCCAGACATATGTAAGAACTCATTTGTAACTAGACACACTGAATGTGATATGGCATCCACGCTGTATTTTATATTATGTTATGTTGAACTCTAGAGTAATATTATAGGTGTAAGGTGTTCATAAGTCACGAACGTGATAAATATCATAAAGATGATTTCCTTATTTAGAAAATGGTCAGACGTAAACTGATGCCCTGAAGAAAGTCTTCCTGTCCTGTTCTAAAAGACATAAAAAAAGAAGTAATATTGCCTAACATTTGCTAAGTTGAAGACATTGATATTTTAGGATACATACAGGCCGAGCCTTTGCTTATCCAGTTAAATTTATATTATATAAAATATATATTATTTGTTGAGTCAATTTAATCAAGTCTTGTCACGCAAAGAGAAAATTACTTAAGGGATTATTTGATTAAACTTTAATGAACTTATTTTCAGAAAAAGGGTAAAGAATATTGTCAACTAATTAATTGCAAGAAATAAGAAATATTGTCAACTAATTAATTGCAAGTACCTTATAATTCCTAGAAATCACAAGTAATTTGAACCTGTATTACATTGCAATAAATAAGACTGATTCCGACAACTAACAGAATAATTCAAGTAATTTGTTAGGAGTTTCTTGTATTTCATCGCTGTGTGCACAAAACAAATAACATTTAGACATTTGCAAGACTAAAAAGAGAGTGGTCACAGTTGTGCTTTATCATGACAGCAGGTTTGTGTACACCAAATTCCATACCAGACTCAGCAGACAGTAGGGCTGAAGGCTTTAGTCTGAAATGTAAATGTCATCCAACAGATACCACACTGCAGCAGAAGCATCACTGTTGTCCTTCAGTGTCAGTTTCATCACAAACCGGATGAGAGAAGTCTTTGTAGTTCATATAAACCCAGGATACTCAGACTACACTTTTTGTGACAAATGGATACAATGTGGAAGCTGTGCGGGGATGTGCTACTCTAAGCATTTTGATTTTGAGTTTTAACGAAGTTTTTGCAAAGAGGATTAACATAGCAAAACAGAAAAGAGAGATTCAACGGTTATGCTTGCTAGTGCAAAATTGCAAAGGGAAAACCGTTGCAAAATTTAACAAGCAGCCTTAGAGCTGTTGTTATTTATAATTCACGCACTTGGTATGTACCATATTTACTGAAGTTCTTCCACTTATTTTTCTAAAGCCTCAGTCAAACTTTGGTATACATCTACATGGAGATATGCCACGGATGGAATATTAATTAAAATAGAATGCTAATAGGTGATTTGGAAACTTGTTTAATACAGGTAACCCAAAACAGTGTACCATTGGTTAGCAGGTCATGCTTAGCATAGCGGTTTCTGTATGCCTATGCTTTGGGTTCGAACCCCACTTGTTGCACATTTTATGAGCCACATCCTGAAATAAACTACTTCTCAATAACATGGCAACCCATACTATCAGAAGATGGAGAGTTGAGAAAGGTTCATGCTTGAACAGGCCTGTCAAGGGAGCAATTCACCATAATTGTAAAGTCGGTTGAGACTGCCTGAGCAGTGTAACAGACTATAAAAAATACATTTTTTAAATTTACATCAGAGAATGTAATGACATTGAGCCGTTTATATTGCTAGAATTCAAACTGCCAGACAAGTATAGAGAAGTAGTTGTACTCGAAAAATGCCTTCATTACCGTGCAATTTCCTGCATTTACTGTTCCTGCCTAATAACTAGATTTTCACATTACACATCATTGCTGAAAGCAAATAGAATGTTTTACACACTTGATAACTCAAACTAAACTTTTTCGAAGAGAATCCATTGTGAAAGATATGATACATAGTATGTCTAATTTCTAATGTCTCAATGCTACTGGGTCTGAAGTTCAGTCAGCTTATCAAAATGCTTATATGACCAGGTGTCAGAGGCAGATGTAATGATGAGATGATAAGGATTGGAGTCCATACCATGTTAAACATTCATTCCATGGGTGGCGTCTTATATTTGTCTCAGCTCAGACACCGAGTACAAGGTACCTCCAATTTAACATCTCACGCGATTGACATCTAGCTGGGGTGTAGCTCATGAAGAGTGCCCAGGCCTGGGATCCAATCCGGATCCCGGCTGGCAAATGTGAAATTGGCGGATGCCTTAATTTTTAGGCGGCCCAGCTGCATATGTATTCTGGACCATGGAGTCACTAGTGACCCCATGTCTGAATATTTGATGTTAAATTATCCAGAACTGTTATAACTAACATTTATAGTGATGCTAGGCAGAGGACATTCAGATTACTACATCAAAACTTACTCCTGCAAATGCCTCATATATATTTGCACAAAACAGATACCATCTGACACCCTGTGCTTTGATTCTTGTTAGTTTCCCAGAGCTGTCATCAATGTCGCATATGTATGATAACAACAGATATAAAAAATGCAATATAATAGCAATCCATCTGATAATTCACAGCCATTTCAACACCAATGAAGGTAACAGACGAGCACTTTGATTCCAAGCATATGCGATCAATTGTCATACATGACACTGACGACCTTTACAATAGATTTTTGTGTCATTCGGAGAAGTTGGTGCATGTCACACATATTATAATTTCTATTTGGCTAGACAGCTTGGAACATATACAGGAAAACGTCATATGTCACAGTTTTCCTAGTATGTCATATTACTGAAAATATTGGCTGGCTACATTTTCAGCCTCATTCTACTACATGTTCTTGGTCAGGACATAATTCCTGTATGATGAATTACTACACCTGTATCTGTGTATTATTTGTGTGCATTGCTTGATTGTTTCTCCATGAGTTTGGAAGAAATTCACTGCTCACTTGCGAATGACATCAATAACAAAGTTACCTGCCATTTCACAAACCACTTACACAGAGCTTTCTTTGCTAAATTTCACTCCTATGAAGGTTAACGTAGACAAATCAGTTGATGTATTGGTGGAGAGCTGATGGGCTGATCCACATTAAGCAGCTCACTGAAGTGGAACCAGTCATCTAATCAGTTGTGACTTCGTCCAGTTAAGTAAAGACATGACGATTTACAAACATGACGGACCAAACCAGTTAGACGGACATGAAATTAACCTGTGTGTAACCACAGGCGTTTGCCATCATCACAGCACTTGGCAAGTTAGCATACAATAAGACCAAGGCTACTGACTTTGTCAATAACAGCTTTTACTCCCCCTGCGCAACTGCTTTAAGGATGGGGGTCAGTTTCAGTCAATGCCATCATATTACACTTAATAAATGGCAATATAATACACAAAAGTAATTTTCCTTCTTATTCTAAGTGATAAATTCCATTATTTATGGGTATTTACCACTTATTTTCAAGGAATTCCTTACCTGTACGCTGGGAATGTTCAATTCTCATCTCTAATGGCAGCTAATTTGCATATTTCACCATCTACACACATGATGGTGCATCCTGATTGGCCAATATCTCCCAAGCACTGTGTGCTGTCAGCTTTAAGCCAATTAAGTAACCTAACTGAGCAATCTTTGTTGAAGAATTTAGTGTAATCAATGCAAACAAAACAAATTGATATGCAATTTTAATGCCACAAGCCAGCCTATATGGTATTAAGCTAATTTGTTTGTATTTAAGTCTAACTGGTAAACTAGTAAAATAATTGCCATGTGCTCAGAGAATTTCCTGATGTATTCAGCTACATTCTGATTGGCTGTTGCAAATGGCATAGCTGCCTCTTGAGATGAGGAGCCAATTAAGGCAGTCAGTAGCCTTGGTATTAGTTGCAGTATGAGTGTGTCATCTCTGAGCAATGTCATATATGTTGGCAAACGCCTGTGGTGTAACGTTACGTGGTTAGTGAATGGTAGTAAAAGAAATGACAAATTCAAAGTCTGCATAGATTGATATTAAATATGTTTGAGAGATTGTAAATAAATCTGGTAAATTAGCTGTTTTTCTTCTTCTGTTTTTAGATTTCTTAGTCATAAAATTGCCTTTGAAAATACAGCCAGCTATAACCAGACAGTTGCGCTTAGTGCCAGGTAGCATCGTAAGCTGGATCTAAAAGTACGTGCATTTGATGCATAAGTTTAGAGTTACGCATTTTTGTCATTTTCTGCTGAAAAGATGCATTACTGCTGTACATACATATTTATGATATATCAGATAAATCCCTTGAATATACCAAGGTTTTATATTTTTCAATGATGGTAGGTGTAAGCCGACTTTAAGCTAGGAGCAGACAGAAGCAGATGGCTTTAGCGGATGGCTTTAGCAGTAGAGTCGACCCTGGCATTGAGATAACGGATGAAACAGCCATCCAACTTAGGCCCGGGAATCGAACCCGGGACCTAGTGGTTGCTTATAGCAACGGATTTCATGGAGGGTCCAATCTGAAAAAGTACACATGCTCCATTATGATTTTCCAAAGGGCAGTTGGTTGAGTTGGACACTAATAGAAATAGTCTATTGTGAAGACCTTACTCCCACACACTTTTTACCTCTCATAGAAACGGGGCATCCTATTTGGCATGATACTATCAGACAACTGCACAGACAAAACGTTGCATGTATCACACAAACAAGTACAGCATATTGCCTGCTACACAAAAAAGAATGTACAGATGTTGTATTTTAAGCACACAATGTAAATGTCATCCAAAACAAATACAACAGTTGTATTGAAGCACCTACCATCACAAATATACTCTTTGTCAGTAGAACTTTGTTGAAAAGTAGGATTAGCGTAAAATGGAGTATGGCAGCCATTTTTTCGTTGTTGTCATGGTAACAAAAATTTGCATTTTAAACATTCCACAGAAAATGTGAATTGGTAAGATTGCGATAATCCATAGCTGTTATTAACCTGCTAATGTGATACAAGCAATAGCCAGGGATACAGGATTGAAAATACTGAAAAGACATTGGAGGTCAAAGGTCAAGGACACCGATGGAATCATACCAAATATGGAAATTACTCCAATTTTCTGTCATTTCAAGAATAAATTATGTCACAGTATTCACCAAGTGACAGAAAACCACACAAATGGTATATCATATGAAAGCTTATATTGCATAATGACATTTACCAGAAAAAAATCAAATAACTTTCCCATATTGTGAAATGTCTTGTTCCAAATGAAAATTTTGAACAGTATTATGTTAATGACTTTATGCAGGGTAATGGCCTAGGGGGTCAAAGGTGTAAATCAAGGTGAAAAAGGCTGATTGACAGAAAAGTTATCAGAAGAGCAATTGATCACTCATGCAAATGCAATATTTGGTTCTATTTAAATAGCTTTCAATTGAAAAAGCTGGACGAAGCAAAGAAGAATTTAAAATCAAGTCTGTAGACCTTATGTGTGAATGAGAGAAATTTATCGAATGGCACCAGCAACAATGTGTGACAAAACATTTTATTTTCAACAAAATGCTTGCTTATTGTTGTTTAGATGTCACAATTTAACAATTGGAGTGTGTACATAACAGACAGCTATTTCATGAATTCACTACAATTATATTCGATGACGGTGAAATATTGTGATTTGTTGACCCATGTGACAGTAGCTTCAGCTTGAATGCTTATTCACGTAAACTATATGAGAGCCAAATCAGCCTGAACAGTTAAAAAACGTATCTCTTATATCTATCCTGGTTCTAACTAATTCAAGAGGAAGCAGACTTGAAGATTAGCTGAAATCTACATAATTTTTTAACAATTTTAACAAAGCTCAGATCAACATTGAAATAATATTACACCCAGGTGCTACTGTAGATACTCTTGCAGTTTAACTGTTTAATAGATAGTAGTTTAACTGCAAACTTAACATAATATCACTGCAATCTTCTGATTGGAGGCATCTGAAGGATTACTTAGAACGAAAAGTTAAAGCTGAAGCGATTTTTTTTACTATGACAGCACCTGCCTGATAAGTAGATAATCTCAATATTTTGATGATTTCACACATGCGCAAATCTGTAATATAGAGATTATGTTCACGTTTTTTGGAGACTCTTGAATGTCATGGCCAATGTCATGAAGAGCATCATCGATTCAAAACATCAAGAAACATTAAGAAATAACCTGATGTTTGTATTTGATACCACTTGTTGTGAACTTGCTATCAGTTGATTCTTTAAAATCAATTCAGCTTGGCTGCCATATTAAATTGATAAGTATTAACATTATAGTATTGTTAAGCTTTTAACGGGACAACATTTTTCACGACATGCATCAAGTTATTTCAGATTTTTTCTGGTTAGTGTCACCTCCCTCAGTGTAGTATAAGTTAGCAGCATTTTGGTTGCCATGGATACCAAAAATAAGGTATCATAAAAAACCTCAATATGACATTAGCTTTCATATGACAGGCAATATGTGTGCTATATTCTTTTACTTGGTTAAATATATGATGTAAAATATATCCTTGAATTGACAGACATGGCATAATTTCCATATTTTGCATAATTCCATTGAGGCCCTTGACCTTTGTCTCCAAGGTCATTACCCTGCATAAAGTCATTAACATAATACTGTTCAAAATCTTTTACAATATGGGTACAGTGTTTTCACTTTTGGTAAATGTCATTTCCCTCAGAGCAATATAGGTTGGTAACTAGGCAGTTATATGAGCATTTTGGTTGTCATGGATACCAAAACCAAAGTGTCATCAGAAGGTACACCTCATAAGCTTTCACATAATATGCAATTTGTGTGAGTTTCTGTTACATGGTGAATGTTTTGATGTAACATATCACTGAATTGACAGAAATGTGGCATATTTCCATATTTGGCATAATTCTTTTGAGGACCTTGACCTTTGACACCACGGCAAAAATGGCTGCCATACTCTTGAGTTACCATTCACCAATGATTCTACTGGAATATAATACAAGATAATACAAGAGTTTTTTCTTAGAATTCTCTTCCGAGGTAGCATATGACATCGTATTGACATCGTATTGACATCGTATTGAAATCGTATTGAAATCGGCCCTATGTGGGGGACGTCGGACTAACATCGGACCAACATAGGACCGACATAGCATGTTATCAGGGTATGAAACGAATGTGAAAGCCATGACAAAATGTGTTGACCTTATGATAGCGAAGACAAATCAATTGGCATGTTTAAAGATTGAATGGTGCAATAATTCCTTTATTCATTACTGTGAATGCAACAAATTGGGAAGTGAGCATGTCTGCTTTATGTTATTCATATACCATATTTTTCCAGAAGCTAATTTGTGGCCCTTTTGAATATTTCATGCATAGTGTTCAAGGTCAGCTGTTATTCTATTTGTCTGCAATTGCAATAATATATACCATAACACTATTCCTATTTCACTGATTGGATATATTTATACAAACAGCATTAAAACTACGAGCACTGAAATAACATGGCATTACCAATGTCACATTGAAAATACTGACTTCAACATGTTGCTGCAAATGCAATATCAAGCAGCAAAGGTGTGGTCGCTCATAGATTTTCACAGAATAGATACCATCTGACATCTCACATGTGTGATTCTTTTTGTTTTTTTATCATTGCTTCCATCAGCATTGAGTATGCATAAACACGCCTTGGGTGGAATAGATGCCCTAGAACTAACAGTTACCATGCTATAACATTTTAATTATTCCGAATAAGAAGTTTTGATACAAATTATGAAAGAAATGGATCGAAACTCAACAAGAACATTACCATTACCTATTGATATTTCATGCACTGTGAACTGCCAGCAATTTCACATATTTTGAAGGAGGTTGGCCACTGATATAAATAACCCTCGTATCACTCCATGTCACCATAGGCATTTGGGACCCGATTCAAGAGACATTCATCATTTGGTGCGACATGAAAAGTATGAATTGTCAATGTTTTCAAGCTTTCAATTATTTGTCTCCCCCATGTGCTACACTGTGGATGACACTTGTGTTATCTCTTCAATTTCTGTTTTCTAAAGTCTTTCAAATATTCCATCATCTTTTTATCAACACATAACCCAGCAATTGTCAACACCGAAGCACTTATCACATTTGACTCAAGACCAACTAACAGCATAATTAAAACTGGGAGTGTCTATTTTCTAATAAGTGTCAATCTGGTTCTTGTGACTCCTTTTAAGCTTGTTTAGTACTTATGTCTAATGATGTTGCTGTTTTGCAACATACATCGCAATCAGGCTTTGGCGGAGTGGTTGAATAGCTTATCGCATTGATTCTACAGACATTATGACAATCTGCAGCAAAGTGTGGTTGTTATTTTTTTTTTCTGTCATTGTTAATGGGTCTGGGGAATAAACAATGGATGTCTGTATTTGTTGTAGCTGCTGCTGCTGCTGCTGCTGCTGTTGCAAAGCAAAGGAATTGATGCTGCATAGAATCGCAAAGTATTCTCTTTCACATTCTGTGCACAATGCAGGAAGCTAAAGGTGCTGGGGGGATCCACCCAGATTCAATTGACACTCCTAACTCATCATGAGCAGGTCAGCATGGCCACTGACCACTTGTCCAGCTGTTGCTTTTGACCTTTAGGCCAGGGGTCAAGGGTTCTTTATGGTACTGGGCACAAGTGTGAAGATGTGTGGCAAGAGTCGTTTGGCATTGGCAAGGCTCTTAACCTTAAAACCGAAGTGTTCCGCCGGCTTCTACTTCATGTGACCTGCTCCTATAATGGCTCTTTGCTCAAAGTGTCAACAGCTATAGATTTGAGATTAGTCTTACAGCCATCTATTTTCATTCTGTCCTCATGAATCTCACATAAACATAAGTTATTACATAGAAGATAAAGTAGATTAAATTTTCTAGAATGCTTATGGTGCACAACGCGGCGTACAGCCCACGCAACGCGACTGTAGTTTTACAAGTAAACTCTTCGCTCTTTGAATTATTTAGGAAGCTTAAGTGAGCATGTCGACAGTGACATATAAATTTGTTTCAAGATCAATTTGATGATCAATGAATATTTAGATACTTCTTTATCAGCATAATGGTTTGAAATATGGGCTTATAATTATATATAGGCTGGTGCATCGACAATGGCATACTTATTAGATGCTAAATAATTTAGTAATACCAACCCGCGTGATGTACTAACATTAGCTGTGAACAATCAGATAAAAACGTGTCGAATCCTGTCGAATTCAAGATAAACTCACCTAGCCCAGCCAATATTCATCAATTTCAAAAAAAACACAGTGATGCACAAATGCTTGTGATATGCTTTCCAGATGCACAGTCATGTCTGGTGGCAAACATAGCTGATAAACTCCTTGAATATCCCCAAAGTTTGTGACCAGACTGAGCTGCTTGGGGTTTGTCTTGGTCTCTTGTCAACATTGGACTGCCTCCTAGACATAAATCCAGAAAAAACTTTGACAAGAAATACATAAACATGTCAGCTGTTGAGCTGTGGCTGCTGGGCTAAACTGTAAAGCATATAAGGCTCTGCATAGCTTTGCATCAACAAGATTCCTCTAGCCACGATTCAAGCCAGTGTTTTAGACAAGGTCAATGTTAATTTCTGTCAAAGTGATGGACTTAAGGTAATGTTATTTGCATAATGGAGTTGTGACCAAGAATGTCGGTGTACCAGCTGCACTTGAAAGTGACCAACAAGTGGTCAGGTTGGTCACCTAGCATGTGCAACTCTCATTGACCTCACCCCGTAGATACCCTGTTCTGTTTACTTATTTATGGCTACATGAGTGGACCATCACCCTGAGTTGACAATTCAAGTTGTGACAAACGATGAATGTCACGTGAGAAATGTTATAAACTATTTTTATTATTAATATGCAAGAACATACACCAAGAGGCACAGATCTTGTGGTTCTGCATATAAATTGCTGTTTGACTGTATTAAAAAAGGCATGTGTAAAAATTATTAGTATCATCCATAATAGTCTATATTTTTTCATTTTTATATGAAATGTTAATGACGTCGTGTTGAAAACCAATCCACTGGGACGTCTAGACATTTGCAGCATAATGTAAGACTCAATCTTCTCGGAAGTTGTATAATGGTTACACTTCCTTTTGAGCTAATTTTGGACATAAAAACTAACAACGTGGGCCAGTCGTGGTTGTTATATAAATACAGTCACGACAGACTCCTAACTGCATTTCCTCATATTTCTCCTCGTCATCTTCCTCGTCCTCGTCCTCGTCCTCGTCCTTGTCCTCCTCCTACTCCTCCTCACCAGTGATATCTCATGTCCCGTTTTTTTAGCAAATGCATTTCCAATTGTTCTTATTAAGCAAAACTAACAATATATATATTTGGAAACGTGTTTCAATTAACACATCCTGTGTTTTGCTTTATTTCTTTCGTGCAGCTGTTTATAATGCCCAGCAGGTATTGCATATGATGAGACCTGTGTCTATCCTATTGAATTAATCGTAGAGAACTAGGAGAGTCTGTTATGCAGCTAACATTTTTGCCGTTGACCAGGCGGTCTTGGAGTCCTGGACAGCCAAACGTTTCCCAGGCCATGATTGGCTGCACTGACCGGAAGAGGGGATGACACCTGCGCAAAAGTAAAGGCGGATGAGTGAATTCCTCTAACATTATCCCCATACAACTCCTGTCATAGGCAGGATTAGCTTCACTCTAAGGTTTCCTGCAAAAAGTCAGGGACGCTTGTCAGAGCGAATGACACCTTCAACCATATTTCTAGTATACTGGATGGGCACCCCATTTCTCTTGCGTCACTTCCAATACCTCCTGTGGACTGCTGCAGCCGTAGCATTTAGCTTTGCTATTACACTCAGTGCCCAATATAACTAGAAGACACAGTGGTGACAATGTCCATTTTCCAAAATGCATAACACTGACACCAGACAGGTCAATTCAATCACGAAGTCTAATAGCAAAACAACAGCCTGACCAGATTCTCCACAAATTGATTCTTGGACTTCGTACCATTATTCTGTTCGTTAGGCAATTTTGTTCGTAATGGTATGAAGTGATCCATTCAGGATAGGGTTATGCTTTTTGACCAATTATGACTTTGGTAACATTTGCATAACATGGTTCGGTTTCAGCAATGTAGTTACACAGAAAACTGCTTTTCACTTTCTGTGGTTTTCTTGATACAGTTAGTTTCATAATATGGTCGACTTTAGACAGCTGTAACCACCTATTCCTGGCTGTAGCTATAACTGATTAAAACTAGCTGCTTCTCTCTACTCCTAACTAATAGTCAGCTTACACCTACCACCACTGAAAAAACTATAAATCTTGGAAATTTATCTAATAAGTCACAAATATGTACTTTTAGATCCGGCTTGTAGAAGCCAGCTACAGCCAGACAGTTCTGTTTAGTGGCAGGTAGCATCGTATAGCAGAAGTTGTCTAGCTTTGTCTAGGTTAGTTTGACAGGCCGTTTTTAATGAAACTAAATGCATGATGTTGGTTTTTGATGAAAAGTCAGATACAGAAATTGATGAATGTTGCCAAAGCCACCAGGGATTTTTATTTTGTTATTTTGCTGTGTCCTTTTGACTTTGGACATGGTAATACTTTCTATATACCCCGCTTCCTTTGTGCCTCTGTTCTTTCCTTCTGCACAGCTGTAGCCAAAGATTATGTTTCTTTTGGTCACAGCTGGACACTCTTGGACTTAGCCTCTGCACAATATGAAATATTGGAAAGCTAATGAAAGTTGGACGTATTTTCTGATTTGCTTTGCTTTGTTCAATTTTTTGGTTTTCTGCGGACTGCCTCGAACATTTTAGATATGTCCATTTATAGTCTGTGTGGTTAAACGAAATTGCAGTATGAGCAGCAATTGTATCATCAATATCATCGCATGCGCATAACAATTAGGCTGATGCATATCTGAGAATTTCTATTTTTGATGATGTACCATAATGGTTTATCATATCGATGTATCGTAATGATGTGCTGTAATGATCATTTATGATAATGACTTATGATAACGATGTATCATTTTGCATCATTATAGCAATGTACATTAGATATAGTAGAAGAACACTGGTATTCTTAGACCTTTAGGAAGGTTTTGACCTACACATAAGTAGGTTAGGCTGACTCCTAAGGCTCTCAGCTGCAGATGCTGCTGTTTGGAGAAGTGATGGAGCCATGATGGAGAGGCTGGTCGTGCTCTCTCCCCTCTTCATCACTCTAGCCCAGACCTCTTGAGACCCCTGCTAGACTTAAGCCCCGTTCCCACATAGCCGAGTTACTCGTAGTCAACTCGTAGTAATAACAAAAATTACGTAACACCCAAAATTCGAGGAGTTGGCGACGAATTTTTGCGGAAAAAATGACCAGGAGTGACTCGCCGAGTTACTCGCCGAATTACTCGCCGAGTTACTCGGCGGGTTCAGCGAGCGACTCGCCGAGTACCAGGAGTGACTCGCCGAGTACCAGGAGTAACTCGCCGAGTACCAGGAGTAACTCGCCGAGTACCAGGAGTAACTCGCCGGGTGAAGCAAGGTGTCTACGACAGCGACGAGTCACCCATCGAATGATAGGCCGACGCCAGCCTACCTGCATTCTCAGATGAATATCTCGCTTAATATTTGGTCTATTTTCGATCCGAAAAAACCTATGGAGTCACTATGAATTATACTACAAAACAATCTTTATTTGACGAAAATCGGACTAATATTAAGGGAGCAGTAGCTTTTTAAAGAAGCGCTCAGCTTTCTGCATTAATACAGTCTGGGCGCGGACGCTTCAGGGAGCACCAGTATAAGTAAATTAAATATAGCAAATAAAATCACAGATCAAATCACAAATACTAATTACAATATCAATATTAGATTTAAATTTTACAAAATATACACAAATTTATACTGATCATAATATCACAATAAGATTCAAATTAACACAAAAAGATAAGAAAGTTATACAAATATAATCATTGCCTGGTAATTACAATTAAATATATTGCTTTTAATTAATGAAAGCAATTACATATTTTTGTAATTGTGAATGACAATCAAGACAATGTCATATTACTGTGTCATCTTTGAACAAACCATGAAATGACAGGTCAAAGAACCCCAATTTAGGCAATTAGGCAATTGACACATGTATTGAATTTGCTGTATGCTCTACACCAATTCTTTGTATCATTCAAAATGCTAATAGCAATTACTGTGTCATCTTTGAACAAACCATGAAATGACAGGTCAAAGAACCCCAATTTAGGCAATTAGGCAATTGACACATGTATTGAATTTGCTGTATGCTCTACACCCATTCTTTGTATCATTCAAAATGCTAATAGCAATTGACATAACAGTCATGGCAGTTGGCAGAATGAGTAGAAATTAATTGCAATAAAGCTCATCCAAACAATGTATATAAAATGGTCAAAAATATTGACCACACCATTCATGTCAGGGCCATACACAGAGCACCTTGCCGCCGCCAGACTACCTGCCTTCTCAGACAAATATCTCGCTTAATATTTGGTCCATTTTCAATCTGAAAATCTGTGTGGAATAAGTATGAACTCGACTATAATTCAATATTTATTTGACGAAAATCGGACTAATATTAGGGGAGCAGCAGCCTTTTAAAGTAGCGCTCAGCCTTACCTGCATTGATACAGTCCGGGCGCGGACGTCTGCGAGAGCACCACTGTTTGCCCTCCGCCAACTTAGCTGCCTTCTCAGACGAATATCTCGCTTAATATTTGGTCTATTTTCAATCCGAAAACGCGTATGGAATCAGTATGATCTATACTACAATTCAGTCCTGATTTGACGAAAATCGGATTAATATAAATGGAGCAGCAGCCACCGCAAGACAACTGCCTTCTCAGACAAATATCTCGCTTAATATTCGGGTTTTTTTAAATCCGAAAATACGTATGGAATCACTTTGAATTATACTACAAAACAATCTTTATTTGACGAAAATCGGACTGATATTAGAGGAGCAGCGGCCTTTTATATTATATACGACCCCCTACGCTGATGATGCATGTACTAGAACTCGGCGAGTTACTCGGCGAGTTACTCCTACAACTCGGTGAGTTACTCCTACAACTCGCCGAGTTACTCCTCGCACTCCTGAACATCCCCCCCGAGTGTAATACGAGCGAAAATAGCGCCGAGTAACTCGGCGAGTTCGAGGAGTAACTCGGCGAGTTCGAGGAGTAACTCGGCGAGTTCGAGGAGTAACTCGGCGAGTTCGAGGAGTAACTCGGCGAGTCATGGCCGAGTTTTTGGACTCCTGGATAATTCGCCGAGTGTGCCGTGCAGCACGGCATACTCGGGAGACTCGGCAAACTCGGCTCCAAATCTCACGAGTTCGCTACGAGACTCAGGAGTTACTCGCCGAGCATCTCTCGAGTGCGAGGAGTAATCGCCGAGTTTAGTAAGAGTTGGGCCCGAGAGGCGTGTTACGTAATACTACGAGTTGACTACGAGTAACTCGGCTATGTGGGAACGGGGCTTAAGTGCATAAGATCTACACACAACAACCTGACACATATTTACACCTTCAATCTGGTCACCATGTGTGATAGACGCAACTGACACAGTTAAATGAAGCAAATTCAGGAAGAAAATCCATTGGCAGCTGCTTTTTTTGTGTGTCAAGCATTGAGGGTGTCCGTTGGTGGCAGTTGTGCCTAGTCTGCTACAAATTCAACATCCAGACTGTCCTGAGACTTCCTGGTCGTAAAGTGAGTGTTAAGCCCCTTTCACACTTAGCCGGTTTTGTCGTAGTGAACCCGTAGTATTACATAACGGTTATGCAACAGCTTTTTTCGCCGGGTTGGTGACGGATTCTGGCGGCTAAAAGGGTTCTACGGGTGACTCGGCGGGTTCTAGGGGTGACTCGGCGGGTTCTACGGGTGGCTCGGCGGGTGGCTCGGCGGGTGACTCGGCGGGTCACTCGGCGGGTCACTCGGCGGGTCACTCGGCGGGTCACTCGGCGGGTCACTCGGCGGGTCACTCGGCGGGTCACTCGCGGGTTCTACGGGTTACTCGGCGGATTCTACGGGTCACTCGGCGGGTTCTACGGGTCCTAGGAGTAAGCCGACGGGTAGTAGGAGTAATCCACCGAGTTCCACGGGTGACTCGCCGACTGCTACCAGCGTCAGCATCAGCGTAGGCAGTGAGGGGGGTTGTATATATTTAAAAGGCTGCTGCTCCCATAATATTATTCCGATTTTCGTCAAATAGAAATGAATTGTAGTATAGTTTTTTACTGATTCCATACGTGTTTTTGGATCGAAAATAGACCCAATATTAAGCGAGTTATTTGTCTGAGAAGGCAGCTAGGTTGGCGGAGGCAAACAGTGGTGCTCCTGCACACATCCGCGCCCGGACTGTATCAAAGGCGGCTGCTTCCTTAATATTAGTCCGATTTTCGTCAAATAATACTGGATTGTAGTATAGTTCATACTGATTCCATACGTGGTTTCGAAATACATATCTACATATCTACATATCTAACTATCTAACTATCTAACTATCTCCATTAAAGAACAGCGATTAATGTTGGGGCGTTTTTTACAAGAATATTCTTGTTTTTGCCCAGTATACCTTATTAATTTTCCTCACCTTATCTATATATACTGCCATGATGCAAGTTTCTCTTTGGCATTTTCAAAGTGTACAGTCAAATAGTTTTGACCATCATATATACAATGTTTGGATGAGCTTTATTGCAATTCATTTCTACAGGAATTTTCCTTGGGTTTTGTAAAAGTCAATTTACCTATATATGTAATAGCAATTTGCCGTGACCGTTATGTCAATTGCTATTAGCATTTTGAATGATACAAAGAATGGGGTAAATCATGCTTTTTCATCATTGATCACAAGCATTAATTGAAATTCTGAATTTCAACTGATTCCTGTTTATTATGCATATTAAAGAGGGAGATTGTCCATAATTTGTTTTGATCATGGGTGGAACATGCAATATCAATTTTAATTCCAGTTGGATTATTTTCAGAAACAACAACAAGAACGAAATATTAATAATTTATATAAAATGAATTATTCATAGTAACGTATTATTAGGTGAAGATCTTATAACTATCTGTGTATCTACATATCTACATATCTACATATCTATACTCTATGAGGTATTACTAACTTTATTAACAATAATATTTTTGTTTTTGCCTAGTATACTCCATTAATTTTCCTCACCTTATCTATTATATAAATTTTGTTTGACGAAAATCGGACTATATACAATTCATTATGACTGTTATACTAAATGACAATTGACAATCAGATATGTGTGATGTTCAAAGTGGCGTCTTTTAAATTGTGAATTGAATAGGACATGACATTAAACCTGTAAAAGTCTGCTGCTCCCCTAATATTAGTCAGATTTTCATCAAATAAAGACTGAATTGTTCAGGGAAATGTGTAGAATTTATATAATAGTTAAACGCCCCCCCAATATTAATCGCTGTTCTTTAATGTAGATAGTTAGATACATAGATATGTAGATAGATAGATATGTAGGTAGATAGATAGATATGTAGATATGTAGATATGTAGATATGTAGATATGTAGATAGATAGTTTAGAGAGAAAGATAGATTTATATGCTTATTATATAATATAGAATATCTCGCTTAATATTTGGTCTATTTTCGATCTGAAAATCCGTATGGAATCAGTATGAACTATACTACAATTCAGTCTTATTTGACGAAAATCGGACTTATATTATGGGAGCAGCAGCCTTTGATACAGTCCGGGCGCGGACGTGTGCGGGAGCACCACTGTTTGCCTCCGCCAACCTAGCTGCCTTCTCAGACAAATAACTCGCTTAATAATTGGTCTTGGTCTATTTTCGATCCAAAAACACATATGGAATCAGTATGAACTATACTACAATTCAGTCTTATTTGACGAAAATCTGACTTATACATATTATGGGAGCAGCAGCCTTTTAAAGTATATACAACCCCCCTCCCTGTCTACGCATCATGCTGACGCTGGTAGCAGTCGGCGAGTCACCCGTGGAACTCGGCGGATTACTCCTGGAAGCCGTCAAGTTACTCCTAGTACCCGTCGGCTTACTTCTAGGACCCGTAGAACCCATCGAGTGACCCTTAGAACCCGCCAAGTGACCCGTAGAACCCGCCGAGTGACCCGTAGAACCCGCCGAGTGACCTGTAGAACCCGCCACATCACCCGTAGAACCCGCAGAGTCACCCGTAGAACCCTTTTTGCCGCCAGAATCCATCGCCAACCCGGCGAAAAAAGCTGTTGCATAACCGTTATGTAATATTACGGGTTCACTACGGCAAAACCGGCTAAGTGTGAAAGGGGCTTAATGCAGTGGCGTAGCTATAAATGCTATAAGTAAAAAAAAAATAATAATAAAAAAATAAAACAAGTACTAGGAGACAGTTTTCAAGCAGTTGCAAGCAGGGATTCACTTCCTATTGTTCCCATGTTTGGCTTCCTGAAGCAATAAAGCATTGAGCAACATGTGACAAGTGAAAATTTAGGGATAGCTGGTTAAGTGAGTTCACCCTACTCCAGCCTGGCAGCCATTAACTGTGTGGACAAAACGTGAGCTCCATGGCCGGACACGTCCCGTGGTTTGACAGATGAAGGGCTGCTGAGACAGAGGAGCATCACTTGGCTTGATGACTGCATCCAGGTGACTCCCAGCCTCTTAATACTACTTATCAAACAACAGGAAGTTAGATATAGCTGCTACTGGTGGTGGTGATACTGCTGTAGCTGTGATCCTCATCCTTGCTAGAGTATAGCAGCATCCCACAGGCATGATAGGGAGGCACAGGTGAATGCCATAAATGTTAATGAAGAAGAGCACATGTTAAACAATGGACAGGTGACCTAGCTAGGAGATGGATGACCTAAAGATGCGGCAAGCACATCACTCTGGGATGCTGCCATGAATGAGTCTAAGCTTCAGCTGATTAGGACGACTGCCTCATCAGCCTGTTAGATGAGTCACCTGGTTGCAGGCAACTGCTCAGCTGCTGCCCCAGGCTCTTGATGCCTGCAGCCGCAACTGTCAATGATGAGAAGCAGTAGCTCATACACAGCACTTTTCAGCAGCCAATTTGCTGCCCATCATTATACTCAGCTTTTACAGTAAATAAACCCCTAAGGTCTACCACAGGGTCATTACTGAAATATGAGTGGGTATTTGTAAAACTTACCCCACTCATCAGTGCTCAAAATATGAACACGGTTATTTGTATAATGTGTATTTGTTGAGTCACCAAGAGGGTGGGTTGTTCATTGAAGATGTTAAAATGTAATATTATCATCGGTTTTTTAACTACAAGTTGAGCGGAAGCATTACAGCAGACTTCATGAACTTGGAATTAAACTAACCTTCAGAGGACATCGTATGAACCCAGGTCTCCCAATGACAGTCTCCAATGGAGGTCTGGATTCTAATTCTATGTCTGTAACAATTGGGAGCAAGAACTTAGATTAGCAGAGATGGGGAGACGTTATCTGCAGAGATATAGACCTTATCTGGTATTTGATTTAGAAAGAAGCATGACCCAACAGGCTTGGCCATTCTCCCAGGCACGTGGTCATCTTCCGATAATTCTGGGTCACTGCTACGTCACTGGGTCATGTGATGGACACAATTTATAGGAGAATCGTTACCAGGACGACAGGGAGATTGCCATGGATGTAGACTGGGATGACTCGACTTGGGATGGCTGGTGATTTTGCTTGCCAGACATCATGATCAGACAGAGTCTGGGCCATCGTCTGATGGTTGGGCCTTCCCCTTGCATATTATGCACAACTGAATTTTATATTTGCCTTTTTTTTCCTTTTTGGTCATTTTCACAATATCTGTATCACTAATGATTTCCATATTTAAAAAAAACATAACTTTTGCATTGTATTGCCTGATGATTGGCTACACTCTGCAACGCAAGCTGTGTGAAGCAGACGTAATGAAGAGATAGTAAGGCTGAGATTCCGGCTGATTTTATGAGCAAATGAGATCAGTATACCTTAATCACCAGTCCACTCAGCTCCGAAGTATTACGTAATGTGTAGTATAGGGTACAGATTCAAATTTTCCAATTTTATTTTTTTTTATTTTCTTTACCCAGACGTTTATATACATGTCATCAATCGAACTTAAAGCTATCTTGTAGCAATTATAGCTCTGTGTACAGCTTATTAGATAACTTTCTAACTTTCATTAACTCCGGTAAACAGCGCAATTTTTCTTTGGAAATCGTAAGTTTTTGCTTAGCAAATAGGTTGCAAGCACTTGGCAACAGTGGTAACCTGGCAATTGCCCACATCTGTTTCCAAGCAATTAAGGGAACGAGGTTTAAGATAATGCCAAACAATTATCGCAGTTAAGGTAACTTATGTAATCTGTTATGTCTCTTATGTACGTTAAGGCACCCTAGCTGCATTGGAGTATGCGTTAAGGTAGCTCTTGACTAATCAATAGAGTATTCTCCAATTTATTTTGATTTAAGTAGACATGACAATTAATATTTACTTTCTAATGACACCAGTTTTAAGATAACATCTTGTTTGCTTTCTTCCCTGGACATAAAAAAAAATATTGAATTGAATTGTCTTTATTAATTCAAAGTTAATCTCCCCATATTTTAATTTTGCATACAAAGCATAAAGACAGTTCCCTACGATTTGCTCCGTGGCACGATTGGATTTAAATATGGAAGTCTGGGATTGTTATTAGTTAATAATGCAAAGTCACGTGACTGGATCACAGCGGGGATTGACCATCATGTCGTCTGGTTTTCATACGCATACTGAAGACGGCACTAGGGAAAACCGGACGACAATCACCGCTGTGATCCAGTCACGTGACTTTGCGGACGAAATTTAAGAAGTATTAAGCCCCGTTCCCACATAGCCGAGTTACTCGTAGTCAACTCGTAGTAATAACAAAAATTACGTAACACCCAAAATTCGAGGAGTTGGCGACGAATTTTTGCGGAAAAAATGACCAGGAGTGACTCGCCGAGTTACTCGCCGAATTACTCGCCGAGTTACTCGGCGGGTTCAGCGAGCGACTCGCCGAGTACCAGGAGTGACTCGCCGAGTACCAGGAGTAACTCGCCGAGTACCAGGAGTAACTCGCCGAGTACCAGGAGTAACTCGCCGGGTGAAGCAAGGTGTCTACGACAGCGACGAGTCACCCATCGAATGATAGGCCGACGCCAGCCTACCTGCATTCTCAGATGAATATCTCGCTTAATATTTGGTCTATTTTCGATCCGAAAAAACCTATGGAGTCACTATGAATTATACTACAAAACAATCTTTATTTGACGAAAATCGGACTAATATTAAGGGAGCAGTAGCTTTTTAAAGAAGCGCTCAGCTTTCTGCATTAATACAGTCTGGGCGCGGACGCTTCAGGGAGCACCAGTATAAGTAAATTAAATATAGCAAATAAAATCACAGATCAAATCACAAATACTAATTACAATATCAATATTAGATTTAAATTTTACAAAATATACACAAATTTATACTGATCATAATATCACAATAAGATTCAAATTAACACAAAAAGATAAGAAAGTTATACAAATATAATCATTGCCTGGTAATTACAATTAAATATATTGCTTTTAATTAATGAAAGCAATTACATATTTTTGTAATTGTGAATGACAATCAAGACAATGTCATATTACTGTGTCATCTTTGAACAAACCATGAAATGACAGGTCAAAGAACCCCAATTTAGGCAATTAGGCAATTGACACATGTATTGAATTTGCTGTATGCTCTACACCAATTCTTTGTATCATTCAAAATGCTAATAGCAATTACTGTGTCATCTTTGAACAAACCATGAAATGACAGGTCAAAGAACCCCAATTTAGGCAATTAGGCAATTGACACATGTATTGAATTTGCTGTATGCTCTACACCCATTCTTTGTATCATTCAAAATGCTAATAGCAATTGACATAACAGTCATGGCAGTTGGCAGAATGAGTAGAAATTAATTGCAATAAAGCTCATCCAAACAATGTATATAAAATGGTCAAAAATATTGACCACACCATTCATGTCAGGGCCATACACAGAGCACCTTGCCGCCGCCAGACTACCTGCCTTCTCAGACAAATATCTCGCTTAATATTTGGTCCATTTTCAATCTGAAAATCTGTGTGGAATAAGTATGAACTCGACTATAATTCAATATTTATTTGACGAAAATCGGACTAATATTAGGGGAGCAGCAGCCTTTTAAAGTAGCGCTCAGCCTTACCTGCATTGATACAGTCCGGGCGCGGACGTCTGCGAGAGCACCACTGTTTGCCCTCCGCCAACTTAGCTGCCTTCTCAGACGAATATCTCGCTTAATATTTGGTCTATTTTCAATCCGAAAACGCGTATGGAATCAGTATGATCTATACTACAATTCAGTCCTGATTTGACGAAAATCGGATTAATATAAATGGAGCAGCAGCCACCGCAAGACAACTGCCTTCTCAGACAAATATCTCGCTTAATATTCGGGTTTTTTTAAATCCGAAAATACGTATGGAATCACTTTGAATTATACTACAAAACAATCTTTATTTGACGAAAATCGGACTGATATTAGAGGAGCAGCGGCCTTTTATATTATATACGACCCCCTACGCTGATGATGCATGTACTAGAACTCGGCGAGTTACTCGGCGAGTTACTCCTACAACTCGGTGAGTTACTCCTACAACTCGCCGAGTTACTCCTCGCACTCCTGAACATCCCCCCCGAGTGTAATACGAGCGAAAATAGCGCCGAGTAACTCGGCGAGTTCGAGGAGTAACTCGGCGAGTTCGAGGAGTAACTCGGCGAGTTCGAGGAGTAACTCGGCGAGTTCGAGGAGTAACTCGGCGAGTCATGGCCGAGTTTTTGGACTCCTGGATAATTCGCCGAGTGTGCCGTGCAGCACGGCATACTCGGGAGACTCGGCAAACTCGGCTCCAAATCTCACGAGTTCGCTACGAGACTCAGGAGTTACTCGCCGAGCATCTCTCGAGTGCGAGGAGTAATCGCCGAGTTTAGTAAGAGTTGGGCCCGAGAGGCGTGTTACGTAATACTACGAGTTGACTACGAGTAACTCGGCTATGTGGGAACGGGGCTTTAGTCACGTGATACGGCGGCGCGATTTACACCTGGGCTCTCTGTAAAATTAATCACGCGGAACATTTCGGTTGAAAGATCAAAAGAGATCCACGGTCAATAATGGCGCGAAAAAGTCACATCTAACCATGACACAATGTACGCGATTCTTATGGGAAGCATTAAGCCATGTTATAAGATGAACACAATCTGTGAAAATTTGTATAAAATCAGAGATCAAGAAAGGAAGAAATAAAGAATCGTCACCTTAACTTGACTTAGATATCAGTCTCCTGCCATTTTTCCTTCCTGTGACTTTCATTAAATATTACTTAAGCAATTCTCTTTATAATCAAGTCGTTTTTTTTATTTTTTTATTTTTATTTTTTTTACACGAAAACATCATCATATATGTGGCGGTGAAGAAATGTGATTCAACTTCTGTCACGAAAGACTGTTTAACACACACAATCTTATCATATTAAAGGCAACAGAGCTTGACAATTTTGCCGTAAAAATACTAAAAATACTGACCGTATTTCGTCCTAAAGTGAGATAATTTTACACCGATGTTTCATTATTTAATGTAAATGTATGTATTCAATTAGCCCTATGTTTCTTTTCAGCTCTGAAGGCAGCAGGGACCCCTTCCATAACCCCAGTGCCAACACCAGGACATGTTGAAGATCCGACTTCAAAATTACCCTCAACTGCTCTAAGTTCTGGTCCCCATAGTGCCGCCCCTACCTGTGGTAAGTTTCAACCGTTTGCAAAACGTATAACATATAAAAGCAAAATAATGAGATAGAAAAAGACATTACTATTATTATTAGATATGGATTTTTTCATAAAATAAAGGTAAATTGGGAAAAATCCTATTTTTGATAGTTTCATGCATTGGATGCAGCGTCATTCAGACCCTCCCATTTCTTATATAAATTATATAAATTGTGGATACGACCACCCCCCCCCCCCCCCCTAGTCCCACAATAACCCGACACATTAGCAAATCTTGCTTCAGGAAGCCCAGACTAACATATTGATTTTACGCACGAACACCAGGGGCGTTTCTATAAATTGCACTGACTCGCACTGTCATCTGGCGTAAAAGTAGGTCATGAAATAAAATCAAATGATGTCCTTTTTTCGTAAACAAATTGACAAAAAAGAAAAAACTAGCTTGATTTGTTCCACTAGCGTCTACTGCATGGAACTGGCACTTTTACGTCGTGAAAACGGGTCATTTGTGGTAATTAGCCTGGTGCTGATTTATTGTTTCTACTTTGTGTTTAATTGGACAATTTAAAGAAATTGTGAATAAAGATTATATTTGTGACAACTATACAGCAGAACCACACCATTAAGGCCACGTGACCCTTAATTGGAACAAACTTAACTGCACACTCCTTGTTCTCACCCAATTGTGCTTGGCACGGTGGTCTTAACAAGGAGGTATGTACAATGGTGCACTTTTTCCAGAAAAAGGTGGTAGATTATTATATATATTATATAGACTTACATTTAAAGCATAACACTTTATATACTATGATAAATTGATCTATGTCTGTGTCTCAATGCTACTGGGTCTGAAACTTATATTAGTCAGCTTTTGTGACCAGCTGCCAGAAGCAGACGTAATGATGTGCTGATAAGGCTTGGAGTCCACACCATGTTACACATTTACTCCATGGGTGGTTTCTTTTACTTGCCTCAGCATAACACCGAGTGAAATCACCTCCATTTGAATGTCTTATGCGATTGACATCCAGCTGGGATATAGCTCATGAAGAGTGCCCGGCCGGGGATGGAACCTGGGACCTTCAGCAGAGCTGGCCAATGCGGCGGATACCAAACCAAAGACCTAACCTCGAATTGACCTGAATTCCAGAAATAGTCTGAATTCCAGCTCCCTCAGCTTCTCCTCATTGAGGCCCTCCAGTGTTTTCTGAAATTAATTTAAGTCAGCAAATGGTACAAGTCAAATGCACAATGATGAGAAAGTCCGTGATTACACAAAAAAAAAAACATACTTGACATGCTTCTTTTCGCATCTCCAGAAGCCTCCCCATTCTTTCCCGCTCTGGGGCGGTCATCCTCAGCTGCCTTCTGCTTCCAGACTGAAAATAAGTCGGAGAGAAATAACTTTACATGTGCAAGAGAATGAAGTAGAAGTATATAACAATATAACTAGCATATCAGGTATTAGCAAAGCACCCGTTCTCCACTTGCTCTTGGTCTACGTTGTGTGGCCCCACCCCCTCTTCCACGGCCTCTGTCCCCTCTTCCACGGCCTCTGTCCCCTCTTCCACGGCCTCTGCCCCTCCTACCTCTGGTATCTTCATTCCTGTTTCACAGGTAAAGTGTCACGGTAACATGAGAATATAAAGGCAATTAAAATACACAACAATAATTTTTATAAATATTATATCTAGGACATACTGGCGTGCTGGTGTCACATGGCACTGCAGGGCTCTCTTCCAAATGTAAACTTGCATTCATTTCTAGAAAAAAAAACACAGAAGACATCATTTTATGACATGTATGGCACTAATATATCATTAGCAGCCCTTTTCAGTTTCTTAAATTTCAATTTATTAATTCATTCAACATGTTCAAAGTAAACCGGTATACATTCTATTTCACCATCATACATTCATCAAGGCCTACCTATATCAATTAGGCCTACAATGGAACTATGTATACAGTACTAGGAAATCCTGCACACTGAACATTTTACCCCTCTGCCACCACAAGCCCCACCGTAAATTTAATGGTTTTACCAGATCATGGAATTATCAGAAAGAAGGTCTAGGATAGATTTATCAAATCTGTAGGATATAAGCCATATATACAAAAAGGAATAAAGATTATTTTTCCAGGACATAAAAAACATTAGCATTTATCCAGGTCCCTAAATGAATTTAAGTTTTAAGTATATAAAAATAATTACTTTATCATGTACTGTTTAAGACAGAAAAGGTGCATTCATTGGCACACAATAATATTCATTATTGGTGTGCAATGTTTTACCCTTCTAATAGCATGCAGAAAGATAAAATAAAAATACAGGCCATTTAAAACAATATTTAGTAACAGTAAAGGTGTCACAAAACTCGTGACAATAAGCTCAGAAAAGCTAGGATAAATATAAATTTATGCAAGAGAAAAGTGTACACTGTAGCCTAATTTTTATATATGAATATCAATACACATTTTTGGCTTGATGTTCTAAAAAAAAATTAAATTTAAGACTTATTTGAGAAGTTATGCAATTATTATTAGCAATTCTAATAACTGAGTTAATTTGATAATTTCATGGTAAAATACTGTAAGTGACAAACAATACATGCATGCGACAAACAACTACTTCTATAATAGGCAAACTAGCTGCTTTATTTTGGTCAATGACTCAAGTGGCATAAGTGATAGTTGCAAACTTGTAGTACTAAATCGGGTTCTACTGACCTGTATACTTCCTACTCTTGGGTGAGAGGGTTGTGGTTTTTCAATTGGTGTCAACATGCAATTATAATGACATAAATCTGTGTTACAAGGGTGAGATGGCGGTATGATGAAATTTATGCTACTGCACACTGAGACATTTGTGTCATAGTCATGACCATTGAATTCAAGTGCCCCCCCCCCCCCTCAGGAATAAAATAACCAAATAAGAAAAACATGCAATTTTGCTAACCCCTTGTGTATATCAACCCAGTAAATACAAAAATAAGGACTATAATTGCCATTACTTATGACAAAATAAATAATTGCCATTACTTATGACAAAATAAATAATTGCCATTACTTATGACAAAATAAATATAGGCACTAGTTCCGACACATGTATGTGAAATTGCATGTACACAATAACAACTGGTACATCTTCATAATATTAGATAATTATAAGAAATACAAGACTCACCTCAGCTTCAGATTGATCTCCAGGATGGAAATGGACCGCATGGTCTTGAACAATAACTTCATTCTTCTTTGGAATGCTCTAATGAGCTACCCTCTAACCCTACAAGCTCCTATATATACAGCTGTGGTCAGTGACAAACTAGCCATGTGCTTGTTGTTTACATCTCGTGAAATCTCGTGCTAAAAATAGCCTGCAGCAGCAGCAGCCAATCACACAGTGACTCCACCATGCTGCTCAAACCTTGCCTAACGGATTTTACAAGTGTTTTAATGCTGCATACTGTCAAGAATGTGACTTAAATGTTTCAATAAAGTACACAACAAGTAAGTTTAGTGGTAGATGTAGCTATTCCTTCAGTTTAGGGCTGGATATTTCTGGGAAAGCCTGAGACTTCATATCACTTTAAACCTTGGAGAAACCAGATCTAATTTCTCAAGGTTAAATGATAAACATCAAGCTACATCACATAATGAGCACTTATTTCGGTTAATTGTTCAGCACGCGGTTTGCAACAATTAATGCCCTCAATACTAATTATACAAGATAACAAGAACTGACAAGATATATTAAAAAGTCAAACATTAAAAGACACAAGTCACATGGTTACATAAATAGTCATATCTATATAGCTCCAATAATAGACCGACCCACATTCCTGACACAGATATAAAAGGTCGAGCCAGCCAGGCTTCCCTTACTCACTAGTTACTAGTCTACTATAGATATATTATCATGTATTTAAAATATAGTAATAAGTACAATATATTAATGGTATATTTCAATGAACTATGACCTAATAGTTCAGGAAATATAACTTAAGCAAGCCAGCTTAAAGGCCACTTAAATGTCACTACTTAAGAATGTTAACTTAAATGTACATAAGGGGTTGTGACCATTGTCCACCCCAGGGCACAAGCCAATAGACACAGGCCATGTATATGTGCACTGAAGCAAAAGAACCAATAGGAAACTGACCACTGGAAAGAGGGGCTTTCATATACTGTGTAACAGTGACTTTAACCAGTTTACTAGCTGGAGCTGAGCTTGAATGTTGTACTGAACATTGTCTATACATTACCTTGACATTTTCATATATGTTGGATTAAAAAGCCACCCTCTCTTGCAAAGTTACACTCTGTGTTATCTGAGTTATTCATCAACATTAAGACATTACAATATCTTTATACCTCCAAGCATAGACCGACCCACACTCCTGACACAGATACAAACTTACTCACTAGTCTACTAATTCTAGAGGAAGGATGCAGCAGCAACTTGTGATTGGATTGTTTTTGTTAGCATCATGCGAAGGTGCTAGGGTTTTGCTAGTACCTTTTGCATTTCCAAGCCACATTTCGGAGTTTACTCAGATCGGAGAGGCTTTAGCTGAAAAAGGTCACGAAATACACATTCTGTTGACACGCTGCTACAAGCTACTAGACAGGCTGCAGAATCTACCAATGAACATTATATTGCACGAATCTGATGATGACATCTGGTGTGGAGACATATCTGAAATGGAGAAGTTATACAATGCTTGCTTAAGGCGAACCTTTAAGAATGAATTCAGGCAACATGTTCCAGGGATTATTAACATATGCAAAAACATATTGAGTGACCAGAAGACGATTGATAAACTTGTGAGCATGAAATTTGACCTTGTTCTTGTGGACAATGTGCAGTGGACTCGCTGCTTTTATGTACTACCTTACAAGATGGGTGTTCCTTATGCAACAGTGTACACCAACTATGAACCATGGTTATCCAGAAGTCCTCAAATTCCGTCAGCATATCCTTTTATATTCAGCCCACCAATGTCAGAAAAGATGACATTCTTTGAGAGATTGATCAATTTACTTACAATTATTGAATACACTGCTCTCCCCCGAGTACCTACCATGGATGATAGCTTTGTGGAAGAGTATGCCCCTGAACTGCCCTATGTGACTCTCAATACCCTGGCAGGGAGGTCAGTGCTTTGGCTACTTGACACTGATGTTATTTTGGATTACCCTCGTCCGTATATGCCAAATGAAATCCAAGTAGGCGGGTTGACCACCTTTAGACCCACTAAAGCATTACCTACTGAACTGGATGAGTATGTAACAAGTGCTCCAGAAGGGGTCATTTTAGTGTCATTCGGGTCCATGGAATCACCATTACCAGACACTGCAGCTAAAAAGTTAATCTCTGTCTTTGGGAGGTTACCACAACGCATCATTTGGAGGTATCCAATTAACACCCCTGCAGGACAATTACCTCAGAATGTAAGGATCATGAAATGGTTGCCTCAATATGACCTCCTAGCACACAACAATACTAGATTGTTTGTCACTCATTGTGGTGCTAACGGCCAATTCGAGGCTCTGTACCATGCTACTCCAATGGTTGGGATTCCTATGTTTGCTGAGCAGGCTTACAATGCTAAACGCATGGATTATCATAAATTTGGTCGTGGTTTGTCAAGAATTTTGGAATTCACTGAAGACGAACTTTATGAAGCTATAGTAGAAGTGCTTAACAACCCAATATATCAAGAATCAATCAGCAAAGCCTCTAAAATATTTCGTAGCAGAGGAACACCGAAAGAGAGAGCAGTTTATTGGATTGAACATGTGATTGAACATGGTGGCCAGCATCTCCATTCGTATGCCTTAGACATGCCTTGGTATCAGTATCTAATGCTAGATATATTGCTATTTGTTGTTTTTCTATTTGCTCTCTTGATTACAGCAGTCCGCTATGTGATATCCTCCGTGTGTTCATGCAATCGCAAGCAAAAATCAGATTAACCATTTTGTCTATTTACTTAAGTATTGAGAAAGAAAATGTACGATTAAAAGAAAAGAAAAGAACTACTGATATGCAGGTCATGTGATATCTTTTATGTTGCATTGAACGATTTTAATACAAATACGTTCAAAAATATAGCACTGGTTTGACCCCTGTGAACAAACATATTCCAGTGGTTTTTTTATTTTTTGGTTTTTTCAGTCTTTTTTTCAGTCATACAGTCATACGGCTGTTTGCCTTAAAAATTTCTAAAATTGTTCTAACTAGCACGGCGGTATTGACATATCATGTATTTTATCTGGGCCATTCATATTGTACAATATGTATCCTAGTGTCACTGCAAGTTTTTAAAAAATTTCCAGCTGTTGACATTCACTATCATTACATTGTATGACTGCGAGTCAAATTATGGATGTTTATTATGTTTTAGATAACGCATAATCATATTATTCTAGATCTTTAATTAACCACAAAACAGCGCATACTTCAAACTGACAGTGAGTTCATGCAAAGGGTAATTGTGATTGATGATCTCTGAGGCTAGAAAACATATATGTCTTCTAAAAACTAAAGCCTCTTAAAAAAAGATCTTTCAATTCATATTGGCATTGCAAACTGTTTTTAAAAGCAAATTCGTATTGCTTACATTGATGAAACATTCTTTTTCATTATATTATACTTTTTAAAATGTTTGCATTTCATTGTCAATAACTTTTATTAGAGAGTAGACTTAAGTATTCACGAAGCCATTTTGAACCCCCCCCCCCCCCCCTCTGGCCACCATATTGAACCTGATGGCCCATAACAGAACTTGTTACAAAGTTGTGATGTTCGATTAGTCTCATCTGATGGACTTCAATAAAAGTCATTTTGCCTTTGAATGGAGCTTATTTACAGTCTTTGTCCAATTAATAAGCATTTTCATGGCCAGGTGGTTGATGATCAGCACTTTAGATGAGCAACAGTCGACTGGGTGGCCAAGTTAATGAGAATTCTGACTCAATATGACAAGCAGAAAGAATGGCCCCCAGGCATGGCTAGTTTGTGTCAAGGCAAATAAGTCAAAGTGGAAAAAATTTGACCAGGCTTTTTCATGCTAAATTTCTTGGAAACGTTTTCCTATGGGCTACGATTAAAATGTCTGGACATTTATTTATGCAATGAAATATTTATGCTGTGCTATTATACATAGTTCATGTAGAAAAATACTATGTCTTATGCATACATTAACAATTTGCTGTGTTCACATCATGACGTGATAATTAAATAAATACATAAAAAAAAAACTTTTGGAAATATTTTATGGCTGAGATAGGCCTCTGTAGGATGGATTGGAGCAACAACTTAGCACTCAATCTGTAATAATAATAGACACTATTCTCCAAAATACCAGACCACTTGGCCAATGGGTACATGCTCGTGCAAGTGGTCTATTATTTTGAGAAGTGGCTTGTATACAGAACTATGTTTGCTGTTCGTTGGTGGAGATTTAAAGTGATAAAAAGTTATCATATATATGAAACTGAGAACACACTGTCTTTAGTGTAGTTCTATGCCAGCAGGTGGTGTTTATGCTGCGTATTGCACTGTGCTGCCACCTACAGGTGAGGAACCAGTTGCAGAACTTGCCTCGGCATAGGCCCTTTCTGATAAGGGATTACACATGTCATAATACCACTGCAATATAGCATTATAATGATTTTATCACCCACCCTCTTTGTAGAGTCCATTAAAACTACTTTCCCGTTTAGTGAAATTAATTAGTTAAATTGTGACATATCTGAGATTGATTCCATGGATGAAAGAAATGTAGGAAAAATGTGCAAGCTTGTCAGAGCTAAATGCATTTGCTCTGCACTGTACCTCAGTGTGCATTACCATTTGATAATTAAGAAGAATGTGTTGTCGAAATAACCAGAGTGTTCTGCGATCGGCACCAGTTGGAAAC
This sequence comes from Alitta virens, assembly GCA_932294295.1. NCBI lineage: Eukaryota > Metazoa > Annelida > Polychaeta > Phyllodocida > Nereididae > Alitta > Alitta virens. Next base: position 15,338,748 of record OW028573.1, on the reverse strand, counting down.
CCATCCATCACTTCAAGAAGTCAGGGGAGGACTAGAGGGTGAGTGACATGACCCCGCCCCGGGACATCATTGAGGGTAAAGGGTGAGAAAGGGTATACCCCGATATGCAGGTTGGTATGGCCAGCCAGGCATGCAGTATACCCACTGAGAAGGGAAGTGCCAACCATTCAGTCTGGGATTGGAGACACAACAAGACAAGCCTGAATACTATAGTAGATAGCATAAAAGATAGAGTAGAATAGATTGTTGTTATGACTGATCGCATGGCATTGGTCTAGACGGCTGCTAGTTAGCAGAGACTGGCTGCAGCAGCAGCAACAGCAGCAGCAGCAGCAGCAAAAGCTACTCACAAGCAGTGACATTGACTACCTGTGAGCAGGGAAGCAGCTGCCATCAGCGACACACAGACATTGCCAGCAGCAGCAGCAGCAGCAGGAGCAGCAGCAGCAGCAGTAGCAGACCAGCGTATTGACAAGCACACAGTGCATCGCCTTTGAGAACAGAGCAGCCAAGTGAGGCTGCATCACCCTGCTGCAGTGTTATCAGCAGTTGCAGGTTGGATCACCTAGGTACTGCAGGTCTACTTCACCTTTACACCATGACACAGGTCCTGAACTACACCAACCAGAATAATTTTGCGTCTGTCATCGAGAACATCAACCGGGAGCTCCATGAAAGAGGTAGGCTTGTACGAATCAGTCCTTTGCTATTTTCTACTCTGCCTACACAGGTTTGTTTTGATAGCAGCTGACAGCTGGGTTGGCATTGTCATGTGTCTACACATTAGAGCCAGACTGCTGGTTGTCATCAGCATATTTCCCCATCAAATAAATCATTCGCAGATGCTGCTGCAACATGTATTCAGCAGGCTGCTTCTAGTCTACCTGTCTGTCAACAAGGTAACACTTTGTGTTCTTCAAATAGCTGTGTACTCAAATATTGACAGGTGCTATTGACCGTGCTCCCTATGCCATCGATTGTGTATACCTCTTGTCATCTGGGAGTGCATGGTCAGTTGCTGTCACAAACTAGTGCACCACCTGCCAGGGCAATCAAACCACAAGAGCATTAACATATTACTGCCCTACACAGGTTCTGTTATTCCGTGATAATATAATTCTGAGACACTATAATCCCAAGACACATATTCCTCTCCTTTGCATATTCATGAGTATGCGGTCTGTAAAGGCACATTTGCATGTAATTTACATGGCAAGGCTATGTCCTTCTCAGGCATATTCTTCAGCTTCAATATCATGTAAAACATTCACCTGATCATAAAGCATTGTATCAGGGTAACATGCTGACAACTAGCAGGCTAAGTACCACTTGATGTTCTGTGTGGTGTTTACAAGATAGGTCCTTAGGCATGTTTACATCTTGAGAAGTTCTAGAACCATGCTTGTAGGTAAGACCCTCAGAAGATTAAATAAACATCCTTCTTTTATAATTGTCTCACATGCAAACCTCTGTGAAGCCCTAACACTACAAGAGCCTTTGAACTGCATGGTATCAGAGGAATGTATTACTGAAACCTTTTTCTTTCTAAGAACTAACATAGCAGCAGCAAGATTTATCATGCAAAACACAAGACTATAAAGCAAAGGCAAAAACAGCCATTATAGCAGGGCTGGAAATTTTTTATTACAGACAGTGTCACATATAATATTTTTGTGGTCATATATATGGTTGTGTATTACCTAGAGAACAAAATATTGTTAAACTTCAGTCATAGCAAATACATTTGTTTATACATATTTCATGAAAGGTGTTCACTGATAATGTGCATTATACAATGTAATTTCAAGGACTTCACTTTCCTGTTTTGACTGAATTTTCAAAGTAGGATACTTTTGAATGTCTTGGATAAATTATCCTTCAAGTGGAATTTGAGAGCTAGTGAAATGGATTAAACACTTGACTAAGTGGGCCATGTTTATCTCTAAGTCGTGAGAACAATTCTCTTGAACTCGAATTTGCTGCTTTTTGTTCATCTTTTTCTTTAAAAAAAATAAAAAAAACCTCCACAAATGAGCTTTTTCAATGGGAGTATAAACATCTGTAGCAACTGAATATGCTAACAATATTCCTTTGTCGTGGCATCAAACATGTTAAATGGACACTTTCTCTAGTTTCCATGTTTTACTATAACCTCGAATCTCTCCATGTTCAACACTGCCTCCTGTTATGGCTTGTTGAAGATAGGAAAATGCCATCGATCCTGGTCCATGGATGGCTAAGCAATTGCACTAGCCCCATCAGTCATTGACCTTTTCATTCTGTCTACGTGCATCCAATTATCTCCTGGATCCAGTCAATTTTCTCTTAGCCAAGGTAAATTAACAGGTGATGCATCAAAACTATCTGATATAACACCATGTATCAAGGACTTATATCACATAAGCGAGTGATTTATGATCTAATTATGGAAAGTCCTGAAATATATCTCCCAATAACGAATGCATTATCCTGAAAAATAGGCATGTCTTGTTTACGAGGCTAAAGATTGACAGTAATCAGAAATATAATTATTGACAATCTGTCATATCTACCGTGTAAATGGGTGAATTTATATGCAACCCATATTGTAAAAAGAAAAAAAAGTAAGTTTTAAATCAGCCAAGATATTTGGTGACCATACACAACAGTATTTAGTTGTAGTTTTTTGATGGTTGCATTCACCAATTAGGCTCTAGGGTTAGAAAATATCAAATTTTTCTAACCTTAGAGAAACCAGAAGCTCTAAGTTCACCAATATTAGGTAAAAAGACAAACAAGTAAGATAGTGAAATTCTCCCCAAGATATCACAGCAGACCACCTAGCTACCAGACACAGAAGAGCAATCAGTGTCTAAACTTTGCCAGGGGCATCTCAGCATCTGACTACAGTAATGAGCTAGCTATGAGCTGGCCATGCTGAGATAGAATTCAAACCACATGCCTTGCTACTATAGTACTGCACATCGTATTGAATGAATGCATGTGGCTATTAATCTGCGTTCATCTGATAGACCTGCTGACTTATTGATTATCTTGTTGTGATTGATACGCTCCAGCTGATGGATATGTAGTCAAGTGGAGGCATATCAGGCATTAGGACCATCAAGATATACATCACACTACAGTGAAGCCTTGCCTTATGATACCATCGATGATCAGTATACCTGATAAGACCACCTCTCTACAGCCACTAAACCAGGCTCCAAAGTTAGTAGATAGTGCATCAGCATCACCGTATAATACTTTATAGGAGGAGACAGTGTTGCAGGACCAGGCACCTGTATCCAAGGAGTTTATTGAATCTGAGGGACGAAAGGAAATTATTCAATAAAGCTCTGCTTTTGCTCGACTCCTTTCCAGACACTTCCTCCAGGCTTGTCTGCTCAGTCTGCTCTTGTCATTTAAAGGAGTGTTGGAACCATGGACCTACTGCAACCCCCCCCCCCCCCCTTCCCAACAGCCCTTGTCAGGGGCATGCAGCCGGAAGCAACGTGATGTCACAGCTACGTCACCTCACATCTCTAGCAGCAAAAGACTTAAAGCTCCAAGTCACCCTACTCTACACCCACCTGCTCGTAGACTGTCAGCTGTTAAAAGTCACTTTATCAGAGTATAACACTAGGGAATGAACAATAGGGGGTTGTTTTTTCTTTTTCATTTGTCAATTTTTCATGCATAATGGTGCATCTGGGAGGCAGACATGATTATATAAAATCAAATTCGTGGCGTATGCAGATTTATGATGTTGTTCAGATGTCCTACACAAACTTAATTTAGCCTAATGATCGTGAAATGAGATTCGGAAATTTGATTAATAATTCAGGGTGTCCATTCGCTCTATTGACATTTCTCGAAATACACTGCTCTCTAGTTGCTCTGCGCATGCGCATAATTTCGGCGGCAGAGTTCCTGTTTTTGATTGCTTAGGAGCCACATACTGAAATTCGCCTGACATGGCCATTCGCCACGATTAAATAAAAACACACACAGATCAACCCTTCTTAGATACTTGTCCAATGTGTTACAAGTTATTTTTGCAACAAATCATAAATTTGTAGCCTGTGTGTGTGTAGGGGTGAAAACTTGCTGTCGTGGCGGATTACCAGGACAGTTCAAAACAAGTTTACTTAAAACTGCCACAGAAATTATCATTGACATTCTTTGTCTGCTTCTAACGTTTAAATCTCACTTTTCTCCTTCTGAAATGCCCTTAAAAATTTGGTTAAAACATGGACGTAAAAGCTGATAATGTCGCTCCTCATAATGTAAACAAATTAGTGTATTTAACCGGAACTCTGCTCAGATAGGCCACGCGAGAGCACGGGAGCATCATCAGCCAAAGTTTCAGAAATGCCACAGCAAGAATTTAATTGATTAGGAAAATGTTTAGCTATTGGACAAGTCTTAAGTGGGGCATCTCTTAACTAAATAAACTTTTATCCGATTTATCTTTTATATGAAATAGTTTATCATTAATAGAAACACACTATGTACCACATTAAGGTCAGCTACAATATTACATCTTGGGATTAAATATTAAAACAAAAATCATCAAAAATACAAAGATTGTCAACACAAAATGTGTGCATGGTCTGCTCTCTTTGGAGGATTTGGTGGTCCTTAGAAGGACCTGGGTTGGTTTGAGATCAATGGGAACTATGTACAGGGGAAGCAGGCTGAAACAGCTTACTTCTTGGCGGGCTTCTTGGCAGCGGCCTTCTTCTTGGGGCTCTTCTTGGCAGCCTTCTTTGGTGTCTTTGGCTTCTTGGCAACAGCCTTCTTCGGTGTCTTGGGCTTCTTGGCAGCAGCCTTCTTCGGTGTCTTGGGCTTCTTGGCTGCAGGCTTGGCAGCCTTGGGCTTCTTAGCCTTCTTGGCAGCGGGCTTCTTGGCCTTCACGGGCTTCTCGGCAGCCTCCTTCTTGGCAAGACGGAAGGATCCAGTGGCTCCTGATCCCTTGGCCTGTTGGAGTTTTCCTTGCTCAACAGCCTTCTTCAGGTAGCGGCGGATGAATGGTCCAAGCCTGGCGACATCGACCTTGTAGTTGGCAGCGATGTACTTCTTGATGGCAGAGAGGGAAGATCCCTTCTTCTCCTTCAGGTTCTTGATGGCAGCGTTGACCATTGAAGCGACTGGTGGATGATCAGGCTTCTTGACTGGCTTCTTAGCCTTGGAGGCGGTGGCCTTCTTGGCCGGAGCAGCTGGTGCGGCGTCAGACATGTTGGTGCAGTGTTCTGTTCTGTGGCAGTCAGAGAACTGAGATACTCACCCCAGGGCGGCGCTGATTATATTCACTCAGGGCGGACGTGAAATAAAGCACCAGGGTTAGCAGCGCGCGACGCGCACTTTGGAAGCGCTGCGACAAAATTTCGAACGTTTTTGTGTTTTCCTGCATTTACAAATACGTATACCACTCAGTAAATACGTAATATTACATAACCTTAATACACAGACGGATAGCAAACAATATGTTTTAAAACGTGTCACAAATCGGAATCGCTACGATTTTGTTAAGTGGTTGTAAATGAGGTTCAAACCAGAAACACTGGCCCACTCTTACTGTGTTTATCATATTTAAATGATCATAACTTCTTGAGGAACGTATTTTTACAAAAATGCCTTTATTGAACAGATAGAGCATATTGTTAGCTTCAAATAGATACCAAAATAGCCATAAAATTATTGATAGGTCACTAAATACTTTCAACTTTTTACGAAGGTAGAAAGCACAGCTTCATCCTGCATGCCATAATGGCTGTTTATAATCATTTGACATTATTCTAAGTTTAGCTCGAATATACGTTGTTTTAGTAATCATAAATATTAGATAACAAGGAATCATATTCAGTGATTAAGTACTTAGCTTTTTGAAATTAGTTTGATTTGCTTTTAACATAGAATTCTGGGAATATTCGGTTATAAATGGGCGCTGAGCTGGGAACAAAGATGATGGCTTGACCTGACCTATTATCATGCAGCTGCATTTGTTTACATTGAAATAAAATATAGTTTTCATGGACTATATTCTCTATTCTTCTGTACCACAATATCTAAAGATTGGTTGTTAATATTTAAAAAAAAAAAAAAAAAGTTATTAAAGCAGTACGTAGAACCGTTAAAACGTTAAACTCTTTTTTTTTCTGTCTGGATATATTGTAGAATGCAATTTATAAGGTTGAATTTTATTTTATTTGAACAGTAAGAAGTACGAAGTGATGCTTTGCAGTTTAGGAAAATATATATGTTTGTACTATGTAATTCAATTCAAACCTATAATAGGTCAATAGATTTAATGTAGGTTTAAATAAACTGTCTTTAGTTTGATAACGATGACAAAATATTATATGAATTATCTTTTTTGGTGTCATATATATAGCAATTGCATTATGTAGTTGTACATTTATATAATTTATGGCCGTAGGCAGGCATACATAGGCCAACATATGTAGAAATGTAGTTGTTTTTCGGGTAGGAGCAGAGATTTTTGTTTGGGACGCTGATGCCTTTGTTTGGTTCCCGCTACCCCCCAGCGTCCTGTTTGCTGACAAGGGCACTCAAGCAGAACGAGGACAATCTCACTCATGAGGTCACTCGATCAGCATCCTACACACCAGCGACCTCTCGCGGTGTATACTGAAAGTACTGGCCCGAGGTATTTTTCCCTACGAAAAAGGGAGGGTTTTAGGGCTAGGCTATAGAGATATGATCTCATCTATATATTCTTGTAAACCATGGAATAACTGCTATATATAGACACACAATTCAAACAACCTTATCAAAGGAAACATGCAAATTCAAATTGACTTTTTTGGAGTTTACAAAATATTTAATTACCTTAATAAAGCAGGCTAATTAATTTTAAATAACATGAAGCTACCAATGAAAGCCAACATGATTTAGTATGGATCAAACGAATGTTGTTCTGCAATTTAATTGGGTGTATACCAGCAGTGACTCATTAGCATGATTAAACATGAATCACATGATGGTTATGTGTTATGTAACTTCCAAGACACATATATTACTAATTAATTGTGGATCATCCGTTAGTTACATGCTTTCATATCATCTTGTCACACCATATACATGTCATGCTGATATTTGTTAAACATATATCTGGCCTCCGTCATTCCTTAATTAATATACATAATTCCAGGACAGAATATAATGAATTGTGCATAATCCATATTAGCCCCATATACCTTCATCATCTTCTTACCGCCTACATGATGCAAAGTGATGTCTTTGTGCTCCTACAAAGACTACCACGCCATGCATTATTGGAGCATCCTCTGCACTATAAGGGAGTCCAGCGTTGCATTCACCTCTCGACTTCTCATGAAATATTCACAGAAATACTAGGCAATGATGTAAGAGGCTGGAGGCCCAGGAGCTGGTGTGGATTTCTCCCTATGTTGTCTTTGCATTAGCTACATTGACACAGGGATGAGTTGGTCTCATGGGGGAATTTGGTTGCTGTTGATTGTGATGACGGGCTCCTGTGCTTTATGAAGATAGAGACCTCAATGAGCTTAGCTCTGCAATATGTTTTTGCTTCTTTTTTTTCTCTCTCTCTCACCACGTTTATCGTGGTTTGTTGTAGTTGCTCGTTTGTTTAGGTGTTAGTGTTTTTATTTTTTGGCTTTAGTGCTCCCTAATTTTAAGACCACCTCAAAATCAAGACTGCCAAAATACAAACTCAGTTGTATGCTTGCCATTATTATCATTGAGACCAGTAACTATCATGGTTGTATCTGGTGGCTTTCTTGACTACTCATGCAAGGCCAATTCATAACAGCGTAACATAGAGAAAAATCAATTTTGTTACCATCTCTTTAATTAGGGTGGTTTCATGCAGGTCATCTATCCATGGTCCATTACGAAACAATATCCCTTTTTATATTGAAAAGTAAACCTCTGTTAATGACGATTTGGTTTTCAAACTCATGAATGACACAAAAACTGAAAGGCTTTATTGGCTGGCAGCTGTATGATTAATCCTGTGGCAGGCTCTGTATCAATCGTGCTAATGGGGGCAGAGGGACGAACTGCTTCACTGCTTGATAGGACAGGACCAGGTTGATGATGCTGGGGAGTGATAAACCTCGGCCTGGTCCTCATGCAGATGGCTAGGCTGCGTGGTCCAGCATCAGCAACAGTCTGTAGCAGTCAGGGATGAGGATGACAGCATCCAGAGCCATCCCAGTAGCACCAGCAGCAGCAGCTTGCTCTCTTGGTTCAATAATTGTGCTTCTGCCACACATACGTGGGAGGTCTTTCATTGTTGAAGGGAGTTTTCTTCTAAAGACCATTTATCAGCGTGGGACACACTTAAATTAAAAGGAGACATGGGCAGCCAAGGATAAAGAGAACTAAGATTGTTGTGTCTAAAGATAGTTGATGTGATTTATAAATAGCACACAACAATTTCAAAGTTTCCTTGCAATGGATATATACAGCCATCAGATAAATACCAGCATTATAAGCCAGTAACAGGATATATAATTCACGAAAAAGACGGATAATGAGATAAATAACTTGCAAGAACACCATGCAGCCGATCTGGAATTGGGTGTGGGCCAAGCTCACTTGACTGATGACCTGACCTAGTAAATTTGATTATTTTGATTGTCAGAGAAATAGATTGCAGTCGGCAGGATTCACCTATAAGAACAAATGCTCATGATGACTTTTGAGGCAAATTGATGCTGTATGGTCGTGAATTATTTAGTCTGAGTTATGCTCAGACCTCTGTCATAGCACCTATAGGTTATTCACAGCTGGGATGATATAACACAACTGAAAAACAGATCTATATTTGTGTTCAAGAGCAGCCTTTAAAGTTCGTTCATATCTTCCACAACACATATAATATCATTTTGTGTGCTGGACTATATACTTTGTAAAATAGACTGTTAGATATCACAGCATAGGATCGACGCAGTTCTAAGAGAATTTTAGGATTCCCATCTGCAGCTATATTGGATGACTGTTCCTGCAGGGGCTGCCCCAAACGTTGAGTGGGAAATTCACTCTCATGTGGCCCAACCACACTTTAGTTTTCATTTTTTCGTACAATTCACATTTCTGTTTCTAGCAACTAGTGTTGTGTACCAAAGCTGTGAAAACTGCTGGTATTATGAAGAAAAACTCTTGGATTAAATGCCTGGTGAATGCAAGAGTGTTGATTGCAGTTGTTGTGAAACAGCGTCTGTGAAACAACATGTGTAATACGATTGTCATCATTCACTTAGTGTCAGGAGGCTCGATGGAAGGACGATAGCATTTCAATGTGCACCTCAGGACACGTTTGCCCTGCTAAGAGAGAAAATTGCAAGCTCCTATCTTGCTGCTGGAAAAAATATGGTATGTTCAGAGGTGGAGGGTTAGGGACGTCTTAACTAGTATGCTGCAGTGATTGATGGAAGAGACAGGGTTCAGGGTGGCTTGTGGCGTTGCATGCAAGGGAAGCAGCCTCCAAGCAGTGATGTTGGGGCAGCCTGGTGAATGCTTCACGTGTCAATCTGGAATTAGGGGCACAACTATTCATACAGGCGGTCAACCCCATTAAGCACACAACAGATTGAATTATCAAGTGTCTACGAGGAAATAGAGGAGAGATAGCAAAGTCCATGGCGATCCAGGCCAAGACTAGAGCCCAGTCCAATCAGCACTCTCCTTCGTGCTCATAATTTACCACCCCACTGCAGTGTGCGCTGGCTGCTGGCTCTCCACTTGCTACAGCAAAGCCTAACCTTTTTTCTCCTGCAGCATGTCTGTGGCCAACTTGGCCTTGGTGAATTGGCTATAGCATCAGTGAGGATTGGAGACTGCTGGTGATACAGGAGCATTTGACCAACACTTGCAGGATGTTCTGCAGCTCATGTGATGCAACTGTGTTGCAGGACCATAAACATGATAAATACTACCCTGTATTTTGCAACATTGTGTTGGGGTGTTAGATCCCCCTGGATAACCAGTGGTACCGTGACAGATACAGTGAGAGATACAGTTGGAGATACTGCCAGTGATACAGTAAGCTGCCACTGCACAAGGGATACATAAGAAGAGCAACAAACATTGCAGCTGAGCTGCATACCAACAGGGAGGGCAAGCTACAGGTGTTAGTCTTTGCCTATAGGCTGTCTCCTCATCTGTTCAAGCGCGCCAATGCTCCCCTCCCATTGCCAGCCTGGCCCACTGCTCTTCCACAGCCAATAGCTGCTCTTTGATGACACAGATTTAGGTCTGCAGACTGCAGGCTTTTTGTGCTACTTCTGTCAGTTGTGAGATAAACAAGGAAGTGTCGTGTGTGAATGGAATACCATGGATGAGAAGCAAGGCCCACACAAGACGGGCAAGAGGGTCCGCATAGCTAGTCAACCACTAATTGAAGGTAAGAAAAACTCCTTGCATTGCTTGAAATAGATGCCCTATATCATGTACTCAGCAACATTACTCAACACTCCGAAGTCCCACTATATATACATGATGGCCTTCTGTACTGACACCCGATTACACTTTGACCTTCTCGTCCATTTGTAGCAAAAATGTTTTTCATTTGATTTCACTTATCAAGCTTATATCTGTCCATGAGCTGTCTTTATTGGTATCATCTAGATGTAGCTATCATGAGAATATTCGTCCAGTTCATGGATAGCAAAGAATTGAGAGGGTGGATTACGTAAAGTTTGGTGCTTAATACTGCTTATGGTGCATTCTTATGCATTCATCGTATGAACACTCTTTGGCCATTGGCCAAACAAGACTGAGGGAATGGAAGTACATACTACATAGTGTTTGGTACTTACTGCATAATAGTACACATTGGGAATAGACTGTACCAGTATGAGTGCCTTTTATGCTGAATCAAACCTTATAGTAAGCTGCTTTCACCTGGGTAATTCGTGAGGCAAAATGTCATTATGTATGCTTTATGGCTGGGCTGGGTGCATTAGTGGCTGCTCACTTGGGTAATACTTCTGAGATACAAGAGTTGGCTGGAACCATTTGTGGATGGCAAATGCAAAGTGCTTAGGACGAAAGGGACTGTGAGCAAATGCAGAGGTTAGACAGAACCTACTTCTAATACAAAAGCAAACCCCTGGAGTCCTCAGAAAAGGGTGGGAGGCAAGATATGCTCAAGAAGGATAAGGCACATAAGGCACACCATACTCAAAGAGCCTGTCCAGTGTTTCAGTGTTATGCTACACCTGTATGTGCCTAGCTTATTCTGTCTTGTCTTGTGGTTATCTGTTTTGCTCTATGTCTGTATATACTTCACTAGGTGACCTGCTGTACTAAAAGAGACCGGCTGCATCACAACTATTCCTCCATAATTTTTTCTTTCTGTCTGTGAAGCAAATGAAATCCCCTCCCTCCCTTTCATCCCTGTATCTGGACCATTTCAAATTCATCTCTGACCCATTTGATGCGGAGCTTTCATGGACGCCCACTGAGTAATTCTTCTGCTTCCTTTCATGAGATTATTCTTTTGTGTTTGTTTCCCATGCTTTTTGCCTTTTTGTGGAAACATAACAAAACCTTACATGTACCATGGACGTAAAAGCCCCCAATGCTTCATATGAGAGATAATAATTCAAGATAATATATTACCTCCTTGTTATCCAAATACACAGTAAACCTTTCTTTTATCTGAGGATCAATGAACTACCAGTCTGCTGTTACCAGTGTTAATCAAAATATGAAGCAGTTGAGCCGTTGGAGTTCTGATTATCTTCAGAATTAATTAAGACTCTTAGACGCAGAATCCATCTTTCATATTACATGAGCAGATTTGCTCCTCAGTTTCATGGAAAGCAAAAGTTAGCAGGAAATTGATTTTAAGCGTCAAGTACATTTCATGTTGCTCTTTATTTTCTCTCCACAGCATGTAATCCATTATGACATGTTTTCATGGTCCTCTAGCTTTGATGAATTAGGTGTGTTGGACACGATAGAGGTCACAGGAGGTGACTGCAGCCTCACTATTGTCAGAGACTGTGTGGCAACAACAACCATGAATACATGCAATTATCTTTCCATATGTTAATTACTAATATCGTATAGAGCCTGGTAAACAATGGATAAATAATTTCCATGTTAAACAGGTTTGTTTGTCAGTTAATCGCTACATGTAGTAAAACGAGAAGGGCATAAAGTGGGTAAACGGTCTAAATTTTGTTGGTAAAATTACTAATTTTTACAGTGTAACCATTATAGTGATGCCCTGCACTAGCTGTTGCTAACTAATCCAGCTATTGTACGTCCAATTCGAGAAAAAAAAGAAGAAGCAATTGTGGTATTGCAATTAAAATCAAATGTATGCAAGCATCAGCCCCAGCATCATGAGTATTGTGTCTGATGGTCCAAAGTATTTGCTTTGATATGGGAGTAAGGCTAAGCTATCAAAATATAGTATTTGGGGATAGCTAGAGACTGAAGTCTGCATAACAGTCTATTAATATAGTAAGGTCACTGATCAAAGCACACTTAAATTAAGGGTGCCCATGAGAATAAAAGAAAAGGTAGATAAGGTTTAAATTTAAGGTTAGGAAATAGCAACTCAGACCATGGAGACCACTCTGGCATACTTAAGTCTATACAAGTACTATAGAACACAGTGCAAGTGGGCGTTATCGGGTTTTGAATACTTGACCCTCCAGACAGTGTCACTGGCACGAGTAACCCACTGAGACACATGTACATGACTGCAGCAGCTATGCAGACGTAATGTGTTTTCAGTCTGTGTGTTTGTATACACACACCTTGGCTGCATAAATATGACTTTGAGTCAGGTGAAGATGGCGTGCAGCACAGTGTTTCCATTTACTGTGCAGCTATTCGATCTATAAGTCTTGCACAGCGTAGGATTAGCACATTGGAATATTAGTGTTCTGGAATAGCACTACACTCCACTGAATGAATTATAATACACTGTGAGAATTCATATGAATAGGATATGCCCACGTCATGCATTGATGTGAATGTATACAAAACTGAGACACATGCATTATGATGCATATTATTAGCCTCTGTGGCCCACTTGCTCAAGCACCTGTGACACACTTAACATTATCCACACATGAAGCTCAATGTTATGGACTGTTGACATTGGCCAGGTGAGAATAGGATTACAAATTGTTGTTAGCATTAAGGAAGGGCCATTTGATCAAAGGATATTATGGATAATGGTGACTTACACATCTAAACTGATGCAGCGTGGGAAGTTGTAAGTTTGTAAACAAACTAACTCAGAATACAAGCAACAATATTACTTTGCTACAACTGGTTACCTCAGCACTACACAACATAACCACTCAGCTGACTCCTAAAAAACACAGAGTGGTGCCTTGGGCCCTGTTGTGAAAATGCCACGGCATATAATATTTATTTACCTCTAGTCACATGTGTTTGTGGACATTACATCTGTATGATGCCAGTCTTTTTTCCACAGTCTGCCTGGGGCTCCCCGTGGATTTGTTGGTGCTTGTAGTGGGATGTGACAGGAGCAGGCTTTCTCTGGCAGATGGTTTGTGACAGAATTTGCTGAATTGGATTGTGTGAGCATCACGCAGGTCTCTGACCTGTGAACCTGTGACTTTGTGTTTAGTTACTTCAACATTTCGGGCCTAAGGCTGCTGCTACTGCTGCAGCTACCACATGGTCAGAAAATTCCAACTCAAGACTAGTACTGCGGTTCAGTTGGTGTACAACTGTGGCAGAGAATAGTTCCACAGAACTTTTCTTTAACTGCTAGTGTCTGTATGGCAGGACCTTTAATCACGAACCCAGTGGGTCTTTGAACACTGTTGTGCCACTCAGACTACAAAGGATAGCATACGTTTTGTAAGGATTACATTAGGAGCTACAGCATCATTAGGGATGGCTCGTTGGTTGAGTGGCCTCTCCTGCATCAGCAGTCGTTCAACTCGAAATGCTGACAAGAAGAAGAGCAAAGGGAAGAGGCCTGAGAATAAACCTACTGATAAACCTATCAATGGCGCTAAAGCTAAAGGGAATGGCATCCCAGAAAACCACCATCCAGCCAAGTCTCCTGTAGTGTCATTTCTCAATGAAGGTAATGATTGGATGATGTTTATAAGCTATTATGTCTCAGAATTATGTAGAAAAAAGCAATTTTTATTTGCGAATTTCAGGTGTGGATGATTGCATTCATCATCCCTCCCCCCCCCCCCTCTCCAAAAAGTGGGGGGTATATATCCCTCACTTCCCCACTTGAATCAACGCCACTGCTCATGACTATATTGCATAATTTTACACGGTTCGCATGTACTTAAAACATGTTCTGACTAAACCTTTTAAAAGCTTACACAAATTATTGATAATACAATTATTTTTGAGAGCATTGGAGTCTTAAAAAGGCTCTTTAAATTAGATCCCCCAAGGGCCTATATTTGTCGACTGACCACATCTTTTTGTGGCGATACCAAGATTTATAGCTCTAAGAAGTGATTTGTCCTGCGGCATTGTGTGAGGCTATTGGCAGGTTATACTCCATTGTTGGTGTCAGGGACAACCTCTTGCATAGAGAAATGTTATATGTCCTCTAATATTGAGTACACAGCCATAACATAAATCACAACCTAAGAGTCATTGTGAACTTGGTGATGGAGTCCAGTTATCGGCTTGTTTCTTTCAGCACCACTTCCCAACCATATTGTTTATTATGTTGTGAAGGACAAGCAACAAATAATGAGGCAAAATTATCACGTCTGTGGCCTTCAAGAATCCATATTAGAGCACTGATAGCTATAAGACCACAAAAGATATGTCAAAAGATACAATGCAGCATTGTAGATCCTCTTATCATGCCAAGCTGCAGATTAGAGGCAAAAATAGCGTTGTGGCATTGTTGGGCAATGCCAAGCCCCGCCGTATGTCAGTTATTCCAGCTTGCCTGAACCATTAGCCAAGTCTTATCAGCACATGGTGTAAATTTGTGAAAGGCTCGTTCCATGCTGTGTCAATATCTTGTCTATCAGGACCATGGTGCCTTATTACATGGGTCCTAGAGCAAAGAATGCTGCTAGTGGTTGTGTATCGAGAGACTGGCACTATCCTGGGTCGACTGTCCTTGATCCTATCGAGATAATTTGCTTAATGAGTTGCTCATGATTCGCTGCTTGCTGGCTAGTGAGGCCAATTATGCAGATTAGAGAAACCAGGGACATTTCAACTCCTTCAGGCCTCGTTTTGAAGGACCTCTGTGAGTACAGATGAGGACGTACGACCTTGAGGACTTGTACGTGTGACCTTTGAGTCCCCTCGTGACCTTCCACTGCTGTAAGAACAGACTCTAACTGCCCCAGCAGAGGTCATCTGCACCACATTGATATCATGTTGATATCAGTAACATGGACAGTGATTCTGATATCTACCAGGGGTTTCATGTCAGCTGGGCAAAGAAAACTATTCCTCTGAACCAGGCTTGCTGTATTGCTGTCAGATGGTACAGGATTCGCGGATTATTATTACTGGTGTGCCCCGCAGTCATGTGGCTAGTATTCCTGGATTGATTGTCATTTTACAGTCAATCTATTGGTCCTCAAGGAGGGCAGATCGACTTAGTAAATCAATATCATAACATGTGAAGTGCTATATCACATTATTGGGTCAATAGTGTTGGGCAATGTTCCTTGCAACAGTGTACACTACGTATGTTACAATTAAATTCACTACGTATGTTACAATTAAATGGTGTACAATATGAGCTTATTCACGAGGTATAACTGGGATAATGTTAGTGATAGCTTCTTGAGCATGCTTTATGATATGAGGCTCTCTAATGAGTTACATTAATGATTAATTGATCAGCATGGTGCAGAATGACATTATTATGGATCAAAACGCCTCATCAGGGATGGTCAGTCCGCATTATTGATGCTGGCCTTTGCTGGGATGAAAGGCCCAAGGCGACCTCATCTAAGGTCCACAATGACCTGGAGGGACTGGGAGGTCTAAGGTGGTCTAAGGGGTCACTGCCTTGGTGATTTCCTTGGGTCAGGTTGTAAAGGTAGCCTTGGTCAATAATAGGGACTTGTCAGAGCGCCTGCTTATTTCTATAAAGATCGATAACTGCTGACATTCTCAGCTCCAAGTGGCCTTAATATATTGGAACTCTCTACCACAATATATACAACTATCTGCAGACCTTTCTCATATGGAGTGTGGAGCAGCAATTTTGCATAATTATACGGCTGCACATTCCTTCCCTGATGGAAATGTAATTAATGATGTGAGCTGATGTCTGATGCAGCCTAATTGGCTCTCTATGTAATAGCCTTAAGACTACGTACAGAATATATGCATCTCCTATGCTATTAGCAAGCTATCAGCTAGTGCATGTTCACTACAGCACTGCTCTGAAGAGTACAAGTCTGTAATCTCAAATGTGATGGACTACCAACAGTTCACCAGCCCTCATAATTTCAAGTTAGGCTGCTGAAGATGACTATAATCTTGCAGCTATTATGATAAAGGGGGACCTGGTAGATAGCGGGTATCAGTGATCGGCTGGATAATAGCTTGCAGAAAGCTGCAATCAACATGAGATCGGCTTGCTTCAGGGCTGATGTCAGGCAATTGTTAAGTCACCATCAATTTGGCATGTTATGGTACTGCTAGCATGTAACCAAAATAAACTGGAGTTTTTCTCTAAGGATAGATCATATGATGCTTCAAAATGTCACTGTAATTATGTCAGTTTTACATCATCCTCAGGCCATATGTCCATTGTTATTGTGTAATTCAATTATATGTACATTATAAATCGCTCTTGACTGAAATGGGATAAACAAACAAAATAAATCACAGTTGACCGAAATGGTTAAAAAAAACTACAAAGATTGTTGCTAACAACAGCATTGAAAGTTACACTATGTGTAGGCAGTAATAGCCCATCATCTGAAACTGTAAATGGCAATTATCCTCGAAATGATTTCAGTGCTGACGTGTCAAAATCTGTTTAAAGTCTTCGGAATGTGAGCCGATTGTTGAGAACTGCTGAGATTGAGAAAAATCTTCTGGAACGACATCAAATGAATTTGAATCTGTAATTACTTTAATTACTCTTCGTGAGCATTTTACCTTTATAAATAAGGTTTGTGACGTAAAATATCTGCTTAATATTAACTCAAGGATGTGAAAAATCAATTGGAGGCTGAGAAAATACAATAATAGTGAGGAAGGAGAAATTTTCTGTATTATCAAACACTTTCCACAAAGATATAATAAGTTCACAATGTTTCTGACATTATCCTATACCTAGGTGCATTTTCTCCCCTATACAGGTCTTTTCCCGGGAATATACAGAGGGAAAGTTAGCTGTATAAGGGAGTATATTGATATTAATAGATCTATAATAATACAATTATTTAAAACTCTGAGGCATGGGATAAAAAGGTCATACCGAGACTCAGTATATTGGTCGAGGGAATAAACTGGTTGAGGGGGAGTATATCGGGGATATACTGCATTCCATGATATAACCTTTAAGTACAAATGAAGCAGTATGAAAAAGACACAAGGAAGATTGGACAAGCATACTGTTTCATGTATCAAACGTTGAATATTTACCATGAAAATATGTTATCAAATCAAATAGAAATTCTGGTTCGAAATGCTTTTATCATGGAGGTAATACCTCCCTGCTTTAACTGTATTACAACCTTACCCTGACGTACACCACACAATATATAAAATTGGTTTTATGGAAATTTGGTGACGTATTCGTTCTTGTCGAATTTGTTAGATCCCAGTAAAGGTTTGGAAGTGATTTCATTTGCTTGGAGGGGATTTCATCTGACCTCACATTGTCTCTCTAATTTGACTTGAAGACTTGTCCAGCTCTGATGAAGGAATCTGTAACTATCTGGCCTGTTGAGGCAATCAATTTGTATCGACTAAGCTTTCTTACACATCTGGGTCAGCGAATTGCCAATCCAGGTTCCCAGCCAAACTGCTTTCATCAGCAAGAGGGCCTGAATTGCACTCAGCCTTCTTCCACTTGCCAAGTTATCAAAAGTGAAGTTGGGAATGGTTATTTGCCTAATCCAGTTGGCCGGTTCAAGTGGGAAACTAAGGACAATGCACATATGTTGTTTGCCTCGCTTCTCTGTGCAGGATTAGAGGTGAAACTAGAAGTCAGTGAGGTTATCATTTGCATGAGGCTGCTAAAAATAAATCAAAATCCAGATCTTGCCTAACTGGGATTCGCTTACAAGATCTATTTCAAAATAGAATGTTCAGGAAAAATGATGGCCTAAAAGTCGTGTTATTTTCCAACATTCTTTAAGACTGAATTCAAGCCACTAAAAATAATAAGAATTAATATTATATTCAAGCTGATGTTTATTATATCATTACTGAATTATTTAAAGCTGTGGATTTAAAGTTGCTGTACCAGGTTTAGTAGATTCATGGAATTACCTGCATATAGTTGGGGAAAATTATTCATGATCTGGAATGATAAAACTTATGTAATGCAATGATCGTAGCCTAAAGGTCTTAATTTTGGATGACCTCTCATGCTCAATGAATAGCTCTTTGTAGTAGTTTAGGAAGATTCGGCTTTCTCGTGTTTAACCATAGCAAACACGAAGTTAATCGCATGACTATCAGAAAGTATTTGCTCACACCCTTGCGCCGGGCAAACACAGAGTATCAGAGCAACGCCTCGGCTCAAACATTTGGTGGAGAATTCAGCAACCCAGTTGCTCACAGAGAAGCATTTCATTTGTGGTAACACGTGCATTGCATGACGCCCTCACGTTTGTGGAATCTGCGGTTGTTAGGTTATTATTCTGGCTCAGCAAACCACGAAAGATTTGGCATGTGAGCCACAGAGGTTGAATAGGCCCCACCAAATGGAACGTGTGCCCTGCTGTGTCTTTCACACAACTAGGAAATGACAGCATTAGTTGTTTGTAGTGTGTAGGGGTTCACAGCTTTTAATGAATAGTTGCTTGTCATGTCTTACCACGTGCATTAACTTCACAAAAGCAAGCAAGTAAAGATTTATCTTTTTACTTAGTCTGTTCATTCCGTGACAGAATATTTAACTGAGTTTTGTAGTGATTCTTGTTCGTGCTATTCCTTTAATTCCAAAATATTAATTAGTGTACAAAACGTAGCTACTATTACATTTTGCACTAACGAGCAGTGACTTTTCAAGCTGGAATGCACTGGTGAGAGAGAAATGCGCCATATCACATTAGTCTGAATGTCCCTCTGGGTAGTTTGACAGGCTTCCTTCCCTAGAAACTGACATCCATGAACAACTGACACAGGCTGCTCACAGTTTGACATTCCATTAGGAAGTCAGACAGACTTGGATATTGTTCACATCTAGGTGAAGGAACTAGGATTCCTTATGTCTTGGCAAGTTCAAAGAACTTGTCAGGGATCAGTCCTCCTTGTTCAAGTATTTGACGAATCGACAAAAGCATTGGTTGGATTTGCATTGCTGATTATCGCTAAGCCCCTTAGCGTGAGGCCGTGTACTGGATTTCCAATAAGAAATCATCACTTCTTCCAAAAGGCTGTTATTTGATGAGAAAATATCGCTAAGGACTTTTCCGCTGACATCTATTCTGTTGTTCATCGCAGTCTGTCGTAGTGATCGATACTCGAAGGGCAACGATCAGACCTCAATACTCAAGTTTGCAGAAGTAATCACGGCTCAAGTGGATCGGCTCAAGTGGATATCCTCAAGGACGGACAGTGCTGGTCAGCCCCTGGTCATCTCCCACCAATGGTCCTGCCTTGTAATCAATAGCCCCAGTGCATTCATGACAGACACTGCAAATTCTCATGTCCTTGATGCTTCTTCATTCTCTCACAAATCAATGTCTATCAAATATTCTGCACCAAATACCAAATCTTTAGCAATTTAATGTCCCATGGAATTGTCAGTTGTAACTGACTCTATAGATAAGACTATATATATGTCCTGTTCATTGCAAGAATAAGAGGCACTGGACACGAGACAGGCTTTAATGTAAGCCAGAAAGGAGATGCTGCCATGAATAGGAAATTCCGTGGAGGCTGAAGGACCCTGGGGCAATGGCAGAATAGAGTTATGTCAGGGTCTCTCTTAGCATCCGTGGGCCATGAGCATTATAATGATGAGCTGGTTCCTAGCAGCAATGAGAGGGAGCCCAAGGGCAGACTAAACAGATAGACGGAGATTACCAAGGAAGTTTGCAGGGACAATATGTGTGTGGCTCACTTGACCAGGATGGCCTCATCACACCAGTTCCTATGCTTCCCACACCCTTCCAGTCGCTTTAGTCATTCTTATTGTGGCTCAATTGGAAATCCTTGTCATCGCCCCAAAAACCCCATTGGTGTGACAAGCTTAGCGAGAGGGGATATTCGTGAGCTGCATGAAGCACTCCTTATATATTTATCCAGAAGGCAATTCCATTGGTTGCCATTTTCTCTATTGCCTGCAATATTCCATGTGAGCAAGATTGGAAAGACAGTCTCAGATTATCCAAAGCAATACTAATGCATTTCAAGTACCACTCATGCCTCAGCAACATAATCGGACTAGGTTGTTGTGTACGTGCTTTTGTGGTGTCTCAAATATCGTGAGCATGGCTGGTCTAGGCAATACACCAAACACAAAATAATAGTTGTGTTTATATCAGTACAATGCCAATAGAAGTTGTATATCGTAGTCGAAAAGTGGCGAATATGATGCAATAATGTAGTTCTTGAGCCTTTATCAGCTGATATTATCATACCACCAACAGCTGATGTTATCATATCACCAACACATTCATCTGCTACTTCGTAGGAATATGGTGTCCAGTTAGGAACAGATGCGTTAGCCTGTTTTGTAGATATGTTTACACATGTCAGTGGTCCATGTGATCAGGTCAGCTCCAACTGAGAAATCCTTTTACCAGCGATTCCTCAGTGGGTTTGGCACTCTGAAAATGTCAGACTGGGCCTGATAAGCCGAACAGCAAAGATCCATTTCGTGTCGTTCCATCTTCAAAAGTAAAAAAAAACCTGTTGTGGCTCATTTCGAATGTAATGCAGCAATGTTGTGATGGGTGGCAATCGATGGATACAGCCAGGTTGTGCAGGAAATATTGGTGCATGGCCTCTATGTTGAAAACGCTGTGATCCTGCAAACCACGTTCACCAGATGGTGTTCACTGCGCAGATGAGTATGATGCACATCAGCTGCTGCAACATGGTGGCATACATATGGTTGCATCTACCTGGAGATTTTGCAACAAGGATTACCAGTTAAGATGTCAGGAGCATGGGGGGACACCAATGACTACTGGTCACCCACTCTACGATCACAGACTCCTAGTGGAAGGAGTGGTGGACCTGTTGATCCAGAATGGGCAATGGTCAATCACTCGAGTGCCGGGCAGTGGTCTCCTTCATTGCGGTCATCCGGTCTACCTCGTTCTCCACCACTTAGCGATTTGCAGAGGTCAGCCGCTGTCAGACCAGTTACGGTGACCGGCCAGTGGTCTCCATCTCCAGCCAGACCAGTAATCCCCACAGGAAGATGGTCCCCTCCGCTGAGGCCGGTGTCTGCTGCAGCAACTGCAGCCTCCTCCTCATCATCTCCATCATCCGCATCCCCATCCCTGGACAGAGCTAATGACTCTCGCAAAGTGACCAAAAAAGTTTGCGAAATTACCGTCTACTTCAAGTCGACAGCGCCCAAAGGTTAGTTAGTGGTCAAGGGTGCTTGAGGGGACAGATGAGACTGTGATGAGCAAGTTGTGTGATAAGCACTTAGGGCACTGTCAGACAAATGCAATCTCTGGCAATGCATATGGAAATAACTCACACGAGTTGCATACCTAGATGATTTCAACAAATATAGTGGACATCTAATCTCGCAAACAACTGGACTTCTAGTTTGTCTAGTTCTACAGATTGAAGTGGATCTTCAGTATTCAGATTATAAAATGTCATACTATCTGTAATATTTGCTGTGTATATATTTAGTTTGGCCAATCCAGGGTTTATAGAGAATCTACATTGCAATTGGGGGAAGAATAAATATATATATAATTTTATTGACCGGATATTATCATCATTGATAAATTTGTCAAACATACAAATAACATACAATAATACAGTACTTTTACAGTAATAAAATAATAATTACTTAAAGTGTTAAGCTAATAGTCTATATTAAATGTTGTTAGTAAAAATACTAATAATAACATACAATTAAAAATACAGACAAATATATACCGCTTGTGTCAGTGGTTGTAACCAATCTGGCTATCCATGTATGGATTTAAAATAATAGTATGTGGAGCCCAGGGGAGGAAAACAATAAAAATAAATAAATTTAGAGGACATGGTTTAGAAATATGCCAAGAGCATTAATTACACCTGCTTCTTTGCGGGACATTATTGCTTGAAACTGTTCAGTTGGGGTTAGATTATTGAAGTCAGAAATATATTTACTAAGTTCTTTATTTATCTCTATACAAAGAGAATAGAGCAAATGAACAAAAGTGGTCATGAAGGGATGCTGTGCACAGATGATTCTGTGACAAAGCATTGTCTGATGTCCTCGGGTGCTCATTACGGCCCGATGGAACAATCAGGATGGCTGACCTAACTTCTGAAGCACTTGTTATCTGCCCTGTTTCATTCCCATTTTCTGCTCTGTATGATTCTGGTATCCTATTCTCTCAGTTGATGTGGTTTTTCCTCGGGGCAAGAACATGAGCTATGGTGTTCCGCAGACTCCACGCTGGCCTACACCCTACTGCTAATTGAATGCCTTGTTCCTAAACCCTGCCTTCCATAATGACAGCAGATTACAGTCAAGGGACTCTGTGGAGTCAATAATTTTCGTGAAATGAGTTCAGACTGTAAGCAATAATTCGCCAGTCAAGTTGTCTATTGATCTACTCTAACTTGGAGCGCTGCTGTGATAATATCCCATTGATTTCCACTATACGTCCAGCTGGGCAGTATATCATGTGCAATGAAGTCAAATGATCACATTCATGTGGAAGTCCAAACATCTGCTCTGGCTAGAAAAACAGAAATACCTCTCATAAATGTTTAGAATATTTGCTCTGTCCTTCCTATATGCTTGCCATCATTCCCTATATTGCTACCATAGTGCTGCACTGCCTAGATGGCAGATAAGCGATGATATTGAATACGTGAGGACAAACTGACGAAATAAACCAATGCTGGCATATGTGGATCTTTAGTCATTCAATAATATTCAGGTAAATTAAATAAATTCCTTGGTTGTCATATTTCCAGTTTTCCTAAAAGTATCACTTCATACACGATCTAAGTGTCATAATAATGGACACTCCAATGCATGAAGAAAAATTATGATATAGGACAGCTCAAATAATGATATTCCACCAACGCGAAATGATTCGATTCAGAATAGAGTGTCCAATTTGATGTTACGATCGGTGTATTGACTTGCAATTTGTTGAGAGTTGGCTCGCTTGTTTGTCTTGCTTGTTTGTCATTTTCATATTATGCCTGTGCTATACATCCCTGTGTGAATATCCATCAACCCATGTTCTTGTCTTCATTTAGTAATTCAAGGCTGCATAGGAGACAACACCCTTTAAAGTATTAAGATGTTTAACTTCATGTTTATATTTGAACTGCTATTAGTAATTAGATAATCAAATGATAGATGCGAGGATATCTCATTTAGTCCAGGTATGTAACTTCGAATTGGCACACAGTCCAATCTTTTAAAGAGTCACTCACCAATTGTAGCAACGGTGAATTGGTCGTTTAATATTGGTGGCCTCTTAACAGAGGTCTGCTACTTGGCAGTTTTTTGTTTTCATTATATATTGATTGCACATCTTGGTTGGCAACCGTTGGTTCCATTTTTATGTCCATGTCATATTGCAATAAAAGCGAGGTAGTTTCATCTTAGCTAGAGACTGACAAGATACCAGCAATATTCCGCTGGCGGAATATTTATCCCCAGTATTTGGTAAGCACAAAATATTACCATGGTGACAGACACCAGCAGATCTAACCTAATTCTGAGCTTCTAGATGTGTGCAGCTGCGAGACGGCGTCTCGGGTTTCAATTATCGAGCAGTTGCTTTCTGCTGTCTGGTGGGTCCCATGTGCTCAGGTCATTTGCAGAGCAAGTTGCCTTTGAGAGAAGTTGGAGAAGGCAAAAATCACATCACTACTACACGACTTTGCAAAACTCTTGTCCTTTGTTGTTGCCTGAATTGGAGTCACGCCTCAGACTTTCAGATAGTTCCTGTCATGGATAGGAATTGTGTGAAGAGCATTGCCCACACTGTCCTGTTCTATAGTCAAGTCTGGTAGTCATATTATCATTTTAATAATTACGGTGTATCCAGCTGACACTTTCTGAATTTGGCCTATAGTGTGTCAGGTCCAGACCGTTCATATTTCAGATATTCACGACCAATATGGAAACATGTAGCACTGATCTTGCGATACTAAATGTATTCAGATGTCAGAACTATGTGCCTAATATGTAAACTATTGTTTCTAAATCTTGCACTGTTCCGCTATTTTTTAATTTAGCCACACAACCGATAATATCGCTCACTATTTCTAGGCTAATCAAGTGATCAAATGGAAAATGGCCATTATGACTAAGCCATTGATTTAGAATGGACTTCAATTTCGTCCATGCCTATGAAATTGGCTGCAATGGTGCCCGTGTGACTAATTATCATAATGATTATAATCTCCATCAACTATTATTTCAAAATCATTTTCCAAAATTGGGCATTTAAATCACAGAAATAACAATCTCATTATTTTTTTCAACTGTAACAAGTAAAAACAAAATGAGCATTTTCTTACTTGACCTATAACGTATACATTATACACTCTTTTAACACCGCATTGTATTAAGTTTCATGTTGGACTTCCTTTTTTTTCCACTAAATGGGCCACTGAGGACACAAATATCCAGTGACAACTTGCTATACAACAGGACATTGTATCCATTCCGAATAATTCATTATTTGCTCTGGACAGTTAGACTAAACATTGTATATCAAATGTTTGACAACGAACCTTGCTCCTTTTTATCCACTTGCTATTGGTTCAATTCTTATCTATTGTTTGGAGCAAGTTGTCCTCGTTGTAAAAACTATTGTATACCATGGCAACAAAACTGCACAACACCAAGTCAGGTCTGTTCTAAGTTTTCTCTATTTTTGTAGCTAGAATTAAGAAGGAATGTGGATCAATGATTACCACCTGCTTAGCAGTGAATGACACCTGCATAGTGAGCTGAACAAGATATTTGGAAAACCTATATGGACTCAACATGTATCTCAGAAATGTTGCTTCATCAAAATGCCAGGCAGTTAAATGGATGTAATTGTACATGATAGATAATATTTAGTCACTTCATTCATAGTCACATTCATGTTTATTAATTAATACAGAAATAAACAAAATACAATGGTATGTATGTAATTTCCTCTTGTTTTGCCAAGTTAAATACATTTTTTGTTGTTGTAGTGAAATTCTTGATTGTATGACATGTACGTGCACTAATTTGTCTACTGTTATGTGTGGTCTTTATGGTTTGGTGATGTTAATTCGCGGTTTTCATGGTTTATAATTAGTCGTTTTTGTGCTAATCTTACTGCATTATATCCTGTGCGATGCTATGAACAACAACAAAATGGAAATAAGAAGTAGATTGTGATGATTTTGGGCGTTTTGTGGCTTGCTTTTCTGAATTATGTTCCATCTGAAGCTGCTCATCCCTACTGTATGGCCACATTATGGCTGTAACCCAATGCCAAACATTCTGATGTTTACAAGATGGCTGGGTTTTTTCGTTTTACTTGAAACATGTTTGAAGATTTGGAAAAAGCCAAATCCAATCATGGCAAGACAGGAAATCGATGGCTTCCCGGAAGCGGAAGTTATCCTGGTGCATTGTGGGAGAGCTGTCATAAGGCGTCTTTCTTCCTGTCCTGTCAGTCTGGATGATGCCACTCAAAGCTACATGGAATTGTTTCATTTGTTCCTTCCATTCTAGGGTGTTTTTTATTGTTTCAGGTGCGATAACACAATGTTGGAAACATGTAGACTAACAAGTCTTAGATTACTCTGAAAATAATACACCTCTAAGGTTGATATATCTATGATAATAGTGATAATATTAGAAGTACAGGTGTCTAGTAATGGTATATTGGTAGGGTGGTAGTGGTGGTCTTATTGACTTTAATGGCCAATGCTTAAATTACGACAAAGCGAAAAGAATGTACATATATTTAATTTTGGTAAAGGATGTAGATTATTGCGTTGTTTATAGCACATAAAGTTTCAAGTAGAACCTTGGAAATGTCATTATTTTCAATTTTTTTAGACAAATTTAAATGTATGAACGTCATCAGTCCTTTTGATGAATAATAACTGAAGTTGCTTTTGTGATGAAGTAAAGAAATATAATAAGTATCAAATCTGATGCGTCGATCAGCTTGGCGTGCTTGTGACTTGGATCACTAAAATAATCTAGAGGCCAGGGGCGTTAGTGTATCTTTGAGGTTGACTCACAAAAAGTTTAATCAAAACCTCTGTAGAAATGTGCCAAGAAGGAAGATATTGCCGCTCTAAGACAGTGGGAGCACCAGACGAATATGTAATTGAATTAGACAAGAAATCTGCTGACTTGGTCCTCTTGCAAGATCCGGGCGGCAAAAAGAATGTATAACATTCCATTTGACACGCATTCACCTTCGAATGTTTTTGACAGCTCCTGAGCTCAGGTCCATGGAAAATCTCCCACTTAGCAAAATGAGGGGCCTTTGGGATATTCTGTTGCCATAGTGACAAGCCGTTTTATTTGAGTCAAGATTGCGGCAGCCATTTTGTGCTTTTGTGTGATTGGCACGTCTAAAGGCTAACTTGCTGAGGACAGCATAGCAACTGCAGGCATGCTGCTTCCAAGCCGCCCCGAACTGGATCCATAACGTGTGGACTGTCAATGGCATCATCAAAGGAGGTCTCATATTTCGTATGCAAGTCAGCCTATAATATCGTTTAAGTGACGTATGGGGGCATTGAAATGTGTCCCCAGCAATCCCTTCTTGCTCAATTCGCCCACTCCTTTTTGGTCTAAAATCTGCTAGAAGACCAGTTTCCCAGCATGCATCTGGCCTCTTCATGACAGACTTGATATATCGCCCAATTAATGCATGTCATTAACTGCTCTGTATCCATGGAAATCCGAACCATATTTAAAACATGACATACACCTCTATGAATCCCAAGTGTTGTCTTGTTAAGACATTTTAAGAGCACTTGAATTTCACCCATTCATCTCTTTAAGTAGGCCTACATCTAGAGTTTAAGTTTTTCTCTGTTAACATATTGTGTTGTTTGAAACTTTGAAAATCATGCATGGAAGTTCGGTTGAAATTAAAAGCACACGATCAAATGTTGTCTTGTGAAGGTATTTTAAGAAGCTCGTATTTCAGAAATTCATCGTTTCAGTACATATATATATGTTACATTATAAATTTAAAACTAAATATACTTTCCTTTTATGGCATCACACATTACGTTCTTCATTATTTGAGTTGCGTGAGTTTCCTGTGCATGTTCGTAATAATCATGACCAAAACACTGTTTTGTAATTATGAGCAGTTTGCCAAATCAGTAGGGCCAGTGATTTGACCTTGAGTGGTGAATTTTGTGCCATTGTATAGCTCTTGGTTAAGTAGCCACATTGTTCTCTTTTTCTTTGTCCTTTCTTTTTCTCTGTCTTCAGCTTCTAGTTGTTCTTTCAAGAGTGTAATTACATGTGACCTTGAACATTTGTGCAATCTTTACCCAAGGTCACCTGTCATCTCAAATTGTCGCTAATACATGTTACGTTTGTCCTTGATGAATATTTAACCAACTCATTGTACACTAATGGGGGGCATGTGCCATTACCGTGAATAACATATTGCTCATGTCAGCCGTGTGGTGAGCCAATATATGGTCAGTCTATGGCCAGCCTTGACCTTTCCTGACAATGTCTTTCCCATAACAAGGAGCTGAAGTATTATAGCTTTTTGCTATAAAAGTTGTTTAACGTGGGATAGGCAAGCTACTTGCAAAATATTCATTGAAAACTTCAGTGACTATACATTTACATAAAAGCATTCATAAGAACACAACAAAGATAAATGAGCACTATGCATAATATATATTATACAGTTAATTTCATAAAATACGGTCGACTCTACACAGCTGTAGTAACGTATTCCTTGCTGTAGCTATCACTGGCTAAAACCAGCTGCTTCTGTCTACTCCTGGCTTATAGTCAGCTTACACCTACCACTACTGAAAAAATACAAACCTTGGTAAATTTAAGAAATGTGTAATATATCTCATAAATATGTAAGTACAACAGACATGCATCTTTTAAAAAAAAATTACAAATATATGTAACTCTCAACTTATACCCGAAATGGCGCTGCATGTACTTTTAGATCCGCTTTAAGTAGCAGTTAAAGTCAGACAGTTCCATTCAGTGGCAGGTAGCATCGTATAGCAGAAGTTGTCTTGCTTTGTTTAGGTTCAATTTGACAGGCCGTTTTTAATAGAACTAACTGTACTATAAGGCAGTTTTTGAAACTCAGTTGATAATAGTTTTTACTGCATTATTAAAGTCTAAGATGTTGTTCAGATCTGCATAGATTTGGTGTCAATGTCAATTTACAATGTACCAGTTGCATGTATTGTGGTTAATAATTTACTGAAGGTGTTAAGTTTAAACAAAGTCTTTCAGGACAATTTCTTTATCATCTCCTATTTATTTCTTGACACAAACATTTCCAACAAAACCACATTGATCATACGGCCCTTAAATGGTAACATTTGTACAGAAACATTATTATGATTTTAATTTATATTATGGTCACAATGGTGTAGCACATTTGAGAAATAGCATAATCTGGCATTATCTGGCATCTTTATTGCCTGGCATTCTAACATGAATGAAATCACCACCACACAATTCATTCATACTCCCATGAAGCTTTGCCAGGGTGAATCATTCTGTGAGATGAAGATGAAACAATAGGATTCTTGTTGATGAGCTGGTCTTTTATCTTCTTTAGTTTTTGCTTGGGATTCCTTTTTCAAAGGGGCTTTTGTCTTGTCCACTTGAGTTGTGTCAGCCTCTTATGTTTATTTGAAAACTGTTGGCCAGAAACATGCAGATAAAGTGTGGGGACAGCAGCCACTGATACTGATGAGAATTTGAATATGATGAAATTGAAGAAGAGGAAACCGTAATATTGCGCCGTAGGTGAGGCAAGGCACCATTGTCTGGCCTGGAGGGATCACACCTTTCCAATCTATCACAACCTTTCTGTAGATCTAGCTAGCTCTGGCATAGTGAGTCTGGATAGCAATGGATTTTGGAAGCAGTCCTTTCCTCATTAATCTTTCAGGGACTTTTCAGGGACATTATGGTCACCGGGAAAACGCAATGTGGCTACTAAAACTAATGGACTCATCAGAGTTTGGGAGGCAATGAGAAAGACAAACAGCAGTTGACCGGTTTAACTGCACAATGGTGACGTGGCTGGTCCTCTCAGTGAATTATATGCACTCAAAATAGACACAGCCTAGTGATTGTCAGCCAGTGTGCAGTGTAGCAAAAAGCTCAACTTCTCTTTAGCGTGATTGGTAACTGTTTGGTTTAATTAGTTCTTGATGAACTGCCCCATACATCATGGCAGGACAATGAAACTAAATGCTTCAATTGGAATCCAACAAGTGAGCCATTCAACAGAAGCAAGCTCTTCTGTGCATCTTGTTCATATGGTTGGAAATTACTGGGTTCCAATTATCATCTGGAACTGGTAAACCCCAAGAAAATGCCCCACTTGCCATCACTCAAACAGAAACACGGTGAGGCTGAGCCAGGGGCGCTTTATGACGTCATAAACAGACCACTGCATCTGGGAGAGGCTTGTTTCTCTGGGTGAGGCGGTCTGCAGCTTGTTGCTGTGGTGTTGAAAGTTCCAAGTGGTAATGTGGTACGCGTGATCTATGCCTTAGTTCAGGACCCAACCAGTACATTTAGCTTAGTAGTATTATCTGCATCCCACAGTGTGTGATTATACTTTGTCATCCTCGTAGGAAAATGAGAAAAGAATTGAAGAACAACAATGCCCTGATTGGACGAGTCTCACCAATCCACATTTGGGAAAAAATGGAAATTGGGAAATATTTGGAAAGCCAGACTGCTGTCGATTTGAACGATTAGCGGCAAAGGGAATGTTACAAATGGAAACCAGATTCTCACCTTGTGGATCAATATTGAATTTGGCATGCCATCATGAAGCAATAACGTGTTCTTATGTCATGCTTGTGAACATCAAGGCTGTAATATTTTTGAGGGTTTTGAGTCATTAAAATAAGCACGATGAAAGAGTAAATACCAGATGTCAAAGAGGAAGCACAAGAAGGGCTGGTGCAACAGTGTCTCTATCGATCGATCCACGGAGGCAGAAATCACGTCTATTAATCACGGGCACTCAATTAGACAGGCCAGTGTTCATACCAGCCACATCCATAGTACACAGACAAGAGGGCAAAGGGCTGGGGCCCTGCCCTGCCTCCCTGCCTCCCTGCCATCAATCAACCCCTGAATGACGACAGAACGCACCCCAACCCCCTGCTTTTTCTCCATGCCTCTAGTCTATCTGCCGCTATTCATGACCTCAGAGCTTTGCAGCTTCTCCGTGTTGACGTGTTTTTGCTCCCCCGAATCTCATCGTTCATGCAGGTAGTAACCCTCCTGGTCAACCCTCCACTCTGCCATGTTATTGACCTGATATGGTTGAACTGAATATGATTGTCATTGATCCCACTAAAGGGGACTAGCAGGGCTTCATCCCTGTCTTGCTCTTCACTGATAAGTTGCCCTGCACCCAGTTGACAGTCTCCACATCCAAGGCACTGTCATCTCAATAATTCATGGCTTCACACAAATGACTCTGTACCTTTGACTAGTTGCAGTCACACTACACGACAGCAATAATCATTTTCCAGGCTCCAGGCTAAAACCAGTGTTGTACGTTTCTATAGTATACTCATGGAACTATTATATGTACATGGTATATTTTTCTCACTTTAAAGTGAATTCTTTTGCATATGTATGGTCTAATACATTCATGTAATGTAGATATTGACGATCAATACTGTTTTCCTACTTTCCGTTTTGCCAAGTCATCTTGAGTAATTTTGAAAAGGGTCTCAAATGAATACAAGGAATAAATGAAAATTGACACTCACCAGAGGCTTTAGATCGTATTTCACACTAATATTTTACATGGCACACACTTTCTATGCATGTTTGAGATTAATTGCATTGTCTGTTGTAACATGGCTTGAAATAAATTAATGAAATGGCGTTTGAAGCTTATATAAAAATGGCCAAAAACGAACCAAAAATGTTTGTAATGATACATGTCGTTTTACAAACACGATGCCTCTAAATTGCTTGAATTTTGTGATGAATCTTCAAGCCAGTCTACAATGTACCTGAATAACATCCTCTGGCGTTTCCAATTAATAATGGCAAATTGATTGACCTTGAACTGTGTAGTATATGATCTGATACATCACTTAAGCATAATGTGCACATCTTTGCTTTATTGTCACTGATGAGCTTAGGCTAAACTTAGCTGATATAAAGATGGTTATCTTGGTGTACTACACATTACTCGGAGAAAGACAGAATCAGAATTGAGTTAATTTGAAATACTCTGATGCACACAACACGATGATTCATGAAGGGATTTAATGTGTCTCCAAGTGGCTTCATTTGTCATCACCAACGTCAGAGAAAGCCTTCATACAAAGCCAATTTTCTTATCTTGCAAAACATTGTTGTATTTATAATGAACACGGAGCATGATGTTGTTACCATAGTTATCTTTATGTGTGTTACTTTATTTCAGGGATTTTGTTCTTCACTATGTGCACTGTACATGTAATAAGTCTTGCAATCAGCGTCTTTGCTGAGGCAAGTTTAAGACCCCCACCCGTGGGGTAAATGTCTAACGTGGTATGAACTCCCAAGCCTTACCATCTCATCATTACGTTTGCTTCTGGTAGCTGGTCATACAAGCTGGCATAAACATAGACAAGCTATGTTTATCGCTGAGCATTTTTTTTATGGCATAGTAAATGAGTCCAGATAAAGACAAAATTGTGTTAATTGTGCTTCAATTGTAAATAAGTAAATTTTGTTTGTTGCAGGGCATCTACGAGAGTCAGGAGATGAGGGGGAAGGAGGAGGAGGGGGAGGAGGAGGAAGACATGTTTCAGGAGATGTCATGTCTCGGTCCAGGTTGCAAGAAAGAAAAGCTCTCATCACTGAAATGAGTAAGTCCAGCTTTGTATTTTATGACAAACTCTCCGTTAAATACTATAATGGAGGGATGAGACTTCATGAGGTCACCTAGCAAATGAAGTAACTTGTAACCCATTCGATATCTAGCATTGTTTAAAAGAACCTCCCTTAAGGCCACGTCGTCCTTAAGGTCGTATATTATTCAACAATGACCTTAACAGACAGGTTTAACTTTGATTGAAACCATAATGTTTTTATTAGATATTTGTATACTGTCTTAACATGCTG
Source organism: Alitta virens (assembly GCA_932294295.1). Classification (NCBI taxonomy): domain Eukaryota; kingdom Metazoa; phylum Annelida; class Polychaeta; order Phyllodocida; family Nereididae; genus Alitta; species Alitta virens. The sequence goes on along the minus strand of OW028573.1, from coordinate 15,306,077 downwards.
AGCATTTGATACTGCTGCTGCTGTTGTTGCTGCTTTTACTGCCATTAATGTCCTTTGAATCATTTTTGTCATTGAGCATTGTGCTTTCTAATATATGATGCATTTATTCATATGATAGTATCAATAAAGTCCCCCAGGAGGCTGCACTGCAATCCAAGCCTTAAAGTAATTTTCCGAATTCATCTGCAGGAGTTGTTCTTGCACTTCCCCTCTCTATTGTGTGATCCCATGGGGTAAATTTCTCGTTTAATGGAGTGATTGCCTGATCCGTTAATATTAACGAATTGATTGCGTCCCATTAAGTTGAATGTTTCCTCCAAGGCCAGGGGCTGATATGATTTGTGAGTGACAAAGGGGAATCTATAGGAGTTCACGCTGTGTCGCTTGATTTATTTGACACCATGGACACGAAACTTTGAGGTGAGGTGAAAGTGATGCTCCCTGAAGCAGAGTTTATAACAAAGGTGTCTGACAACGCCATTAAATGTGTATAGGATACCTACCTATCTTTGTTCCGATTCCTGCAAATTTTCATAATTTAGGAAGTCTGACGTGAATTATTTCCTGGTGATTTTCTTGAGATTTTTAATACACGAGATAATGGCTCAAATTATTTTGGCCATCACTGCCTTATGCCTAAAAAAGGGATGCCATGGTCTAGTGGCAGAGGTGTTTGCTTTCCAATCATGAGGAAGCAAACATAGAATTTTCCAGATCCCCCTGCAACTGCCGCGATTCTCCATCCAGGTGTAATGGGTACTTGGTTGTAGGCAACTCCAGTGATGGCAATGGTGTTAGCTCTTGAGTCAATAACTACTGTTAACCCTGTCTTAAAGGCTGAGTACTCCAAGGGAGTTGAGAAATACTCTGGATTGGCCTGCCAAGGGTGTGATTGTAAAGATGGTATAATGTGTATGTAACATGCTGGCAGACTGTAAATCTGTAACATTTACATATGGCATCTACAATCTACATTGAATGGTTGGGCGGTGGACTGCACAACTAAATTCCTTGGTGAAATGGCTGAAACCACCAAGCCCTGGGTGGCACAATTTGAATGATATGAGGCAATATATTCATGATAATGGATTCATGTCCATAGTCTCTTAGCAACTGCAGTATTCAAAGAACCCAGAGGTGTGGCTCGGAGATTATGAGGGATGAATACTGATATACTAAGTGATACACTGAGCAACAAGTCTTATACATGGGTGGCATACAAGGGCAGACATACTGTACAAGAGAGGCGTGGTGTCATTCTTTATGGTGCAACCAGGGGCCTTCACAGCAGGCAGTGATGTTGTTAGATGCTGAGAAATGATGGGATGCTGAGGTTGCTCTGCGCTTCAGCTTTCACTAGCTCTGCAGTAAAAGCAACTGCAGCATGAGTGATGGTCCAGCCTGCATAGCTATACTTGGGTGATCTTGAAGGTTTATGGCTTGACCTCTAGGGCCTCTACGTAACAGGTCACTCATTTGACCCTCCTTGTTTTTAACATAACAAATGGGCCCTAACTGGAGGGTTTAATCCTACTCAGACCTGCCAACTTGCCAGAAAATATATGTGGTCTTAAATACATTCTTATTTTTTATCTTTTTTTTTTTTTTTTTTTACTGTTTTAAGTTATTTTGCAACAGGGCCATTTATATACCTGGTGGTCTTGTTAAAAAGAAATACGACGAAATAGCACAAAAACATAACTTGAGAAAATGCATCAGTGGTCTATAGACAAAATGCAACAAGTTATTTTGGGTCACTGAGACTGCATCATTTTGCACACAATAGCCAGACAGCGATTGTGGTTATCATATTTTTAATAAGGCCGATATTATTCACCAATTGTCGATCATAACTCGTTGTAATATAAATAGTGATCTAATGATTGCTTACGTCTATTTATTGACTGGGCATCTCAAAATAGATGATTCATAATCGATCGTGAACCATAAATAAGTTTGCAACATGCCTCTGTGTACTAAAAATAAATTTCACAAGTCCCTTGTTTAATAAAATCGTGTCTTCTTATGACCTTGATTGCTTTATATTTACCTCGTAACATGTTTGGTAGGAAGAAAATGACTTCCGTTGTGTGTGCATACAATGTATATGGACAAAAAATCTAAATATACCATTACACTAGATGGATCCATTTATTTCAAAAGGTATACAGTAATTTAAGAAGCATGCTTATACAAAAGTGTCCCCATTTTGGGTAATTCAGGAGAGTGCACTTCCGTTTCAAAGTTTTCCTTTGTACTTGAAGTCTGTGCCTTTGATGTGATTTACCAACCTGGAAAAAAAATACATATTTACTATTTAGAAACATAATACTGAACAGAGTGAACATGGAGCCAAGAGTAGTACTCTTGTCTCCATGCATTGAACTACTGTACATAATTCCTTGTAAAAATAATGTCTTCAAAACCTTTTGATAAATCATGTATGCATTGATCCCCAGTGGACCACTTGACAGAATCCATTCCAGTTACTGTTGATGTTATAGCAGAGTTCTTAGACTTGGACACTGAACACCGTATGATGTCATGAATCAAGGAATCTCGTTGGTTGAGGGTCTGTCTAAACCAATGGGAGTTCAGTTTCCAAGTCTATGAAATCATTTACTTAAATTTTCCAGCAATGGTGATAAAATATTAGTAAAAGGCAACAGGAAAGTGCCTGTATTTGTTTTGCAAGATGGGTGTATTATTGCATTATAATACCTTTTAATTGTGTAATATTTAAGAACGATTTACATCATAGGCTTATTAGAAACTACCCGCTAGAGGACGACACGTGAATCCAGGACTCCGGCATGCTGTGGGACTGCCTTATTAGCCAATGGGAGTTCTAGATTCACATGACGTCCTGTGGACTTTAGTGACCAAGTCTACAAAATCTGATGTAACATAAAATTGAAGTAAAAGAACTGACCAGTCCTTGGCGAAATTGACGGTGCCTCCGTCCACTGGTGCACTGAGTCCTCTGATTTTGGCCAAAAACTCGTCGTGAAGTTTTTTGTGGGCTACCATGTCGTACCCGGCTGATGACATCATTTTCTGACAAATGATATCAGTAACTTTAAGGTCTCAGAATAATATACACGAAACACATGGTAATTGTAAGTTCCATAGTGAATTGAATAAAGTTGAATGCGACTCTTTGGGCCGCGCCATAATGGCATATAAAATGAAGAAAAAAAAATGTATATAACAGAGAAAAAGGTAAAATGAATGTTTAGAAAGATACTGTATATGTACACGTGTTTTACGATGAATGTTGTAGCATGATACACACACAATTGATAAAAGTAAGAGTACATTTTCTGTTGATAAACACACGTTGCTACTTAAGTGTTGTTGAAAAGTAGTTGGAAGTAAATTGCTAAGAATATCTCACCTCTTCATCAGAAAAGTGGTTGGCTGTCACATCGACCAAGCCTTTGAGGGATGCTGCCGAGGAGGGGTCCTTGGCAACTTTGAAGACAGCTTGGAATAGTTGCTTGTGCTCTTCATCCAACTGGTCATACTGAAATGAACACAGTTTTAACATTAAATAAAATATATCAAAGCATGAAAGAGTAAACCTGGTCTGCATGTCACGGAATGTTATGAATACGAAACGGTTTTATGAACAAACTATTATACAGTGTACATTTCATGTCAGCACTACAGAAAGCTAACGGGGAAATAACTCTATGGTAGAATAAAATACACCTCAATCTAGAGACTCAATCCATGGCTATACACATACAACAAATGCATTGTATGTTGACATACAGTATGTGTAAATTGGTCAAAATTACTACGGTTAGTCACATTTGGCATTCTCAAAGTTGATACATCTGTCATGGAATATATATGCTGCAATGTCACGTGTTACATTGTGAAGTCGCCAAAGTGACTAATGACTAAGGTTAGTCACATAGCACTCTCCAAAGTCAGTCTGACCACATTGATAACTGATGCCATGGTGACAACTTCTGTTTAAAATATTACTAGATTATACTTACAAAGACCTGGAAGGACTCATCCCAAACGAAAGGCTCTGGAATGTCGAATCCCATGTTGGCTGATGTAGTTTGAAGGTAGGAGAGATTTGTGTTATCCAATCGCCCAAGCAAAGTGGTAACAGAGGCTGGGCAGATTGGCTTAAATAGTGAAACGCCTCATGAAAAAAGTGATAATAATGGGATGGAATTTGTCGAGTAAATGCAGCAACGTGAGGGGTCGTTTTGACCCAGGGGATGATGGGATATCACGGGTGTACATGCAGTAGGTCAGCACGTTTACCCTTCTGAGGGTAAAACTGATTGACTTATTTGTCCTATCGAAAAATAACAAATAAATATTGAAAGCTCATATAAAATTGTACTATTCACTAGAACACTGTTTTAAGACCATATTGACATTGAAATATTCAGATAATCTCAGTTAAAGTTAGTAGATTTTATAAATAAATACATGGTCTCCATTAAAATGTATCGCAATAAGATGTTCTCTTTTATATTAAAGTCAGTTGGCTACACAAATAAGTATTGTCTTAATGTTGAGATTATGCTACTGCGCAGCAGAGTACAACTGATGTATCAGTACCATCCCTTATTTTGGGATGTATACGCCCCTGAGGATATCCCCTAGTCTGGCTTACGTGACGCATATATCACAGTTTGTCATAATTCGCCAAATGAGCTGCTAGGGGCAGTCCCAGTGATGTCTGGGTTGGCTTTGACATGGTCAGGAGCACGCTGATTGCAAGTTTGGCCAGAAATTGGCCAGACATGGTGCTAATGGAAAACTTGGTGGGAAAATTCCAATGTCAATCCTAATGCAAAGTAGGACCTGTTAAACAACACTGATTAGCACTAATTATACCCACATACATTGTGCAGACAGGCAGACAGAAAAAAAGGAGCCTGTAAAAACCAGTTGGGTTGGTAAATTTCCATGTACACAAACCCGTGATTTATGACCCTTTTGTCAACTTTCACACATCCGTTTGGATCATCACATTCATGACACAGGGTAGGTTGTTTGTGTCAAATTCAAAATCTCATCCCTCACTCTTTAGTTGAAATTGCGCCGCAGAATGACCAAAAAGAAACTTGATATATGATTTTATTTTGTTTGTAAAATGTGTGATCCGAGCAAAAATGTACTAAGTCAGAAGTTGGCAGAAATATAAATAGGTATGTACAAAACACAATGCTTGAGAGATATATACATCTCACATATACGTGTATAAGATCAGGTACAGCCTTCAACATGGTATATGGAGGAGTTGGGCAAATCCTCCTGCAACCACTGACTTGGCAATAGGAAAACACAGTGATGGCACTGGTGTGAGTTCTTAAGCCCTCTCGTGACTGGAAGTTAGTCAGCCACGTTACTTATGATGACAATGGCATACATGACATCGAAAACGGCTACTATAGAGTCAGTCATTTTAGACACAGTCAAGACAAAAAAAACAAAGTTATAAAAAATGTCTTAAGGGTACTTTAACAAACAGATATTTTTATCTCTGCATAATACATTTGTGCCACGGTTTCTGGGAATGAAATCAAATTTAAAGCAAAAGGACACCCTTTTTGAAACTTCCAAACTTTCTTTTTTTCTTAAATCCTTTTAGAAAAGCTTCCAGAAATACATATATGGGTAACATGAATCTATGTGGATGCTTACAAAGTAAACCACATGAGAGATGAGAGGCCATACAGTTTTTTTCTCTCATGTCCATCAAAATCCTTGAAGCCTGTGCCATCAAAAGAGAATTCATTTGTCCACAAACATATATAGCGAGCTATAGTTCATTGACATTGTTATTTTGCTGCAGGTATATCTGTTTTCGCCAACTTCTTCCGTTGTCAGAATTCTTGGTTTCCATCAGGTGCAATTCGAGAGGTCGAAGAACTTTAGCATGTTGATATCAAACCTTACAAGAATCATACTGTGGATGTCTTATTTATGGAACCCCCATATGACTTTCTGTATTTGTATAATGTTTATATTTAGCGTCTTTGATTAATATATCACATCAGTGCGTACAGCAAACACTTCTTGTAAAGATGTTGCATTAACTGGAAAGAAAAACTACAGTCATTGTTAAAAAATAATCTGAATGGAACAATATCGAACACCATATCCAGACCACCTCGCTGTTAAATCTATCCATGGCATTGAGGGAACCCCTATGAACCATCTAATGGAAAAATATCTAACACCATTTTCAGACCACCTCGCTGTTAAATCTATCCATGGCATCTGACTGTTATTATGACCACCTCAAATATAAAATTACACTATTCATAGACCCTGATGTTTCAGTTTTACCATTAAACCGTTAACTGTCACATCATGTGTGATCCTTGTGATTAGGTTATGCTGTATCATTTGATTGTCATGATTTGACAGGATGAAGTTTTATATCATATCATTATATGTTGCTGGATCATTCATAATTTGTTGAAGGTTTTTTGGATGTATCTTCAAACGCATTTCCTTTTTATTGGATGTTTTTATCCAACATTCACAGAACCACAACGTGACACCATAGTGACAGAATACACTGTTCCCACTAGACCTTTTTACCCAACAATACAACCATTTTGGACACGGAAAGAGCACATCAGCCCCTGGTCCGTGATTGGCAGAGCAAAGTGACAATGTTAAGTCAGCTGCCAACTGACAATCTCCCCAGGCTAACTGCATTGGACAGTTATTTTGTCACCACTCAGGAATAATGTAATAGTCAATAACATGGCTATGGTGTAGCTTTTCAGGACCACCTGGTTGGAATAGACTTGTCCCTCATCATTACGGGGGTTTTCTGATTGTTGAGTTCTGCTATATGCATGTAAAGGCCTTAAAATGTGGCAGTATTGAAATATACAATACCTAGAACATACATAGAAGTACTTTTTAGACCAGAGAACCACTATGAAATCCATTTGAACTATTTGAACTATTTGTTTAGACCACAACACACAGGAAAACATTGCTCTGCTGAAGTTGAGTTGTCACTTGATTTCCATAATCTGAAATCTTTTCTGGTGTCAGTGCATCCAAAATTTAACAGAATGTTTTAATTGCTAATGTAGGTGACATATGGAAGTCTTCTGGAGAGAATAACTGGCGATCGATTCACGGATTGAGCCGAGCTCTTACATATCTGCTTTGAATGTCTCCAGACTGATGGGAAAATACAAATTAGTGCCAGATAAGCAAAGCAGGCTAGATTTACTTCCAGCTATAAAAGCCTTTCTGGAAGTATTAATCGTTAATGCCTTGGGTCTATGTTTCAACGTACGTGATGTTATTTGCTGAGGATAATGTGTGAAGGGCTGAAGGTCTCCATTGTGGGAACTTGCTCTGTCACTAATGGAATTGGCAATGTGTGCACCATATAGGTTGGTCTCTTGGGTGGGGAACTTTGCTACAACAGCTGCATGGTAGTACAACTACTGACAGTAGCAGAGAGATTTCCACAAGGTCCCATTATTTTCAAAGAACATCATCAATCCTCCATAGCTTTCGTGTGCACACACAGCTTTGTCTTCAAAATTTCGTGTCACATCACATCAACATTTTTCTTCACATCATTAGGACTCCAATTATGTGCTTATTTTATTAGGAGATGATCTAATCGTGCGCACAGCAGCATAAGTTTTCATTCAATCAGTGTCCTCATTTCGGAGGAATAAGATGATTAGTGGCTGACAACATGTGAAGCACTTGAAAGCACCGCAATCCTATGATGATATGTTTAAGGTGAAGCCAAAATCTGTCCTTAATATTGCTCATCTTATTGCAATTCGGTGCAAGATTTCAGGTAGTTGGAACTGTGCTGCTGTCCATATTCTGAGTCATTTCTGACATAAAATGTCCACTAGGTGCTCGAAATCTAATAACACTTGTACATCATGAATCACAAACATAGAAGTATGCAAGTGGTGTAGTGCCATCTTTCTGGATTGTCATGATTCTGCACATTCAAGATGTCATTTCTCTGTGCCAGCTATAGGGAAAAGAAAACATGAAACAGAAACAAGATTGATAGGTCTAAGGGCCACAGCATCAATGCCATATATTGTCTTATTAGATACGCCAGTCATTAGGACTGGCAAGATAGATGGGGATGCTGAAGGTCTGGGATGCAGACAATAGCCATATAAAAAGGACACTAGATCATATTGTTGTTGAGGAATTGTACCAGCATCTGGGAATGATAAATACACTCTTGAGATATAATATTTAGAGCGCAGATGAGGTATTGTTGGTCGTCAGGCAAGAATAATTAGCACTCTAATTGTACGTTTGGCAATGAAAATGAGAAGAGACAGAATGTGGAGAATGAGCATTATATCTTATAGGGATGCTTAAAATCGTCCTTTTGTGGCTAATGTAGAGTTACGAGAAAATCGTTTTTGATTTTTGTCTCTAAAGTTAATGACAGCCATTATCCTCCAAGATTTATTTGAGCACATTTCAAAAGAGAGCATTATGATAATTGCCAACAAGTAATTTCCTCCTGTTGTTTAGATTCAGAGCTATGCCCCATTTTTCCTTCTAAAACAACATGCAGTCGCTTGGTTCGAGTGGTGTTTCTTGAGAGCCACTTTACACCACTCCAAGACAAGTGGGAACCCAGTATTCAGGGCAGAGCAAGAGATGTAAGGAAGCCTCGTAATTCCTTTGATCAGTATGTAAGTCTGGTCTCAATGATAGTAATCAAGGCCTAACTCTTTCTCTACGCACAAAGGAGTCCTCCAAGGATGCTGTGTGCCACCTGAGCTTTGCTAAATTAGACCATCCACAACAGATTTCTCGACTTTATTGACTTTCCCTTTCAGTCTGTACTATCTGGTCGATGACATACAAATCACTCTCAATTCTGGCCAGGTCAAACAAACATAAATTAAGAGCTTTCAAAGCAGTGTCCTATACCAAGATGAAGTGGTTAGTTTAAGACCATTAGAATACTACATAAAAAAACACATGTTCTTAATTGCTGCATCTACGTTTTTTCCACTACAGGTGATTCTTCTTGGATATCGAATTTTTACTTTTCTGTTTTAGTTCCAAACAAGTGGAAATACCACGCTTGGTGTAACAATCAACCTCGTCCTGTGTTTATGCTTGGGGTACAATTTCGCTCAGTCTTCGTGTAAATGTTTATGCATAGCCCTGCATGGTTTATTACTATGTGTGTCTGGTGATCAGGCTATGAACATTATACTGGCAACACTATTTATCCTGTATGATTCTCTTTACACTGTATACTTTCCTTTCGTGGATACATCAGAGGGGGCTGTGTGGTTAAGTATGGCAGTTAGTATGACTATCGATCTTCTGTTTTTTTAGTTCAGTAACGTTAGTTTTGCCCCTGGAGATATCTACAAGCCATATCAGCCCCTTTTCCAAATAAGTTTCCCTGCGCATCATATATATTAGTTAAATGCCTATACCATTAAAAGAATTCCCGTGTGGATGAGTAAAATCACTCGGGATCAGATAAAAGCTGAATTTCTGGCATGCAACCCATGTTGAGATTCAAACTTCTAAAGATGTGATTCCTCTAATTCGACATGTGGGTGTCACCCTGGTAATGCATTGGCCCCAGGAAGAGTAATGCAGAGGGGGTCGAGGGACCTCATACATCATGCAGTGGTGGGTCCCTAAAAAAGACCCGCTGAATGGGCTGAATGTGGAATTAGACTCAGGATAGGAATAACATAAATGTGTACATTAATTTACTCATGTTCATTTACATATATATTGTTATGCAGGGTGGCCAAGAGCCTTGCATAACTGCCTCTCATATAGCAACAATTCTATAGCCAGTTTTTCAAAATCTAGAGTTGAAAAGCCACACGGTACCTCTGCTGTGGCAAGCAAAAGACACCACTCTTGAGGTAAATGATATTAACATTATGTCACAGTCACACTACCTCCTCGTACGGATGAACAGAGATCAGAGTGGTTTCCTATGGTAGCAGCACATCATGTGGGAGATGCAAAACTAGCAACAACAACAAAAAAAAACAGAAGAAAGAAACAAAAGAAATTAAAAGACGTTATTTCTGCGTGTAATGTGGATTTACACACAACTAAAAGCCTTGTATATTGCCGTTTCATGGAATCTAGTCCCTGAGCTACTGAGCAACAAATGCTGACAAATCGCAGACAAGTAAACACCGTGGAACAATTTCGCTGCCTTAGCTTCGTACAAAACCCTCTAGTAGCCCTTGAGATGTTTTTATGCTCAGCTTGAAACACACTTACAGCTTTTTTCAGCCATCACAGTGTCATTCTGTAGGTAGCAAGCAAAGGGCAAGCAGAGGGCAAACACTGCATAGCAACAGCACAGCCAGAATCCTGCATCAGCAACCAACAAGCATCCTGCATCATTGTGGCATTCGCGTTTATCTCTTGAGGCAGTCTGGCATGCTGTAACAGCTTCTGCAGCTTCTTCTGGGAGAGTAATGCAGCTACTTCTGCCCTCTCAATGTCATGGGCATTAAGGCTTGATCCTCATGACCTGCATTAAGCCCTGCATGCATTATGCAAGGACCCTAAGTGACCCAGAAATATCCTGCTGACCATACAACTTGGTGTAGGATGCACTTGTTGGTTGGTCAGACTACCTTTCTTTCTTTTAGTTTTATTGACCTTTCTAGAAGAGCTTCAATAAGCCTTTGGAAGCTACTGTATTCGTGTGTACACACACGTGATAAAATGCATTTCACTTATAAATACTGCAAGATGCATTGCACATTTTATCTATTCCATGATTCATTCCATGTCGCTTTGTACCATTCTACAGCATTCTACAGCATTCTACAGCATGTGTACATTGTTTGACATGTCACAGCCACCCTGCCTGCACCTGATGAGCTTCAACTGCTGCAGGACCTGCATTAGACCTGCAGCCTTAAATCCTACTCAGCGATGCACGTTAAGCACAAAGCTGGCAAAGCAATATTCCGTGTGCCACCTACAGCTTAAACATTCAATAACTCCTTCCAGCACTGCATAACCTTGCCAATGGACTGCTGATGGGGAGGGTGGGAGGTTGCATAAATCATGGACGTAAAAGCATGTATGTTAAGGAGATGCACACGAAAATAAGGATGTATCAGCAGGTGGTAGATAGGGCTCATGCATCACACAGGTTGCCTGTGGCTTTTTGTTGTCATCGCCTGTTTATTAGCCTGCTATTTTTCCTGAAAGTGTTGAAACCTGACCGTTGACAAACAGTAGCTAGAGCCCCTGGCCACATCATCTGTTATCCACTAGCAAACCTTCACTATTTCTTGCAAAATACAGTCGCTAAACAGACAGTGAAGGTCATGGTTGCATAAACAGTTGAATGATTGCTTTCTCACCTGGACAAAGCAAGTGCATTTTGCTATCTATCATGGATTTCGTAATTAGTGTCAGTTCGCATTATAACGCAAGTCAGACATTGGGGAAATCTCAAGACTCCTATTTCGAATACGGTAGAACCCTGCATTAGGACCACGTCGATCATCACCAAAACACCCACCATGACAAAAAGTATACAGCTCTGTGCAGTGCATATATAATATGCATATCAATAAGTCATATTCTATGCAACTAAGTGCCGTACAGTTCTATTGTTTTGAACCATATACATGTAGTAACTAACCCCTGTTCCTTTGGCTAAAGCCAATTTTAGTCAATCATTGGATGATAATACTGTTTGAAAGCAGTGCAATTGGCTTGCTGGTTCTTTAACTAAAACTGTGATGTCGCATGGCAGTGTTTAAACTATATTTAGCCTCACTTCGTTGCATTAGACAATAATGTCATGTGAGTCTTTGATGCAATCAATTTGCTATATAGTGAAGTTCGTACTTCTTCATATAAACTTAGTCCAAGCAACCCACCACAACTGACCATGTGATGTGATGTATGCAAGTCCATGCTCAAAGTAAGCAGTGAATTGTTGGATGGGGAGTGGGCCACTAAATGAAAATATATACAGCATGACCTCACATCAACACATCCATAAATCTCATGTGTGAAATGTGGTCAGTTGATTGAATGCTCTGTGACAAAACGGACACCTATCACACAATACATCAAATACCTTTGCCTCTCTTTAGTCCTTCGTGTCAGCTGTTGCTAGGGAAAGACGTTACCATGGCAGTGAAGATTGATGAGGGACCCCATAGGGGGGGGGGGGAGGAGGGTTGACAAAGGTGAACAGCCACCTTGATGGATACTTGCAAAGTTTAGATCAGTTGCTTTTCTCAGGATGATGTAGGTGTTTATCTATTATTCAAGTTTAATTAAGGAAAAAGCGAAACCTTGGATTGTGTGGTGTTTCTGACATGAAGTATCAACGGATACTGCGTAGGAGTGAGGGATGAAAAATAGAAGGTTTTTGTTGTTCAATTAGCTTTTTGTCAGATTGTGAGATGTTTATCAGCTCCATCATTGCCTGCATGTACGATTGAATACCTGATACCTGCCTAACTTTACAACTGCAAAGCCTATTGTATGTCACTATGCGGTAACATAATGGATCTAGAAAGTGTTCCATTGTTCACAACCAGATTGTAATCCTTGTTTTTTTAATTTTTTGTTTGTTTTCTTCTTCTTTTGTATTATATCGTGTCCTGTGTGTTATGGGGCGAATTAACCAAGTGCTTTACATGACCAGCTATTATAGTGACTTAAGGTACATGTAACTGGGTTCGAATCCCTTTCCCTTCATGCCAAATCTCATCCCCTGTATATTGTATTGAATAAACTCATTTATCATCCCAAACTTGAATAATCTTCGTACTGGCCTGTAGTTAAAGACATTATCATTTGCAAGTATATAAGGTGTGACAAACCTATGTGTGTGAAAAACCAAAATATGTCTGGACTCTCTAAAGAAAAGGCTATGCTGTATGTATTACCTGGGCAGAATGTTGAGCAACAATTCCAGCAAATACCTGCCTATAGACGGCATTTAGGACCACCTAATGGAATGTGGCTCTTTCAGACCACATATTAACAGGATCAGTAAACAGCAAATGCCATTGATATGGTTGAATGAGTTGCAAGTGCAAAGGGACCTTGATTGACAGCCCTTCTTGTTATCTCGGGTGAAGAAACTTCAAGCACTTAGCATCAGTGGCAGCAGCAACAGCAGCAACAACAGTAACAGCAGTAACAGCAGCAGCAGTAGCAACAGCAGTACTCACAGATATGTTTGTCACTTATAACATACATCTTGTACCTGTGTAAACAAACTGTACACAGTACTAGCTTATGGGTCAATGCTAACTAATATGCTGTATTTCCCTTGCTATCTTGCCTGTATTGTATTGTGCATATTGGTATTGTAGTTATCCTGCTAACAAATTAACTATTGTATTTTTGCAGGAGCCCAAAATTTTGATGTCATCCGATTTGCCACATACAGAACGTCGTGTAAACTCCGATTTATACAGAAGAAAACAAATAGTAAGTTGTACTTTAATAACAAGAGTATTCCTCCCTTATTGCACTTCTTCATGAAATGAATTTAATATGAAAACCTAGGTTTTTACTTTTCAAATTTCTTATGAATTTTATATAATTTTCGGTGTCAACCCACGAAACCAATCCCCGATGTTTAATCTTTCTTTGCAGTGTTCTTAGTAGATATTTGGAATGTAATAGAAGCATTTCGAGAGAACGGTCTAAATTCACTGGACAGTGCCGCAGAAGTGAATATCAGTCGCTTGGGGTCCATCATCAACAGCATTTTCTTTCAATTAAACAAACGCCTCCCTTCCAATGCACAGATCAACGCTGAGCACTCCATGAGCATTCTTATGAACTGGCTCCTTGCTGCCTATGACCCGTGAGTATATTTTAAAAATATTGAAAATATCCTTCGATTATGAAGCGGAATTGGCGTCATTTCTTGCTTCGCATTTTCGCGGCCGAACTTCGTAATTTATATTTGTAGTTTCGTGTTTTCGTCAAGGAAATTCGCAGTGTGTAAGCTTCGTCTTCTAGCTTCGCCCCCAAACTAATTATGTTATATTTGTAATTTCTTTCAATTTGCAAAGTGCAAAAGTACCAAAGCGCATAACTGACATTCGTACCAAAGCGCATAACGGACATTCGACCTTCGCCTTTCGCGTCAAAGTTTCGGCCGCGAAAATTCGACCTTCACCACGAAACTCAAGGTTTCGACCACGAAAAACTCGAGTTTCTAACTTTGACCACGAAAGATAAGTCTTGAAATTATAACCACGGAACCTTTAGGGTCGAAAATTCGATGTCAAAACGGAGTTTTTCCTGGTCGAAAGTTGTGGTTTTGCCGTCGAAAACGTAAGCTTCGGGGATCGCAGTTTCGTGGTCAAATGATTCTGGTCATAGTTTTGCATGCGAAACTCCAAGCTTTGGGGTCGAACCTTCGACACGAGCTGCGAGGGGCGAAGTTTTCGCGGTCGAAACTTCGTCACGAGCTGCGAAGGTCGAATGTACCAAAGCGCATAACTGACATTCGACCTTCGCAGCTCGTGGCGAAGTTTCAACCCTAAAGGTTCCGTGGTTATAATTTCAAGATAAGTCTTGAAATTATAACCACGGAACCTTAAGGGTCGAAACTTCGAGGTCGAAACTTCGCCACGAGCTGCGAAGGTCAAATGTCAGTTTTGCGCTTTGGTATTTAGGAGGTAGAAACTCGAGTTTTTCGTGGTCGTAACCTCGAGTTTCGTGGTGAAGTTTTTGAATTTTCGCTGCCGAAACTTTGACGCGAAAGGCGAAGGTCAAATGTCAGTTATGGGCTTTGGTACGAATGTCAGTTTTGCTCTTTGGTACAAAAGTCACCTTCTATGTACAGCCAATCATTAATAATCATTGCATGGTAATTACAATAAAATACATTGCTTTCACCTTTTGAACAAACTAAGCAGTGACAGTTCAATAGCAATTAGACCATTGGCACTCCATTAATACTGACATAAGAACGGTCGTAGGCGAAGATACGAAATTACGAATATAAATTGCGAAGTTCGTAGGCGAAGATACGAAAATAACAATATAAACTGCAAAGTTCGGGGATGAAAATTACATGAAAAACGGGGGCGAAGCAAGAAGACGATGACCAGTACACTTGCGAAGTTCGTAGGCGAAAATACGAAATTACGAATATAAATTTCGAAGTTGTTAGGGCGAAAATACGATATAAATTGTGAAGTTCTGGGCGAAAATGAGAAGCAAGAAATGACGCCAATTCCGCTTCATATTCGATGCATAGATGAGCATTTTGCAGATTTTGAGTAAAGTCAGTCAACACCAGCAGTCGCCACTAGTTGCAAGAGACCAAAGCCACCTGGCGGAAAAATGACCAACTACTGCGCTACTGGACATTGCATGAAAATGCAATATTTACCTTAAAATAATCCTAAATTATGTTGGCTATTTTCATGAAATAGCCAAATACAGATTTTCACTTATGGTTTAAATTATGTACAGGTTAGGCTGAAAACATTGAACTTGAACTTGTAGTTATTTAAGATAAAATATTTCAGGTTAAACATTACCATGTATATCATGTGTGTCTGCCTCTGGCAGCCTTCTATTTCTTATCCGTATGCAGTGTCATTATGTCAAATTGTGATCCGTTAAATTCATTACTTTAACTATAAGTTAATAATTTTTTATCGTTCATTTACGTGTTTTCAGAGAAAATACTGGGCGACTCCGGGTGCTGTCCATCAAAGTATCACTTGCCATGCTCTGCTCAGGGAAATTAATGGATAAACTTAGGTGTAAGTAATTTACTAGTATTACTGGGCTTAATACCAATGTAAAAGAGATACCCAATGCCCTCTTGCAGGCACTGACATACCATATTTTGTGTTTATCTAATAGTTTTTGGTCTAATGGTCTGGCACACTAGTTTAGTAGTCATTCCATCAGATCAACGAAATTTCAAGAAGTGCCCCACATAACCCTTTTTATGACACGATTTCATGCGAAATATGAAGTGTGGTCATTTATTAAATCTGTAACATACAGCTGTGGATCTTTCAGATTGATTTTTATCCTGGCGTGTCTTTTTGTAAAATAAGGCTGATATTTGAATTTTGACATCTTAGGGGTCAAGCATGACCATGTGGGAAAGGTGGCATAAAACATTCTGTAGGACCATTTACCATATACAGGAATCTTTGGCTCTTGATTCTTGATAGAACTTCATATTAGGAATTTACAGCAATTTGAGTTCTGTGTCGCCGGCTATTTAGAAAATATGCTTTTTCAAAAAAGTTTTTGAGTGATTTTCTCGAATTTTAAAGGGACCATGACTTTTGAAATGTATGTGACAGCCATTTCAAAGTTTGCTTACGATCATATCGTGATATTAAGTGTGTGAAATATAAAATAAATCTGAGAGGGTCATTTATGGGCCATTGATTGTATATCTGACATGTAATGACCCTGGAAAGAAAGGGATGAAATAATTTAAAGCTTTGAAGCCCACAATATTTACCAGTACATTCTTCCAATCCGCCAGAGGTCGTTTCATGTAGGTGACGGGCTCAATGTTGCCCTCTAGTGGCAGTTAAATTGCAGTGTTTGCCGCATGCAGCAGATAATAAATACTTTAAGTCTAACATTGTGATATTCTATTAATCTTACCATCTTCAAATTTATTTAATGACCCAGTTTACATATTGATTGGAAAACATCGTTTAATGGCTGTTTGTGTATTTGCCTTGCAACGTCTGCATCAGACAGGTTGCAGCAGGCTTTCGTATTTTGGCTCTTGGGTTCCTGGTGCAGGAGCTTCCGTTTTTGTTATGGGTACCAGACACGAAAGGCTGTGATTATGTGGGTGTAATTGACTTTCCTGGTCATAAACCTTCGTCTGACCCACATTTTGGGCATACTGTTAGTGTCTGAATAACGTGCATGATTAAAGGGGAACTAATGGAAGTTTGTATGTTAATTTCAAAAGTTCAATTAGATGTTAAATAATATATTGCAGCGAAAGGAAATGTCTTAAACTCTAGTTTGATATGATTTCAAGCCAATTAAAAGTGTAATTTGCACCAATCGCCGACATGCTGGGGGCCGCCATTATTGCACACAGCACGCAAGACAGTGACGTCACTTATGTACACTGCTAGGCCATATATGCATTCAGCCATATGAATCAATTCATAATCCTGTTGATTAAAAGTCATTACATTGTTCATTGCAATTATAACAAGAACATATAGCACAACAACATAAAGGGTGTTAATTACAATTCTTTTGGGAATACAGCATAATTATTGCATTAATTGCAATGAGCAATTTGAATCTAAGAATTTAGGTGTATAGGCATGGGCAAATAAGATTTTGTTTCTAAACTTATTTGCTTTGTAAATAAAATATGTTACATAATACTTAGGGGCAGTGTGCAGTATTATTTATTGTATAAATATATTTCATAGTATCTATATTTAGAGTATATATAGTGTTAGTGGGGATGTTTTAAGGGCATCATCTCCTTTACCAAGATTAATATATATTAATTACCAAATTGTGCTTATTTCAATTGTATGTTGGTTTGCGTTGCTAGATACATGTAATGTAGGCCTACCAGTTTAAAATAAATTTTAATATCAAAAACTAATTTTCAATTTGATAATATATATTTTTTTTTTAAATATGAGTTTGAGGGGGTCATCCACGTCAGTGTTTTATAGATAAGAACTTAGTGGATGTCTCCTGATCAAAGGTAATTGGATTATAAGATGTATTTAGACTTTTTTTATTTTATTTTATTTATTTACTGCTTATTGTTTTGCCTTGCTGCTTTTGTTTGTTTTATTTAGTTTGATCTAATAAACTCTCTCTCTCTCTCTAATTGCATTGTCTCAAATAGTTCAATGGCAATTACTTGACACTCAGTAAGAACTGCTCTGAAAATGCAATTAACTGTATCTAAAACTGTTGTTGACAGTTGTTCTCACTAGAATTGCAATGCTGAGCCTCCAGAATACTTGGCTGAGATTTATAGTACAACAGTGACGTATTTCCGGTCAGTGCAAAACACCGGGAAAATCAAAAATGGCGGCCTCCGTGGTTCACAAAACGGAGCAATAAATGCAGGATATTGCTTTACCAGGGCACATATGCAAGTTTTGAATAGCGTGGATGTGTTTCTATGGACCCAAGCTAACATCTGAGAGGTAAAGTGCTCAAGGGGTTAGTTCCCCTTTAAGTCTATCAACTAGTCCATTAGGAGTTGGAATCTATAGTAACTAAGATACTATAGTAACCATGGTAACTAATGGTAACTGAGAATTACAATAGATTTAGTGTTTTCGTGTACGACGTGCAACATTTTTGGAACAAAGATCGAGTAATAATATAATCTAAACCTTTTAATTTTGGTCTTTGCAAGAATGATACACCTTTCTCCCTAATCTGTCAATTAATCGCATATGATTATGTAACCATAATATGGATTTAGAGACAAAAGTATGCTTGTATGATGTTAAAGCTGAAAATAATTCTGTCAGTAAGAGCTATCACATTTGCATATTGCTCAATCTGATTTGAATTTAATCAGATGAAATGGTTTCATGTGCTTGTAAATGTGGTATTACGATCAGCCATTTCAACGGAAAACTTCCTTCATCCAAAAATTTAGATCACATTTTATCTGACTTCCAATGTTCAGGTCAACCACAGTTACAACAAGACCACATTCTTACTTTCTCAAAATGTGGCTGGACTGAGCCATCAGAGCCACCAAGCTGGTTGTATATATACTGTTTAAAAACGAATTTTTTTTTAAAATCAGATGGTTGAATTACTTGAAGCTTATAGTGTCAAATATTTAACAATAACAAAAGGAAATCTTTAATAAAGTTGAATGTCAATTATTCAGAGATTAGCAACAATACTATTTTTCCCGAGCCTTTGAACATTAAACAATCGAACACTTCATATATGATTTGTCCACTGGGTTTTATCTGGTGTCAAGTTTTTCCAAGACAGATCATAACTTTTCCCAACAGTTGCAACAACGTCAGAATTTTAAATTGGAGTGAAATGTCATCCATTACGTATTTTTTCGAAATTTAGTCTGGTGATTACTACCAACGCCAGAAAAAGAAAAGAAAAAAAAGCAGCATATCATCATCTCTTTAGAGGATATGATATGGTTACGTTAGAGGATATGATACCATGACCTTTATTAAATTGCTGAGTATTAAGTTACATTTTTATAGATCAGGTTTTAAAAAGTATTAGACATTTCAATTAGACAAACTGTAACATAGATACTCAGAGGATACTTGGTGGAGACTGTGCTTGATCTTTTTGCTACATTGCAAAAAGGACACAGGGGGTAAAACTGAGCAGCAAGCTTCAGGAGACTGACGTGGTTTCCATTTCAAGGCAGGGAA
Organism: Alitta virens; assembly: GCA_932294295.1. Taxonomy (NCBI): domain Eukaryota; kingdom Metazoa; phylum Annelida; class Polychaeta; order Phyllodocida; family Nereididae; genus Alitta; species Alitta virens. The sequence continues at coordinate 15,286,656 of OW028573.1, read as the reverse complement.
ATATCAGTGAACGGATTTGGCGACCTGTGCAATCACTGTAAAAGGTGGATAGAGGGGACCCTTAAAGGATAATGGGCAGGCAGGTTGATAGGAAGGTTTGCATTGATTTCCCATTATTTGAGATTAAGGAGGAACAGTCAGGACGTTTAGCACATTAGTTGGAGCCTCCACATCCATTATAAATGTGCTCTGTGAAAACGCCACACTGACCTCTGGTGGTGGTCTGCCCAATGCCTGTGCTGCCTCCTGGTGACTGGCAGCTCCTGACAAACCACTGACACGCCATTGGTTCAGGGTGACCACTTTAATGCCCACGATATTTCCCCTGCCTCCTTATTGAAGGCTAAATAAACCAGGCCTTTGCTAGACTGACAAATTGCTTTGAGAATGCCCTCCATAAATCTCTCAGTCCAATCTTTACTACAAAATACACTATGCCACAAAGGCCATCAAAATTATATGCCAAAGTTACAGTCTTCCACTTGCAATATCTCACCCACATCTCAATGAAATCCCAGCTTTTTTGTTATATCTTTGACACGAATATCTTCTTATGTTGCATATAAACTCAAGCCTGGTACTTATGGCAATGTTTCCATTTGCCATTTTTTCATTAATATAATGACTTGATGTTATCAACGAACCATTGTCAACACCCGCAGCTGAAATTAATGCGATTTTAGCAATTACTTAAGCAGCTTTAAGGATCCAATGTGGGCTGAAGCCATTATCCTGCTTTTTTGCCATTAATAAGGTGATTTAATCTCTTATTTCTTATTCGTTTTCCAGATATTTTCACACTGGTGTCAGAAAACAGTGGTCATTTAGTTCACAACAAATTCGACGCTTTTCTCAAAGAGGTGCTAGCTCTGCCTACTGTCGTTTTTGAAGGCCCATCCTTTGGCTACAATGAAACTGCAGGACGAGCCTGTTTTGATGGAGTGAGTATTACCTGTCATATTAACTTCTTTGTACTTCTATTTCTACAAATGCAATCTCAGAACAAACGCAATCTCAGCTGAGATTACAAGAAATATGCACTCAATGTCACAATACTAGACAAGGTTCAAAATGTTCTTCTTCACTCGGAAGGTCTCTATTCCACCATAGGAATGATCTTCTCTTTCCTCAGAAATACTGGCAAGGGCTCTGGCAAATTTATACTGAGCAGACACAATGTCATCTTAGTGAATCAGTATTGAAAAGAAAGGCAACCTGAGAGCTTGGTTTATACACTGAGGTCGGCAGAATAGCACTATCGGGTGTTGCTCTACCAATTGTTTTTGTCCCTTGGTGCTGTGTGAGTCTGGGGCACAAATTCACGACATCAAGAGCTATTTGGTCTGAAATGTCACTGGATCTAGCGCTGATGGAACATCACGTGACAACCCAGCAGCAGCAGCAGAAGCAGCAGAAGCAGCAGCAGCAGCAGCAGAGGACCCATAGAACGTGTAGAACCTTAAAGTGGTATTGGGAGCAGACACCACGTCTTTGGGAAATTGAGGGCAGAGGATGGCGTGGGAGGTTTAGGGAGTCTTAATGCTTTGGTCTTTGTTAGATGGACCAGCCTAAAGTTGTCAGTTGTGGTCCAAATGACCTGGACATTAAGCAGGAAATGGAAGCAAGGTGCAGGGCCAGATGCAGTGGTCAGCATGTTGCAAAAACAGCCAGAAAACAATTCAGGATGCTTAAGCAAATACTAGATGCAAATATATCGAAGAAAAGCTACCAAACTCCTTTTTTTTCTTCCCTGTTTATTTCCGTTTATTAGATTCATCCCTCCGTTCTTGAGATCAATAGAGATAATAGCTTTTTATGCTGCTTCATTTTTCCTCCATAATAAGTTTTACTCTCTATTGTGCCAAAACAAAGGCGGTCGCTGTTCAATTTAAGAAACACTTTGTCTTCTTGGCTTTGATGACATGGAAATAACATAGAAAAAGGGACCAGAAGGACAAAGAGAAAGTCAGAGACCAACAAGAATCAAATGTTATGTTTACCCTTCAGCAAACAGGGAATGTTCTTTTAACACAATCTTTTTTGCTAAGAGTGGAATAGGTTGTGTATTTATCATCTCGAGGTAACAGAAGCCTTGACATTTTAAAAATCTGTTTGCATTTCTAAAGTTTCTTTGTGATGAAAGATTTGATGAATAAGGCTAAACTTTCCTGTTGTTCTCTGAGTTTGGTATTTGCTCATTTTAATATGAACAGAAGATATCTGCAGCAGTTGCTATTATGTGCTATGTGCAGCTTTATACCATTATAATTGTAGCAATGTTCCATCAACATGTCAGTGTTGGTATCACAAATAAAATGGATATAATTTTTTCTGTGTAGCTGTCTGTCTATATTTGGTCCCGATACTAATAATTTATCCAAATATTCAGAAAGTATACATTTATAAGGGTTGAAAGGAAACCAAGCACACTGCAAACACCACAGAATCGAACAAATTAAGACCTTACCAAACTTACAATAAATGTATATAATATAAATGGTGTTATTTTTCTCCTTGCAGAAATCCAAAGTAAACCTGAACGGCTTTCTTGATGTCTTGATGTCTGATCCGGGTCCCCAGTGTCTTATGTGGTTGCCCATTCTGCACAGGATGGCCCAAGTTGAAAATGGTAAATATATATATTCATTTTATACTGTTTGCATATTTTGTTTTAAGGTAAGAGTGTGGCCTCGCGAAAGACATGGATATATAAATATATAAATATATATATATATATATATATATATATATATATACGCATATTCCGAGTAATTTAACTGATAGACACTCAAAAAAAGGAAAAAAAATTAATTTGGGCTCATGATTTTTTAATGTTATTTATTGCCACGGGAAGGACAGATTTTTCAGCATGTGTAAATTATTTTATCTGGAAGGCAATCCAACATTAAAAAAAAACCATATTTGTGTGGTGATTAATTTGTATATCTTTATGTTTAATTTAGTTTTCTGGAGTCATGAATGTTACAGCAGTTTCACTTTTTTTTTCTCTCCATATTTCTAAATGTCAGTGACAATACCTACATGTTGAATTAATAAATGCCTGCCATGTAGGCATTAATTAGACTGTTTTACGTAAATGCATAGATGTGTTTGCCAGTCAGAATAAGACTTCCACGCACTGGGGTGAAATTGCTTGGCATATAAGCTCATAGTAGGAGCTGTCATTGGGTCATATGTTGTGTTAGCAATTGTGAAAGTGGCTATAGATCAAATACATTGGATGTGGGGCTATGTGTTCAGGGAAGACCGAAAGCCTGAGGAGAAGTGATATTTTTAAGACAGCGACCATTCATCTTACACAGTGTATTGTTAAGACTTGATTCTGTAAGAGAGGGTTGCATATTTATCTTGGCTTCAGAATTGTAGGGAGTGTATACGCAGCCTCCAGGGATTGATTCTGTGCAAAAAAAACTTTTGGAGAAATGTATCAAATATGTAGTTTATCATGCAAAAGCGCTGCAGCTTGGTCAACGTTTGGTCCACGTTTGGTCAATAGAGAAAAATGCCCTGTGTCGTGTGGGTGACTTCTGCAGAAGATGTCGTGATCTTACGGAGAGATATCGTAATTGGAACTTCCAGACTAGTTTCTAGACTATGGAAGAAACGTTAGAAGGAAATGGGAGACACTTTGAGATCGACTGCATAAAGGGACAAAGGTCTGGGTCTGCGGAGACAATTGTTAGCTTGGTATGGGAGGGCAGAAGCACATTTATCATTTTGCGCTCAGACGCCTCTGTGGAGATCCTGGATCCGCATCCCAGATACAGCTGCAGCAGCTCTGAATATTGTTCTCTCATGCACATCACTGGATGGCATAAACAAGTAAAGGTCTCTGCATATATGAGTCTCTATTCTTATGAGTTCTGAGAGACCAAAGCACAATGCTCACACAGATGCAAATGCCCTTTAATATGGTGCTAGGACCAAATTCTGTCCTCCTGCCTCCACTCTCTGAATGCTAATCAGCGCAAATTACACAGCCTGCCCAGTGAACAACCACTGAAAAGCCTAGTATTGACCAGCCGGACGTCGGTCAATTTTTGGGTTGTGTGACCCCACTACAGCTTTCCTACTACCCAGTTGTATTGGGAAAAGAAAAGGCGCTTGACCATAATTTCCAGCAGCCAGAACATGAAATATAACTTGTTAGATCAAGTTGCAAGTTATAATCTTGTAACATCTATATATAAATCAAATCAATGCAATTCGTCAGAAAAATAAGAAAAATTAGATACTACATATATATCACATTTAGGTATTATTTTAATGTCATCTTTATTTACACTTAATAAGTTTGAAGAGAGTCATGTGATAGAAAAATCAATGAGACAAATAAGATACTACGAATACAGGGTGGGCCAAAAAACTAACACCATGCATCTTCTGATTCAGGATAGCCCTATGTTACTCAAATGCTAATGAGGTATTTTTAAGTTGTGCCATATTTAGTCAGGGGTATAGACAATTGGTCATTGTGATATTTTTGATCTTATAATGTCAGACAATGTCAGTATACATCTTTTTAGGACTATTATTACTTTCGTCTGTATGATTACAGCTGCATTTGATGACTGTCAATGGAGATAATAACAAAAGAAGTAGCAGTAGCTGCTGGTGTAATCTTTTTGGCAGCACACTGTATATATCACAGTCTGTTATATCTGAGACCACATACAAAATTCAGTATAATGACTGCACCAGCGTCTTTTATAGGAGATTTTAAAGTTAATCTTAATGTGAGTTGCAGCAGCTATTTTGCAATATATCTTACTGCAGCCTTCAAGAACAACAAAGTTCAGACTTCCTTTCTTGTTCTCTTGTTATGATAGGTTGATACTTGTCTGTATGATATTGTGAAGGCATATATCACTGTCTGGTGGTGCTCTTATTGGTGGCTGTTACAAGGATGTCTCTCCCCACATCCCATGGCCCTACCCAGAACTTTCATGATCCATTCGTCAAAATGTCACCGATAGTGTCCATCCAACGCCTATAAACGTAGCCTTTGAACGATGCTGCAGTGATGGCTGAGTTGAGATAGAACCACTGATGCTGCTGGCAATACTCCCATGGAGGCCTTAAAATATTTGGGTGCTGTGAAATACTGGATGATACTGGCACTGGAGTCAACTGGCTCTATTACATGTCAATGTTATACAAAGAGAAAATGGACAACAGCACCTTTGAAGGTCCCAGATTCAGTTAGTTTTGCCTTGTATTAGGTGTCTGTGATTGGGCAAGTAAAATATCCACCTATGGAGTAAATGTGTAACAAGAGTTGGACTCCTAGCTTTACTATCTCATGATTACGTATACCTCTGAGGTGACATGGATAGTTAAGTTATTCTGTAGACTGATTTGTATTATCTCTGGCCTCTTAGGTAGCTTTATGATACGGTTTTTTAGCTCATATTTGGGCTTGGTGATCACTCAAAAGGTATATTCGGGCCAGACAGGTGCAGTAGACAATACAAGGACAGGCCCTAATTACCGGCCTGAAAAAAAGCTGGCTGCTGAAAAATAGCTGGGTGCTGAAAATAGCTGGGCTCAGTCCGGTATAGCCTAACCATTACTTTGCCTTGTTAGTATTCGTCAAGAAGCCCAGCTAATGATTGCAATTTCACTTGCAGATGAAGAGCTTGCTTGATGCACATGTAGGTGCACCAGTGCTGCCCAGTAATCAAATATTCTCTAATCCAATGTACGCAAGGGGGCCAGGAGTTGATGAAGAAATCTCTCTGCATTAATCTCAGTTTATGCTCTACACACAATTACCAGGGCCGCATCCCATTCCCCAACTCATGTAGAAGGATATTGGTCATTAGCTGGAGGCAAGCCAAGCCCCAAATCCCCAACATTCACTCCTAATTTGTTAAATTATGGGCTGCTCGAATTCTTAGACACAAGCTGCTTCTTTCACTTTCATTCTGGGGTTGGGTCTTATCTTGTCAAAAAAAAGTGTATACTGTGTAAACGGTCATGTTTAGTAAGATAAGAGTTGTCATGCAATCAGATATTTTTTTTTTTTTTAACTTCTTTTGACCTATTTGATTTGCATGCCATACACCCAAAGTTTATTTTTATTACCAGACGTGTAGGTTGATTGTATGAGACGTGAATAGTAAACTTTCCGATCCATTTCATATTATTTATGATTGGTGGCTCAGTTCCATGTTATTGCCCCCTTGGGGGAAGAGACATTGGTGGCTCAGTGACTTCAGTGACTCTGGCATTGTGGACTTACACCCCCTCTCTGCACTGTTTATGAGATAAACAATGCAATGACCCATTCCTAACATAAGTAGATTATATGCCTTGTCAAGGTGATTTTGCAAATACTTATGATTAGAAATGATTGTCTGTTTGAGACTAATTTTTGTTTGTTCTGAGACATTGAATGTGTGTGTGCTAACCAACATCAATGTTTGATATATACAATCATTGTCTAAGGATAAACTGTATCTTGGCTGAGATTTCAAACATTTGTCTAAATCAGACAATTATTTCTAAGAGTGAACGGTCTCATCTTTGTCATCAGTTTGCAATTGAGTTGTTGTGTCAAATATTCCATACATCTTAGCAAAGAAAAAGTCACTTTACATGACACCGTGACACTAAAAGCAATTTTATTAGTCAAAATGGCTATGGATGCAATTGAAATATCCAATATCTTATAGTCAAAATGACTTTCGTTGTACAGGCTGCAAAGTTGTAGATGAATGCAATGATGCGTTTCTTAGATGTTTTATCTGTGCATCTATGGCACCAGTTTGCAATTGAGTTGCTGTGTCAAAGGATGCCACATCAAAAGTCAGCCATCATTTCCACACAGATACCAAACGTTTGAGGTCCAAAATGTCATTATTTCATTCAGCAAATAATTCCTAGCCGGCATGAAATATCACATTTTCATGATCGAATGCCCTTGACAATGTTTGAGTTTGGCTAAAATTAGATGGGGTTTAATCAAAGTATTGAAATTGGTTGCCAAGGCAATCTTGAAAACCCACAAATTATTCTTGCTTCACATTCAGAAGAGAAATAATTTAATTGGCCTTCTGGTTGTCCACTATAGACAAAACACATTGAAACAGAAACACATTGATGTGCTCAATTAAATGCATTTTCACCTTGTATTGGTAGTGACTGTTGGAAACAAGGCCAAGTCCACAATATTCATTCTGAAGCTTCATTACTGACAGTTACATGTAGGTCTATTTTGTGGTTGGAGATTTTTACAATCAAACATTTAGGGCTTTTGAAGTTTGCTCATGGGATTGCTTGGATCCGATAGTTTTATTTATGAATGCTCAGAGAGAGGGAGAATGTAGCGGAAAGTAAACAGATTGCCTGATTGTTTGCAATTGAAATATCATAAAATTTTCATAGAAATGAATAGGGAATTATCTAGAAGAAGGTTTATTATTTGCCTACATGCGGATCGATGCACGAAAGATGGAGACTTCTGTCAAAAAATGAAAGTAAATTCTATTGGAACCCAACATTCTTTGCAAAACCAGAAAAACTGCACCACAGACCAAGGACCTTACGATTTTCAGGTCCTAGCACAGACCTACAAATACTGTACGTTTGCTGTTTATAGAAATGGTCATTTTTTTAGAGTTCCACCTTTTGTTTAGAGTATTGATAGTGAGATACTAAAACACTCAATTTCATGAACGTATTCTTTTATTTCAGTGTTTCACCCAGTGCAATGCGAGGGCTGCCACAGGGAGTCGTTTATGGGGTTCCGCTATAAGTGCCAACGATGCTACAACTATCACCTGTGCCAGGACTGCTTCTGGAGGGGAAGGGTTTCTGGTAACCACACCAATGAGCACAAGATGAAGGAGTACTCCTCTTGGGTAGGTTTTTCCTTCTTTTACTTTGTGTGTCATCACCTCACAGCCCCAGCGATCTAACTTTTGATATTCTTTGCTAGTTAACCTAGTTAAACAAAATGATTGGTTAAACTATGCAGCCAATAGGCTGAGTATAGCCTAAAGAATTCTTCTCTTAAAAAAAACAAGAGAAATGGATTCATATGTATATATATTTTTTTAGGCAATTTTTCTGAATTGACTGCTTGTCAGAACAAGAATTGCATAAACTAAGCACATGGACATCTAACTATTTTGTAATTTCATTGTTATGACTTTTTATAGCATAAGCCAGCCTATAGACTATAGACTATAAGAGAAATGGATTCATTTACTTTAGATGAGTAAACGAGCAAAACGTGTGCATTATTAGGTTGCTGTGCTGTGAGGTGACGACACACAGTGTTTAGTTTTGACCTCTTTTATATCGACTGTCTCTGTCCCTGGAAACTGATAGTGAACAACGCCCATGAACGAATTTACAATTCAAAACCAGACTCCTTTGACCTGTGGTCCTTGATTAAAACTTACTCAATACACTGTGTCATTCAAGAAAGACAAAACCCACAAAATTAGGAATCATACACGCTTTCTCAGAAACAATAAAAGGTGTGAAGATCGAACTATAAGTTTGTTGACTGGTAGCTTCTGCTCATAAAATGAGCAGTCAACCTGAAGACAGATATTTCAGGTAATTTCTGGAAGAAATCTAGTATATGTGTCTTTAAGGTCAACTTAGTATGTGCATTGTGTAGCAGTCCGAATGATGCTCTAATGCATTTTACTGTGTACGTCTATAAAACTATATTTATAGGTATTGAGGTGTACAATTTATTGTCTAGATTGCAATATTGTCTTTTTAAATTTGATTTAGAAGCTTTTTACATGTGCTAAAACATAAACTGCCTCTTGTATAGGTATGGTTTCATTGTGGAAATGTCAGGATGTATACATGTTTTAGACTTGTTGGAAATGATAGAAAGTTTAAAGTAATTCATCTTGACGCTGACTTAAGCTGGAACTGAATCTTGAAGCCCTCTAAGAGAATGAAGGGCTGGAGCAAGATGGAATGAGTTTCAAAATTGACCCAATACAAAAGCATTTGCCAGTAAGAAATTTCTTAAAAAGGTTTTTGGCAGATAACAAGTAACCAAACAAATTGGAAAAAAAAATGCATAATGCAATTTGATGAACATGACATTGCATAACAATGGGGTATCATTGTGGAGTTGCATAAAGGGCTTTTGTGGGGATTCCCAGACAGAACAAAGGGATTCATTATTCGTGAATATTATGGTACAGTCTCAGGATCATCTAACCAGTTCGATTGCTATATCAGCAAGGCAACAACGATTTTGTGTGAGAACTATGATATGTTCACTGGTGATTCATTTTAGTAATAAGCAATTTTGTAATCTATGTAATGGCCAAACACCACTTTGTGTGGAACTTCCACTCCTACGTGTTATTGTGATGTATTGTGCAATTCTATTCCAAGGAGAAATAGTTAGGTGATTTATCAGCATTTCGTAGATTAGCAGAAGGAAACAGTGGCACAAAAAGATTGATGATGATGCATATACCCCACCCTCGTTTGCTGTGTCGTTTGGGTGATTTCGAGAGAAGCTGAAAACTCCATGAATGAGATAAACACAGAGGCCAGTGGATCAGCGGAAGAAAACAGAAAAAAATATATCTATCTTTGTATCATCGATTTAATGGGAACGCGGGGACAGCAGAGGTGTCGGATGAGCCTAACGCGGCATCGTCGATATCGGAATAGCGTCTGAAACTACATTTGCGGCTATATAACTTCCACGGTGATCAGTTTTTACTCGGCTGGAATTGGTTTTTCCAGGCAATGCGGAGACTTGCTATAGAAATGTGCTCCATCACTGTCCTAGCGAGATCTTCATGATTCGCTGCGAACTGCTTGAATTCCAGCTCCTATTTGCCTCTGTTGATAGCCCAAGAACTCAGTCCCGCGTTGACCTTAAAATGCCAAGGCGAGACTGGCAGTTGTAGTGCAGCACACGAAGTGCTCTAAGATTGGAATGATATTGGATTTTCATTTGACAAAGCAGCTCAGAGGCTTGCTGGCTCTCTCTGCTCCGTCTGCTCAGGACCTGTGGGAGAAATGCTCAATGATCCAGACCAGTTCCTTGAAATGGAAACTTCATCATAATTTAAGCTTGTGGATTACAACTGAAGGAATGTGTGTTACTTTGGGATGTGGTTTTAATTAATGAAACGGAGCATTGGTAATTGTCTCCGTGTTTTATGTTAACTGCATGAATGACAAAAAAAGTTGAGATGTTAGCTTATTTTACTTTTTATTACTAATGAAAGTGTTCAGCTACCAAGACAGACACGCACACCAGAAGCATTTCATCAGATTAAGCAATGAAAATTAGAGAGTCAATTTTATGTCTGTTCTAATCTCAACTGGCTAGAATATTGCACATATTGCACGTTTAAAGCTATGGTGGATGTGGAATGAGGAGATTGGTGATTGGGAGTGGAATCTGATGTGGTGATGCGGCCACCAAGCCTCAGCTGCTACCAATTGTGCATTCCCTTGCCAAGATTAGATGGCTTATCTTCAAGTCTGACTTGAATATATGGCATTGCCATGAGGTCTTAGTGCCGAGTCGAGATGTCAAGGAATTTGGGCTCAGTGCTAACTGGTTTTCAGCTGGAGCTGGAGAAGAAAAAACCAACCAATGTGAGTAGTGTAGTTTTTGAGGTTTTGATATGTGAAAATCAAAACAAATGGTAGCCTGCCAAAATTATATTGTCATATTAATGGAATGTGCAGGGATAGAAATATACAAGAACATTTATATGCTTCAGTTATGTCATATTGTGGAGAGACGCACGTTTCACATTGTCACGCGCAGGTTTAGGGCTTGTGTATCCACCGTGATGGCAGTAATGGCAGTAATTTGCTGAGCCATGAGGTGGAAGTTTGTGTTTGGAATTACTAAGCAGCTATTAGAGTGCACATCCGGTGAGCATTAGGGGTATCTGTCTACTTCCTGTAATAGGAGCCTGGCTTGTGTTGATTTACTTGCAATCAGTAACACGTCGGGTCAGTGGTTTATCAAGGAACAGAAAACAGGCAAATCCCATACAGTGTGTGATTGAGGACTGGTTCGTGATAAGGGCTAAGCGAAATGTGGGTCAGCCAGCTCTTGGCCCCAGCTGTCTCTTACCCTTGGGATTGGCTTAGCTATTTTCTTGTGAACATGGTCTCCCTGGCTGATGGCATTAGCGACTGCTAGGAGTATTATTGTAGATGGCAGCATCCCATCCCAGCAACGCGGTATCTGGCAATAGGATTGAGCCCTGCTCATAGCCAGCAGCAAGGCTGAGGGAATCCACTTATCCCCAGACCTCTAGGTCAGGCCCTCGGTCCATGGCGACAAAAACAAGGTGAAGCCAAGTGCCCAAGTCAGCTAAATGCCACCATCAATGCCTGTGTTCTCTGCTGTCGTTCTGCCTCTTGGTCTCACTACTTTTGATCCGATTAAGTATTCTACATAAGGAGAAGGTGTCAGATCGTCCTGAAAGTCTAATTGAAACAGCGTCTGATGGATTCCTTCTTCCATAAAGCTACACACCAAGGTTCTTCAGTACACTGATATTGGATGTGACAATCTTTCCTATTACTCTTGCAGTCAGGCTCGATGTATGAATGATACTGCATTCGTCTTGTGCTGATGATTAAGGCAATTGATTTCCTCTGCAACCTTCGAGAACTTCTTTTTCTCCAAGTTTCCTAGGTACACAGTACTGTGTGTGGTCAATGCAGTAAACAAGCGGACTTAGGATCGTAGCTCCTGGATTTTCCTGGATGGACTTGGGTCATGTTTTGAAGGCTGGCTGCAGGGGTGAGATAGACAGCAGTCTTGCATCACATAGGAGGTGCTATCCATTGTGTAGAAGCTAATATCCTTCTGGTCTACTGGCCTGTTATTAAAGAAGGCAAGTCAGACACATGTCACTTGTTTGACAAGAGAACATCGTGCAATGACTGCAACTGTCTCATCAACTGTCACCTTGAGTCAAAAGTGGAGTATAGCTGGCAAGCACAGGCTGACCCAGGGGACGTTGCTGTTGTACGGAAGTAACGGATGCAAGACAAGAGACTAAGTTTTGCATCAATCAATGGAAGGCGTTACTGGGGTCCTAAGGGCACAGGGGCAAGCACATCTGCCATCAAAGTGTACTTAGGCATTGTATTGTAGTGATGGCCAGCCTTGACCTAGGAAAACCATTATTCGAGGTGTAATTGTTTGGCTTCTGTGCAGATGCATTGCCAAGTGAAGCAAGTGAAACAAGCAGGTATTGATTAGGCATGCATGTCATAGGGCTGAGGCATCAGTTGCCTTTGCACGCGTCTTATTTCACGTGCCACTGAATGGCAGCAGCAGCAGCATCATCAGCGCTGGCTCCGCATCAGCAGCAGTAGTAGCAGCAGCAGCAGCAGCATCAGCAGTGGCAGCGCTGCATCCCTCATTTGGCTCGTTGCGGATGCCGGAGACAGACTGACACGACCTGCTCTCCCTGTCCTTGCTTGTAGAGCTAAGTAGAACACTCTTGATGGGAACTCTTACTCTCTGCTCCTGAAAACTATGTGGATATTCCAAGCCAGCACCTACGCCACTGGCAGTGATAGTGAGGTGAGAGACCACTTTGCATCCTCTTCAGATAAGCACTTTTCACTTTGTATCAGAACGCGTTGAACTGCAGTGAACAGATCAGAATGGCAAAAAAAAAAAAAAAAACAGGAGACTGGCAGTCAGCTACGTCCGGTCTGTTTCTGATCACTTCTTTTCGTGTGTATTTTGTGTTTTATTTTGCTTTTAACACTCGATCCTTCCTTTTTACTAGAACACACCTGATACACATCTATTCACTTGAATTAAGAAATAAGTAAAAGGAGATGTTTCTGAAAGCATACTTGGCAAGACGCTATGCTATACTCTCATCCATTGGGCGAATATGACTCAGGAAGACACTGCCTTATTTGGCATGCCTTATTCCTGTCATGTGACGTGTACTAGTGACGCACGACCACCCCCTCTCTGTTTTCTCTTTGAGGCTTTGGCTGGAAGTGTGAGCACCTGCTGGTCATGGAAGGACCTTGTCCTGGGTGTGGTTGTGTCTCTTTCTTCCTGTTGCTTTTTCCTTCCATCCTGTGAGCTACTGGGTGGTATCTAGGTTGCTGTAGCAAAGTGTGTTAGCATATTGCAGGACCAGCAGCTTCAACTACAGATGGTCGTCAATTTGTATGTCTTTCTATTTCAATTTTTTTGGCCCATGTTAGTCTGTTTATTCTTTTGGAAGTGACCATATTGTTTTGACTATCGTTTTAGAGCCTGATTATCATGTCTGAGAAAAGACTGGCAACAAGACGAACATTTGACGACCAGCGAAAGCCTGAGGCCTAATATCGCTGAACATGTTAGTTATGCTAGCTATTATACAAACTTTGGTGAAAAATGTGCTCAACACCATAAACCCTTGCACCACTAAACAGAGACACTAACAATGCATGGTTTTGGCTTTCCTATTTTAAATGGTTCATCTTTCCCCATTAAAGCCACTTTTCTGCTTTAGCTTGACGGAGTGGAAGGGAAGATCTTTTTACAGCAAATCTCCGCAGAGTAACTAATTCCTAAACGATCCGTTGTTAGTCATATACTCATGGGGTGTTTTCACCGTGACTAGCCTACAGACTTCCTTTAAAGTGTCTCTTTTCTTAATGGCACAATCGCTTCATGCTATACATTGTCTGCCACACAATGTAAAGTTATATGGTTTTAAAGCAATTTACTTACACATGGCTTATTGGGAAAGAAAGTTAAAAAAGCATGATGAAAAGGATCTGTGTTCTAAGATTTCTAGAGAACATGGCATCAAAGTGTTTGTAGATCTATGGACATGCACTTTCGTGGAGGTTCTCCATTTGTTCTTTGAAGTATAAAAGAAGAGATAGAAGGTGAAAGCAGCTGTCATGGTGAAGCATTGAGACTTCATTCGTGTGAATAAGATATGCATTAGATCCAAATAGCATCAACTGTAGATGGCGCAGAGAAACTCTCTCTGATGAACAAGCGAAAATTGTGTGATGTTTGCTATCTGCAGCAGCACCAATAGATGCGGGATGCAGGGAATTGATGAGGATGCTGTGAAGATGCACTCCACATCTAGCACCTAATGGATGTTCCAACATGCCCAAGGCATATTGCTGCAGAGGCTGAAGAATGCACAGTTTTAAGCTTGTTGCAGATCATCAAGACTAAACCCACAGTAGACCCATCAAACGAGACAACATAAAGCCCTGCCTATTTACATGGATGAACTAAGCTGCAGGTGGTATAGACTGTCCCTGTTGGCATTGCTCAAAGATAAATTATTGATCATGTATTGGAAATAGCGCGTTGTTGTGGAGAGATACGCTCCAATGGTCGCTTTAAGGCAGCTCTGTTGTAGCACACTGCTAAAGTCAATATTTTCAGAGTCTGGCTGGTAACTGACAGCCAGCACTTTCTAGATGCAGTCTTTATGCCTGGAGGATGCCCATACATACTTCTGCCCTATACAGAACAAATGCGGATTGATCCGTTCAAACAAGCCAGTTCTCTGGGCTAAGCAGCAGTTTGATAGCTGGTGAAATGAACCAAGTTAAGTTTTGCTTGCCCGAAAGACTCCAGTAAATCTTTGGTTTTTATAAAGAGGCTTCAGGGGGCTGTGCATCATACGTGAGGGCCTCCAAGGGTTCTCTGGAGGACATATCTCATCTCTCGTTCCTTATGGGTGTAGACTTAATGCCTTATATAGGAACCTCATCTCCATGGAAAGATTTGCATGGCCACATGTCATGTATTGTGTTATTAGGACAGGATGCCTGGGGCAAGATGGCCAACAGAGGCCTCACGTCCAATGGCCGTATTATTTGCACTGAGCACAGAAAGATTATCTTGGCAGAGATGAAGAAAATGAGTTTTGGTGTTAGCCTGAAGACAAGACCGGCGTCTTAAATTCGTTTCTTGTGTTTCCATCGATCCGGATAAGCTGCAAGGGTCTTAGAAGGACATGAATCAAACAACTCAATACAAGGAGCGTCTCCTCTAATCCATCCTCTGCTTGTTTGCAGCTCCTTGTTTCCTGCATTCTTTAAGGTGCATGCCGAACCCGAGGCATCTGTTGTGTGTTTTTGCATCCTTCCCTCCGGGCAACAGCTTGGCCTTGCTCTGTGGAAAATTTTCTACTCGACTTTGAGTGATCTGCTCTGTGTAGCTCAGTACTCTGCACAATATGACCTTTGAGGAGGGACTGTATTGCAAGCTCTTCAGTATATTATCCTGCATATTGACAGCGTAAGTCATGCCAAGTTCCACTGAGTTATATCTTATCTTATCCCCAGTGGAGCATTGAGATCGTTCTTCCGGATAATGCACCCATTTAAATATTGCCAAGAAATGTTAGACCGTTAGTTTGGAAGGCACTAGAAATCCTATCCGAAAAGGGAGACAGAAAACCATTTGGGCGAAATGTGTCTCCGAGATGAAATGCAACACAATACTCATACTAATTGCCCATTTACTGTGAGTGCCTGATCCTGCATAAGATCATGATCAATGTAGGGTACATGTTGACTGATTATCTTGGCATAACCATCAAATCCACAGGATATACGCGAATGACACTCGCAGTAATGGAACGGCGGATGCCAGCGATTGCGCGGACATACGGGATGATGTATCTGCATCAGCAACCGCATCAAGGCTGCTGTCCGCATTAAGATATTTGCGGGATGACCCCGCCAGGCTGTATCATCAGATTGACCGCAGTGGGAGTCCTAATGGAAAGGAGCATCTGTCAATTTCACTGCTGCTGCCTGTGCATCGTCATTTGGGCAGCTGCTGAGCCTGATTCAGATTCTGCTCACTCGATGGTAAAGCATGGCTGGTGTGCTGCTTGCTTGCCTTGGTGCTGTCCCGGGGTCACCTTTCATCATTTGAGTGCTTAGCATCAATAGCACTTAGTGTTTTGAACCTCTGGGATGTCTGTCCTCGGGGAAGTAGTTCTTTAAGTGCTAGGATGTCCCTGAGTTATCATTATGCAGTAAACAGACAAGGACAAATACAAAATGTATATTTAGAATAGAAGGTGCGATTTTATATGAACTTACTCATTTTGGGACGACGATGGACTTTCAATACAGTATGTCTTTCAATGTATGAATGTTCATTAGACATACGAACCAAACATCTCATTCACAGCAACATTTCATGACAAATCACTCGCCTCTGGTGATCCTGATGGGCATGGGGTGTTTTTGGACTGCTTTCGTGATCTTTGGCCAACATATCACTTAATAAAACATCTGTTCTTAAACTGTGCTTTGGAGGTAGGAGGAGTGATGTCTACAGGCGATGGCAACCTGGCTCCAGTCTGCTGACCATTGAATAATACATCTAAATTATAGCTGTGGCCCTGGAGTCCCTGAGGGTGGCAGTAAATCTTCTCCCCAATACAAATACGAGCGCTAGTCCGGGGGGGAGGGCGATGGAGACACTTTCGTGATTTGACCTTCAGAGGCGTGTTGTTTGAGCTGGAGGTCAGCTGCAAATGCTTTATGTGAAGCCAGGCTATTTAACAGTCATGTTTTATGAGCAACCACATTCGGCTGGGCCATACCTAAACCTGTAGAGTGAGGACAATGAACGTCAGCCATGAATGCTATTGTATTGCGAACACCAATTGCAGCTCTCTGCAAGATAAATAAGGTGGGTTCATTCCAATGCAGCGGACTGCTGATGGGTAGACTGAAAGAGTCCTGTGAGACTATGAACTTGTATCAGCACTCTTAATACTTCTGCTTTGGGACTGAAGACCCGCTGAGGAGGTTGCTAGATGTTCTGGGATTAATATAAAGACCCCAGACAGAGCTGGTCCCTCTATTGCAGGGTGACCCGGTGGTCCGCCATTTTAGCCCCATAAGTATTGGCCCATCGATCCCAGGGTGGCACCCCATTGATGACCTCATTCTATAACAACCCCGGCCAATGGACCAGCCATTCTCCTCTCCTCCTTTCTTCGTTAAATCCACAGCTTTCTTCTTCTATTGGTCCATTCTTTCCTTCTTTCCCTTGAGTCTTCATGGTCTGTGCCTCCATTTCATTGGATTTTCTTCTTTGGCAATCCTATATCTACTGTGCTAGTATGCCGCATGCGATGCCTTTAAACTTAGAAGTATTGTCCCTATTCGGCCATCTTCTAACAAATGAGGTGCTTGATATGTATGTACAATGTAGATATTGTAGCTCCTTCAGTGCACCAAGAAACTTTGTATAATATACGTGCAGTTTTTCATATTATATATTTTTCAGTGATGCTATGCTATGCCAGTGTCAATGCTTACCATTATAATAGGTAAATATGGTCGACAGTAATGCATCTATATCAGATGCATTGTTATTCTCATGCAGGTGTGATTAAACAGCATGACATTTAGCTTTTCACAACCAAATAGACTGCCATCTACCACTTGTATGCGTGAATCTAAATAGCGTTAGGAAGTCATGGTTTGAAGGGAACAATATTGTCTGTGAGTCAGTTAATACACCCTGTTTCATAGTGAACCATCACAAGAACCGCATTGTCAAAATCGTTCATGCCATCACATTAGAGGCAAATCATGCAATGAGGCAGTGAAATCGACTCGTGTTCAAAGAAAGGGGACACCAGCCCAACTTGGAAGGCTATAAATACTTGCTTGTACTTGCATTACATGGAAAATAATCGTGCTTCAAAGCCATGAAAGAATTATAAAGGAAAATGGCAAATAATGGTGCTTTGATATACGGCAATATAATGAAAGTCTATTGAGGGATTTTTTAGAAGCAAAGCTGACAAAAACTCTGAAAGCATAAGCGCCCGAGCATCACCATAGAGGCATAAGTGATGAGATTTACTCTGCCTCCTGAATGCAGCTACAGCAATAAATTATAGCTTATATTGAACACCGTTGAAGGACGCATTCATACATATCCGATTTAATGGCACGAAATCTGATTAAGCCACCGATTAAGCTCTCTTAATTGATAATTGCACCTTAATTGCTCTACAGTCAATTGGATGGGTTTATCCCATGGAGTCTGTTAAATATGATGATGTAGCCTGGGTGCTTTAATGGCAGGAGCACAGAGGGCACATCAGAACAAGCAGACACAAAATTCCCTTGTGCCATGATATTTGGCAACCAGACAAGCTTGACATAGACTGAAATCATGACTTGGATGTCATTGACATCAAATATTTGGTGCAATGTTCTTCTCTACATAAACAGATTACTTTTTTTTTTTACTTTTTGCTTCAATGCAGTAAAAGAAATCTTTTTTTCTCTTTGGAGGCTGTAAATCATATGGTTTATTATTTCATGTGGTGTTTTTTTTTTCTTTGTATAATTTTGTATTTTCATCTTCCTAAAATCATGTTCATATCACGATCAATGGCAAAACACGATCACGAAGCTTCTGATATTTTCCAACATTGCAGTCCCTGAACTGCTACACACGTTGATTGTGCCAACAAAAAGTGTTCTCATAATGAAATGGGACAGTCCCTCGCTTTTGATCTGAGGATTGTTTTATGAGAGAAGCATAAAAACTGACAGCTTGCTGATGTAAGTGGGTGACGATGTCAGAAGCATCTGAGTCACACAGTGATGTGGTAGACAAACATACCTGTGTTAGTCACTAGCAATCTGAATAACACGCTATACACACTATATGGTCAACTGGAATTAATCATGGAATAATCAGGTGGTATGGTGTATTGCCAGTCTGTCTGGTTAATCATGAACTCTGCATCCAATGCATCCGGGCAAGGTAATTTAGTTATGGGAAACGAACACGCACAATCATGGTGTTATCCTGCATCAGTACCAAAGCATCCTCATCACTACTCGGTGCACACCCACACCACTGTGTTGTATCTTTAATCTGCACTCAGCTACAGCAGCGGGAGCTCTGATCTTCGAGTGATGTGGAAGTTTCTGCTTCACCCTGCGTCGTTGCGGTTGCAAGTAAACACTTCACGCTGACCAAACTACATATGCTACGACTGTCAGAACTAAGGACACTCAGCATACTTTTGTGTGTTTATTTATTTCTGTCTTTCCTTCTCATCTCTGCAGGCAGTTTGAATCTGCAGCAACTCTTGTGGAAGCCTATATACGCCCCTCTCTTGTGCTTACTGTGCATTTTTGAGTGTGGTTGGCTTGTCTTGCAAATCTAATTTACACACAAGAGTAACAACACTGTCACAGTGTCGTGCATTATTAAGACCCACCCGTGACTGTGATCAAATTAGACCTATTAGGTATTATGGAGGCTGTTTATATGAACTGCCTGGATTTATCTGTAGTTGTTTAAAGCAGTCGATATTACTGCGGCTGTCATTCTGCTGCTGATGATGCTGCTGCTAATAATTTCTGGACTGTTGCATGAGATGCTTACCCACAAGAGCGTGACTAAGTGTTAGATTGTTAATCCTTCATCAGCTGTTGCTATGGTAACATCTGCATCCAGATGAATCGCTCCTTTCAAACTAAATGCTTAAATTGCAGATCTGTGAGGACACTGTCATTAATCTTATGAAAGGTAATTTGAATGCACTTTACAGGAAAGATAATTACGATAATTTAGTGTCTATTTGCGGGTTGATGTGTTGATTACTGTATGTTGACAAGTGATGTAGTTCTAATCTATACACTGGCACTGCATCTAACTAGATGCAATGCCACAAAAAAAGTAAAGTCTTTGATTTGACAACTACGAATGTCAGTGTAACATAATTATATACACCACTCTTGCTAAATGCATAATAATTTCTTTAGCGTTTAAATCTAGTCATTAAATCTAGTCATTAAAACACTCAAATATATTTTGACCTGCTCTGTGCATTAGATATTCTACATTTTTGGTGTATACTGGTTCTATGAAGGAAGAAGAAAAAGATACTAATAGCCGAGCTAAAAATAAATCACCATTTCCTTGCTGGACAAACAGTAGTACATGGACTGCATTCCCCCAAGGTACGAGCAATGCATCTTGGAAGGAAGTACTCCAGCCTGTGTAATGCATAAGATATCATGTCAGGATTTGTTCTATGACAGGTAAAAGTTCCCACCTAGATCCATCGTAGGATGCTAAATTGACTCTAGGCCAGATGATGCATCACCGCCAGTTGCAACAGGCAAATTCTGACCCTGGAGATGTCATTTTGTACTTGCAAGGTTGTACAACACAATAGACTCCAACAAGTAGATGAAATTGTTTTTGCATAACAAAGGCATTGTTAACAAATGGTTTTCAGTGTGATTAAATGTCGCCATACGGATAAACAGCACTCAATTACCAAACTGAACATAAAGTATACTTAATGGTGTTCAACTGGTGCACATTTTACAGTCCAAAATGTTGAAGATGGCAAATTTTAGCTGTCTTTAGCTAGTCGAATCTACCTGAACTGACGAGCCATTTCAAAATGTGGTACTGCATATATGGCTGCCATTTCAAAATGTGGTACTGCATATATGGCTGCCAATCTTGACATTGACGACTTTTCATTCAGGCCAGGGTTCATTCATTCGCGAAGACTGCAATATTATATTGCATCCGTGTGGGCATAAATCCATTCTTCTACCAACAAAATATCCTCTATAATAACCAACATGATACTGTTCCTGTACACTGTGCACAAAGGGTGTCATGCGGCATTCAGATCAGGATGAAGCCTGCTGCGTGCATGGTACTGACAGGGCTGATTAGCCACAATACAGCCTAGATCCAGTTAAGCCCCAACAGCAGGAAATAACCACGAGCCACAGCAATATATACAGGGAGCAGTGGAAGAGCTTCATGCCTCTCCTCATTTCATTCTGTGAAAAGGATGCCATTTTATTGCGCTTCTGCTCGACGCTACACTGGATTATGTACATTTGATTGGTGGAGTCGTAAACTATGGTGACATTGTATGCACTGGAAACCAGAATGACAAACATGGTGGAGAGAAATAGGACACACTTGGCAACGCTGGTGTAAACAATTTATGCCACAGGTTTAAGACAAAGTGATTTGAGCCATATTTGTCATTGTACCATTTACCTGTCATGAATACATCTCTTGGGGGCATTCAGAAGGCTTACAATGCATGGAACAACCTGCCACTAAGCCCTTAAGGTTGATTGGTGTAGAATGATATTATCCAGACAAAATACTGCAGATTTGTTATTATAATTCTCCAGTAGACCAATTTTATACATAGATATTTGTGTTGTAAAATGAGCTGTTTACAGAAACTGCAATAATAAGAAAAGGCCATTGTACCATTTACCTGTCATGAATAAATCTCTTGGGGGAATTCAGAAGGCTTTCAATGCATGGAACAACCTGCCACTAAGCCCTTAAGGTTTATTTGAAATGCAGTGTCGTATTAAGCCAGCATGGCTGTGAGGTCATTGATCAGGTAAGCTCTGAGTTGAAGGTCCTTTCATGCTGGACATGACACGCCAGGAGCCTGTCAGAGTGGACAGAACATGCTTCGTGGGCCACCTTCCTCTGACAATGACCGATGGTCATCTTGCCTTCCATACCACACAGTCATGAAATCTCGCAAATATCTGGTCTCCAAGTTGTAAAGGGGCACATTAAGTGGGTGGAAAGTGTACTAAGCACCCTCATTCTGCTCACCCTACGACAGTTCTTTATGGTTCTACGTCCATTACCTGCCCACAACTGCATTGATGGATGGAGCAACGTTGGAGCCCCCCTCCACCGCCATATTGAAGTCATATCAGCCATTTTATTATGGCCTTGACGGTCCTAAGATCCTGCAAGGTTGTGCTGCTAGGATTTCTCTGAATAGCTCCATCCAACAAGTGACTGATGCGAGACTTCACAATGTGACGTTAGAATGCGATTTCAGCATGTGACTGCAAAATTTTATTTGAGAACAAGACTATAAAATGAGATCGTAAATATGCCTTTTAGAATTTAATTCCAGTCTCTGATATCAGAATGGTCATTATATTTTGGTGAACTACCTTTGCATGTTATAATAACATGACGACCACATGACATGATGGCATGCAGTTGGATTATTAGACAGAATTCTGCTCTTTCAGAACAAGAATCATGGGCTTGTAGCCTTTAAGATTTTGGCTATACCATACAGCAGCTGCTGTCGTTAAATTCTTTAGTGTTCTGTCACTTCTGTGGCGCACGTCTAATTGGGCTTGTTATTAACTTGCCTGTTACTGCATATCAAAGTGGGACACATTGATTGTGTTGCACTCGTGGAAGAAACTTTTTTGGGTCGTATTTTAAAGGGCAGCAGCTTATCAATTATTGATGTGCTGGAGCAATTTAAAGCATAGTTGCCTTGCACTGTGACAAGCTCTAGGGGCCTGTTTTGGTATATACAGTCTGTTCGAGAGCTTGTTGGGTAGAATTTGATGTGGAGCAATTTTCTGCTGTCACTGGCATAGGTCCTTCTGTTGATATGAACATTCCATGGGTGCAGATAGTTGCTGCTGCTGCTGCTGCTGAATGTGGAGTCAGGGACAGCCTGCCATGGCCTATAGACAATGTCGGTCAGCCATCCATTATCGTACGTCCCATGCCCTATTAATTATGTAGAGCAGACGTTCCTACACTGAGCCATGTTAAAGCTGTGTGGATGCTTTCTGTTCGACTGCTGTTGCTCACTGCTCAGCTATTTGCATATTGGCTGTGATTTATTCCCTTTAATTTAGCAACTCCACTTCGACATGACGATAATGTGTGCTAGGTAATGTACAATAATGTATAAGCAAAAACTGGGAGACTTTTTCAAATACATTGTCAGGACCATATAATATATAGTCTGAGTGGAATAATGTAGTTATACAGCCATCAGGCATTGTTACAATGCTTCACTGGCAGCTTCTCTGTTTTAGCTGTTTCAATATTGAAATAGAATGGAATTATGTTTCTTCATTTTTAGTAATTTTCAAATACCATATCACATGAGAGTAGCTAAAGATAGAGCTTTCATCCTATGCCTATAATCATTGATAATTAGTTGCAATTATAATTTCATTAATGTTTCTCTTAACCTTTTCTTAATTGGTTTCTTTCGACTGAATGATAGCAATTGACATTTAGATTTGGTTCCCATCAAGTCTAATGTGCTTTGGGACCTTTGATCATAATAGCCATTTTTGATTCTGCTACTAATTTGCCATTTTCCTTTAATTTCAGAAATCGCCTGCCAAACAAATCGGTCATTCGTTAAGGAAATCTTTCCGTTGTGTTCCTC
Source organism: Alitta virens (assembly GCA_932294295.1). Classification (NCBI taxonomy): domain Eukaryota; kingdom Metazoa; phylum Annelida; class Polychaeta; order Phyllodocida; family Nereididae; genus Alitta; species Alitta virens. Next base: position 15,263,377 of record OW028573.1, on the reverse strand, counting down.
AGAGATCTGCTCGCATTCCACAGTTCCCAGACCAGCCAGAGAAGCCCTTAGACCTGTCACATATAGTGTAAGTAGACAGTCTTATTGCCATCTGGGGAAGGGATTGGGTAGCCTAGTGGAAGCATGAGCTTTCTGTTGTAACATTACCTCTGCTTGCATGGGTTCAATTCTGCTACAAACACTGTTGTAAGTATGAGTCCGCAACAGTGGAAACCGGTTGTAAGACCAATTCGCTATTAAGGCCACTGTGCCAAAGGCCACAATGTAAATATTGCAGACTAGAACTTATATGATATAGTAAAAACGGTTACTGTTTATATAGATATTTGTACTGGTCCAAGTACTACCAGTTTTTATAGACTCCGCTTCTACCCCCCTATCTAAATTGTTAGCCATGAATATGACCAACAATTTAGACCAAAATAAGTTAATGATATCTTTTTATTCATTATGATAGACCGACTGAGTGGCTTAGTGGTTAAAATGGGTGGTTTCTATGACAATGACTCTGGATGCATGGGTTCAAAGGTCACTCCTCCAGAATTGTTTCTTAACCTCCCCCCCCCCTTCAGATACATAGGACCCATCGGTTACCTGTGGTCAAATCAGGTACTACAGTATATGGGGGTAATACGCCTATAACCATTAATATCAGCCTCTTTGTTGATATACAATCATACAATCATTTAACATGTTAAGTATTTATGTTGAAGAAGGACAACATTTTATATTCAACTTGACAAAACCTGGTTTTTCAATGCTTCCAATGCTTAATATGAATGCGTCCATTGGCAATTCATATCTATCATGCATAATGGATTTTCTGAATTTTCAAATTAGATGAAATTAATCCTGTCTGTTTATTATCAGTTCTTTCCTGCTTTTAAAACTGCATTAATGTTTGTCAAAGTAAATTACTTTACCCGATAATTTATTGCTACATTTAATAGGCTGTCGCGTTGCTGGGAACCGACAAATGCTTGATTGGATGTGATTGTCTATACTTGAAAAAACTTAAATGATAACGGGCCCAATTCTCTCTTTAATCAATCCATTCAAATACGATTTTTCCAACCTAAAGTGGCTGACAGCCAACATTGTCTTTAAAAATTCTCATTATTATGTTGTGTAGTAATATTGTTCACAGCTCAGTGGATGTGTTTATCACACCTAAATACATTTCTCATGCTATTATAAACATGGGCAAATATGAATATTTATTTACACATGTCTCACTCTACAGCAAAAGGTTGTCAGTGTCTTGACATTAATATTAAGTATTGAGACTGACTACATTAGAGTTTTATGAATACCTTCAATTCTTGATGATACTTCGTTTGAAGCATTACAATTATAGAAGCTTGTCTTTTTAATTTACTGATATGATAATTACTCATCTCTACAGTGATATCAAATATGTCATTGTGTTATGTAGTAAGTAAAACCATGATAATTTACCACATACTAACAGGTATACTGTTGCATTTTACCTGAGTAGCTTAGTGCGACTTCAGCAGAGTTTATTCCAAAAGAAGAAAGCTAAATTTACAATAAGTATGTTAATTATTTCGCATGTCTGCACGTAAACGTGAAATGTCATCGTTTTATGCAGCATTTTCATAAAAACCAGAATTATTTGTCTAAATATAAACTGCCGTGTCTGAAAATAGGCTAAAATCTCATTATTGTCAGTATAAATAGGAAACAAATTTGAGTTGCTCTATTTGGTTCATATTGATGGCACTCCATGCGTTATTTTAGGGCCAAAAATCACACAAAATAGGGCGAAATCTGTTGGATTTTTCAGTTATTTAGCTACCACTGGTAAAGAATAAGATACGTTTTAAAGTAATATTTATAACCTGCCCTTTTCAACAGTGTGCTATGTCACTTGAAATTAACTGAGTAGGATTGTCCAGAATTTACAAGGATACACTTCTCTCATTTAACTTAAAGCAAGCAATCATATAAATGCGTTATAGGTAGGTATATAATTATAAAAATACATTAGTACTAAGTTACTTTTTTTTAAATGAGACAATTGAATTTGTGTTGCAGAAATACTATAGTAGTTCTTGCAAATGTAATTGTATCAAAATGGCCAAGGAATTATTCAATGTCTCCAAAATGACAAGACTATTCTCATCAGTGCATTTACGTTTTTTCTTCAACTATGATATTTAATATTATGTTAGTTTGGTTCATTTCACAATGCGATTGCCCTCCGAATTAATATCTTCAATAGTAACTAAGTCACGTTATCGTAAACCTTCAACAAGGTCACATTGTTTATAGTTAACTCTGTGGCCTCATAAGGCTATGATTAGTGTGACCTCACAACCCCCATATCTACTCTCCTATGACTTTTGGCAGTAAATATTGCTCACTGGCTTTTTGTACACAGTGCACCTAAACTGCCTCATTGTCTTGGTTAGGTTAACAGCTTTGTTTAGCCAATCCACAAGTCAAATATGGACGGTTTGGAAAATGCTATGGATATGTTTGACCTTACAAACAGCATTAGCCCAGCAAACAATGATGGGCAGTTAGCTCAACCAGCATGACTGATAGCATTCTGGGCTAGCTCTTGGGCCTGATGACCAAGCTTGCATTCCACAAGGGGCAATAATGGTGCTGTATGTATTGGTGATGTCGTTTCTGAATAGCTGCAGGGACCCCAGTCTCTGCTCATTTGCCATCTAATTCCAACTCTGCAGACTTGACCAAGACTTTTTACTCGATTCGCCATTATAGTTTGCCATTACAGCTGAGTGGACTTGGTAATGGTCTACTAGAAGATCATGTCCACTTGTGCTCAGCTAAAGTTCGTATTTCTTTTCTAAACTTAGTCTCCTTACGATACTTTCTGACAGCTAGAATGTCTCAATACCAGACCATGGTATCAGATTGAAGCCGTATTGCAAGTGGAAGTGATTTCTACCTAAGGCTTTGGCATCTTGCGAAATTATTGCTGATAGACACTGTGGAGCTCAGGATTAAAACCACCCAGAGCCAATTCTATTATATGACCATCTAGCTAGGTTGCAGGTGCAATGAAAAGAGTTCCAGAAATAAGGCCAAATCCTTATCAAAACACTTTACTTGGTCCCAACATTGGTCTTAATTCTACAAACTTATGAAGTTTTTTCTTGTTAGTTTCTTGAACTACACACAACCTCCACAGTACACATGATATGTTGTACATATATTGTGAATTTACCTGTTGCATAGCAGCAAGCTTTGAAAACAACAAGATAATTTAATCTGTGACATACGCAGGTGCTGCGTGATATGGTATTTCATGTCACGTTTAATTTTAAGGCAAAATGCTGACTTGGAATATTCCAACCTTCTTTTGAGAAATTTTACTCCGATGGATCAAAGAATCTCAAATGAAGATATCATCTCGTGTCTTTCAAACCTTGTAAGTTCATATTAGCTCTTTGGCTTTGAAAATTGAGATCACAAGATGCAAAGACTCGCTCTAACACCTTGGCTATCCTTCTTTATTCCTTCATCTTTCTTTTTTGTCTCCTTCTTTTGCTCTAACACCTCGGCTATCCTTCTTTATTCCTTCATCTTTCTTCTTTGTCTCCTTCTTTTGCTCTAACACCTCGGCTATCCTTCTTTATTCCTTCATCTTTCTTTTTTGTCTCCTTCTTTTGCTCTTTCGGAATGGCTTCACGGCATCTGATAACTTCCTGCGATCCAAATCAGCTGAATGAGCAGCCGGAAAAATTCTTAAAATAATTCCCAAGAAATTTTTTCTTCATATCTTTTCTTTTTCCTTTTTTGTCCTAAGTGTCAGGGCTGAGTGATCGCCTTGCATGTCCAACCTCAGCACGACATCTCCAGATTACAGGGCTTTTGGAATTAGAAACCTTTCCAGGTCAAGATGATCACACTGCTTCCTAGAGACTAATTCGATGTGAGCCATACACTCCACTGCTTTCCACTGCATCTCTCTGTGTGTAGAAATAAGCCAAAATATCGCAAGGCGTGATGTAACTAAACTCGTTAGCACAACTTTAAGGGTGAGTTTTTTTTCCAGTTGGGAGATGCATTCATCTGAGCGTATTAATTTAGTGGGGATTTCAGACCCCAGCAAAGGGTTTTAATGTCTTACTTTATATGCACTGCTACCTTAATTAACTAATTATAAAGACAAGTTAAGCAGTGTGAGTAATCTGCCTGCAAAGGAAATAAAAAGAAGTTTCAAGATAATCCATTTACGTTCTACTCAACAGGATATTAGGAACGTACTCTGGGGAAGTCCATCTTATTTAATGAATAATTCTATACTCTATGGCCTGTTCATATTAGAGTATAATTAACCATGACAATGCATAACGTGCAGTGTGCACAATTAGCTACCTGTACTCCCTTAATTCTGTTGCTAGGAGGTACTGTTTCACCTGTGTTGTTTGTCCACTCTGATGCAACGTCAGGCAAATTACCAACACACGACACTCTAATGGTCAAATAGAGATGGAACAAGCTTATTCTGTGTTGCTTCCACCTAATACTGCCTTATTATGAGATGAGTAGTATTGGGTTACAAACAAAACTCTGCTTTGAGTGTGATAAACAGTAGCACATTGGGAGTAACACAGACGCTGTGGGTGGTTGCTGCTGCAGGGATAGTTGAGATGCTGTGCATCCAATGGGCAAACGAGCTTCCTGTAGCCCCCTCGGGAGTCGGGGTCAGATGTCCAGACAGCCTGGTCAGTCTGCTGTGTGTCGCATGGCAAGTCCACTGTTGTCCATTCAGCTGGGTGACCGTATTTGCAAACCATGATGCTGATACTGGATTGCTAGTGATGGTCTGTTGATAGTGTTAGTCATACTTGATGCATAGTCCCATAACTCACAGGACATAGACGTTCAGAATGGGCACTGGTCTAACTTATCTTTCCATGGATACGAGTCAAGATGAAATCGATAAGGCTTAATCACTAAACCAAATATCAAATCACTTGATAGGCCTGTTTCTTGCATTACTTGGTTCAGATTAATTCTAGGAACTTGGCTAGTAGTCATCAAGTTTCTGTGATGAAGTAACTAATATCCCAGCAACTATAAGATGCTTCAGATTTTAAGGCAATTTCTTTATCATCATCCTACGCAGTGCTGGAAATAACATTTTATCCACCTTTAAATTTACTGATATTTAATCAATAGAGCTTCTAGTCTTGGCAGATATATGGTTTTATGGTTTAGCTTTCATATAATGGTTATTAACGCCAATCAAAATTATGAGTAAGGATAATTAATCACTCCAAAATAAAAGTAGATGTTTTGCATGGCTTGTCTACAGAGAGATCATCAGCATTCATGTAATCAACCCATTAGTTTCTGAATTCGTGTTGGGTAATGTAGGGAGTTGTTTGTGTCCAAAATCACAAGAACTGACTGGAGATAAAGCCAGTATAAAAGAGATGCTAAGCATTGCAAATTACCTTTTGTGGCCAGTTTTCCATGAATATTTCACCGACATAACAGGGTCCCAGGGCGATCTATGCTCATGTTAGTGGCGTAATCTGGCTGTAAAAATGAAATACACCAACCCCATAATGATAACTGTCCTGTAGGTGGCTGTAGATAGTCATATAAAGAAGACGCATTACTTTTTGATTTTGTTTATAGGATCACACGATGGCATCACAGTTTGCTTACACAAGGCCATCCCTGTTTGCAGTCAGAAGTTCTGAACATCAGACGCTAATCTGATTTTAACTTGACATAAGAAAAAAGTAGTTCTTTACAAGCAGATGGCATTCTCGCATTGTATCCCTACAGTTATTTAATTAAAAAAGGCCCATCAAATATAACATAGACAAAGCTAGACACATTCTGCTATACGATGCTACCTGCCGCTAAATGGAACTGTCTGGCTAAAGCTACCTACTCAAAGCGAGTACCTATTTATGACATATTAGATACATTTCTTACATTTAAAATGTTTATATTTTTCAGTGGTAGGTTTAAGCCAAATAATTAGCTATACGTTCACAGAAGTAGCAGGAGATTTATCCGGTTATGGCTACAGCCAGGAATAGCTGTCTAGAGTCGACCATATTTTATGAAACTAACTGTAGTATTACAAACGTATCATCAATGTCAAATTACGTGTTTCTTAACCTCTTAACTTAACTTCTTAAATATGATCGTTGCTCTCTGTGTCACCGTTCTTCCGGTGGAGAGTCTCAGTTTCTCAGTTTTGGTTAATCTAGTTCAGATAAAAAGTCTATCTTTGGTAAAGATAGTTCAGATAAATAAATACCTACATCTAACAGTGCCTCATCCAGTTTCCTAGAAGCCACAATCCAAGAGAACTTTCCATGATTTTAGGGATAGGAAACACATGGTATCTCTTTCTGAAGCGGATTGACGTATATATCTTGTTAAACACGAATCTGACATTTCCAGAGCAACAGATCTGTATCAGCCAATGTCATGAATATGCCAAGTTTCTTTAAGTGGAATTACGTTGTCATATTTTCATCTACTGCGGTCATTGACCCAGATGCCTTGGCGATATATGGAAACTTCATTTCTAATTGAACTCAGCTGTAGACTGACAGATATGTCTTGAACTTACATTACCGAGTTATACATAGTAATTTACTGCATTGCATTTTGTTTGCCAGAAGTCAGCCAGATCTATATTTACAGTTTTGCCAGAATGTTTTTTTTTTTTTTTTTTTTTTTTTTTTTATCAACAAGTATAACGTATACAAATTTTGAAGAGTCAGTCTAATGATTTCGTTGGTAAAATTAATATCGTATGTAATAACTACTTTTGATATTACAACCGTGTATAGGTGCCAGGTTTTGTTGTTTTTTATTTTATTTATTTTTTAATCTGCACTCAAATTTGCGTCTCTTTGATAACGTCTATCACAGCATTTGGTTAAAGTGTAAACATGTACAAGGCTACATGCTAAAGATCATAGACAATAATGCAATATGAAGTATTCCAATACTTCAAAAAGTCGTGATTACGGTGCAATGCCATCCTGGTACTGAGGTTCAGCTTAAGCTTTTTCTTTCTGGTTTTTTTAGCTGGAGAGAAAAAAAAAGTGTCTGCAATTTTCTTCTATTCAATTGACTGCAAATCAAGGTTGGAATAGTGTGATTAAGTTTTACTTCAGGCAGATTATGCTTCAGTTGAAAGTAAGGCCCAACTCTCAGATCCCATGACACTGCAGTGATTAGTTTGGAATTGACATCCTGCCTCCTTCAAAGGCATGCGCCAGTTTCAATGAAATATATCGATGACTTCTCCTGGAAAGGGCTTTTTAATCTAATCTGCCTTCACAGCAGCAAGATCGTTTTATTTGAGCTATCTAAACTTCAAAAGAATCGGATGAACTTCAAAAAAGAAGAGTAGGAACTGTGATTAAATTAAATGGTAAATGTGGAAGGTTTTTATTGTTATGGCTTCAACTACAGCTGCGCAATAAAATTAAACTTCAGATGTACCTTTGCTTTGAAATATAAATTTTAATCAGCTTGTGAACTTGAGAAAGGTCCGATTTCAGTTAATTAAAAATGTTCCTACACAGGAAATATTTGGAGGTTACGGTGACCCATAGGCCTACATGTGATATTTGACTCCTTGCTGAAAGCACTAAAAACTAATTGAAAACAATTTGATAACCACGATTTTAAGGAATACTTTTTTCAGTCAGTTCTGTTAACCACAAATATTTTGGTGTCTTACGTTTTGAATTAGCAATTTCAATGAAAAATATGGTATGAAAAGGCAGACTGTCAGTCAATCTGTGCTGGCTGCCTTCATTGGCATATATTTGTGACATAACAGTCGTGACTAATCTGACTTTCTTGGCACAAATGCTGCGATGCTTGATTTATTCTTAATAATTGATCAGCTGCTTATGAATTGTTTTTCTTTTCTTTCAGACCCGCGACCCCTGTTGCCTCGCACAACGGCTTCCATGACGTATCTCGCAGTCATTCTGTGGACCTTTCATCAATGGACAGTTCGTCCACCACCAAAAGGTCAGTGGGATCTCATTACTTGGGCTTAAAGGTCACTCTTAACCTGCTTGAATGTCACTTCAAAATGATCACCTGCTCTACCCTTCTTAGATGCTAAACCTTCCAATCTCCGCCAGGGGCGCCACGTACCAATAGGCTAGTCCAATACACAACAGAACAATCTGGTGTTGAAAGTAGATAACACCAGGGGGCGAATGTGTGAACTTTATATTGGATCAAGCTCCACCTATTGTAGATGTTATTCTGCTGTTACCTCCAGTGGAAATTTAACTTCTCTTTTGATGTGGAATAAAATAAACCCAATAGTTGGTCAAAAAGTAACTATTACATTAATTTCAAGATCATGTCAAAATAATAATATTACATAGAATATACGTCATGTTCTACCATGCCAATTGCATGTGATTATCAAAATTTTGACCTCTAGATGGGTTGGAAGGAGAAATGGTTAGCCACATGCCTTAAACCACAGGATATCCAACCAATTTATTACCCTCAGATGTACATGGGGGAGGGAAATGAAAGAATCAGAGAGATGCATCAGTCGCCATTTACTGGTACTCATGGTCCTTCTGCCTCAGCAGCCCACATCAGGCAGGTGTCTGGATGATGGATGAGGAGTTTTCCATGAGAATTGCTGCTTTCCCTGATGCGGCTGCTGCTGCTGCAGTGTTCTTCCTTGGCAAACATGGTCAATACTTAGCTATAACCCTTTACTGAGCTGTGGCCAACACCAGTGTCAATACCATGGTTTGCCAGTTCCAATATTGACCCTCAGCATTCCCATGTAAATCGCTTGAACCCATCACGCTAACTTAGTTATGATTGAATGAACCATGTGATTGAGTTTGTCATGTAAATCAATGGATGGCATAACCTCGAAGCTGCTGCTCAGTTCAAGACGAACCACAATAGCTTACGAGTGGATTAAGTGGTTTATTCTATTGTGTTTATAGGTTTTACACTCATGGTGTCCGCAGAAATTTAACAAAAAACATGGTGCCAATTTGTCACACCAGGACAGACGTGCACACTGAATTTCTAGGCTATGAGGAACTCTTTTTCATCCACAACATAAAACACTCTAGTCTCCCCATGATTTTGGAGGCTAGCAATACCATTAAATTGCCCAAACAAATGACTAATGCTTCACATACAGTTAGTTTCATAAAATATGGTCGACTCTAGACTGTAACTACATTTTTGTACCTATTCCTGGCTGTAGCTGTCTACTCCTAGTTTATAGACGGCTTGCACCAAAAAAATATAAAACTTGGTAATTATGTATGAAATTTATCTGATATGGTGCTGCATGTACTTTTAGATCCGACTTTTAGTAGCTAGCTGTAGCTAGACAGTTCTGGTTAGTAGCAAGTAGCGTTGTATAGCAAAAGTTGTCTAGCTTTGTCTAGGTTTAATTTGTCTAACTGTATTTGGTTGGATTACTCACTAGGAAATGTGAGTCACTATGGGATAAGGGTCTTTTACATTGTAGACCCAACAACCAATATAAATCTATTTGGGTTCCAATGATGAGTGACAGTTCAGCCCTTAAGCGTGACTCCTCACTGACACCTAATGCTCATCTAAGCTGATTCTGTGACGTCACAGTGCTGGGCTGTGCTACCATCTGTGCAGACCGGCTTGCTGACCTAACAGTATTGGTGCTGACTCTGGCAGATGTATACCAAACTCACGGAGACATCTGGCCTGCAGGGACCTTTCAGAAAACCACTGGGCTGATAGGCTGCTCTTCAAAGATTGATAAATCCATGCAGGATTGCTGGAGAGGTAGCCCAGGCAAAGAGTGTGGGGCCAAAAGAGGTGGCTTGTCAATAACAGATATCTGCCGTTTGAATAGCAGTTTGCAGGGCTTCTCTAGCTGCCAATCTCAGCTTTGCTCTTCACTACTCTCCATCATCTGACAAATGGGCCGTTTTCAAAAGGCCCTGAAGAGCAACACCATGAGTGAGGCCAAAACGTTTTGGTATCTAACGTGAGAATCATGCATGAGTGGAAATGAATAAGAGATGAGTCAAATTCCACAGTTATATGGGTCAGTTATAAATTAGAGCCCTGATAAAATCCCTGCCAAATGTCACTTGCCGAATATGGAATTCCACCAAGGGCCCAGAATTCACAGATAGCCCACAACTGTCGATCTCAGAAATGCCAATATTCAATACCCACCCCATGTATTCTGGCTGCAGTAATTCGTATGAAATAACCCAGATATATGCCGATGCCATTTCCTTATAAATTAGATTGTTGTTAAGGGATTAGACCTACATTATGCCAGTCTCGTGGTACTGTTGTTCAGGGACATTTGTATGCTACAGGCAATTAATTACCAGATCAGCTCTTGTTCCCATGGCCCCTGAGACTGTAATGTACTATATGTGATACTGCAATATGGTACTTTGGAATATGTATTTCAATGCCCGTGGAGCTATACGTTGATTCTCTTCTAACCATCAGTCTGTTGATCTGTATGTCCATCTGGGAACAAACATCCAGGCAAATATATGGACTACAGCTTCTACAATTTGGGTAATCAGTAACAGCTAATGAACTGCAATGAAGTCCTCGATAATTGTCACTAGACTGGAATTTTGGAGTGACCTTGGCACTATTGATTAGCCACCAAATATCCCAGGATAAGTGTCCTTTCATGTCTCTTGTGGCCACCCAGGCCCATGTTTTATTTATGGCGTTTGTGATCCAGATTCATGCTGAGATAGATCACCCTCTGAGGGTGACACCTCAGGATGGCCCAGTCACATTATTGTCCTATTCTAAGCACAATATCTACATGATGAATCGTGTATGATTAATGTCTTATATGCATCATGTATAATCATGGATGTATAAGAAATGTCTAAGGCTTTCTAGAGAGAATGTACCAATTTCTACAGAAGTTTGGTGAAATAATGTAACTAATATTGGATACCATGACATGATTTTCAGGTTTTAGATCACAAATCGTCAGAAATAGCAGAATTATAAAATTGCCATAATTGTGATGCCAATTTCAGATAGAGCAATGAGAATGTGACACCACATAAAACTATGGAAATGTGAAATGTCTTGATGGATGAGAATGCATAAAATACATATGCACCATGCAATCTCTGATTGAGAAATAAATAAATCATCTCGTAATTTCTCGTGTGCACGATTATTTCCTATAATATCAATGTTATTTTGAAGTATAATGGTGCTACCAAATAATTATCTTTTTTAACGATATGTTTATTTTCTGTGTTTATTTACCACTATTATGTTCCCTTATACTGTGTATCTAGTCTGTTGAACAACACTACCAAGGGTGCAATGCATCATTAGCTTTGGTGTAATTTGCCCCACTTACACTGAAGTCTATATAACGATTTCTCTAACAGCCCTAGCTTCTGTGATGAACATTTTCCTGTAGCTATTCCCCTGCATTGATGGGCATTGATTGCTCCTGCTATTACTGTTGCATAATGTTGTGTAATTTGTTTGCAGCCCCAGCAAGATGCATGGAAGCCTCGATGGACGGATTGATGATGAGCATCGCCTGATAGCTCGATATGCCGCCAGGCTGGCTGCTGATGCAAATGATGCGGTATGTATGAGGATGCTTTTCTTTTATTCACAGCTACCACAGAAAAAGGACACAAAAAATCAAAGCTCTCATGCTGAGTCTTTTGTACACTGGAGTATTGTTTTTGCAAGGCATGAGTCATGATATGTAAAGAATAAAGTCTGCCAATCCTATCCAGATATACGCTCCCTGGCAAACAAAGAGGGCAAGTCCAAAATGCAGATGGATAATAAGAAAAACTATCATTGTATTACACTGTACATTTTGGTCATGTGTCGTCCTTTCGGTATTTCTTTTTTGTGTGTTTTTTTGTGTGACAAGAAATGTTTTGATTAAGTAGGCAGCATACTCCAATTCCATTGTTCATCCAACATTGGCATTGTCAACAGCATCACCAGAACAGCAGCATCAGCAGCAGCAGCAGCGACAACAGTAGAAGCAACAGTAGAAGCAACAGCTTTTGATGGACAAGTGTCTGATGCTTTTTGCATCTTTCATCTGTGGACAGCACATACAAAGCAGTTCCCCCCCCCCCCAATTTCTTTCTGCACACAACGAATAACAGCTTTCAAAGCAGCGACACATAGACACAGTATTATGATTGTGCTCCTCAAGATCAAAGGATACCAGTGCCATCCACAAACCACAACACTAGAACAGCAACAAATTGCACTAAAAATTCCACAAAAGGCAGATTTTACTTCTGAATCAGCAATTATTTGTTGTAGCAGCCGGGTCCTGCTTTGATTCTATGTGTTTGCCATTCAGTACTTTTTCCACACACAAGAAAAATGTTGATTTGCTCTAGACCCGGGGACCCATGCGCCATCATGTGTTAGCTAAAACACACCGGGGTCTTTAGGGCTAGATTTGCTCCAGAATATTCAGAAGAGATTCAGCCCTCAGTCAAATTTGTGGTGCAAACTGAAAGTGCCAAATTGCACGTTGTTTTTCTTGTGTGGGGTGTTGACTGACGAAAATGTTCTTGGATAGCATTTAGATTTATCGTATACAGTCTTTAATTTATCACTAAGACGAGCTTCAATGTTTGCCTAGTGCCAAAATACCCGTTTCAGCCCTAGTGGATCTAACTGCAGACCGGCAAATCACAGTAATCCAAGGAAAGTGTGAAGTGAATAAGTCGATGCTTCTGGCACAGACACCTCCACTGTCCCAATAAGAACATCAGACCTACTTCCGTCCAACCGTGCTGAAAATTGCAGCGATTGTCAGCCTGGGTAAACAAACAAGGAGGGCAACGAGCGGAACATTCGTCAGCAGAGGAGCCTGAAAGCTCAAACTGAGAGCTCTGGGGTCACAGAGTTAGCGCATTTCATCACAGCCTGATGAGAAGGTTGTAGAGTTTGATTGGCCGTGATTTACCATGCATGAGATGGGGCTGCAGAGACTGGCCCTGCTCATCCTTTCCAATTACTCAGAGATCAACATCCCAGCTGCCCAATGTACACCGTCTCTGCTCTCTCTTTGTGCATAGATGCATCATGAGCATCAGAAAATGCTCCTCTTTTATTCCTACTTTATCTTTGTAAATCCATACACCTTGAATCTGGAAATATTTCTGCTGCAGCCTACAATGTGCACTGTAAACAAACTATGAGTTGTCATAGATATTTTCACTGTTATACAATACCAGACCCTCGTAGTTCTCCCCAGAGCAGGAATCGAACTCTGGTCCTTGGGACTAAAAGACACAATGATAACAAGTGTACCAAAGAGTCACTCTCTGGTGCGAGGGCAATATTCTGCTCACACCAAGACCTCTACTGTACATGTATAAAGAAAGTTAGCTAAACTACCCTCCAACCATTTACACTTTAGAGCATTTGGACCATGTCCTGTAGGTGTGAAGAAAACTAGCAGCTTAACATTATTTCTGATCCGTTCAAACTGATCTAAAATGAGCTGAGATGTTTGTATGTTATCAACCATATAGTGTTCTCGCGTTGTTCAGTTTTACTATTTATGGGCAATATCAATATGTAGTCACACTGACATCTAAAAGCTTATCTAGAGTGAGCTTTGTAGAACACAACCCCAATAGTGAGATGCAACATAGTACGATGTGCTGCTTTAGAAGCAGAAATACTGATGCAATACAATCCCTTTCTCCTCAACTCGTTCAGGTAGATATGCTGACGGAAGGAGGGTTCTCCTCCAGGCTTGTAGCGGATATTGCTCTTAATCTCTGCTGTAATATGACTGCACACTGCTCAGGTCTATGCCCATAATCTCTTGTGTAATATCACTGCAAAGCGCTGCAGCTGAGCCTGAGCTCCCAGCTTACTGGGCTGAATTCTCCCATCTTTGCCCAAGGCATGTTATGTGATACAACTGATTAATCCCCAGAGATCACAGATATTTGCCTGTTTCGTAGGTGTAAATGATACCTGCGCACATTGCCTTAAACACTGCATGCACCCTTGTGTTATTTTACAGCTGAGTGAAACTGACAAACAATCCTGTGATTTGATCTATTGGCTTTATACGATGAATCAACATTTCATGTGTTATATCACCATTACAGCTTATTTGCCGAATATTCTACCAATAATCATGGTGCATTTGTTGTAACAGGAAATATTGTGGATCTGGAGGTGTCCAAAGGAATTAGGACAGACCTGAGGCACTGATTATCTGATTGGAGAGTGGCTCCAAGAATTGTGCCAAGTTTTGATTTTGTGTCACTTGAAAGGAACGAAGTGGAGGCAATTCTGATTGCTGCTTCCTTCTTTCACAGAGATCAAATGAAGCTCTGAAAATATTCCTTCTCTTTGCTGTGGAAGGATGGACGTGAGATTAGAGATTAGATTAAGAACCGACCATCACAATATAATGAGTCTTGACAAGACAAGCTGTCCAATTAGTGTTAATGCCACATTTGAGACATTTATGAGAAAAATAACTTTAAGCAATAAAGCATTTCTCATTATGACACGTGGAATTTGAAGACTTATATTACGATAAACTATATTGTTCCTAAATGAAATTTCCTAGATGTGACTTCTTTGATGTCCCCTACATGTTTCCAGCCAGTAGATTGCTGCTTATTTTTTGTTTATATCTGCAATGTTCAAATGTATTTCACACTCCATCGAGAGGGCATCTTACCATAATCTTCTCTTAAAAGTATAGTAAGATTGATTCAATTGCATGAAACATGGAGTATATTAATACACAGTTACATGCTGTGATTCGAGAAAGAAATGCTCATTAGACTAGAAAGTAAATATACCAGAAAACAAAGAAAGGATTGTGTTGGCCATGACTAAGCATTCATATATGGATCAACATTATTGGTATTTGTATGCATCTGCTAATCTGGCCACGGACGGCTGTTATGTAAGAGCATGGATTAGGCAATGGCCGTTGGCTGGTGATGGAGAGCTGTGGAAACTGCAGCAGGCAGGCAGGCAGGCAGGCAGCCTCACTCGCTGCTCAAGTGTACATCAGTGGAAGCTGCTGCTGAAGCTGCAGAGGCAGACACTTGAACCACTGCTAAGCAACCATATGCGCGGAGCTCTGGAGACCACCTATTATCCTGGCTGACTTGATTCGGGACAGCATCACTAGCTGGTGAGGTTGGCCACCACCAGAGCCACAGCACCAAGCTAGCATCACGAGGGCGCTGCATCACCTAAACAAGCAGCCGCAGCAGTGACGCTACACACATGGGATGGTTAGCAGGATGGAGAGACGCGTTGTGAATTCCGCATCATCACACTCAGCATCTTTGAATGCTGCTTCTGCTGTTGCTGCTGCTTCTAGGGTTTACACAAGACACTCTAAAGGCTCAGGATGGGTATGTAGTTAGGAGCCAGCTCTAGTAAAAGCTGCACCTGTAGTGACTTAGATGTGCACCGCTTGCCGCTGATGCTGCTGCTGTTGATGCTGTTGATGTAGTGTTTGTGATGGAAGATACTTCCGAAGACGTCCACTGACCATCTTGATGCTCCTGTCAGCTGCAGCAACACTTTTTCTTTCATGATGTTCTGTTGTCGCTGTTCACAGGCTCGCAGTCCCACAGAACTCAGTTTCAGCCTGGACTCCAACAAAGCTCAACGGGAACTCATAGCTCAACTGGAAGCCAAAAATAGGTAAGTGTTTTGCGTTTGATTTGAACTTGAACTCTTGGGGGGGGGGGGGGGCATGGGCTTCCTGCAATATTGCTTCACTTTGATCTTGACGACTCAGCAGAGTAGGTCTCAACTTTCAAGTCTATTTGCAACCTGCCTCATTAAAATGAAGATGAAAAAGTTATTGCCAAACATGTGGGGCTGCTTCGTGTTTGCATAAGGCTTTTTGAAAATAGCATGGCCCTAGCTCGGTCAACCAAACATGAAATATGCATCTAAACGAACAGCCCATTATGGTCTTGTTGCATGTTGGGTGTTGCTATTTTTGGTTGGTTTGCCACAAGGTTGTGTAATCTGGGCCACTGATGGCCTCCTAATGTGCTAGTTTATCTACAACCCATGTTGTGATCAATATGCCAATGATCGTCAATCAGTAATAAATTGCAGAATGGACCATTTACGTCACCTAATACATCAAATCACACAATTAAGCAAACAACCAGTGTTTGGTACCTTTATCCCTAACTTGCCACACCCAACATTACAAACTGCAGGTTGCATCATCAAAATAATCCTTTATAAAAGTTAAAGTAAGAAATGTGTAACTAAAACAATGTTTACATAATCATGTACCCCCGTAACAGCTGGACATATAATCAAATAGTGACAAGTGGTTGACCACATCAAGACTAACTGACCATTATGAAAACTAGCCATCATGGCAACTTGCTTGAGGGTCAGATTGCTTGCATCCATTGTTTGGTATCATGCATTGATTCATTTCCATGGCAGTCTTTTACACAGGGATGAGGCAACACAGACATTGTGTATGGCTGAGCTCATTCTTCAGGCTCTACTTTGATGCTGGTTTTATCTGGGAATCCAGCTTGCAACAGATTGCATCTCTGGTAGGGCTTTCTTCCTCTCAATGCGTAAGCTGCCAAAGTAGGTTAAAATGCTCTAGGTGCAATGTGGAGGCAGCAAAAACACTCCTTTATTGTCAAGTGCAAATTTGCTCCCATGGTAATTACACTCATTCCCCTAATGCATTGTTAGCATTGGGTGTTCAAAATAATGAATACACCATAACAAGCATTATGGCCTTGCACATGAATGAACCACATCATTTGCCACTAATAAAGTGTTCATCATAATTCGTGTGCACAGAATATCAGCTCTAATGGAAACAAGTCAGCTTAAGAGACAAAAAACTGTTTCAGAGTCTCGTGAAAGATGTCACGTCTCCAGCTAAGCTATGGTTTTGACAGCTATATTCAATAATACAATATGTATAAGTTGAATTCACAGCACGATTTCATACTGCCTAGAAGCTTTGTTCTACACTCTGAAACAGCTTTCGTAAATAGGTTTCTGCAGAAGCTGCTTTTGTGAGAAGGTTCAGCTGAGCAGTAGACATATTGCCATCGTGCATGTACACTAAGTGCAATATTGCAAATGCCAGTGTCGTTGGTCTGAGTGGCCAGGGCAGCCAAGAACCCTGGGGTGTGGTGTGTGAGGTACTTGTGGAGGTCCAACCCTAGAGGCAGTAATACCAGTGACAGAGAACAATGTGAGGTGGGCTAATGCTGCAGGTGCTATACTCCCCATCCTCATCATTCATCGTTTACATCACCTGCATCATTTGTAATGGTAATGGTTGGCAAAAGTGAGCCAGTTGCTAAAAGGTAGGTGGATGACCCAACAGTAAGCTGGAAGCTCCTCATATTTCTCCACTGCAACATGAGCTTGTAGATCTGCCACGGAGAGGAAGTCTTCATGATTTTGTCAATATTGGTTGACCATGCACATTGCCCAACCTGAGATGACCGTGGGTAGTAAAAACCTAAAACAGTTCATGTTTATGGCTGTTCCAGATGGAGGACAAACATGTCATGATTCATGTCTTAAGTGCTCCTGGGGCCAGACACCACTTGACTCCTTACTTTTTTGGGGTTAATTGGGTCTGAGCTACTAGAAGAAATGGATCTGTACCAACAAAGCAATCATGAGATTGAGCCATTCCTCAAATCACAAGCCAATTACATTGCATATATCTTGTACCATCAGGAGAAATATGATGTCCCCAGGAGGAAGACTTATGTCTGACAATGTCATGCACTGTCTAGATTGTAATCAACGTGAAAATGGTCATTGATAGTAAAGATTTTTGGCGAGACTATTAGTCATGTCATTCTGTGCACAGAACAGAAACTAATGTATGATTTGGAAGTAAGCAAAGAGAAAAAAGAAGAGAATAGGAAAGGTTTTAAATAAAAGTATTATTATATATGATATTTGCTATTCATAAATACAGCGTATACCTTGTTCCGTATCCTATTATGCAGTAAAAGCGGGCAGTATTGCCTGGAGTAAAACATTCACATCTCAGTGACAGGCAAACGAGATGATATGCACATTTTCCTCCATCCAATTCTTTATGATATGCCATCTAGCGGGGAGCTGTGTCTAGAATTACAAAGGAGGCCAGATGGGTGTGTGGTTGACGGGGCCACTGATTGCTAGAATGGTATAAATGAGAAATGCTGGGGAGGTTGATGTTATGCTAGTCATCAAAAGTGATTGGCATCCAGCTTGACAGTCTTAGTCCGAGCCATTGGCTACCTTCCTGTTGGCTAGGTTTAATAGGGCAGATCAATGTGGCAATCTGGGCCCACAGCTCCTGCCCCTACCTGACATCTCCATGTCTGGCTTACAAATTCTAGGTGAGCAGAAAGTATGCTCTCTCAGATGTGCCTTCAGTACTGCTCCTGCTCCTGCTGCAGGCAGTGCAGCCAATGTTTCCACACCAATCTATCCAGCTTGCACTGTGTGGATGAAATGTATATGTGCTGTATTGAACGCAGTGTTGGTTTCCTGTTCACTGTTGGTCAAGGCTAACAGTCTGAAGTTGGGACAGAAAACTCCAGAGCCTCCTCTTAGATTAAGTCACAACATTAGAGACCACTGAAGTAACTTGTGATTATGGATGCTCACTATAATATCACATGAGTTTCTCATCCGATTTTGTTTTGTAGAATGAACACACAACACAATAATGTGATATATGCGAGACATATGACGCATTCAGTTCTTTGTTCTATTGAAGAGTGCAGTTTGTGTTATTCATCCACGTGATTTATCCACAGCTCGGGCATAAAAAGGGAAATACAGACAGATTCTCTTCTTCATGACCAGAAATGTTATTATCATGTATATATTCTGATGTCACAAATCCAAGCTTGTGACAGGATTGTTCAGTTGAATTTTTGTCTGTTCGTGCCTGACCTACACGCCATAGATGCTTCAGTGTTGTGACGAAAACAGTTTCACATAACTATTGTCTTAATGATAAAATTATCAATGGTCTTGATAGTAATTGACTTTAATTGTTGATGCAAACAATAGGCTTGCTGATGTTATTTAGTCGTCTGAATGGGTCTATGTGATGAATGAACTGTCCTCTTCAACAGGAGAAAGAACTGATGTAATATAGTGTTCTCTAATCATAAATTATGTGGGCTTACGGGCCTGGAATTTCACAAATTCTAATTCAGTGCCTACAAAATCAAATAAAAGCATTTGATTAATATGAGGAGCATGTTTTCCTACATTCTTATGATGTCATATGCTAGTTTTATCAGACACCATATTGGCCATGTTTTTTTGTTAAGTTCTTTATGTTCCCAGAGGATCTGTTACCTGTAAAGTTCACCTGAATGAAAGAACGGCTTAACACGGGTGACCTTTGTCTCCAACAAGAGCGAACGTCTGAAGTGGCCACTCGGATAATGGATTGCCTCAAGGAGTATGCTGAGTCCCAGCTTATCTCTGTGACCAATGTATCCTCTGAGGAATTCAATATGACTGGGACCTGGGCAATTTACACAAGCAATAACTATATGACACAATTGATGGGTATTTAAACAATGTTAACGGGCAACAAAACCATGATGTGACCATCAATTTTCTTAGTCCAGTAATATTAAGTCGTGTATTAATCTATAAAACTTACAAAAGAAAAATATTGGTCAATATGCACAAAAATGAAGGATAGTCTCTTCTTTTGTTAATTGATAATGAATGGTTTTATAGTATGGTGTTATTATAAAAGTAGTTTAAACCAGGTTAAACTAACGTTTTATTTCAAACATTCTTCGTCTGCAGGATCTGTAAGTCTCAGACCTAGTAGAATGCAAATTGTAATCATTGCCTTTACCCAGCAACAATTATAGAGATGTAACTTTTCGCCAATTCAAATTGTCGCCGAGTTTCAAAGTTTTGAAATAACTTCTACTGAGCACGGGTTAGTTTTTAATCTAAATTCTGATCCTGACTCTGGTCTTTTACCATAGATTGCCAGAGCATTCATTTGCTCGCTTTCCATTGCTAGATGTGACCCAGCGATTGAATTAGCCCAGCCTGTTATTTCAATTATGATAGAATTCCCACTGCAGGAATTGAAGTGTAATGCAGTCACTTCACTGCAGTTGAGTCAATAGATTTGCTCTGAACTCGCCATTCAACAAACACTTTTATCAGGTGCTGATATTGAGTCAGTTTTTTCCCCCTATTTCCCTCAGTTTTAGACTGATTGATTGTGCATGGAAAAGTCCGACTGAAATGGTCTAGTCTGACAGACTATGATGTATAATACATTAATGCCAAAGGGAATTAAACATGCCAGCCATTCTAGATTCATTAGATTACTCGAATGTGGTTTAGGTTTCAAATGATCACAATTCTGACTGCCATGCGTAAATCTGATACTTTAATGGAGTCAGGGTCTTAATCAGATTTTGGAAAAAGGAGCAGTTTAGATTATGTGCACTCCCATCACGACCAGCAGTTTAATACCAAGTATCAAAACCAAAGGTGTTATCAATGAGAAAGTTTTACAATATCATAACTCTGAGAATCACACAACAGTGTTTTCTTAAAGAAAAAAAAAAGAAGGTTATCTACGATCGGGTTGTTTCTTATAGTTTCCTTTAATGGCAGAAAAAACAGATTTCGAAGAAAATGAAATGGAAATTTTCCTTTGTTAAGTATTTTTGAATTGCACACAGGATTTCACAAATCAATTCCACGGTTTTGTAATACATTTGTCATTGTGCTTAACTGGAAAGTAAAACGAACTCAATGCTGTAATGAGTGAGAATGAGGTAGATTCCTGGCCTTACCATTCTGAAATTAGCAGTTTAATAACAGAATAAAAGCATAAATTTGGTTGGTATGTCAACAGACTCTTAGTATATCCATGGAAAAATTATTAATCTGTAATTATTGTGAAATACGAGGGTCACATATACTGTTAGCAAAACGGTGAAACCTAGTACAAATGTCAACCTGACAATAATATGCACCAACCTGTATTTTGATGCCTTACTGTCTATCCTTTTCCAGAGAAATATTACGAGAAATACAGAGGCTGAGGATAGAACAGGAGGCCACAAAGACCACTGCAGAATCATCACAGAGGAACCCAACCCTGCTGGCAGAACTCCGACTGCTGAGGCAGAGAAGGGATGAATTGGAGACAAGGATGTCAGCTCTTCAGGAGAGCAGGAGGGAGCTGATGGTCCAGTTGGAGGCCCTTATGAAACTGCTCAAGGTCAGCAAGGTCACTATGCTCTACTTTTTCTTGATTCTTTTCAATTTTTTTGTCGTTTTTAGGCATTACTTTGGTGTTGTGTATGTATTATTATTTTTTATTTTGAGTTATCACTTATCAAAAGCAAGATAAAATGGCATTCTATATTCATCCAGGTTCATTATTTGTGGTTGCTGAGTGTCCTGGTTCATGCAAATGCACTATGCAGTAAGTGATTGACTTGAAACCCTTCCAGCAACTCGTATTATTATTAGCACCATCATAATTTGAATTTCAGTAACTACAGTGTAGAGATTTTCACGATGTGCAAGAAGCTGCAATCTGCCAAAGTGTACTTGCTTTATGCCCACCATAATATATCACCAAGGAAAGAATTTTCATTAATCTTAAGTTTCCTGGTGTAATGCATCCAATGACAGCTTGATCTCTTTAGCTGTTGTGTGCATCATCTGTGTGTTGTGCTATCCTAAAGTAGCTTAGAGCAGCACTCAGTGAAATTCCCTCGAAAACTTCCGAGTCTTTTTTTTTTTTTTTTTTTGCATGTTCGATGCATAACTTGATAGTGCTTTTTTGTAATGCATTATTATTAAATCTTTAGTGTCTGACATGCATCTTTATGCAAAACCAATGAAATTCATTTGGTTTTGCTTGTAATCAAAAGCAACACATCCATGGAAGACTTATGAGACATCGTTGCCCTTATAATGGAAATCTTACGTTTCAATTGCTTTTTTAGAAACAACATCTCACGTTTAATTGGCAAACAAATCAGGTTTTTAATTGAATGTCTTTTGCAACTTTAAACAAAACTGAGTTTATGTCTAGCTTATTATATATCATAAAACGAACTCTGGTGTTTTGTGAAAACACCCATGTTATGAAATATTCCATCGTAAAATATCTGTCTTTAACCCAAATAGGGCGATGGATTCTTGACTTTATTTCCAACTTTAAGTTTGAGGCCCCACCCATTTACATTCCTAAACTTCTCTAACAAATACATGTAGGTCGTCCACAACATCAATTTAAACGTTTTCCTGACACGAACAAACCTCATCAAAATCAGAGACCAGAACTAGGTGTGGTCGTTCGTTTTGAAACCTAAAAAGAAATAGTTTTGGGACATTTGATTTGCAAGAAAGTGATGAACCCTCTTTCTACTTATTCATCTCTGTGTTTCTTCGACTTTTGACGTAAAAGGTTACTTTAGAAATTAACTTTCTGGAAATCAGAGAGCTGTTAGTTTTGGCAAAATAAATACAAGTTTTATAAAAAAAAATAATACAGCAATTTAACAACATAAAGCCACACGTAGATTTCCATTGTGTTAACCAATCAAAATGGGAAATCAGAGAGCTGTTAGTTTTGGCAAAATAAATACAAGTTTTATATATAATACAGCAATTTAACAAGCTAAAGCCGCATAGATCTGCATGGTGTTAACCAATCAAAGTGAGTACCTCGCCAATAAGACCATTGAGCTTAGACCAACAAGAACCACTTGTTCAAATCGCTATTAAGACCCAGTGATTCATAAACCTGGGATGGTCTTTATAACATTCTGTGGAACACAAAGCAAAATGGCATTAATCTTGTTACCAAACACAAAAATGTGTATCATATCATCCTCGTATTTGACCATCACTGCAAAAGAGACATAAAGTAATATATGAATGCATGTTACTAATTGTTCCAATAAGGCCTGAAAATGCTGTTGTAGTGGTTTTTGTCAGTCCACATTTACCCATTCAGGGGGTGAAAGCAGCAAATCATTTTAATCTCAACGAGTGTGTCATATCCAGCGAAGCCATTGTGGCTGACAAACAAACCGTTGTGTTTAATTAAATGAAGCATGAATCATTTAAAAGTTGGGATCTGTCAAGATGCAATGCCGAGTGATTTATTATGCAATGAACTTGAAAATCCATGCATAATTCTCTATGTAGGTGGCCTCCATTGTAAATTCAGTAAAAAAAAAAAAAGGGAAAAGGAAAATAGCTGGGTAATTTCTTACATTACTCTAGAAATGCTGCTGTTTAGTATATTATATGAAAAGAGATTATATCTTATTGGAACACAAAGATATTTGCTGCTGTTGATGCAAAAAGACACAAATTGGAGTTTGGAATAACCTAACACGACTTGATATAAGAGAAGAGTACCTTAGTGGGTATAAACTGTGAGTTGAATCCAGTTAAAAGCCATGAGCTACTCTTAGAAAACAGTGTACCCTTACAAAGTAGAGGTGGTTAAAATACCGCATATATGGTGTAGAAAGAACTGGCTGTTAGGAGGTATACGTGGTCTACTAGGATATCAATTATTCACACCCCTTCTGCCATCTTACACAGTCCAGCAACTGGGCCAAGACTGGTTTCCTATATTGGACAGGACCTGTTTCCTTGTCAGTGTGTATGGCAGAGATATAAAAGAGAAGTACAGGAAAAAATAAAGGCAAAATATAGAGAAAATACAGTCCATGGTATGAGTTATGACTCGAGGCTTATATCTGCTGGTACTATTTTTTCTTGGCAGACTCCAGGCTCACTTAATCACTAGCACTTTCCACTATGGGGTTTTCTTGTTGCCTGTAAGAGGGTGGGGTACCTCAGGGACCCTCTATAGCTCTCTGTCAGTCCAGTCAGCGCTGGTGCTTTGATTTTATTAGTCTTCGGGGCCCATTTTGAGTTGCCATATGTCATCCAAAACAATGGGAGTTAGTTGCTAATGAACAGGTACTTTGAGAGATCTTTACTCACCATTTATGTTCTCTTAGTCCATAAAGTACTCATCAGGGACTGCCACTAGCAAATTAGACATTGCAACAGTGTATATCAGTCCTGCAACAAAAGCAAATTAGTATGTAAAGCAGTGTTTGTATCGTATATCATTGCTTGCACAAGACGCCTGGAGAATAAATCACCCACAAGAGACTTATAGTATATCTGATAGAGTTCAAGAGGGAGACAAATGCTCGCTGTACAAGAACATAAGTCTTGGTGCTATATACCAGACTGAGTCTGATGTTAATTTGGTTAGGAGGTACTGATATGAAAAACTGTTGGCTGGTGAAAGTTATGAAGTATAAATATATAATTATATATTTAGTGTGCTGTTTTGCATTCTTGCATATACTGTTGCACATAAAATGTCATTAATTCGCTGTGTACATTGTAATTGTGGAGTATCTCCATAAATCAGCCATGCTCTTTCTGTGTGATTTATTCCTCTTATACAGTATATAACTTCGATGCACCTTCTGAGATAATGTCAGTGTATCTTTGTACAATTTGCATACAAAAACCAGTGAAATTATTTTTAAATATTTCAGACCCATGGTTCACCACGGTCCACCCCGAACAGCAGTCCGCAGTCCCGAAGTGCCCACTCTCCGCCCGGACCTGGCAGTCGGGGTCCTGGGTCTACAACCGCCACTGCTGGAGACACTTTAGTGGGCATGAATGACGTCCGTCAGGCTTTTGGGACCACTGCATCAAGCATGGCCAGCAGTGTCCGAAGTTTACGAAATGACCTCTTGGTCGCAGCGGACTCGGTCACCAATGCTATGTCCTCTTTGGTCAAGGAATTAAATTCAGGTTGGTCATTCTATTCCTCCCCTGACAGGTTCTTAACTGGTAGCTTTACAATGTTATGCATGACAATTGGGGTCCTGGTGCCACATTGTTTCTTTGGTTAGAAGAAACCGTTTACTACAAAAAAAGGTCCATTTGACCTGCCTTATTCAGCTTCTTCTTATAAATTACTTAACCATTCATGCCATGATATCTTGACCATTCAATGGAGTGGTAAGTGATGGTCATCTCTCTCTTTGTCAGCTGGTCCAGCTCTGGCAATCAGCCGCATTAGTTATCCTAATTGAATCCAATACCAATTCTCACTGCCCACTGAGTGACCAGCTGATGACCCTTCGTTAAGAGCAATATATTATCCACCATAAAATTCCATGATAGGAGCAATGGGGTCCATGTCAGTGTCATGAACTGCCAAGGCCCTTAATCATTTTATGGCTCTTTATTGATCATGCATCCAGGCAAGGACCCCACAGCCTGATGAGAAAGCCTTGTCAGTTGTGTTTAGTCCATGTTCTCCAAATTGCATTTACTCTTTGCAGAAGCCTCTGGAAGCAGTGAGGAGGAGGATGACTGTGATGTTTTTCCCAGATATAGGCATACAGGTCAGTAGACTTGTTTGTGTTATAAACACTAAAGGTCAAGAAAGCAGATCACCATAACATTTTTAAAGGGCCTGGTCAGATTGTGAAGTGTTTGTATTACACAGTTCCCAAAGGTCTCAGCTGCCATCCAAGAATGACAATGTAATGGGAAATTTGTAAATTCAGTTTAAAAACAATGACAAGTTTTCATGGCAACCGAAGTTATCATAGTGTAGATTCGTGTCCACTTCTGCGATTAAGTTCCAAACGACCACTCCTCTTTTTAAAATATAAATGAATTACCTAATTATTTAACAGTCCGTTGTAAATCTAAATTTATCGTTGGGTCCATTTGTCAGAACATAAGGGTTTCGTTATCTCTGTATAGCACTGCAGATGCATTTAGAACAGTTTTGAAGAAAACAATTACACATACAACAAGAAACAAAATCATTGAAACGTCTCTTTTGTTTCGTGTTTTAAACCAGAAAAGCTTCATTCTCAAAAGTATCCATTTCACAAAGACCATGATCTTTGCTTGAAACAAGAAAAGTAATCTTCTAAAGCCATTACAACCGTTCTTGTGCAATTTCAAAATGACTCAAAACATCTTGAGTGAGATTTTTAAATCTTAGATTTCAGATTACCTTTACGTTCTTTGTGATGGGGATTATTAAACATATTGGTATTTTGAGTATCTGTACAATCATCTTGTGTGTCTATCAAGTTATGAATATGAACATATGAGCTGATGAGAATATATTATAGTGAAGATTACATAAGAGATTGTTTAGGCCTAACGTTTCTGTCTTTGTAAATTTGCATAATATTGTAATGGCGTACATATTAATTCATAACACGGACCAAATATTTACAATTTCGACTGATGCACAGTAGAAGTAATTACAGTTTAGGTTCAAAAACCGTCATTTTCATAAGCATAAAAACATAAAAGAATATACATTGAGAAGTAATAGTTGGTGAGGAACCTGCAGGGAAGGTGGAGAAAAAAGTTTGGAAGGTGGAGAAAATAGTTGGGGAAGGAGGAGAAACAGTACAGAAGGAGGAGAAAATAGCGGAGTAAGGAAGAGACAGAGTAGGGAAGGAAGAGAAAATAGTGGGGGAAAGAGGAGAAACCGAAGGGGAGAAAGGAAAACAATGGTTAGGAGGAGAAATGTTAAATTTTGGGTGAAGAACCAGAGGAAAGAGGGGGCACAGTATACATACACAATATAATGATGACAAAGACCATATAGCTCCAATATTACAACGTCTGAATGCCATGCAGTCCCTTAGCAAGAATTCTATTGTTAGACCAAGGAAGAATGACCATGACAGAATGACCAGGGCAGAAATGACACCCTTGAGGGTCATCAGGTCCTCGTGTCAGGTCACAAGGACTAAATCTGGCAAGATGCAAGGTCCTCTGGGGTCAGTGTTAGCAAACAACCTGATCTGGTGAGCTCCTAAAGGTCCCCACCCTACCAAAAATACTATATGTCTCTATTATATACTCATGATTAAGTCAAAACGAAATTACCATTGGCTTGATCAAGATTCTCCTGGTCATAATGTCATGCTAAGTAATATTTGGGAATAACGACACTTAATGTACATGGTAACTTGATCATTGAATAAATAAAGGGATGTAGATGATATACATGGATAATTTATCATTTATCATAATTTATCATTAGAAAAACAGCGATGTGGTCATATACTTAGTGGATGTCCAGGAATTGTCTTATTCTTTAGGTTACATCTTCTTATAGTATTATTAAGTGCACAGCGAACCGAAATATTATTAATCTGTCGTTCAGTGAATTTAAAACGCATTTTCTAGATTGCACCAGAATTCAAAATTTCAATCACCTTGGTATGAAATTTGCTTAGCATTCCATTGGACATTATCGGTAATACATCATTTACAAAAAAAGGGTGGCAGTTTATTAGATCACTGGACAACGTAGAAATCGTGTTCCTTCCTCAATAAAGATTGTATGACTGGGGGCAGATTAAATCTCTGGGGGGCAGAAAAACGTGAGGAGGGTTGTAGAAGGGGCACTTAGAATCTCTCACATTGTGAATGACCTGATATTGCTGCTGCTGCAGATTCTGAAAGGGAAGATGAGGCCACGATTGATGAATTGAATGCCTGGAGGGAAGAGATGCAGATTCGGTTGCAGCAGGAGAGTGACTTCATCGCCCAACTCAGAGCCTGCAGTTCCACAAGGCACAGCTCAGACAACGAACAGTAAGTCTCCTTACTTTCAAGTGATATACCCAGTGGACATGCCAGGTGGATTCCACGTGTAGATTCGGTGTAGATTTGATGGATATGGTGGACATATCCTGGTAGAAATTTGGTGGATAATTTGTCACTTAAGGGCAATTTGCGCCATTTTTTTCATGTGGATGTTTAGTGGTAAAACCCACGTGGAAGTGATGTTGCATATTCAACATGTTTAACAGATAATTGCAAGTAGCTCCTCAAGACCTGCACGTATAACACAGGTGTGTGTGCCTGCTGGGCAGGACTACATGAATACATTTACAAGAAGTAACTTATTTTAAGGTACTCCTGTGTAGAAGTGACCCTGAAATTTAGGTCTAATTTGGTCTTCACGGCGAAACCACCTGCTTGCAACATTTAAAACTGGTTACCATATATTTTTTCGGTCATATATATACATACCAAGCATGGAATACTTATATAATACATTAGTTACAATTGAAGTCACGTAGAACCTTGATGAACAACGTTCAATTAACAATCCTCCTACATCTGATTGGATGTCATTAATGAACTTCCCACAAACCGCATAGACCTCTCAGACACCCATGTTTAACAGAGGTGCCCAGTATAAAATCGAGCCAAATATTTGCTGCATTTTTCTCACAGAATATCTCCCACACTGCAAGCAAACAATCTCATTTTCTACAAAGCAACATTTTTCAGTCCTTTAATCTCTGTTTCTCCATATAATCACAGAGCGGTGACAGACCCTGTGACCTATAACAATTTACAAAGTTATGAACGTGACGAAGCATATGCAGGGAAGACTGCAGTCAATCTGTGCTCGTTTCTGCCTCTGCAAGGCTTTGACATATGACTTCAAAAGGTATAGAAACAGCGGGGTTGCGTCACTGCAATAACATACACAGAGACCGCAGCTAGAACGCCCACGCCCCAACAGTCTGAAGGCAGCGGCCACAGAAACTGTGAAGAGGCGTGGCGAAAATAACACAGCCATTTCACCACTCTCAAGGGCATTCTAATTTGTCTTACGTTCTGTATGTAAGCTCCAGAGTGCAACCACACTCCCCCCCCCCCCCCCTCCCCAGCAAGTTATGTGATGTAGCAAATGAACTGCATGAGAAATTGACAGTGTCTTGAAGATACGAATAAGTAAGATTTTGTCCAAGACACTTGTTATAAATAGGCCTTAATTATTTATGTTAATTGTTATGTTATTCTTGGTTACAACACGTTATACAACCCAAGCCAAATCATTGCACATTTGAAGGTTGCCGTTGACATTTCCACAAGCAAATGTCATTTATTTTCGTCATTGACCTTTTTGCACTTATGGGATTACTGCCATGCTATCTATGCAAATAAATACCATATCAATGCAAAATTGCAAATACTGATGTTCTACGATAATTATTTCAATGCGAATTGTCTTTGATAATATTTAGGCGATGTAAAATAAAACATCTTTTGTCCTTCACAGGTACATTCCAGGAGATGAAAGCGATTCACTTTTGCGGACAGACAATGAACATATGCTAACTACAGATGACAACGAATCCTATGTGAAAACTGATGATGAACAATTCATGAAGTCAGAAGATGATGAAACTGATCTCTATGAGCTTCGTATGAAATATAAGGTGAATAAGTTACCGAGTTTGGTAACAATAATGGTTTAAAGCTTCGGTGTCTGACATCAAGGGTCTAACCACCCACTTTGTCTTGGCTGTCTTGAACACCCTTTTCACACTGCAGCCATCTTGGTATTTTTTCCTCATTGACCTCCTTTTGATTATGTAATATATCACGACATCATTACTTCCATTGTTCTTGCACTCTGTGACCTCACTATGGTCATTGTCTACTGATGTCACAATATCTGAGTGCAAAGAGAGGTCAATGAGGCAAAAATGCCAACATGGCTGCCACGTGAAAAGGGTGTAACCAATGCTAACTCTTTAAAATTATCTCAGGGTTTTATTGTAAAACAATATTAGAATGAATCATAAACACATATATGCTCGAGAACATAAAAAAACCCCCAACAGTTTCACAAGTTACAATTATGCAAAAGCAGTGAAGAACAAATGAAGAAATAGTGTACGTTTCTGTGCCTTATGAAGAAATAGTGTGCGTTTCTGTACCTTATGAAGAAATAGTGCGCTTTTTTGTGCCTTATGAAGAAATATTGTGCGTTTCTGTGCCTTATGATAATTTGGCTACCACCATATAATACTGACATTTTGCAGTCTGCTGTATAAATACATGATGATCATTGATCATGTTTGTGCAGAATATAGATCTAAATTTATCCTTCTTCCTTTGTTGCAGCACCTCATACCTGCCCGATACCTAACGGACGAAGAGAGCTGTTTGGAGACGGACCAGGAGTCTTACATCCGGACTGATGATGAGGAGGGGGGAAACACGGAATGGGAGGATGCTATGAGGAGATGGGTCAACAGATAATTCAAGCTCATTGCTCTGTTCTGAAATACCATTCCAGTCCTCCCTCCAGAATCATGTCGCCAAAGGAGACCATTACTATTGTTTGGATCTTACTCATGAAGATCTTTCATTTCGCCGAAAGGATTATTTTTGTTTCGCAATGGTTCCATCCTAGCGACATACGTTATGTTCACTCCTAACACCTTCCATGAAAATCAATACCACACAGCGCTGAGTTTCCGTGATTATATTCTAGGATTTGCTGGACTTTGTTTCGTCACATTCCCATAGTAACGCTCCTAGACACCAGAGGACAGCAGCGACAATGTTCAATACGAAAATTAATTCGAAGAACTAATTTGAGATTTCCTGATTTGTTTTATGTTGTTTCTATCCTATGCTCAAGTTACCAAATGTTAATTTGCTATGCTGTGGATTTCATTAGCCCTGGGTGTATGATAAGTAATTGGGTTGCAAAGCACTCATCACCAAACCATATAGATGGTATATGTCGAAGCCTTGAAACTTGAAGAAATACAAGCAACCTGTAAACTTGCTCTCTCCATACTGGAGTAACACTAACATTGAACCACAGAAAGCATTTTGTACATTTAATTATACACTGCTAGACTTATGAACTGTTTTGTTTTGAATGCTGTTATAATTGAGCAATGTTGATGACAAATATTTCACCCAACTTGATAGATCTAGTCTCTTATGGTTTAACTTATTATGTACTTAATCAGCTGAGTTAATGTGGATCTATAGGTAGGCCAAACTTTCACTGTATATGTAGGCTTGTGCACATTTGTTTCTTTTGGTGGTAGTTTGACTATGCCAGCAAAATATCTATGCACATTGTAAATGGCACAATACCGAGGAAAAACGCAGATGGGTTTAGTCATAGTCTATACACTATCTTATCTACTTACTTAATGAAGGTGCTACATAGGTTGCAATATCATTGAACAGTATTTAAACCAAGTCTTATTAGTCCTAGCGCATGGTATTTCTTCAAATCAATCCCTGATCACAATAATTATCCTCTATATAATGTAGCAAAATTGCGCTTTTCCGGGACCAAAAGGTATAGACTGGTTTGTTCGAAATGGATTTATATGAACATGTCAAATACTAGTCTATGCAAGTATCTGTGCATTCTTTTTGTACATAGGCCTACTCACTACCTTCTTCGAAAAGAAATTAAATACATCTTCCCATCATATACTGTATTACAATGTTGCAATAAGTCTGCATACCTGTTGTAAAAAGTCTATCATGGACTTAATGAAATCACTGCTGGCAGAATGACCTTTCATCAGCATTTCAAAGAACTACCGGAATCCAATTAATTTTGGTTGATAAAACAAATATGGCTGTATGAATAATTATATCACATATAGTACATGTTGGGTGTAATATTTGTTCTTTCTTATGGTGATACTAAAGATCTTGTTACAATGATTATCCTGTAATAAATTGTTTTATATAAATTTGCTATTCTCTTTTGTGGTCTCCAATGCATCATAACATACCAAAAAGTTAAGCTACACACGGAGGCAGCATTACATTTCACAACGTATGCTGTCACCTAACAACCCAGTGACGTAATTATGGACATTATTTGCTAGTTGACCTCGTTAAACAAAATGATTGGTTAAACTACATTGCCAATAGGCTGAGTATAGACTTAAGAAATCTTGTCTTAGAAATGCAAGAGAAATAGATCCATATATTTTAGTTTAGGCAATATTTCTGAATTGCCTGCTTGTCCGTACAAAAATTGCATAAACTCGGCACAAGAACATCTAATTATTCTGTAATTTCATTGTTAGACCTTCAATACCATAAGCCAGTCTATAGACTACAAGAGAAATTGATTAATTTACTTTAGATGAGTAAACGAGCAAAGCGTGTACATAATTAGATCGCTGGGCTGTGAGGTGACAACACAAGTGTTCATGAGCTTGATTTGATTCATGTCGTCATAAGTACAGTAGGAAGCAATTCTGAATTGTTTATGAAATTCACATGCTGTGTAATAAGCATTTTCAAACAACCAAAAGATAAACGCAGTTATAACTACATGTATGAAGCATTAATAACATTCATTAATGAATAACTTTATTCAAGTAAAACATTATTCATAGGTGAAACACAACAAGTATGATGATGTTATATGATACAAGCATCGAAAATAAATGAAATTTTGAAATTAAGAAGATTTTCAATTCACGGACAATATCATTTCCTTTTTCTTTGCTTTGGTTTCTTTTTCTTCTGCTTCATGATGTTCACGACATTTTTGGGTTGAGTCTTTCTGACATCTTTCACTTGACTAATTGCTCCTTCTAAATTTCGGTCTAAAATTTTAACAAAACGGATTTTTAAATAAACCTGTGAAAATTCTGTTCAACATATTCAAAAGACACACATCATCATAACAAAAACATGTAGTAGTAGAAGGGTAGACGTTTTCAATGCAAATTAATTTTTGTGAAATCTACTTTCAGGTGGGCACTCCCTGAATTTTAATTATCACATTAGGTGTTGATTTAAATTACCCATTTAATAGTGCCTGAAATTAATTGTTGCAGCAATTACCACAATGAGAATTCACCAGAAATCCATACATCCTAATGCTTATTTCGGAAATTGAGAAATGATAATATAACTGCTTGGTAAAGTTAAAGCTGTCATAATCAATGATAATTTCTGGCACCAATTGTACATCCTTGTCATCGCATAAAGGAAACCTTAACATCCTACAAACGATAAACTGACTTCCTATCATACCTTTCATGTATGGTATCTTCAGTTTCCCAGACATAGTTGGATATTTTCCAGAGAAGAAACGAGGTATCACTGATCGCGACAGCAATCGTTTCAAGTCTGCTCTCATGTCTCCCATAGCTTTTTTACGAGTGGCTTGAGCGTAACTATCTCCCAAGTCATTCAGTCTGGGCTCTGTTAAGGCTTAATTTTCAATGTTTTAACACAAACCAATGTAATGGCTAAGCAAATAATCTAACACATATTAAAATCCACCGCCAGTCAAGTACAGGCATCAGCAATCAATTTTATCCATTAAACCACATAGAATAAATAAAGCTAAGGTTGCGCACACCACCAAAAACTAGCAAACACTCTACTGCCCTGATTCTGATTTGCATGATAAATGTCAGCAAGTGTTGCCTTTTACGTCCACGATGGTTTTTTAGCCAATCATAGACCATCTCCTGAGCATTTTATCAAGTCTTGTGGAGTATACCGTCTTCCCGCCCAGAAGCAAACATTAGCAAAAAGAAGCCAAACATTCAGTTCCTTACCAATTTCAATGATTAAATTTGCCGGCTTACGCCTGTGATTAGGTTATCATGTTGAACATTTTCCAGATAATGACAAAAGGATACAACAAGTCTTCATCAAGTTCCATGTCCATCTCCTTCGCTGCCTTTTCAAACCAATTGTTTTCAACTTTCATCTTATTTTGTCTATGTTCTGACTTGTCAATGTTTCTCGCTAAAGTAACACGTTCCTTAAGTTGAGGGAGATAATCGTCTTCTACAGGAAACATTGGCAAGTCATCCTCTGTAAGAACATTAAATAGATTAAATGATGTATACTATGTCTATTTCAGTATATTATCCAAGTAATATCAAATTGTTTAATACATATACAACTGTTGACTATCATTGGCAGTTCCCATTCTTACCTCTTTTTAATGTATGAAGGATTTTTCTGTAACTTTTGAGTTCAGTTGGACCGATGAGGATGACACTTAATCCTTCGCTATAACCTCTGGCAGTTCGACCGCTTCTGTGCACATAGTTCTGCAGCAAAACAAACCATTAGATGTACTTAAAACAGCACTCCATTAGACACCAAATAACTAACACACAAATAAAAACATATCATCCTCACCTCAGAAGTTCTTGGGACCTGGTAATGAACGACATGTTGTACGCCTGGGATGTCCAGCCCACGGGCAGCGACATCTGTGGCTAATAACAAACTCCTTGGGTTGTCTGAAATACAACAGACCATGTTTAAAAATAATACTAAGGACTTTTGCAGGTAGGTAGTTTTTTCTTTGTAAAAATATGCAAAATAACTGACCCCTAAACTTGTCAAGATTTTTCAACCGCTGTCTTTGATGCATGTCTGCATGCAGAGGAAGTGGATTGCACTGGAGCAAGGTGAAAACTGACACCAGGCGGCGTACACAGTCTTTAGAGTTACAGAACACCAGGGTGCGCCCCGGGTACTGCTGCAAAAGGTAGTAGAGGTAGAGATCCTGTAAAAATACGGAATCGGTAAAAGGTTAAAGATAGATTTATGCAGAGGAAGCTAGAAACCTTGCACACAAAAAGATGCCATACATTAACTTCATCTAAATAGCGCATGTGAAATGAGATAAAGAAAAATGTCATGGTTAGCAGAGCGACTGACCTTTTCCTCAATTGAACTGTGAATTCTTGATTCGATAACTCTTTCAGCCATTCCAATTTTGTTGGTCAAGTCCACAATTTTTGGTTTAGGTTTGATCCCTACTGAATCAATCAAATTGTCTGGAACAAAGATTTTTAAAAATTGGGTCAGCCACTAAATATTACCTTTGCTCATATCAAGTAAATAATTTTGGTCCAGTTTGAATGAGATTAACTTCATTACATACACTCCCTGATATCAGTGACATACTTCAGGAATCATACAACGACACACCAAAATCAGTGATATCACTCGTAATACCTAGTTTAGCTTCAGATGTAACCTTTTTCTTTTTCTTCTTTTTTAACATTCTGTTGGGCCCAGAATGGACTAATGTAAGCGTGGCAGAGAAAACAAATGTCTGACGTTTTTTTTTCTTCTCTTCATCCCTGGAAGTAGGAGGTTGATAAAAGATCATAAAACATCTTGAAACTTCTGTTGTTTTACTAACACACTAAAATTCAGTGAAACACATTAGAAGTAACACACAAGACAAACCTGTTAACTAGCTCAAGCAGACCCTGCAGCTCTGCAAAATGACCTTTTTCGATCATTCGATCAGCTTCATCAATGACTAAGTACTTAACATCGGCAACTTTTGATAAATGAGGCTCCTTCTGCAACCATAACAAAACAGTCCATCAATTAACCATACCAAATTATTACCTTTTGACCATAACATATAATACAATTAATAGCGTACCTCTCTGATGAGTTCCCACAAGCGTCCAGGAGTAGCTACGACAATTTCTGGACATCCCTTCAAAACTCTCCTTTGTTTTTGGGGAGCCATTCCTCCAACTACCACGGCAGTCTAAGTGAAATAAATTGTCAATTTTAATCACATATATATAATACTAGCAATAATCCATAAAACAACCGTGACCTTAAATCACAAATATTGATCAAAATACAAACCTTTACGCCAGTGTATTTGGCAACATTATTGATGTGATTGCAAACTTGAATTGCTAATTCTCTCGTAGGTGTAAGAACAAGAGCATAGAGTGGTTTTACAGCCTTTGGTGTCTCCTCGTCTTGACCCAAGGTCATCACTTTTAAGCCATTAGCGTCTTCTTCCAGCCAGTCAAATGTGACATTGTCGACGGCTCGGACGCAACCCATTTCATCATCCTACAAATGAAAATGAAAAACAGTCACACACATTTCAGTTGAAAGTCACAACATGATGAGATCCGATCTATTGTAAGAGATAAAAACAGGCACAATGTACCTCTAACTCTGGTAAATCCTTTTCATCAATTTCAATATCTGACCCAAGGACTTGTTCATCACTTTCAGATAATTCCTCCTCCTCCTCCTCCTCACTGTGATCTTCCTCCTCCCCTTCTTCCTCCTCCTCCTCCTCACTGTGATCTTCCTCCTCCCCTTCTTTCTCCTCCTCCTCCTCACTGTGATCTTCCTCCTCCCCCTCCTCCTCCTCACTGTGATCTTCCTCCTCCCCCTCCTCCTCCTCCTCACTGTGATCTTCACCTTCTCCCTCATACTCTTCATCTTGTTCACTTTCTTCAGTTTTCATGTTCTGCACTTTCTCTTGATGTTCTCTGTGTCTTAGAATATGATACAACAAAGGGATGCCAAATGCCAGTGTCTTTCCACTGCCCTGTAACAAAAAGACATTTAAACAATGAACACCACAAATAAAATAAACCAAAATCACATAAAAATTTATTATTATTTATTATCAAATTACGTCAAAAATAATCTCTCTACTTGAAGCTGTGAAATGCAAAAAGCCATGACTTGTATTAAAGTATAATATACAACCCAATGGTCAATATCTAATCCACAACTAAGAGTCAAAGAGATTCAGCAGTTCAGCATTTCTGTCTTTAAAAAATGACAAAGAATAACACTAACTGTTTCAGCAGCACCAACAATATCTTGGCGGTCTCGGCAAGCTGACGGCAAAGTAAGTGTTTGAATAGGCATTGGGGATGTGAACCCCTGTTCAGCTAGTGCTTTCAAGACTGGGTCTGGGACGAAAAGTTCTTTCCAGCTGGACATATCTACATAAATAAAACACTTTCATAAGACACATGTATCTACAAGGGTTCCATATGACACAAAAAAATTACTAAAGGTAAAAAAAGTTACTGATATGATACTTGTAAGCCTTTTTTTATGATTGAAAATATTTTGGCACTTCCAAGTAAAAAAAATGTATGGTTAGTTATAAATAATAAATTAATCATTTTAAAAATTGGTAAAAAACAGAGTAATTGCAAGTTATTTCAAGTAATTGTTTTTTTTTTTTTGGTAATTCCTAGCTAAAACCATTACTTGGTTCAGGTATATTTAAAAAAATATTTCAGCGAACAAATTTATGAATTTAAAAGAAAACAAGGTTAATCATTTGTATACCTGGAAGCGCAGAGAGCTTGTTGGCAATTACACTGCCCCTTTCCTTATTATTTCCTTTCTTTTTCTTCTTTGGTGTTCGACCTTCATCCACTTTTAATTCAAGACAAACATTCTATTTAGCAAGTTTTATAAAGTAGTTGTATATACATGCACAGGACAATCCAACAATATTTAGAGAGTGCAGTTGCACAAACAGGACTATCTCAAATACTTTGATTTTAATTTGCTTCTGTACCTGTTGCTTTTCTTTTCTGTTTGACCCGTGATTGCTTCTTCGAGGGTTCTGCGCCTTCAGTAGCTTCATTACTAAGTGGGTCAAATAACTCCATATCTTCACTCGTCAACATATCCAACACATTACCCATGCTGACCAATTTTCCTCTTTCCCCCTTCAGCTTGATGTCTTTCTGTTGCTTCTGATCACTGGAATTATTGTCCTGTTGTTTTAATTGACCCTTCTTTAATTTCTGCTTTTTCTTCTTCACCGATTTATCCTGTTTTGGCGCCTCCTGTTGCTGTTGTTCTTCCGATGCAACATTTTCTTCAGTGTTCCCGTCACCTCCAGAATTGGGTTTCTTTTTTCTCTTTTTCTTCTTCTTGGCAGTGTGGTCAGCATCATCATTAATGTCATCAGATGGTTTAAGTATCTTTCTCTTCTTGCTTTTCTGAAATAATAAATAATTGTAAATAAATAAAACCTAGTTAAACTGGGGTGTAGTCAACCTGTCAACACGCCAGCCCGGCGTCAAACCATGTAGCTTATTCCAGCTATTATTAGGGACTGAAATCTACTTCCTTATATAATGTATATAACAAAGTTTCCAGACATGTCTTTACCTCCACAACTTATGTATATATCAATTTACTTCAATTGCTTTTTTTTTTTAGACTTCTTCAACTTTAAAATACACTCTCGTCTCTACTTTTTTAGACAGTCGATGTCTTTTAGTCTGTAGCTTGAGTTTTTACTTGGTTTTTTTTTTAAACTGTAAATAAAAGTATTGTTTTGTAATTTGTATTGACAGAATTGTATTGTATTCCATTGTATTTTTTCAACTGCTTTTAAATTTACCTGCTCCTGCAGGTAGTCATCAGGTATGTGGACGTATTATGATGATGATGACTGGCAGGTACTAACTACTCAACCTAAATACGGTCATTCACAGTGTGAACATCGCCATCACTGTCTAGTTATTGTAGATTTCAATTAATTTGACAGGTCTGGTTTCACGTGTTGTCGAGCGATAATACAACTCATCCAATTTACCTTGTTTTTCCCGGATTCTCCGTCCACAAGCTCGTAGTCTGTCAGTTCTTCAAACGACAAGAAGTTTTCCAATTCGGCATTCCCATATAAACTAGGATTTATGGCCACCTTATTCCATTTTCCTTTCGCATTTAATATTTTCACAGGTCCCATCTTCTCCTTAGTTCGTGTTTACAACGTAAACCGCAAGGGAGCGTCTTGGTCATTTTCGACATGGGCGACACCTACCAAAGTTTTCGGTAAGCAGAGAAAGAGAGAGAGAATATATTTTATTTGCAACAAATGTAATAATAAATATCACATCGTTGAAATAAAGTACAATACACAATAAGGTACCATAAAATTGGTTAAAAACAGTACATGTAAAAAAATGAAAATAATTTACAGAACGTAATTTAAGATTGATCATGCCACCCTACTTAAGCTCTCCTCATAGCTGGTGGCACTCTTATTACGTTTGCATTCCTTTTATTTAGCTTTTTATCCAGAGAATATAATATAATGCAATACGTTAGCTTACGTTCTTATGGCCCAAGGATGCCAGCAATGGATCTGCGCATCGGCATCTGATCGGCCCAATACTGGCATCCGCAATTGGCCCATGTAAGTTAACAGGCCCAGAATAGGCCCAGAATAAGTCAATAACTGGCAAATTGTGTCTGAATTCCGGTTAAATTAAGGTTTACTTACGTATAATACTTATACTTATTTATGACCTATTCATAATATAGCCATAACATAAAACCTGTCGTTAATTTAAAAAAAAAAAACATTTAATTTTTAACAAATGGTTGGCCATACGCTGCCTGAGTACATTTTTGCAGACAACCTAGTATTATCTTAACATTCAACATTATTGGAACACTAACTTAAGGTTGCCTTCTAAAAACAGCTAAGACTGGGGTTATTATAGTAATGCATGGTAACTGTTAGGTGGAAGGATAGTTGTCAATCAGATGTCAGAAGCACAAATCAGTTGCTGGGCAACGTGAACTTCAAGTTCATAGTGTTCACTGGCTTACCTTTCAGTTTCTGTCAAGGTAGAATACCTACCCTGCACTTTTTCAATTCCAAAGATATGTCCCTTTTGTTGCTCAACTTATCGGCTAGCATTGGCAACAGTTCTTTCCATAATATTGTATATACAGACTACAGTCTAAAATAATGCTCAGGAGATTTTGTCTCATATTGTCATCAAATATTTTTCCTGACTAATACACAAGAAGCCAGATGTAGATGTGGATGTCAGATGGAGTGGATCTAAGTCTCTAAGATGTGTCTTGAGACATTGTGATGTTCATGATCCTGATGATTGGATTTAGGAGATTAATACAGGTCTATCAGAGCTCCGAAAGGTCGAAAAATGGGCTTGTTCGAACTCCACCACTTAAAAAAAACATCAAGGGATTTGCTGGTCAGCTGATTTGTGCCTCACATTCATGGGAAAAATGAAAATGCCTGCCAAGGACCTTATCTAAAAGTAAATTGAAATTATAAGATGATGAATAATGTGCAAGTAGTGCCACTGGTCTACGGTGAAAGGTCAATTAACTTCAAACTGACAGTGAAAGTTCAACAATATTCGAGGCCTAAGTACATTGGAAGCCCCTAATTGAAATCAATACAACAATTTTTTCCTTGTTCAGTGACCACAGCACATTTGTGGGGGTGGGTAACCCAATTGATTTAGAATTACCCCCCACCCCTAATATTAAACTGCTGTCCATATTACTCTATATTTGATGTGCGTTAGCGGTTTAATCATACTTGGGGACAGGTAAATTGGATTTCATGTTTTTTATGACTGACATGACCTCTAAAAATAGAAAACTGGCATGATCATCCATGGCCCAACTCACCCCAATCTGCAGTGGTCATCCCTATGTGACTTTTTTTGCATATTTTACCTCAAAGGGCCAAACTTAAAAATGTATCTTCCAAAACACCTATTGGCGTGTAAAATATGCTTTTTGTTGAATTTCACTTTTGTCAGTCTATTCTGTACTTTCTAATGTCACATCATCAGACATACTTGGAATCTTATCATTTCTACATCAGAGAGGTTTAATAAGAATGAATTAACTTTCAAGACGGGGCACCTCATGTTAAGTACAAGGGGTGGCTCCTCTTGCCCCTATAGCTCAACTTAATTACTCCATGTATCATGTGTATACACCCTTACCAGCTTACAGTTCGCTGGTCTGTGATTTCATTGGGTAGGCTTTTGCATAAGATGTTATTATTTTTAAAGAATTATGTGGCCCCATAACTCAAATAAAATATTTTGGGTTTTTAATTATACATAGACCTATATCTCTATGGATAAACTAGATTATTTACATATTTATATCTTTGCTCATGATATGATGGCATGCCTGAAGACTTTCTCAAGGTCTTTTTGAATGGGTGATTCCAGGGGCGGGGGGCAAACCAATCCAAGTCAAAACAGATAAGACGATGGGGCAACAGAATTGTTTATACACCGTATATTTATATTTCGAAACACAGTGCCCCTCAAAATTAAGACCATACTGTATATAGAGAGACAACATCAACTTCGAAACTTTGCAATATGTACAACCTTGGCCAGTGAACTTTGGCAAGGCTCATCATATTTCTTGAAAAGGAGTTATGATATCAATACAAACCGCAGCAGATGAAGAACGTGTGTTTAAGACATCGGAAAGCAATTTTATTTTAGATTAAATGTTTCGCATGTGCGGATGTTGGAAAAACTAAACTTGACACTTTCTAAGAAATGTGACAAACCTTTTTCTTCTGTATTTATGACCGACCTGACAAGCACCTGCAATACATTCTCATTTGTTCACGGTTTAGGCCTCAATAACCTTCATGAATAAATGGCCTTTGTTGAATGGTATGAAGATAAGACTCATTTGTCACAATTTCAATGAAATTCTAATTTATTCAAATCATCTTTAACTGCCCAATTTTCAATAATAAATGACAAGAATTTTCTCAAAGTATACTAAATAAATGTTTCAGAAGATTCTCGGTTTTTTAAATGAGCATAATACGATTTAAGAAAAAAGGCTGGTCTGGCCAAGTTCATTGGCCACGGCTTTATTTTGCTGGTTTCAACAACTGTTATCAAATGAGATTTACGTACCTTGTAAATTTGGTTAAAGTCACTGGGCAGCCATATTGGTTTCTTCTTGCTAGCCACTTCCTGTATGGCCAGGAAGGTTCTGGTCTCTTGACCATCAACTAGCCAATCAGGGAGCACTTCCTTGCCCCTAATCCTGGGAGCTTATATAAACAGACTCTCCCGCTCAAATTCAATCGTCTCATCAGATTCAAAAACTGCTATCAAAGTATATTAAATATAATACCATGCACTTCAGTGGTTATCCATTACACTATAACCAAGAATTACCCTATAAAACGGTGAACGAGCAGTTGCTATAATCACTGTTGCCATGGATATTATTGATGGGACATCACAAGCCAAGAAAGCCACTATGGGGTGTGTAGTAAATGAATATTGGCCTAATAAGTGTAATATTATGGATGTCATTGTAAACTAACAGTACCATGGCACACAGTATTTCTTCCCAATTCCATAAGACTTAGCTGAGATATATATCAATGTGACTATCAAAATGCACAACTAGGCCATAGAGACTAAATAAATACCAAATTATATCAATGTACATGCAATAGTATTGGGGTTATGCTCCGGACATAAAGTGTTCCGCCCGCCCACCTGCCCAGCTTACGGAAAACATTTGACCGAAGTAACTACAATACCTTCAGCAAATGTTTGCCGATGGTAAACATGTTTTACAATAAGCAAACACTCAGTAGTTTGTGAATACCTATTTCAGAGTTTTCTGGGAAATCACTGAAATTTTTAATAAAGAGCCGAATGGTTGCTATGGAAACTGACTACTTTGACACTTGTACTATCAGTAGACTGCAGTACTTTATCATTTGGGATAAGGCCAGCCAAGGTGAGATCGAGGTGCCAGGGGCTGATTTGGTAGGTTGTTTGGAAGGGGTGGCTGCATGTGGCCACTCAATTACAGTAATACAGTTGTACCTTGGATAAACCCTATAACAGGGGCGTAGCTAAGGGGGGGGCGGAGTATATAGAGCCCCCCCCCCCCCCAATCGATTTCCAATAATTTAAAATGGAAACTTATTCCCTCTTGTTTTTACACTGTCCACCTCATCAATAGGGCAACTTAATATACTTAGACTGTGATATTATGGCAAAGAAATCTGTCGCAACTTCGTTATCAGGCGATACAGAAGAACTAGCAAATCGTGCTACTACAAATTCAATTTACGTTGATAAAACCAATGAATGCCGGAACAAAGAGAATTTATTGCAGGACGTCTTTAATACTTTAATAAATTTCTTTTGGCCATAGCTTAATTACGACTCCAGACTCCATGGCTTGAGAAGAAAAAATAGTCTG
This sequence comes from Alitta virens, assembly GCA_932294295.1. NCBI lineage: Eukaryota > Metazoa > Annelida > Polychaeta > Phyllodocida > Nereididae > Alitta > Alitta virens. The sequence continues at coordinate 15,220,594 of OW028573.1, read as the reverse complement.
TAATTACTCAGAAATAGAGTAGAACATTTTGGAAATGGCTTATTATTGCAAATAAAACTCATTATCTTATGATAGTATGTGTACCCATATTCCTGATGGTTCATCTGCACTTTTCTTGTATGAGCAGAGGTCTTATCTCTTTAAGATTAGGATTAGTCTTAGGAGCCATCCAAAAGACATCTAGATATGGGTCTAAATAGTTCTGGATAGTCATCTGTTATGTTTATGCCTATGAGTGTGTAATATTTTGTCAGCCATTTTTTGGTGTCTGATTTTATCACCCTGTAAATACCATACATTCGGTACATTTGTACTTAGCTCTTACACGGTCAGGTTTTTGGCTCAAAGTGTCAACATTTCATTTTATTTATTTTTCATATCATTATTTTCTGTTCAATTTTTAAGTAAATCATTAGAGATGTACTTAAATTGCATTGTAAGACTAAGGCCATTTTTTCTCAATGCTGGACATATATTATATAAAGATATCTTCACGATTTGGTCTTGGCAGATTTTATCCCCCCCCCCCCCCCTAGTAAATTGAAATATCTGCGCCCATGATTGTAAACTGTGGTTCCAACGCTGTTGCTTACACTTCTATTTGAAGCTAAACAAGAAGTGCAGTGACACTCTTCTATTACGAACACTTATACACGCTGTGTCTGGCAAAATATCTGTTGTGGCCTCAGAACAATGTTTGTTGTTTCCTAAAAAAAAATATGTTCATCGTACGAATAATTTTCAGCTGTGTATGGAGAAGAAGAACATTTTGCAAAATTTAATACATATTGATCTTCTCAGACATTTCGTTATACCGGGATTAAGCTGTAGGGTTTGCATTAATCAAGACACGCAGTCTGTATCAGGGGCAGGTCATCTGGCTGCTGCTGCAATTGCCCTGTTATCAGCAACCGTGAAGAGGTCACAAGGGTCTGCAGAACGTCTTGCATCCACTGCAGTTGCAGGATCCAGGCTGCAGTTGCAGGATCCAAGAACTTCGCAAAACAAAGTGGACTGAGTTTCCGTTTGGAATCAGAAATTGGGCAGTTGCTGTTGTTGCCAGCAATACTTTACTCACAACAACAGGGATTAGATACTGTTAAACCAACTACCCCGTTTCATGGACTAAAAATGGAGCAACAGAAGCAACATATATCTACGGAATGTTTATTTTATTTTGAAGATTTACACCAGATAGGATTATGGCGGTTGAGAAGGTTTTGTCAGTTTTCAAATATGTTCCTCAGTTGATTGTCTGAAGAGGTTTTCGTTGACGCTTTGAAAGGTAATCACGCATGGTGCAAAGGCTTCTGGCCGTATTGGTCATATATTTGTATTACGTTGGGGTCAATTGTTAGCACATAATTATGAGATAGTCTCAATGGTGAGTAGGGACCAGAAGTTCTCAGAGCCTCGATTTAGAGTATAATTATATAAAAGTGATTTCTTGGACTCTGAACCCTTCCCATATTAGGCTGTCTTAATGAGTACATGGCCAATTGTGCCACGTGCATTTTCCATGCGTTTGGATAAAAGCATGGAAACTGCATGGTTTATGTCTCATTATAATTAGCTAAAAACCATGCGTTTTCCATGTGTTTATCCTTCTCATGGAAAACGCACCTGGCACATTTGGCCATATAGGTGGGGTGGATTAGGGCTTTATGTCCTGTAGTTCAGCACCTGATGGGCTAATTAGCAGGGACCATGGCAGGCAATGAGATGAAGGATGAAACGGCCATCCAGCCTAGGCGCGACCAGGAAATGCCATGTTAAACGCCCCTCCCCCCATTAGGGACTCGCCCTTGATGATAACACATTTGACAGCAAATATGTATGTATGTATATATACAGGCAAACCTGTCACCCAAGGGAATGGATAAATAAGGTCGTCAAAGACAGGTGGTCGTTAAATAGGCTTATACAAGGAAAATTCATTATTGGGAGATTGAATATTATGGCCGTTTACAGCAGGTAGCCGCTCTATAGAGGTGGCCGTTGTGACAGGTTTGAGTGTATTCGGATTAATTCTATCTATATAGGCCTAATATGGCGGCGCAGCTCACACCACAAACTCTCATTTATCTCAGGCCATGGAACTTACTAAAAACTGTATAAGCTGGTCGACTTTAAATGCAATAAATTATCCTATGCTACACTTAATGGGTGGAATAATATGATGACTATCAACGGTAAAGGCTAGATATGAACTGTCATATAGGAGCTCTTCTAAAGGGAGTCTTTAAATAGGCTTAGTTATTAATTCATTCCATACACTCTGCCAGCTTCTAGCCAAAAGGCAAATTATCAGACTAGCCGCCACGAGTGACATTTAAGGAATCACAACTTGTGTCATTAACTCACAAAGGAGTTCCTGGGTCTTGTGATACGGTAATAGCATTCCGTTGCCATGGTTACAAAAATGACCACCTAAACTAATCGTTTTCTAAATTGCGGAATTTCGGGAAAACACAACCTACACCAAATTCACAATGAGGATGTGTTTTGCATGGAGTTTTACACAGCGCTGAACAATTTAATTATCTGGTTGTATTCGGCAAAGTAATCAGGATTCAGTATGACTACAAGCTTCCAAATTGTTTTGAAAAAAATTGACATCTTTTCGTAGCAGATGCTAGAATGGCGGCACAGGTCTATGTGGGCCATTATTTGTTTAAGTGTTGTTTATCACAAATGTTTCACTATGAAACAAACAAATCATATATTTATAGGATTGTTAATTGATGGAAACTGAATCTGAGGTTCAGTGTCATTTGCATAAGCCTCTTATAATTATTAAGTATAATTAGGGGCGCAGATCCTGGGGGGAACAAATAATGGCCCGTTCTGTAATTCTAGCAGCTGCTATGAAAATGATCCTACAAAGCAACCACTTTTAAAAGTGTGTATTGTATGCTAAAGGTTCAATATCTATTGGATACCCAAGTTTATTAATTGGTACAAGTGCAGCCAAGCCTTGCAGGATGCCAGAATTGCATAAAAAAAATATGGACAAGGCATAGCATCGAACTACACTGTTTAGCTGTTGTCAGTAAAACACTGACAACTGAACTCAAGCACATTTTCTTAATTAAAGACGATAAATCTTCGGTCAATATACCGTACATGTATCATTTACCCTACCTGTCACTTGGTTTATGATTATATTTGCTTACAAGTATTTTTGTTGTTGTTGACAAAACAGTAAAATTAAGGTCTGCATTTGAGTGATTAAACAGTATAATCATCCTGTAATTACAAACATACGGTATAATTGTACTTAATTTAGTAATAGCTTATAGAGACATGTTTAAATTGCATCGTAAGGCTGAAAGGTATATATGAAGATCTCTGCATGATTTGGTCTTGGCATATTTCACCCCCCTAGAAAAATGAAAAATGTGCACACATGAGCTGTATAATAACTTAATGAAATTTTCATCATGGGGTATACCTTACCCATGAAATTATCCAAATTAATACATTTGGTCTTATATTTCATACTGGCTTTTACATATGGTCTGGCTATTAGATGTGGCTTTCAATGACTCTTGAGCAACAATAGATTTTGATTCATGTGCATTATTGATCTTCTTTCTTCGGGAAGAGTAAAACCAAATTACGCTGTATCCTAAGCTTACCCTACAAATAGTACAGTGTGAGAAATTAGCCTATTCATGCTGGGTTCGACATCGATGCTCAAATTATCTTCAGTTTTCTTTTTCTTCTACTTCTTCTTTTACCTTGGTAAATATTTTTGCCATGGGTATTGCAGTTACTGCGGTGATAATTTGTCCGTGTGCCGGGCAAATGGGCGGGTGGGTGGTCAAGACTTTGATATAATTTGGTAGTTATTTCGTCTTTATGGCCTCGTTGTCCCTATTGATAGTCTCATTGACATGTCTCAGCTTTGTTTTTCGAAATCAAGAAAAAATTATTCTTTTTATTTTTTTGCTTTCGGAGCAGAACTCTGACACTACAGCACCTACAGCTGTACATGCTTAAAACCTTGTCACAATATTTCTGAAACAAGTGCAGGCCTAGTTGTGCCTTTTGTGGTCATAAATAATATGGATTTATAGTAATGAGGGAAAAATTTTGAAATTTTCCAAACCTCCATATATCGACTACTGTTGCATGAAATTTGGCTATGAAATGTCTAAATTATAGGACTTTCTTTTTTGCAAAACGTCATTTTGACATTTATTTCATACTTTTGTTTCGCAATAATGGAAAAATAAAAAATTGCCAAATTCCCTATAAACCTTGATACCTTGTGTTAACAAAGATAATATAAAGATATGTATAGATTTTTGCAGAAATAAAGTATCTATATGTATGATTTAAACTTTTATAACTTTATATTCATATTCTTTGTACGGTGCAACCTGTGTTAAGTGGTCAGGCAAGGGAAGTGGCCAAGGTGGCTGCTTATGGCAGGTGGCTGTTGAAGTCAGGTGTAGTGAAATCAGTTCTGTGCGCCCTCTGGTGTTATAATTTGCAAATGCGCATATATCATGCAACGTTTTTAACAAGATAAAACTTGAATTGCATGTGATGAAAGAGAGTAATAAGTCATTTTTCTTAAGATTTATTAAAAATGATACAATGACATTAGTCCTGGAAATACATGTACAAACTTGTGTTTGAAATACTGGTAACAGCCAACACAACAAATAACATACAATATAATCATGTTGGTCACATTAATAAAGTCCATTTAATGACCAAGTAGAAGAATTCAGTTAAAATATTTGTCAATTTTACTTTGTTTAACGACAGCCCTTACTTGAGACTTAATAAAAGCATCCTCCGACTTCATCAGAAGATCAAAGAGCTCTGACTGATATCTCTGTAGCGCAAATTCTGTGAGTTTTGATAAACACTCACTTGCCTCACTGCTGGTAATAACATGTTGCTGTGCATTAGCTGGTCCATGTTCTGTCTCTTCATCACTGTCTGTTTCATCTGACTGGTAATATAATCTGTGAGTATCTCCTGAGCAGGTAAATCCCATCGAGTCATGTCGGTGTCATGTGTTGTCACCTGGTCATCAAAGGAGGCGAGATCTTGGACTTCTTGATCAAAGAGTTCACGAGACATGCGCAATAGGGCCAGTGGGACATCATCCTCATCCTCAGAGTTAGCATCAGCAGGCTCGCTTGCGATCTCTTGATGCTTGAATCCACACTTAATGAAGCACTTGGTTATTGTCTCTGCTGTTGTCTCCTTCCAAGAAGCTGACACCCAGTAAATGGCCTGCAACACTGAAATGTCCCTCAAAACCGCTGGAACTATTTTGCTCTTGTCCTTGTCCATCTCAACAAGAACATGATTTAACTTTCGTTTTCTGTACTTTAACTTAAGTGTTTGAATGATGGCCGCATCCATTGGTTGCAGTAATGCAGTTGTATTAGCTGGGAAAAACTGAAGCTTGACATTACGTAATGAAATGTTAGGGTGAACAGGGGCATTGTCCAAGAACAATAGAATTTTGGGCTTCTGTCGACGCATCTGAGCATCTACGCGTTTAAGCCATTCTTCCATCAAGGAGGTTAGCATCCAAGCTTTGCTGTTTGCGTAATAGTGCACTGGTAAGGTATCCACAGATAGGGATCCAAAGCATCTTGGCTTTCGGGCCTTGCCTATAATCACAGGTTTCAGCTTTTCAACTGCAATTTACAAAAATGAATCAAATGCTTGATATTGCAATCATAAGTTGAAAAACACATTCCAATAAACAAATGTATCATTTCATAAATTGGTTTATTGTTTTAAAATTCTTCATATTAAATTTGTAATTGTTAGTTGAGTGCATGAGCACTAAGTTTAATTTTTACATCATGAAAGCTGATTTCATATTCATAATTGAAACATAAATTTCTAGTTTGATGCTAAAATTTATAGATTTAAATTCATGTTGCATACCTTTCATAGAGGCACAGAGTGCCAATGTAAGTCGCTGTTAGGATCTTTTGCCTCCTGTATATAAGCCATATAATAATGGGGAAAATGAGGAAAATTCATATTTCCCAAAGCTCTACATGGCAGCCACTATTATACTATCTAAATGGCAGTAATTTCACTTTCAAAACTTTAATTAGACACTTATTTCCATTTTAACGTTGTCAAAGTGTCGCTCGCTCACGACGTCAAAGTATCGCTCTCGAGCGACTTTAACTCGTTGAGCTAGCTTTGTGGAGGGTCACAACTGTCGCCACCTATAATAACAGCTAGCAATAGTCATTCGCTGGCCCGCTGCATCTAGCTGACGCAGTACGCAGGTAGGCGCTGCCTTTAAAGGGGAACTAATGGACATTTGTATGTTAATTTCAATAGTTCAATTAGGTGTTAAAGAATATATTGCCGTGAAAGAAAATGTCTAAAAGTTAAGTTTAGTCTTATTTTTTAGCAAATCAATTGTGCATTTTGCGCCACCTGCTGAAATGCTGGGGGCCGCCATTATTGCACAGGGCACTATGGCTGGTGACGTCACTTATGTCCTAGGCACTGAATGCAACCTGGCTACACACAAGGTGTTAATTGTACTATTTAAAACACAGCATGATTGCAATGAGGAATTTTCAATTATGAATATGTATATTTGCTCCCTGGGAAAATTACCCTGTTTCCACTATCTGAAGTATAGAATCAATATTTAGCATTTATTTTGAATGACGTTTTTCCCCCCAAGCATGGGCATTTAAAAAACAAAACTTTTTAAGATAATCATTACTGGTATATTGATATGCATGTTATCACTATTAAAGATTAAAGCAGCTCTTATTTGGTATCACTATATATCTGAACATATTTTTTTGGGGACAGAATTGTGATTATTCTTTTGCTTTGTAAATGCTTAAAATGTCCCATCAGCCTCAAGCTCGGCAATGTGCGAAATTTAAGAGAGAAAAAAAAGCATCTCCAAACGCCGTTCAAGTACAGTATATCTACAGTACAATATGTACTAATAGCAATCTATTCTGATTGAAATATGGGCCAGTTGAGCAACACGCCTGCACCATGTAAACTGGGAGATTAAAATTACAATTACAAATTGCAATTATGCCTATAGAAGCCAGGATTACCAATCAATACCAGGCTATATTCAATTTGCATGCCCTGTAAAAAATTGTAATTTAAATTCAATATTCATATATCCCATTCCTAGCACTTGGTTTTGGAAGTTATGCGTAATGTTCCCTACATTTAATTTAGTCTGTGCATATGGAAATTTGCATATGCCACTATCCTAAATTATAGTACTTACATGTATGGGCTTACTATAGAACAATTAGAGTATATCTTTAGTCTTAGTGGGCATTTTATGTTTAAGGGCATAACCCCCTTCCCCTAAAGTCAGATCTGAGTGTGGCCCTGGCCCGTTGCAAAACTTTAATAAGCTGTTGTAAATTTTCTGGAAATATGAATGGGATGTTCCCTCTAGTAACCTTCTCCAATATCAGCAAAATATATTAATTACCAAATTGTACTAAAACTTAAATTGTATGTCCTTTGCATTTCTATAGATACGTTTAAAATATGAGGGGAGGGAGGTCTATGCTAACATTCAAGTAGCTAAACATAAATAAGTAAATTAAATATCATTAATATTATATTTTCTTCTAAAATTTGTAGTTCAAATACACCATTTTTTTAAAGTTTTACATGAACAAAAAGATAGGTAGATAGATAGATAGATAGATAAATAGATAAATAGATAAATAGATAAATAGATAGATAGATAGATAGATTTGGCAACATAATTTATATATATATAGTAATGTTGAAATCTACAATGTATAATAAAAAGCTATAAAATCATTGCAGTTCAAATAAAAAAGAAAGAAACTATTTATAATAAATTCGATGAACTGATAAAATGCTAAAAAAATACTCTATACTGAGTTTATTACATAGCCGACTAATTCACACTCAAAATGACCGTTTCTCTGATAATTGCATTGTATCAAATTGTTCAATAGCAATTAACTTGACACTTAGAGAGAACCGTGTTTATTGACAAGCTGTTATAAGCTCAAGTGGAATTAACACCTTGGATTGCAATGCAGGGCATAAGCTGGCCTGCCACTTCTGCCACTTCTGTACAACAGTGACGTATTTCCGGTGAGTGCAAAACTCCAGGAAAGTCGAAAATGGCGGCCTCCGTAGTTCACAACATGGGGCTAATAAATGCAGGATATTTCATTACCAGTGCACATATTCAAGTTATGTATAGCGTGGATGTGTTTCAATTGACCCAAGCTAACTTCTGAGACGTAAAGTGCTCAAGGTGTTAGTTCCCCTTTAACCAGGAGGGATTCCTCCCGGTAGCGTGCGTGCACATCTCTATCTTTAACATGGACCGGAACGTGTTCTCCAGTCTAAAAATAGCACAGCCAAATTCAGTGCTTGGCCAATCAGCCATGCGGGATAGGTAGACCTGACCTACCTATCGCGTTTACGTTTAGGCCGGGTCCAGCCAAGCAATAGTCATTGCTGCTCGTTTTCTTCCGTAAGGCGACGCTATGATCTGGTGCAAAGCACCGGCCTTTCTCATAACCGATTTGCCGCTCCCCCAGAATCGGGGAGGAAAATGCTTCCGCGCGTCATCTGCATACAAAGTAGTGCGATTACTATGCCTTATTTCTTTCTTCCAAGAAGCCACTCACTGTGAAATTAGTTCAGACGATTTCTTTTGACTTAAACCCTACTAACGTCACAAAATTGAACAACTTTACCGTGGAATTCCACCCACTGCAGAAGGTACTATTTTCGTAAAAAGCACTGAACAAGCATTGCAACGGCGTAAATGGCACTGAACAAGCGTTGTAACGACGTTGCGATGCTTATTCAACGATCAATTTTTTACGTTATCCTTTGACGCTTTGCGTCAGTTATCAGAAAGACCACTGAGCACTATGCACCGGATAAGCGCCGTCTTTCGGCAGAAATTGCATTGCTGCTCCAATGGATGGCCGTGCAGGTGCTGTCCTCTGGTGGAAAAAATATGAATATTGGCCAATCAGATACCAGCTTACACCATGATGCTATGACACCATATACCAAATATGGTAGTGCTTTCTAAGGCCTTCTCTCATTGAACAATAATCTTCTGTTGAATCCAATCATAAGGAGATGAATAACCAAAGAAATTATGGCCATTCATGGCAAAGGTCACTGTGCCAGCTTCATGCACGGCGATCTGAACGCTGGTACTACATATATACTGTGTGAAATTTCAGATCTTTGTCATACTCTTTGTATATAAGATATTTATGAAAAATATACCCAAATAATTGGAAGAATTTTATAAATTGCCCTTTGTCAACCAAGGTTCAGCAAATATTAGAATTTTTAAATTTCATGTATACCACTTGATAATAGAAATATTATCAGAGATATTTCATATTTGAAAAAATTATGTTATCGTCAAAAACCAACATCTAAGAGAAGGGAAATGCATTTACAGTTTTCATAAGTGGCCATGTTAATGGCAATTGCAATGGACCAGGTGTAGCTGAGCTGGGGAGTGCCCTGTAACCCACCTCTCATATTCAACTGCATTTTCCCACTGGCACGGCAACACTTTGCCTCCGATGGCTTAATTTTGTGTGGTTTATTCATATCCTTTCTGATTGGATGCAACAGAATTTTATTGCAATTAATGATTACAGCCTGAGTGGTCAAGATGTCACTTTTTGCTCCAATCGAGTGACAATGTGAGACACCTTGGCATCATGAAGATGATTCAACTGCGGTTTGTGAACGATTGAATTCACAATTTAGACGAACCCTATTATTTAAATAAATATCACAAACATAGTTAACCATTAGAATTGATATGTAGATAACCATGAAATATGCATTGCCTTTGAGATTAAATTTGAATTATATTTCCATGAATGTTGTAAAAATAATTATAAATTTGTTGACCTAGGTATAATATTACTACATCTCTTGTCTCAATAATTGTGTATTGCCTTAGCAACTACATAATTTTGATCGAAAATATTTCGGCTCATATTATATGGGTATAAAGTCTAACCAATTCTTTAAAAACATTAAATATTATGTAAATGCAACATTTCTAATATCAGTATGCTATTTGTGGAATTTCTTTTTTCACCAGGGTTCAGTAACCCACCCCTGCTGCGAGCTCAGTCTCATATTAGTTGCAATACAAACATGTATACCACTAGTATCACAAATTAACCATAGATGGCAGTAGCTGTACTGTCAAAATGTTTTCAAAAGTAATGAAAGGGAGGAGTGATTCAGAGGGAGTCTAAAGTTGAGAAAGGGAAAAGTAGTGACTGATTCTTCTTTCCTGAAAGGTAGATATACGTTCTTTTGGTTTGCACTGCATCAATATTCAGTTCACTAAATATGATGCATTACAAAGTTATGTTGCCGCAAATTTCTTATTTTTCCCTCCACCCCCCATTATTAAGTTCAGAAATCTATAGTAAAAATTTACACTTGGGCAAAAATTCATTGTTAATTTTCTCAAATTTGCCGAGGGTAAGTTGCTTCTGCAGCCTATGTTTTATTTTTTATTTAATGGTTTTTTATTTGGGCGGGGGGGGGGGGGGATCTTAGATATGCTATGCGTGCATTACGTTGTTCGCTTCTCACTTATCACAGAGATGATGTGATACAGATAGAACTTAGAAAACTTCCACACTTAATTAGTGAACTCTCACCAGTTTGTTGTCTGTGGTGGGCATGGGTCGTGGATGTATAAAATGAATGAGTGATTGAATGAATGACAGAAGCAATCAATCAATCAAACATGGAAACAAACAATCAATCATTCAATCAATCACTCAATCAATCATGCAATCAAACAAACAATCAATCAATGAACCTTTCAAATGTAGAAATCATCCACTTTAGTGTTTTTTCCATATCTCACGTGACACAATACAATTATCATATTTCTGTAAATGTTGTATTTTATGGTAATCGTTTGATTGATTGATTGATTGTCTTGTGACCCATCTTATTTGAAGCATCTGTCGTCTGTAATGGTGCCATTTTGTGGATTATTAACCTGAATCAAGACACAATTTATCTTCCTTATGGGTTTCAAAAAAATTCGGAGATATTATTTTACAAAAGATTTTTTTTCTTAATTTCTAATTCTATGTTTATTGGTTTGCTTGTTTTCGTAGACATTTTATCTCAGAACCAATTTCTAAAACACCTCTTTATTCTGAATTTGTCTCTCCAGAATAAATATATTATTCTCTGAAATTTGGCACCCTCTAGACACCAAACTACATTTGATTTACTATTCTGTAACTTTTTCTACTAGTCTGAATACGTTAGATACATAAATATGATAAACTCCATTAACTTCGTGGAAAGATCATTGCATTATTTTTTAAATATTAAAGTTGGATGATATTTAGAAAGAGGAATATATCATTCTGAGCTCTGTAGCTCAATTAGGAGCTGAGGTATGAGCCGACTTTGCCGAGCAGCTTTGGTGCTATCCAGCTCCAAAACCGTTTAACCTATTGACCTAATTTTTAGTTGGGTAAGTAGGCTGTTCCAGGGTTGGACTAACATTCTACCCAAAAAGTTTCGCATCTTAGGCCTCGAAAAAAAAAGTGGATTTGGTTTCTGGAGTAAAATCAATATATCTCCATGTGCAATGGAGTTATAATAATACTGGCACAAGCCTGCATCCAATTTCACTAGAAGCCATACAGTATTGAGCGTGTAAATTTGGGTCAGCTTAAAGGAGATGCTTTTGCACTTGATACCTCTTAAGGCGTGTGTTCATTTCATCTTTGATTAGCAACAGTCTTGTGTAAGGGATAAGGCCTCGCTGGAAACCGGCGCCAAAGGAAGGCTGGCTCACTCTGGGAATATGGGTTAATTGGAGTGACGTATATCGAGTAGAATCGGTCCCATCACCTAGAGTACGTATGAATGTATGACGAAAGGCCTTGTTACAACCAATCAAATAAATGATCCCATTTCTCATATCTCCTCCCTCATCTCATCTCACCTCACCTCACCTCACCTCACCTCACCTCACCTTATCTTATCTTATTTTATCTTATCTTATCTTCCCATAGCATGTTTCGATCTAGTATTGAATGTTATTCAGCAAGACTAGGTTAACTTGTAGGCTTTTATATTTTCATTTCTAATCTGTAAAAAAAAAAGTTTTACGAATGTATTTATTTTTTAATGCGACTTTGAATTCTCCAGTATATCATTGAATATGCTATGCACCTGGTCTTGCCACTTGCAGACTAATGCATTGATTCAGTTTACTGAAATATGACTTGGCCAGCCTGTGTGGAATAACCCTAATGAAAAAAGTGTGTGATAAACCAGGCAATATGTCTGAATGGTGTGACAGAAATACCAGATGCTTTGAACTCATATCAGTCGTTTTAACTCCTAATAAGTGCTTATAGAGTGTGAAAACACACAGCAGCTATGATTTTACTCTAAAGACAGAGTTAATGCATTGGAGCTACAATATAAAGTAAAATCTCACCATTAATTCAACTGATCAAAAAAACCTGACAATATGAAATCTAAAATTTCCAGTAATACAAATTTGTTGTCACATAGCGTGCCATATTGAATCAATGTTGAACCGAAGTTGGCCGACGATGATCTGACCATCGAGCCGACATCGAGCCGACTTGGCTTGTTATCTGGATGGGAACCCGGGAAAACATATATCATGTTGACTCAATGTTGACATCAAAGTCGACATGTGGGTGACGTCAAGTCAACGTGTTACCAATGTAACAATGCAAATGTGTATCTGAGGAGTTCAACTCAGAGTGCTTATGCAGTAAAACATCACCATTAAAAACAGTATTGAGTCAACTTGATGCTGGTCTTACTTATGAGGTACACTATAAATTACAACGGTAATGAATCAATAGAGCTATGTAGGTCTAATCGTCGAGTCACTCTCTTATGAATCCATGGTATAATTTCCAGTGGACTTTATTGTGAGGCTATTGTGTGATAATAACCCTGACCTTGGAACCGCATTGTACCAAAAATCACGCAAGCTGTAATTTACTGGAAAACCAAGACTATATATATATCAGTATACATGCTAATGTTAGTATGTGGTAGATTACTCGGCGCCAATGTTATATGGCTGCACCGGAAGTGCTCCTAATGTCATGACCAAAAGGTCAAAACGGTCACCTCGCACTTTGCTAGTGTAAGCTGATTGGATCTAAGTAGGTAAGCCAATATAGGATAGAGTATACGATATGAAAAAACAAATTCAACGTAACATACCAGTGGGTGGTTGTTTTTTGCTAAGCTGAAAGATACCATACTCACAGACAATGTATGTCAAGATGGACGTTCCCTCTAAGTGCTTATGGCTAGATTTCATTCAAATCTTAAGGGTTGTTGCATGAACAATTCCTGTGGGGTAGTAATTAAGTTTTGGAGATGATTTGTTCTGAAGAATTGTTTTCCGCTAATATGACATTAATGAAACATATCAGCCCTCGTGGTAATATTTTCATATCGCCACAAGTAGTATAATACGCGAGGGGGCGCAGTATGATGATTGTCTCAACATCATATTCACGTTAAGTACAGCCCCAAGATATGAGTGTCTGGAGTCCATTCTGTTATATGTAGTGCTATATGTTGCCTCCTAGGCTATTTAATTAACAACCAGTAGCTTTGTTTTGCTATATGTAGAGCTTTGTCGGCCTGAATACCTGAGTAAGTAATTGTTATTTTGCCTGCCACCAAATTGTGGAACTCTTGGGGAAATAACATGTACTCATCTAAATTGCATGTTACTCCAGCATTCGGAAAGAAAAACATATGGTTGATGTTGCATGTCACAGACAGTTTTGACATGTAAAAGATTCTCTAAGGACTTCAGCTTGATGTTATTATATTTCAGATTCGCAGGCAGACGGATTGCGGCAGGTAACGCGAGACTTCGTGAGATTACGTACGATTGTCAAAATGAGCGCGGAAAACACGACGTGGAACTCTTCTGCAATGGAGCCTCACGTGTCGTCTGCTGTGGCGCACGCGGAGCCAAACAACGCCTCCATCATCACTTGTGGCGACAACTCGATGACAAATGTTCAAAATATTACATTAACAGCGCAAAACCGAAGTGGCAGTGAAGTCAGTGCTTTCATGTATATTGTTATTGTTTTGCTATTTTACGCCGTAAGTATAGTGTTCCTCATGGTCACATATATCAGAAGAGAAGAAGAAGAGGCGACACTGGGAAATTATTACACGGAATTCGTCAAAAGAGAAAAATTCTCAGATGCAGCTTCTGTGAGAGACGAAAGAACTTGTAAAACGACACATTTGATTAAAGCCTTCCAACAAAAATATGGCGTCTCGTCACCATTGGTGATGGGTCCAAATAGTAACAAGAACAATGACATTAAAATAAGTTACAAAGAGACGTTGGTTTGACATTAAACGAAGGTGAAAATAATGCTCAGTACAAGAGACAATGGTCTGGTGCAGCTAATCACGTCTAAATATAAAGTTGACGGAGAACTGATCATGCTTACTTTCGTGGAAAATCAAGGCAATTTAATAACCCACCTAATTGAATTGAATATTCGAGCGTTGGGTAGACATATCCCACGAAATCGTGTTGATAAGAACTTCTCAAGGAGTTCGTGGAAATAATCTGAAGTAAGATTTGAGTCAACCCCCACATTTAATGAACTACTACTTGGATCAAACTACTAATCCGCAAATTTAATTAAAAGTGATCAGCAAAATATAAAAAATCTCATGACCTGCTTTGTAAACTATTGGACATGCTAAAAAAAAGGTTGGCTGCCCGAATCTGGCTCCCTTACAGCTCCCTGGAATTGTGAAGCGTGATCCCTGCTCTAGCTCCCTCGCCGCTCCCCATCTGGTGAAGTTATAGCCCTCAATTTTCCTCTGACCTCCTTTGTCACAAATATTAGCCTATTATTAGGTGAATTATGAATGGCCTCATTGCCCACATAAGCTGCATTTGATGAGGTTGCAATTGCCAGCTCTCTGAAACAGAGCATCTTAATGACTGTGACTATTAGTTATCTTACTACGTGAGGGCGAACCTGTTCGGGTAACTGCAGTTACGCGATCACAAAATAGCCGATTATTATCAGGGATCGGGTAACTGCATTGGGATTAGGACTGGTAACTGATGCAGCTTTGCCCCAATATGTGTCTAGGCTAAGCCCTATTTGAGGGAGCTACGGCAGGCATCCAACTTCGAATTTTCAGGGAGCTACAAAGGACCAAGATTCGGGGAGCCAATTTCATTTGACAACATTTATAATATAATCTTATAATGAAAGTAGAAAAAATGTTGAATAATTAATATAGTAGGTAATTATGTTGTATCTCATTGAAAATATGTATACTTTATTATAACAAGTTTTGGTGTCAGGAACCTTTAATGGTGATTGGTTAATAAATTTAACTGTACCTCCTGGTTGTACAATACAGATGAAGCGATTTCTCAATCAATTAATTTCTATCTGAGTTGTGCCAATTGTATAAATGTATACTTCACAGTTCAAACGCTTCACCTGATTCTTGGATAACACTATGACGTCATTTCACGACGCAGCCACGTCACGAAATGGAGATCTTCTTAACGGAAGTGGCTAGCAGGACTTCCGTAAGCTGACATATTTGTGATCAAAATACCAAGGAAATTAGGATGACAATTATAATTCAGATGCATCAGCATGTATACAAACTGTTGCAAATAATTTGCAAGGCTAATTATATATTTTCAGCTTTGAGTTGCTAAAAGTAAATAAATTATTTTATAAACTTGCTGACTTTTTGTTATGGGCAAAGTCAAATGGCAAGAATACACATAATATTGTATTGTTTTTGTGTACCTATGATACATTTAGAATTGCTATTTCGTATCAAAACATTGCAGACTCAGAAAATTGTTCTCTATTTGTAATGAAACGCTGAGCAAAGGACGGAAATCTTTCATTTTATTGAAAATTACATTGAAATAACAACATCGCAATTAAAAGCTACTATTATTTAACTTAGACACCGAGACAAAATGTGGACGTACTGACAGGCAGAGAGTGGCTGCCACAAAGGATCAGCTTTAAAATGTTTTAAATTATATCAAAATTACTCTGTTACAATCTGTATAATTGGAAAATCAACGCTGTGAAGCATTAGGCCTAGTGTTTCACAGCATCCAAACAAGCTCTCACAACAGGATATACTGACAGGACTGTTAATTAATGGTTTTTAAATGCTTCTAAATGCTTCATTAATGCAGATGTGAGCCCCTTTTAATGAACGAATCACAATGAAACGAATGCAGACAACAATAGTAATTAGACTATATATACATTTGTTGGCAACATATTCTAATACTATGTACACAAATTTATTCACAAGGTTTCTCCAGTTCTTGCGCGGTCTAGCCCATTGGAACTGGTTGCAGAAAATAGCCTTGAAGAAATATTAAGTACTGTATATATTGCGTGATTAGCAAAAGTACCAAAAGTGCAGCAAAGCACTGCGTGTGCATGAACATAGAAGGCTGTTCCCAGAAATTTAACAAATTAATTGTTGTTAGCAACAAGCCCACTCAGGCTGCAGATGAGCATGAGCGGTAGATTTATATACAAGAAGTTTAATTTAATTATCCTTCTATAAAACTGTCTGATTGGTCTTCAATGAGTAGTTGTTTTTTCGCGCCAATTGGCCGCGCCCTCTGTCGTGAGGTGTAGGCATAAAGCGGCCGAAAAGTTCTCTTAAGGACTTCCGGAAATTGTCAGACAGAAAAGCATAGAGGACAGGATTTAGAGCACTGTTGGAGTAAAAGATAAGATGCACTATTGGCGGGATAAGATAATTCCACTGGGATGTGTTATGATGGCTGGATACTTTTTCCCATAGCATTCTAATGTGGTTGGGCAGGACACATAGAGCAAATGCTACGATGATAGCGACCAAGAGGCGAATGACTCTTCTCCGAGCCAGGAGAGCATTTTCGCCACGTTCCTGGCGCGCCATTTCTGAGAATCGCACAGACCTCGGTGCCATATTGCGCGTCAGTAACCTTCGAGAGTTGCCCTGTGGTTTGGGGCCCATGCCAGGACCGCGTTGACCATTACTAGTGAAACTGGCAATACCGTTCGACAAGGCTTTGCGGATTAAGGGTACTTTCTTGGAATCCTTAGATCTGAGAGCAGATATATGGGAGTCCGGCTTTCCTGTTAGGGTCTTTGACTCAGCGTTAATGTCGTCTGTGTCAGAAATGTCATTTGCAGAAAGTGTAGACATGACCTCCTCCTCTGTCTCGCTTTTTTTCGTCTGCTTGCTCAGCTTGTAATTGTTGGAGTCAGAGCTATCCGCTGCATTCGAGAGTTCATCCTCATCTCGCGCGAAGTCTCGGAGGCAGCGAGATGGCGAGTAGCCTAGGCAACCACTTTTGGACACGCTGTTTGCTCTGTTAAGTTGTTCTATCCTAGTGAAATACGACTCGTCATTTGACGAACTGCCATCCGTTTGTCTTTTGATTCGCTTTTTGAATGTTATTTTGAAGCTTTTATCTTTGCGCGCCTGTCCCCCTGCCGTCATCATTGAGGAACTATCAGTCCTGCTGGAGCGCCAAAGTACGATTGAAATTCGTGTATACAATACAGTCATAAGGACCAATGGTACGATATACCAGAGAACGAGGTTGACAATGACATAGGCCCTGCCATCGTAATCCCTTCTCCACGTGTCTATGCAGAAGTAGGTAGAATGCCCCACATCGACTTGATCGTAAAATATCAAGAATGGGACTCCGCACCCTGCTGCAATGACCCATATTAATAGGACAATGACTCTCAGCAGAAATATCGTTGTTAACATCTTACATCGGAAAGGATGCAGGATGGCAAAGTATCTTTCGATGCTGATCACTGTGAGAATGATGATAGATGCGGCATAGCTCATGGCCTGCACGCAGTAGTAGAGTTTGCACATCACCTGAAAACAGAAAGCACACAGATTGGAAATTGTCTGCAAAAGCCCACGAGAATTAATAATCACGCATTCGGGTCTCATGAACATGCTCAAAATGACAATTTAGCTGGCATCAATCATTTTTAGCAAATCGTTCCCAATATCAGCCAGCATCAATTCCTTCATCATTTAAGACCTTCAACACTTCTAAAGGCACATTCTTTCAAAACTTCCCAAACTCAAAATTACAACTTTTGAAATTAGCTGAAAAGTTATACGAGCCATACCATTAACTCAACTAGCAAAGTTCTAGCTATCTAAATCTATCGCCTTGAATCAAAAAGTTGACCAGAAATATGAAATCATATTGGCAAATACATGGTATCATTGCAATTAAAAATCCAATGTATCTAAACTTCACATTTTAAATAGTATTTTATATGAAGGGCATCTTGGCAAAGGATATCCAGAGATACTAATGGACGGGTCCGGATTTTCATGAATAACCATTTTCATAAAGTTTTACTGTAGCCTATATAGACTTAATGAATACACTACTTTATTTTAAACAAGTACATACAATGTGCAATATATAAACAATATAGGTTAGGGAAGCCTCACTAAGGTATGTTTTGTAAACCAGTTTGACCAGCAGTTCAAAAATTGAGTTTTCAAAAAATAACAAATCGGTGCTTGATTAAAGGTGTATGGAAATAAGATGAAATATTATATTTGAATTAATCATTGAAGAGTACTTAAGGGTATTAAATCGATTGTTGATCAATACTGACAATGGAAACTTCAATTCTGGATGCATTACAGCAATTAAGTGTGACGCAACTTCTTAAGTTAGTCTAGACTAGATCTTAAGGCTCAAAATCTCACACACACAATCTTCTGCATTTGACTATTGTTTTTCTTAATAAGCATCATTGCATGAAACATAGGAAAGAATTGATGGATTTTCCCTCTTCTCAAACATGACACTTGGAAAGAGGAATTGGGTTTGTTGTGTACAAAATTAAACAAATGCTGTCATACCCAACAGCAAAATCCCACAGACCTGTCATGTTTCATTTTAAAAACGATGATTTATGTCGAATTGTATATACTATAATGGAAAGCCCATATGTCCCCGAACTAATGCATAAAATATGGCAATATACAAATGTAAACTTAATTCCGTCTAAAGAGTAACGTTTGTGACAGACGTTAAAAAGAGATGCTGATTTTAAAGTCCATAAAAATTAGTATGCCACGCATTTACCCCTTTGGTGGGAGTTTTCACTACAATTACTAGAATTAAATAAAGTCAATTAAACGGTTCAGACAAATTGTTTCCGATCAAGATTTGGCTCATAATGGTCTTGGAGTCGAACCCACAAAAAATCCAAGCAATTTTGAATTAAGTCCCTATAATTCTCTTTATTTTGAATTATGGCATTTTTGCATTTGTAATAACAAGCTATTGTTCATAGTACACCTGTATGGAGGATGGAGAGAGTTCATTCGCTTTTAAGATCTTTATCCTTGTCTGATTGGCCACCTGGGATGAGAGCTACAAACTCTGACAATTGTCTCTTTTATTGTTTTTGCCTACGTCTCAGGTGACAAGAAGCGGAAAACAAGTAAAGGTAATTGCTCTTACGTCAAATAATGATAATAATAATCATCATATAAAAGAAATAAGCAGCAGGTACAGCTTATTTGTCACAAAGTTATGCAACTGACATACACCTGTTGAGTGCATGGGACTAAATTAACTATTTACTTATGAAACTTCCCTTTCTTGGATACAGGATGCATAATCTAAGATCACCTCACTACTATAAGACCACCTCACCACTAAGACCACCCATTTATGTACGTTTATTAAAGCCTTACTGAGACTTCTTGCAGAATTAAATAAGAACACCATTTATATGTGAATCATGAGAGACTTGGGAAAATTAAATTCTGTTAAAATTGCATTTGATATAACATTATATATGCGTTATGCTAAATATTGTGTGTTTGACCATGATATTTTCATTTCGCAGCTGCCTTCACCAATAATGCAGAAAAAAATGCCAAAATGTTGGAGTGGAATAAATAATGTCCTCGATAGAAGACAATGAGAAGCCAATTAGGAACAAGAATATGACACAGGAGCTTATAATAAGACATGTCAAGAATGATGCAAATGAAACATAACGGAAACAAATATCAATGAAACAGGCGATGATACAACCTTGATGTGAAAACAAACAATATGAATTTGCCAAAGTGTGGCATGTGCCAAAAGAACACAGTGTCCTTGGTGAAAGTTAGTGATAAGAAATTATTAAGGAACATTTTAACATTAGGGCACGCATCTCTAATGCAGCTTAGAACAAAATGCAGAGGTGTAATGATGTGACCCTCCAAAGTGAGTTATTACATGGCCAAATGTGCCACGTGCGTTTTCCATGAGAAGGATAAACGCATGGAATAGTTTTTAGCTAATTATAGAAAACGCCTGTGGCACAATTGGCTATGTAGAGAATAGGGACCACAGGACTCCACACCCTGTAGGAAAATGTATATGAAATCTTCCATTTATTTGCCCAAGTATGAAGCATCTTCTGAGTACCAGGCATCTCCAAAGGTACGCCAGAATTCAATCTGATTTGCTTCATACAACAAAGTTTGAGAACATGAGACCAGATTCTGAATCGAACCCAGGAACTTAAGAGTAGCTATCTGGTACCTTTAACACCGGGTCATACAACTGAAAACTGCTACAAGTTAATAAGCTTATCGTACTACACCAAGACCTGTCAAGATAAAAAAAAATAGTTATGTTGTCTCTTTAACACTTTAAATGGGGGTATAAAATTTGTCATCTTAATTTGGGGTATTTCCTGGGAGTTTCTATTTCGCACAAGCACATGTAAAGAACCTGAAACCATGACTGCTAGGAATTACAGCCCCTTCTAAAGAAAAGGGGCACCTGATGGTCATGACACGTGGTATGATTGCCATAATGACCTTTCTTTGTACAAGAGGAGGTCATCTTATGAAGTGTTTGAGAGTTTTTATGATCACGCCTTGATCAAAGGTTGGGCAAAATGTTCAGTCCACTTGGCCAATAAGTCAGTTGTGAGACACACTCCAGGGACCCTTCTGAAGGAATAACAGTTTCCCTATTATTTTCTCCTTTTTTGTCACATTATTTCAGCCAATGTGGATGGCTGTCAGTAAAAAGGATAACATCGGGTGGCCCCTCCTAGCGCTTATTTTCTTTAGCCAGAACCGAACTACATTGCATAAGATGCGATGTAGGGTAGGAAAGACTTTTATAGGAATTCTTGGAAGTTGACATTTACGACACATTTTTCTCAAAAAACACGTTAGCATACCTTATTTTGTCATTATGCACGCGAGGACTGCTCTGTTTACTATCGACTTACACTCCAACTAACTAGGCGGCCATTGCTGTTATGTACCGCAAGGAAACATCAGTTCAAAAATAGTGCATGATAATGGGAAGAAATCAACAAAATCTGAGCACAATATAGAAAAAAGTATGCCTAACCCTAGAACAGGTGTATTTCATGTGGCAAACGTTTATTAAAAGGCTAGTTCCCACACAAGACGAAAGTCCATACTTTCATCTCGGTCGTTGTAACCCTGTCCTGTTGATAGGGGACTTGTAGCTAATTTTCTTGTAATCGTTTACAGATATTACAAATTAAGAATATTTATCTTCTTCACAGATGTGGTATCCAGACACCATGTGTGATAAGTCTATAGTATTCAAAATGAATGTCCATAATGACAGAAATGTTAGTAACAACAGTATTTCTGGCTGATAACAAACAATTTCGTGAAACAATTACTTTAAAATTTGCTTATTTCTCTAATGAATTTTCTGCTGCTTCTCTGCGACCATACAAATATGGCCATAATGATGAGTAGATGGCGAAAACTTTGGCATCGGAAAGACAGGACCTTTGAAGTTAATTAGTAGGCTACTGAGAGGGGTTTTTACGGGTTCGAAAGTTGGGATTCGTGTCATTTCTGTCCCTTTTGTGCTTCTCCAAGTACTGCATGAGAAAAATATTAGTAGACATTATTTATTGCCATTACTGCAATGACCCCGCGTCGGAATGACGTCTGACCGACCTGGCATGCGATATATTTACATGCTTGGCAGGACAAATGGAACATTTCTTTTCAATCAGAAACTTCCATGTTTGATCTTTCCATCTCATGATTATTTTTCATGGATTATTGGAACACCACACAAAAGCTAGAATTTCGATCCCAGTACACTGCGAGCTGCTCGCAGCATCCATTAATTGTTGATGAGGAAAATGCTGACTTAGATTCATTCTGACTTCCATCCCTCCCAGCATACAGCAGGGTCACTCTTTGAGGGGATTATGAGTTTTAGGTCACCCAAATAAGGGGCATGCCACTTAAGTCAATTAATGTCTCGTGTATGTCGCTAAAGTCAATTTTAATGTCTGCTGCAATTTATTGAATGAAGCTTACGACTCTATGTATATAACATCTTTATATTGTTTAATGTTTGTTAGGGAGATTGGGTGCGACATTTTCCACGTTAGTTTTATGGTTGAGGCTTGGTGAAATTTGCTCTACGAGCGACAGTGAGAAACACTTTGACGTCGTGAAGATGGACTCATGGATGCATAGTATTACATATATCCTATTTTTCTCAAGTTCATATATATAGTAGAGCCTGGCAGTTAAGACCAACCCACCATAAAGACGTCCCCAAATTTAAGGTCATTCTTTTGGACTAAACCATATTTTTTCTGATATTGTATTTTTCTTAGCTTTTAGAGCTTTTTAAGGGCACTTCACCATAATTATGATACAAAAAGTGTTTTTCAACGAAAATTGTAAATTGTGTCCATAAAATTGTAAATTGTGTATATAAAATTGTAAATTGTGTATATATTTCAGTCAAACTCTTAACACCATGGAATATAAAAAGCACAGACAACGTTTTAATACAGCCAATATGGTAATAATAAAAGAGAAGAAAACGCAGGAAAAATAGCTTCATATTGGCTGGACATTTCGACCAAACTATGTCTTGAGCTTAGGACCATTGGGCATATTACTTGACCAAGGGCTAACAGCCAATTGATTACTGGACTAACAGGTGCCCCATTCGGCTCACTTTACATGCATGAGCCCCTAAGCCATATGCAGGGTCTGTCCCTACATTTATATTTATCTCATGGCTACTGTTTGTCTCTGACTGTCTGTGTCACCCCACTACTTCCAAAATCTCTTTAAATGATAGGCTAGTGCATGAAACCAGGTTTTTAGACATTGTGACTACAGCTGTTTTTAGACAATTTCAACTCACAAGTTTTGAAATGATCTATAGAATGACTCCCAAGGCCATTTTTGACTAACAAGTTAGTCAGCTTTATCTGACAACTGAGTCAGCCGAAATTGCAGACAATGTCATAAATGTAGTCATAAATTACTCATAATAACCAATCTCCTAGTAAAATAAAATCAAACTAAGATAAAGCTGACTAAATTGTTAGTCAAAATAGTTATGTATGGGTGTCAGTTTTTCAGTTTCATTAAAAATTGCTTCACATCTTGGTCAAAAAGAAAGTCTCTGAGTCTGTCTCTGAGTCTGAGTCTGTCTCTGAGTCTGTCTTCTCAGTCTGTCTCTCAGTCTGTCTCTAAGTCTGTCTCTCAGTGATCTGTGTCTGCAGAGTGCCCATCAGTCTGTATACCATGTAGGCCAGTTGCAGTCCAGTGCCCAAACTTTTTCGAACTACATCTGTATATTTTTTTTTCCAGATTAAATTTTTTTTTAAATATGTTGATTTATCATCGATACAATTTGTATAAACATAGGTAATTAAACCGTGTCATTGATATTACATTGCGTAATCCTAACTACTCCTAACTATGTTATGTCTACTCGACATTAGGGGCACGTGTCACTTAAACGCTTTGTAGTTTCGAATACTGCTGAATCTATCTTAAATCAGGGGCGTAGCGAAAAGGTGTAATAAGGGCACTGGCCCTCCAAAATTTCGAAAAGAGAAAAAAAAAAAAATATATATATTTGTAAACAAATAAAATAAACAAATTTTGGTGTCCATTATTATCATTTAGTTCCATGAATAATGCATCATTATGGCAGGAGCTTCACCCAAGAAGTCATTTTTATCATCATTTTGTATCTATGGGCCTCACAAAGACATCTTTGAACTGCTCATCTATAATCTGCATTATGATCAGAGGCGTAGCCAATAGCAGATTTAGGGGGCAAAACCCCCCTTCTTACAGACAATAAATCATCAAAAGGTACAACTTTTGAAAACAACAAATAAAATATTCGAGAGGTTTTGGTTTCTCTGCCCTTACTTATTCCTTCCATCTATGATCCACCTCTGTTCTATATCCTGTTGGGAGCTTCGTCAAAGAGTAGACAGTAAGAACTGAGTGCAATTTATATCAGGCAATTTACAGCAGACGTTCTTGCTCAGCTGTTTGTTAAGGATCCTTTGGACTATGATTCAACAATGCAAGACAATGCGCTAAGTGTGCTTTTACAAACAATCATCGTGGCTTTGTAAATCATACGCTCGCGAGCAATGAAGTTGAAGCAGGAGCCAAACTCTGTACATCAATCAAAAAGAGCACACAAAGACTTATTTAAGCATTTCTATTCTCGTCCACTTGGTCCTAAGAGATAACATGAAAGGGGGAAGAGACCAAGCCACAAAAAAGTTGTGATGGTTCCAGAGGGACTCGTGCAGCCCACACTGGCAATTAAGAACTGATATTGACTAGGTAGTGTAGCAGCAACAGCGAGGGAGATCTGTGGATGTGAGAGTCTCTGTCAGCACAAACCGAAGGAATACATGATACTTTGCCATTACGACCAAATTTAGTAAACGCTGAAGGGTCGTATAGTCGAGGTGACTCAAATTCTGGAACTATTGACATTGGGGTCAGTTTTAACTTGTTTTGTCTCAATATAGCCATTGAATTCGAGCTTGCAAAGTCACCATCGCTTTGAATTCTTGGTTATTCATGCGTAGATGTCTTTTGTTTGTAGAAAGCAATTATAGGCAGTTTTTTGCCTATTAAGGCACTATGCAAACAATGGTTTGATATATTGTTTTTTAAGCAACAGTTAATCTTTAAAAGCTATGTAAACTGTCATGTGACCAGACAATGGTTGGATTTGGCTGCTCTTTCTTGCATTGGGCAGTAGGACTCCGCCAAGTGGTTTATCTTAAAATCATGGTGGTATTGATATGCAGCTTAAAATCGTGGTGGTATCTCAAATTTAAGTTCTACTGGATACAGAAAACAATGTTCTGTTACATACCACAAAATGGTTACCATGGAGAATAATTATCAACAACAAGAAGCAGCAGCAGTAACAGCAGCAAAATGGTGAAACAGGGAGATGCAAATGATGCCTAATTATCTATTTAATGAGCAGCTTTTTAGCAGGCTGTCATCAGCTCTCTGACTCCTCCATTTGGATATCAGTGGCTGTCTCGCCATATTCGTTTCTTCTGTCTTGTTGAAACAGCAGAACTTGGGATGTAGGGGGTGGTGGCAAGTGTATGTGTTGTTGCAACACGTCAACTTCATCTTGGCACATGATGTACAGAATGGCCCTCAGCATCTTTAAGAGTGATGCTTGTCACTCCCACATCATCAGCAAGACTGCAGTTTGCATCATCTTATGTAACTCCATGTCTTTCTTGATGTCACGATCAGTGTATGGCAGCTTTGACAGAGTGCCATCAAGACTCTTTGAGTACTTTTTGTTTTATTTTAATAAAAAAACAGCAATCCCAGAGTGGAGGCGTGCATTAAACTCTCGAAGGTAAAAATCCAGGAGGACTTTTCTCTGTAGTAGAAAAGTGTACGATTATCTGCCATACAATGCATTGGACCTACAACAGACAAAATACAATATCTATCCTGGCTTTGAAGATGTCTTTTTCCAGATGAACAAAACAGAAACACGCAGAGAGAACTCCAGTCTGCTTGAGTACAGGGGTAATTGCTTCCTTCCTCCGAATAGCCGGAGCTGTAAACGAAACGTGCAGCTTTGAAAATATCTCACGGGACAAAAAGATTGCTCCATTTCCATCATTATTCGCCACTTGGTCTAGATATGTGAGAGATTTTTAGAAGTGGGTGACGAACTCCCACATTTCAAAGAGCATAGACAAATAAAGGAGGACAAGCGTCATTTGTCAGTCTGCTCTGTTAAATGTCAGTGAGTTAAAAGTAGGAGATCACAAGTAGAAGGAATCATGAAAGGAAATTAAAGCCACTTTGTGGGCACGAGGAGGCTTGTGAAGAATAAAATTGAGACCTTCTTCTAAATTTGACAGCTTCCATCCACAGGGAGATTTGTCGTCCTTCCTAGAATCTGCCACAGGCACTTCCTACTTAGCTTAAGTTAGTTCGCATTGGTGACCTTTCCATTGAGCAGGTTAGCAGATGCTGCGCAGACGAAGGTGCAAATATGGAGCCCCGCCATTACGACGCCAGATATCAAGGTTGCCATGCTAGAAAACAACCAGAGTTAAGACCATCTCGACAAAAAGAACACCTCAGCTGTTGCTAAGATTAAGGATAGGCATGGGAGGTAATATGGGATTGGTAAACAGCAAGACGATATTTCCCCGGTAATCCCCCCAAATAAATAAGTCCCATGTTTTCCTCTAAGTTTTAAGGCCATTGTGGTGAGGTTCAAACGACTGTACTGTAACGTTGTGTTGTACCAATAATGCATGGCTTATTGAATATGTTCTAGCCCATTAATGGTTTCCAGGCCATGGATTGAACACAGGCCATGGATTGAACACAGGCCATGGATTGAACACAGGCCAGGAATTGAACACAGGCCAGGAATTGAACACAGGCCATGGATTGAACACAGGCCATGGATTGAACACAGGCCAGGAATTGAACACAGGCCAGGAATTGAACACAGGCCATGGATTGAACACAGGCCATGGATTGAACACAGGCCAGGAATTGAACACAGGCCAGGAATTGAACACAGGCCATGGATTGAACACAGGCCATGGATTGAACACAGGCCAGGAATTGAACATAGGCCAGGAATTGAACACAGGCCAGGAATTGAACACAGGCCAGGAATTGAACCCAGAACCTTTTGAGAGGTGGCCTGTTCTTCACCACGAGACCCGCTCAGTTGCCGAAAATTGGTGCAGCGGGTATGTCTGAATCATGGTGAGTAAGATAGAGTCATAAGCACTTATGACTCCATGGTAAGAGGTAAAAAGCTAAATATAGCCGAACTCCATAGTTTTAATGGTAATAGTTCTTCATAGCAGTGTACTGAGAGTTGCGGGTGCTAATCCCGGCATGTGAGAGTTTTGGTCTCTCCCATGATTGTGTTATACGTTGTGGACTCAAATCCTTATCATCGTTATGTCAGCTTCTGACAGTTAGTTAATCCAATAGAATGATTTCATTCAACTACCTTTAAGAAGGCCAAATAGATTAAAAAAAAATTACAGAAAAGAGAAAATGAGAGACATGTGTAGTATTGTGTACACATGATAAACAATGGTTAACTTGCCCCTGACTTTTTAAAAAGGCTTTTATGCAGAAACTGTTGAGTCAGCAAAACATGAGGTCTTGAAGTCAACATCCATGGCTGATTTTAGGCAGCTTGGAATTAATCCTGGACTTTGCATATCACAGTCGGTTTAGGATTTTAGGATTTTGAAGAATTAATGGGAATTAAATGGCTTTTAAAATTTAATATTCATATCTGTCATTTTTCCATTGAGAATGACATGCATGGGCTGCATGGAGTCAATTCCTAAACATGAATGGAAGTTGTTTGACGTAAAGCCATATCCTAAATACAGTTCTTTGACATATTATTTTCTGTTATGTCAAGACCTGTTTGAAGTTACATAAGGAAAAAAGTATATGCTTGTACTCATTTCACATAACATCAAACATGCATTTTGTTTTTCTCTCCGACTGAAGTGTTATGTTGTCTGACTTTTCTAAAAGAATAGCTGTCACACAATGACACAAGCATATATAATACTTTTTCCAGCTTGTCTATATCGGAAATGCATTTGAGTATTTTGTTTTTCATCTGTGTCAGGCAGAGTGATCAAACCTTTAATTTATTGTGACATTTCATACTCTTCTGTTTAAACCGAACATAAGCACATCTTAGGTTTTTTTGTGTGTGGATTTGGGCTTTAATTCCTGTATTTCTGCACCTGATGGGCTAATTAGGACAGGCAGGGACAATGGCAATGAGATGAAGGATGAAACATCCATCCAACTTAGGCTCAACCGGAAATTGAACCCGGGACCCCAGTGGTTGGGAACCCAGTGCGTTACCACTGAGCGAGGCCCCCACCCCATATATATATAGTAGAGTATATATATAATGTAAAGTATTATGGTTCAACAATTATGAAAGTGGCCTCAGTAGTGAAATGGAATTCAGTGAGAAGGAAATTGTTTACTGTTCTTAACTGCGCCTTAAGTTTTTGACATTGAATGACATTGAATGATTGTTAATGTTGCCTTAAGTCTGAAATTATATGCTGTTAATACAAAATGGCTTATATATCAGGGGCGGATCCAGAAATTGTTTAGCGGGGGGGGGGATGACAAATTAAAATGTATTGCGGGGACCGCCGGATTTTATAAAAATATTTTTAATTAAGATGTACTAGGCCAGGGGGGAGGGGGTTTAAACCCCCTTAAGCCCCCCCCCCCTTACATCCGCTACTGTATATAAACTAACTAGTTAGGCTGAATTGGACTTGCAAATTTAAATTGAGTATATCTCTTGATGCAAGTCCAGTTGTATTCCAATTTCAGAAAGTTCCTTTTACAAATTGACTTATGCTACCCGAGATAACATAGTCGCGGAAATCACTACAACTAAAAGCTGTCGTGAAATTTAATGCGTGTATACTTGCCGATTAAACTCAATGTTAAGGTATTTAAAGTTCTAATATAAAAAAAACAAGCGTGTATACATACTTAAGTATTTTCTGGAATTGAGACTCGTCAAAAAGTCTGTCATATTCGGAACTGCTGTGAAAGATAGACAATAATGACTTCGTTATAAGAGTTTATGTTATGTAAGGGATCGATTGTAATATTATTATAGTTTTAAAAAACTGATATGTGCATGATAGTCAATCCAAACTCTGTTAAAATGGCTGAGATTTCAGTCAAAATGGCTTTTAGTGGTAATTCAGTTAAAATAAAAAAAAATAAAAAGCCAAAGTAGCTACTTAAGATAATGGTGGATTAAGAACACCCACCAAGCAAGATGCCATAGAAGTTTCTTAAGAGGCTGTTGATTTGCATTGCATTACATAATAACCAAAAAAAAAAAGAAAAGAAAAGACTTTAACTTAGGGAATTTCAAATATTTGTATACAAAGAAGAACATAATATGGGACGGGTGCATTCATTGTGTATTATTCATGATATAGTAGTGTAGTATAATGTTATTAGTAAGTAGTACTACTCGTAGGAAACTTTCAGCTATAGTTATCCCCAGGAATATTTAGAGATTCCTAGGTTATCCGGCACTGGGACCATTAAAAAAACCACAAGCCAAGCCATACCTAACCGGAGACACCCCGCATCGTCACATCCATCATTGATAACTTTTGTGACTATAAATGGCTGGAGTTATAACCAGTGTTTAATGTCTTCGGTACTTGTACTGTAAAATTGCAAAACTGCAAATGAACCACTTTCTTTTCCCTTTTTAATCACATCTAGGCAATACGGAAGCACCTCGAATCCTCGATTTACGTAAATTTCATGATACAATTTAGTGTGGATTCCAAGCCTTTTTTCAAAACACTCAAATACATGGCAATTTGTATGAAACAAAAATGATCAAGCAAAAATCCTAAATAATGCTTATTTTTCGTTTTTTGCGCAGTTGGAGTTCAAACTATTATAAGGTCAAAGTGAACAACTGTGATCATCTGTTTATTTTGCTTTCTTTACTAATATATATTTTTTTCATTCTGCTTTATGACACATATGTATTATTTAAAAAATATATATAAATAAATTATTCAGGGCCACAGTTCTCCAGAAAAATTTATGTTTACAAAACGCCCCTGTGGGTAATGAATCAAAGTGATTATATATGTGAAATTAAATTGGTGTTAATGAGAATCGAATTTACATCATAATAATTGTTAAAAACATGTTATGAATACACTTTAAAAGTGGACAATAAGGAAATAAGTCGACTGATAAACCATTCCTTTAATATTAAGATGCACGGCATCTGTCAGGCACATATTCATAAATAATTAGCCATAGAGATTATTAACGGAGATTTATGATAACATATGAACCATTACATGTTCATATAGCACGGAGTAATAACCATGATAACAGAATGATAACCTTGACATCTTCTTAATGTATGAAAGAGAAGCTTAATCATGTCAATTCCATTACTCCCGGAGGCGCCATCTATCGGTAAACGGACGTACGTCAAGACGAATCACTCTGTCAAGTTTTCAATCAATGTTTAGCAAAAAGAATAGGAATCAACAAGCTAGCTCTAAAATATTATAACTGTTATTTGGCGGCTCATTGGTATAAGGTGTATATATGCAAACGGAAAATATTGTTGACCAGAAAATTTATTATTATTATTTTTTTTTTGAAAATGTGTGGTTATCCACATAAAATAAATAAAGTTTAAATACAAGAGAAAATATAGGTCTCCAATATAGCTGACAGTTTGACAGAGTTAATTTGTCATAGGAAAAGACCAACTTTTTAATCAAACCATACACAAATTAATTTGTTAGATTAAAAAGGTTTACAAAAATTATAAGTGCAGTGAGTTTAATTGTGTTTAGGCTGCCAGTTCAGCTCGATTTGATAACATAAAGCAACACAATAAGTCATCCTATGTATTATAAAAGCAATTTAGCTCTTAAAGCAATGATACTGTTGCGAATATGCAATATATTTCAAGGCTAAGTAGAGGCAGGGTTTTTGTAATTACATATGCCAAGATTAGTTTTACCCCTGGGAAATTACTTCAGGTAAGGGCAATTTATTTTCCAGTAATTTGTCTCTTTTTGGAGAATGATGTTGAGTAACAAAACCTATTATACATCGCACAATGTACAATCAACATATAGAGGTCGAATTGCACTGGAGTAATGTTCTAAACTCTAGGGAATGTGGATTGAGGCTGTGAGAGTTATTTGAAGAAGGCGCCTCAAAGCCAGACTGCAAACATGAAACTTTCACTTAATTTCTTCTTGTATAGAAGGCGCAAGTTAGATTCTACAGAACTTTGACACTAAAGTCACGAAACCCTGCACCTATAGCTGTAACTATTAAACCTATGCCACGATCCAGAAATCATATACCCTCCAAAAACTAATTTTAGGTTTTGTATGATTAAACTACAGTCACATGAGTGAACACTGAAACTCTCTTTGACTAAGGTCAGTCAACCCAGATTTTTGGACATTTTGACTGACACTTTGCCATGGATTGATTGATTGATAAAATACACTTATTCAGGGTAACAATTCAGAAAAAAATGCTGTTTTACAATTGGCCCTGATAACAATGGATAAACATGGATATTTCTCACCATTCATGTTTGTAATTAATGACCTATGAGGCCACTTATGATGAAGTATATTTAAGCGTGGCTCATATACCAGGAAACTTTCATTCCTTCCTACATTTTATCAGCAGACTTGCACCCATCTGTCACAACCGCTTTTGGTCCCAGGTCAAAGAAGATTAGGGGAAATTATTCAGATCAGATGCATGGATGCTTAGTGGCCTAAGTTATGGAGAGTTGGAAGCTCTCCTGTTTTTGCTAATGTCTGATATATATCATAAAGTCAAATCAACTAAACTACCTCTACTAGTGGGCTAGTAGTGGCTTATCTCAGCGATTCATCACCATCCACAACTTCAATCGTGAGCCAGCTGTTTCAATCATGCAATGAAATACGCAGCATGCCAATAATAAAATTATACAAATTAATCTTTTATCAATGCATTTCCTCCAATACCAATTAGCTATTTTGTTTATTTTACTTACTTATTTATTCATACAATAGTTTTTATTATAGCCATCATCATTAATCATATTCACATCATCTTTTCATAGGGTGGACACCACAACAGCTAGCAAAGCTTTGGTGGACATCCAGCATCACATCAATTATTACAAATGACAGTTAATCAAAGCCATAATTACATAAATCATAATCATTGTAATAATTCTATCATGTGACGCAAAATAACTAATAAATGGGAACGCTCAGCATCTCAGAATACGACAACAAGTGTCTCCTTTGACGTCCGCACTGCCCCCTGTCGTCCAAGTAAATGTAATGAAATGAAATTATCTGGGTTCAGGTTATAAAACCTCTGTGTTCTGCGCAGAGCAAAAGGTCTCAGGATCTATAAAAAGAAGAGCTGTTTCAATTGCTCAAATTAGGGTCACTCCACAGATGGTTGTAGGTCACTCACTAGATAGGCAATTTCTGCCAGTAGATTGCTAATTAAGGCCATGTTAGAGATATAACTGGAGGATATAAAATACAATCGTGAATTAGTCACACTGTATGTGGCGTATGGAAACAGAGGCCAGCGTTGCTATGGTTAATGTAGGCCTATTTAAAAGCTTTTAATTGGGTGATATGAGACTGCAAAAGATGCAATTGTATTGGTATTAAGATCAAAATGCAATTTGGAAGAATGTAATTTGGTCCAATATAGTTGGTCTTAACTGTGAGGAGGTCTTAATAGTGAGATAGTCTTAAAACTTGGTTCCAAAAAAAAAAAACCAAAAAAAAACCCATAGAAATGCATACAAATGCATGTAATAGAGTATATTTTATGTATTACATATTTATATTTATGTAAAACCGACCAATAGCCCATATTCTCTTCAATACAGGTAGACAGCTGAAGAGAACCCAGACTCCACATTGAAGTGGTGCTCCATGTTGGAGCAGAGACTAACCTCATGAGAACATATGTCAACAAAACGATAAAAGAAGGCCGTCGTGCAGTGCATAGCATCAGCTGATCTGCAGTCTCATCAGCAATGTACTAAGCATGCTTGCATGGATTTGGCCTGCCAATAAATATGCTAAGTCGTCCAATTGGTTGTCATCTGATATAAGCAATTCAATTGGTGGACCGTGCAAATCTTAAGAGGGGTCGCATTAGTGGTAGCTGGCTGGAGCAAGCGAGTCTCCTAAAACACAGCTCAGCTCCTAATTTCATCTTAGGGACACAGGGCCACCAATTCAATAAAGAGGTCCCATTCAAGCTCTTAGACAATACGTCTTGATGGTCTGTGGTCTGTAAGAAGACCAATGACCAGACAGACAATACAAATTTCCCATAAGGTTACGCAATATTAGTATGGCTGCTCCGGACTGACAATTCTCTTGAGCATTTTATCTAATTTGGACCACTAGTTCACCAGAAGCTAAAGGCTACTTAGCAAATGATGTAGAATTCCAATTGCGTCTTTTTTGCTTTACTAATAATATCTACAAATTGAAATATTCGGAAAGCTCAGAATTTGATGAAACTGTTGTAGATCTATCTATCTATCTATCTTTCTATCTTTCTATCTATCTATCTATCTATCTATCTATCTATCTATCTATCTATCTACCTACCTACCTACCTATCTATCTATCTATCTATCTATCTATCTATTTATCTATTTATATATCTATCTATCTATCTATCTATCTATCTATTTATCTATCTATTTAGTGGTTGCAGCAAAAATATATAGAAACAAAATTGGGAAAATCTTGTTTGCCTTACATTTTGGCTAAAAGTAACAGCAGTACCAGGAAATTTACTTTTGTATGTCTATTTATTTTTCTGGAGCATACCCCGAGCACAGCATTTCTGACCTTTTAGATCACTAAGTTACTTTCGCCGGAAATTATGTAAAACTATATCTTACTAATTTTAGGTAGATATATCATATCATAAGTTATCTTATCTTTTGATGTCCAGACGAAAAGTACCTTTCAACTTGCAAAACCGGCAAGTAAATAGTTTACAACATGATTTTACTTTTAACTGCTTTTTCCCATTACATTTCAATTTAGAATTGCATTTTATCTGTTTGATCTCTCTAAAGGTAATTTGACTTTTTGTTTGGGTCATTAAACTTTTCAAATGCTTTTGAGAATAGTTCTGTGAAAGCCTGAGGCTAAATAAACTTAATTTGATAGCTGAGGCAAAGTAGACATTCTAAATTCTGCATCATATCTTTTAATTTTCCAATGTTTCCAATTAACACCGAATTACCAAAATACATTAAAATTTCAGTTTAATGAAATGCACTTGTTACCAATAAGATAAGCCTACTCTAAGAAAAATTACCAGACTCTATTTTTAGCCTTCAATGTAATATATTTAGTTCTAATTTCTCCAAGGTATTATCTTCAACATTGGTTTACGAGTACGTTATTCTGTGAGGTTATCTGTCGACAATGTAACTGTTTATACCAAGATAAGAAAACACGATAGGACTCTTTATAATTTATAATGCCTTTCAAGGAAATTGGGTAAACTAATTGAGACTTAGTGGGAACGTCAAGAAGTTTTTGTGTTGGAAGGTCACACATTTAAATAAAGTTCCTATATCTATAATTTATTTATCAATATTTACTTATGGTTACAAGAACAGTCAGACTTTACATTTTTCTATAAGAAATTACAGCTTTTTTACACGGTATATCATGTTCTGAAGTTCACTAATAAGTTTGTATGATTTAGATACTATAAATCTACACGCCCAGGTGAATCTACGTATTAAGAAATAAATTTTGAAATTTCTTAATATTTATACAGTTACATTATTGCAACTTTTATGCATGGACCACAATTAATAGACCTATCTGCTGCGTCAAATTTGTTTATCGCACCAGATCACATAATCATTAACCACATAAAAATGACTAATGAATTTGTTAATAACAAATAAAAAGGCGAATTTACCCTTCCAAGCTTCCAGTCTGGTGAAACATAGAGAGTGATGTTGGGCAGCACACAGAAGACTCCAACGCACAGGTCAGCAACTGCCAGGTTGGCTAAGAAGAAATTTGTCACAGTTCTCATTTTTCTGTGCATCAGGACGGTGAAAACAACCAGCAGGTTACCTGAAACACACAAAAGGTCCAGTAAGTTCATTATCCTGTATTTTATCTTATTCTATTCTATTGTTTTTTCTTTTACAATTCTCATTTTGACGTTTTTGTTGATGGTCTGTAAAACGTGGGAGGAACTGCAGAGTACAGAAACAGTAGAATAAAGACTAATTAAGATCCATATGGAGACCAGTGAAGAGGCCAAAGATTGTGTTAATTGTTGGATTGCAATGCAAGTATTTCAGCTAGGTTTTATAAACTTCCATGCCGCATTTTAATTTAAATTTTGGACCAACAAAAGTGGTTTATATAAATTCGCAAAGTTAAAGATCTATATACGTTTGATGGAGTAAAATCCAAGTCAATCAAATCATATGGCCTCATCACGTTGTAAAGGAATTAGGAAAATATTTTATGGGAAAATTACATATTTACATTCATGTTAATATATCCACAAATAGATAAGTATACAGCTGTAAATTTGAGGGGAAAAAAGTGTGTTAGTGTCCTGTCACCGGGGGCAATCTGGTCGAGGGGACAGTATTCACGTAATCCTCAAAGTTTTGCCAAGGATTTATTAGATTTTTATGATAAAAACATCCAAAGCAACAGTTCTGTCCATAAGCACAGCAGGCATGTAACACGACATGTCGTAGGTTCTTTTGAAAGCATCACAATCAACATAATGCATAGGTGGGCAAAATGAATGAAAATGACAATGAGAGAATTCTTTTTCATTTTTGTTATCGATGTCATTTGATCTGTAGAATATGAACAATAAAAGTGGTGGTTTTGAGTACAAGTGCTGAGGGAAGATGATTGAAAGGGCACAAGATTTATGCAACTTCTCAGACATGACGTGGGTGGAATACAATAAAGCCACCCAACAAGGAAACTAGTGATCACTTGACATTCAGGTGCAGAAAATGTCAATACTTTCTATAGGCTTCTGCACCTTATTAATAAACTAAGTTACCAGTGGTCAGTCAACCACCCATGCCTTGTCTTTGTCACCTAATCATAACTTGCAACAGAGTGAAGCTTCAGTGGTTGTCAAATGATATTTGTCACATTATAATTCAGTACAATTAGGTGCTATTTAAAGCAAAACAATTTCATTATACTTGACAGGCACCTTTTGTTAATTTTATTTCACAGCTGAAGAAAGAGTTATAATAGGTCATTAAAAGAATAACAAGTCTGAATGCTGAGGCTTGAAAATTTGAAATGGTCAATGCCTACTTGTCCACAAGGCCAACTGACTTTAAGAATAGATTAAAACCTCCCTGACCAAACGGTTGCCGTGTGGCCCTGCATCTCATCAAATTTATCCACCTAGGATTTAAAGTGTTCTGACAATGCGGGTTAAGTGCATGACCCTGAGTTACTCCTTTATAGTAAGGCAGTTGATTTCGACCATTTTCTGCTTAGTCCCTCAAAGAAAGATGGGCATATCAACAACACAGCTTGAAATGCTTTCGATAATTCCAAAGTATAGGCCTATTTAAATACATTGAATGGACGCTGCAAAATTTACACTTTTTGAGCAATTTTTTAAAGGAAAATTGACTTGAAACACTGGAAATGGTTGAACTGAATGACGCTTTTTACACGCCTAGCAAGCCTATGGTATCTAGATAGGTTGTCATTATAGAAAAAAAAACCGTATTAATCAAACATGAATATTTCTAGTTATACTGTATATGTTCATTCTGAATCCAACTTATATACTAAACATTTAAAGTGCTTAGTTATTTAGAAACTAAATATATAGTTGCTTAGACTATTAGATTATAATTAAGTTCTTCAACAGTGAGT
Organism: Alitta virens; assembly: GCA_932294295.1. NCBI lineage: Eukaryota > Metazoa > Annelida > Polychaeta > Phyllodocida > Nereididae > Alitta > Alitta virens. Next base: position 15,183,566 of record OW028573.1, on the reverse strand, counting down.
TAGGCCTATGTCAAACTCCAAGTGGTGGCTGAATCGTATCTATGGATACTAGTGATGTCATAGTCTCATAGACAAGTATACCACTTCTTGAAACCCACCAAAAAAAAATTAAGATTTCCAATTATATTCTTATCTTATCGATTTTGGCCCCCTGGGGATTAGAAGTGCATTGAGATTAGTGCGGCGCGGACGTTTGTGGGAGCACGTACATCAATTGCTTCTTGGCTAATTTCGCCGCCGCCAACCTACCTGCCTTCTTCAGCCTCTATCTCGCTTAATATTTCTTCTATTTTCGATCCGAAAACATGTACGGAATCAGCATGAGCTTTATTAAACGATGGACTACTGTTACGTAAGTATCGATTGTAATGTTTGCAGCCTATCTGTTACATCACATTACTTCACATTTGTGAATCGACGACGCTCATTATGACGTTTGCCTGGCCGCATTCGAGAATCTCGCGTGAAGAAAAACGCAGGGTACCTTATGCACATGCGCGAGATTGACAAAATCTGAAATTCTTTAATTATTGTGCTGGTGCTGCCCCCTGGGGACCATGAAAGCCTAAGTATTAGACATGTTTAGTTATTTGTCCTAAACAAATATTTAGGTCCTGTTTTTTAGATACTGTGTATAGAAGCACTTCGGAAGTAGAGTGTTCCTTCCAGGTGACCTTACTAATCAACAACAAGTTAGTAAATATGATAATTTACTGTTATTAGCCTATGTGTGGTAATATATTATGAATAGGGCATGATGATTTCTGTAATAGATATGCGAAAGATATCACTCACAGATGAATATACATGGTATTATTACTCTGTGCTATTACTAATCAGTACATAATGCAGTTGCCCTACATTTCCTCCCTCCACATGGAAGCGAAAGACAAGCTGATGTTTCTGAATTCATACACAACTGGTTTGTCCCAGAGATTAATTATCAGACTTGTTGAGTATCAGGGCTTTTACTTGAAGAAATTATCAACTGGTTTCACCTCCTGAAGACTCATCGTAAAATTCAGCGTCGGCAAAATCCGCCAATCAACGAGATTTGGTACCCCAAATAACTGCTTCAAAACTAACTTTTCTGCTGGAGTTTTATGTAAACACATCACTAATGATGTGTGTGTGTGTGTGTGTGTTTGTGTGTGTGTGTGAGTGTGGCTAGGGCTTTACGTCCTTATTTCTGCATCAGTTGGGCTAATTAGGACTGACAGGGACCATGGCAATGAGACCATGGAGTCACTAGTGACTCCATGATGACACGAAGGAGGAATTTTGGAAGCCCAGAGCACTACCTCTGAGATAGGCCCCCGCCCTGACGCTAATGATGTACATACACAATTAGTTACACAACAAAAATTCTGGTAACAAACTGCAGAATTCATGCATAATTTCCTGAAGGTGTTTTAAGGGCGGCGAATTTCGTTGATTGTGGCGAATGTCACCGATTCCGAGTGTAAATATGGCACAACAGCTTGCGCAAGCAACGCATCAATAAATTGATTAATGATAAGATTAATTATGGAGATAATTACAGATCCAGCCAGAGATACCACCAGGGCACGCACACATATCATCGAGAAGAACGAAGTGATTTACCTCCAGATGATGTAACACTGAAAGCAAGTGGCAGCCTCAGACATTCATTTGTTTGGCATATATAGAACAACACACACATATATATCTTCTTTTTTTTTTTTTTTAATTGAAATTGCCAGGATTGGCTTCATGGTTACAGAGCTTTCTTGCTTATCCACTGTACTGTCAAAGGACCCGGGTTCGAACCCGCTTAAGTTTGGAGAGGGATGATCACTGGCAAGTAGGACTATGAAGGCATTTACTCTATATATTGAATATCATCCCAGCAAGTATGTGTGTGTGTACAAAGTAAATGCGGCAGTCAAGTATTCAATGAAAATCCACTATTACAAAAGTTCCAGTTTCTCCCATCAAAAAGACGACAGAGCTCGAGGGCCCCTACATCTAAACTAACAGACACCAAAACCTTTGTCATATTCAATCAGACTTTTTAATAGTATAAAATAGTGATCTTATCACTCGATTTCAATTTCAATGTCATTATATTTTTCAGTGTCTGTAAAATGCATCCAAAATGTCCCTGTGGCGATAATAAAGATTTATTATATATATTCAAATTGCATTCAACAATTGTGCGAACAATAGAAATCTCCATCACAATTTAACAGCCCATTTTTGTGCCTCACCAGATCTTTCTTCATATTTTACCTTTCTATTAAGACCACTTCATCATTATGTCAATAAACTGAGGTGGTCTTAATGGAAAGTTTCCACTGCAGCTTTTTTTGTAGGTGCAGTTATCTAATTAAACTTTAAATTTATTTTTGTTTAATATAGAAGACTAATAAGACACCATATTGCAGCCACACAGGTGGAAATGCTGCCTCCAAGCACTGCACTCTGACTCTCTGCATGGACCTCCGGGCATTTTCAGTTTCCCATAACCTCATTAGTTGTGGCCAAAACTTTAATGAAAACCCAATGAAAAAGAAAAAAAAAGTGACAATGATTAACAACTTTGCACAGGAAATTACATTCCGATTTTGTGTGATAACAGGAATATTATATTTCACATTTCATTTTGACATTTGTGCAGAAACGAGAAAATGGAAAGTAAAAATGGCAGGCCAGATGCCCTGAAACCACGTGGACCCATTGGTAGCAAATAACTAAAAACATTCTATTGTTAGCCCCTGCATCACAATGGTGCTGACCATTCAATATCCGTTGGATCTCGCAGGGTGCATCCAGAGGGGGGTAGGGTGCTCTTATTGCTTCCTAAGCTACTAATTGATTCAGTATGAGCAGCTCCCATTCTTTAGTCATCTTGCCCACTGAGGAAAAAGGAAAAAAAGAAACGGCCATTGTAAGGGATCCTGTTGAATGATTATGTTATTCGAGCTAACATGAATAAGACTTCCAATTCATCCAGTAACCAATCTCTGAAACAGACACACAACAATACCTTTGATACATCACCTGCAGACATCTGATTCTCTGATTAATAGCTCCAAGTGTTAGAACGGAAGGCTTCAGTAAGGAGCCAAGATTAGTTATTCAGGTATTAGCTGGGTTTATAGGATGAATTTCTTCTGGTAGGAAGACTTGTCATAGTCAGAAAATGTGACAAACTTCAGGTACAGATTGAGACTATTCCGTCGTTACTTTGTTGGACGTTTTTCTCTTCTGATCTAGGTAGTGGTCCTTCTGATTTGGGATTTTCTATTTTGTAGTCCATATTCATGTACAGCTGTACATTTTTTATAACTTGGCATATACATTTTTTCATTTGCTTTCAAGAAGAGAAAAAGTCGTTATGATCAATGTATGATTTATTTACCTGTTACATTTTTGGGAGGACAATCGTCATCACAAACGAAAATTATGTGAGGTTTAACGATTAAAAGGAGCAGTTATTATAGAACCTTTAAATTGACTTAAAGGATAGCCAGACTTATATTCAGCATTATAGCAACAACCACAACAACAAAAATGGTGTTACCACCTTCAGTTTGCACCACTTTATGCTTTGCCAGACCTTGGATCTCTATTTATCCAAGGCCAGACTAATGGAAGCGATGCCAAGCTACAGTATAAGACTATTAATTAGTCAAAATGTTGTGCGGAGCTATTATCACCCTGTGTGAGCTGAAGAGCCATATAGACCATGGACAGCAATAAATGTCACTGGTCATCATCAAATTCACACGTGATAACGACTCCCATTTTAGTCAACAGAGAATAATTCTTTTCATTATGTTCGACCATCGTTATGGATCAAAAAAGTGTAATTATGCATGGATGATGAAAAAGTGAAAAAGATAATTTGCCTGAAAATAGGTCAATATAGCTCCATATTATGTCTCTCAGTTCATGATACGACCTGAATAACAAGCTGTTCTATATTTAATTACTTCATAGCTGCTGTTGAATTGTTTGTATCGTATGACCGCCAATATTAAATTGCTATGTATATCATCTAATTGTATTGTGCTGTCTCAATGCATGCTACTAAAGTTTAGTCAGCTTACAGCTACCAGAGGCAGACGTGATGTTAAGATGATATGGCTTGGAGTCGACACCATGTCACAATTTTATCCAACGGAAATTATTTTTACTTGTCGCATGCAAATGACACCCAGCTGAGGCTCATAACGACTCTCATCTCATCTCATCTCATCTCATCTCATCTCATCTCATCTCATCTCATCGTATGTTATCTTATCTCATCTCATCTTATGGTATCTTATGTCATCTCATCTTATGTTATCTTATCTCATCTCATCTTATGTTATCTTATCTCATCTCATCTCATCTCATCTATCTCATCTCATCTTATCTTTTCTTATCTATCTTATCTATCTTATCTTATCTCATCTTATCTATCTTATCTTATCTCTTATCTAATCTTACCTTATCTTATCGTATCTTATCTCATCTTATCTTATCTCATCGAGGGTTCTAAAATCCTGTGCAATAGCATGACAGGAAAGAGGAAAACTAGTAAGGGCCTAAAATATTCTCCTCTTCTTAAAGCAGATTGCTATAACTTCACATACTAATGTACAATGCATTAAAAAACCATTAAACACACATTCGACACAGGTCTATCAACAGGTCAGGTTGCAATGTGTTTGTGCACATACATGTCTTTTTGTCACTTGCAAAATTTTAATTTGAACTTTTATGTCACAGATTGACAGAGGACCAAAACGTGCTTGGTTTTTGTGTTCTTGTGCTACCCTTGCCAGTTTTCCTGTAAATAGATGACCCACTTTGAGTGAAATCAACTTGGGCAGGGCTGCTCTTTATCATGATAGATACAAAATGTACAAAGGCTGATTAAAACTATTATCTTAGTTGATATGTGGCCTTAATAAATAGGATGGTCTTAAAATTAGTTCATAGAATAATATACATGTATATCGGCCACATTTCAAATCAATAAGCTTTGATGTAAAACTATTATATCAGAAGGGTATAAGAATGGCTGTCTGTGTAAGATCTAGTTTTGTAATCAACCGTTGCTGCACCTTAACCCTCCGATGCACCTGCCGGCACTGCTGCTGCCTTAACGAAATGCCAGTTTCGTCCTCTAAGAACACAGCAATTGCCAAGGACCTGGGGCAAGTTAACTACACTAACGACCTTAGTAATGACCTGTGGCCGAATTGAAGCGCTGCAGGTCATTGTTGGAAGAAAAGGGGACTCAGTTTTATACACTTCCTCTAAATTTATGGCTCCCATCAGGGCCTAATGCGGTTTTCCATGTAGGTGGAACAGGACGAGTGGTGGAGAATCCGTAGAACAGGAAAGAAGCCTCATAAACCGATTTCTGCCAGCTCTGTAATGCCCACTACCAGGATACTAGTAAAGACACCTAACATGAAAGAGAGAGAGAGAGAGAGAGAGAGAGAGAGAGAGAGAGAAAAAACCTCTCCATGCTCTTATTAACTTTGGCCTTTGACCATGCTGAACATTGCACAAAGCAATATGTTCATGTCCTGACCTGCGTGGTTTGGAAATCAAAAGCGCCAAGGACGAAGGATTGGTTTAAACTAATGCTACAAGACAGTCTAATTAGGGTGAATCACCTCAAGTGCTAATGACAGCTTCCTGGTCAATGACCCCATTACACCCCATTGTGTGTAATTCCACAGAAAAGGTGCAGCCCCCCCCCCCCCCCAATCTCTGAAAGATAGATCGATAGATAGATAGATAGATAGGTAGATAGATAGATAGATAGATAGATGGATCGATAAATGGATCGATAGATAGATAAATTGATAGATAGATAGATAGATAGATAGATAGATGGATCGATAGATGGATCGATAGATGGATCGATAAATGGATCGATAGATGGATCGATAGATGGATCGATAGATAGATGAATTGATAGATAGATAGATAGATTTCTTGTCATAATTTTGGCCATTTATGCTGGTTACAGAGAAGCATTCCAAATTACAATGGCGAATATAGCTAACTTTGAAATTAATAGTTTCACAGAATCGTTTTGATTAGCTAAAAAGTTGGCGTTTGACTTGTTGCTTTCTTGCATCCTACTATACAGTAGCTTACTAACTGTACTTAGTGAAATAATAGCGCATATATAAATAATCAACAATCTAGTATTGGTACTCTCTCTGAGACTTGATTGTGCTTGCTTCAAATAATAAGAATGCGGTTTGGAATTTCGAAATATAGCACTCTAATAACATTAACTGAGCTGTCAATCAACTTTTAACTCCACACCCACAATCGGTGACAATTTGATTGACAGTTGTTGTTTTCAATACAATAAAGTACATATTACGCAATAAGCGTGCGAGTCCTTAAATTGTTGATCGTCAACAATTAAACGTAACTAACTGCCTGTTGTGTAAAGTTGATAACTGCCTATCAAGAAACAATAACATCACTACAAGTGAAATTTCTTTCTTTATATTTTAATTTGTAAAATTAATCTGAGGCACGTGCCAGCCTTAATTGTACACTTTAAACAAAAAAGCTCTTAATTATTATCGATCTAATTTAACTTATGAGTTACAGTTGGATAGATGGATAGAGGATAGATAGATAGTTGGATAGATAAATAAAAACGGGGGGGGGGGACTACAAATAATGCAACTGGATTTTGGTCCTTCCTAAACTGATATCAATTGTTTTAAAAACCTTTATACTTGGGAAGATTATTCCATAAATGTGCACAATAGTAACTCATAGTTTGTCTACCATACATGACAATGTTGTACTTTGGTGACAAAAGTATACAAGAATCTCTGAAATGGGGTTAAACTTTATTGACATGAAATAATTCATTGAAAAATACAGGATTCATCTGATGAATACACTTGAACCCTTCCAAAGCAATGACTCTTGGCTGCATCCCAGACAGAAATGTTGGACAATGGACATTTTAAAAGTCATGGTTTTACAAACTTTTGGATCAAGAAGTATTATCTGGATAGCCTGCTAAATGAGGACAAAAATGTTTCAGTGCCCTCATCATTTGCAGTTTCTTGGTAAAGTGATGGCTCCTATTACCGTAATGGAGGGTATTACGACGGGGCGGGTATTTTCGACACTTTAATTAGTTTGTCAACAAAATTGTTAACATTCTAATGTGAGTGTCGATAATACCCGCCCTGTTGATCTAAACTTCAAAAGCATTGTAAAATAATGTACAAATGAGGTGTGATGGACTTTTTCAATGTTTCATTATACCACTCACCAGACTGAGTGCAATTTAGCATTAGGTACGCCTTTGTACATAATTTGGTCAGGTTTTGTCCGAATTTTAAAAATCTAACATTTTCTGAAAGCTACGGAGATATGTACACCCTCAAATGTTATGTACAACTCGGCCTATCAGCCTCGTTGTACATTGACATTTTCGGGTGTACATATCTTCATGTCTCACATGTTACCATTGTATAATTGTAGTGTCTCAGCTTATATGACCAGCTGTTATAAGAGGCTGATGCAATACCACGTTACACATTTACCCCTAGGGTATTTTACTTGCCTCAGCATGTTTTGTTTTATTATTGGTGTAATTAATGATATAGTGTCACGTTTAGTTTGCGAAGGGGGATCATCCGTTTTGTTTTGGCCAATTTGTCACCGCGGCAGAATTATAATGGATTTGCACTATACAGGGCTGATGATAAAGCCCTCTTTCGCACTTGCACTAATGTAAAAATGGCATGACTTTTTATGACATGCTGAAAATGGCTGACCATGTGCTCACATCATGGATGGGACCTAACTAAAGCATTAACCTTTATGGCAAACCTGAGAGGGAATGCAAACTAGTTTGACTGATGTATCTTTCCTATCATATAAATAACCTCCCTAACAACCACGACAGAACAGAAAACTGTTGAGGCTATCAATGCTCCAAACATAAGTGGTCTCAATAGTAAGGTGTCCTTTATAGTGAGGCGAAATAATATTTATGAGAATGTGACTAAACTTAGTGGTGTTACAGGGTGAAGTGATCATCATATAATAGTAAAGCTCGCCATTACACCATATCACTGTATACAAACCAACTGGCATTCAATACCAAGTTTGATGTTGCATCTTGCCTCTTTATCAACTCCACCATACCATTATCAACATCCGCTCTCCCTCATCTCATCAATCAGCCATCGTGAGCGGCAGAAACTTGCCTTAGAGGGCTGCACTTTCCACATATGTCTAGCTGTGATGTGGCCTATGAACGTAAGGTCATTATCACTGCATTTTGACTTTAATCATCATTGAAATTAGTTGTTTAAACTCCAGACTGCTTTGAAAGGTCAATGGAAAGTGTAGCACCTCAGCTATATACCCCCCCCCAAGGAACACAGATACCTTTTTTTTTTTTTTTTATTAAAAAGCCACTCAGCAACTTATATGACTCTGTCTTGATATAGCACCAGAGTTGTCTAATCTTATTTGCGCAGATTGTGTTGACATAATTACGTTTCCCAGAAATCTTAGCCGAGCAAAATAAAATCCTAACAAACGAACATATATGGATTTTACTCATGCCATATGTGGCGTAAGTATAATTCTCTGTCGTAACAAAAAATATATATAAATCTATATATCTTGATTCTGAGTTGGACAAAGAGTAAAATATCCGTAGCTAACCGGGCACATGCAGTGATTTGTAATTTGGTTATACAGAGACATAGGGAAAATGATAAATTAACTTACAATAGCACATTCATATAATGGATTTTCTGGAGTCAATTTCAATTGGTTATTACTTAATATTGTATCCAGTATCTTCTTTTCCATGTCTGCAATTAGTTTCAGATATTTGTCAACTTTACATGTATGTGTTTTGGCCCAATGTAGAGGTCTTGACAAAAAGAGCCAGAGGTTTTACATACCTATGTAACTTGCCACATTGTCTAAATATTGGCCTAACGTCGGCATCATCATTTCAATTACAGTTAGTTTCATTAAAAACGGCCTGTCAAATTGAATCAAAACAAAGCTAGACAACTTTTGCTATATGAAGCTACCTGCCACTAAACGGAACTGTCTGGCTATAGCTAGCTACTTAAATCTGGATCTAAAATTACATGCATCACCATTTGATGCATAAGTTGAGAGCCATGCATATTTGTAAACTTTTGTTGAAAAGTTGCATGTCGATTGCGCATACATATTTTTGATATATTGGATAAGTATCTTACATTTACCAAGGTTTATATATTTACATACAGTGCGGGTAGTTTAAGCCGACTATAAGGTAGAAGTAGACAGAAGCGGCTGGCTTTAGCCAGTTACACTTATGGCCAGGAATAGGTTGCTACAGCTGACTAGAGTTGACCATATGGAACTAACTGTACATTATGTCATCCCGACCTGACTTGATATCAGTGACAACATTGTTTCGATTTGCTACCCGATTTAGCCATTCAGAGAAACTTTATTTGGTAGGCTCTATCGAAATATGCCCTTTTCTCTTATTCTCCAATATGTCATATATTGTCTATCATCCTCCCAAAACGTTCCATCTTGAGTGACCCAGAATGCAATGCTTTGGTGACCTCACTTCCGTTTAACCAGCCACCTGTCGGGGCGATTATGCCAGGCTAGGCGAGAGGAATCTCATGGCAAGTAATATCAGGGTATTATGAAAGGCTAATGTCAAGAATAAAAAATTGATATTAATAACCAGTTACATAATTCATGGCGCTTGGATGTTTGAGTTTCCACGACTGCTGTATCATTATACACGCATCACCAGCTGCCATCACAGTGTCATGTTGGTAACAAAACTCATAAGTTATGCCAGAATATTGACAACGAAAAAGTACTGCTTTTGACAGTGTTATAATACCCTATGATACACAGAGCTGACAAAGTTGGTTCAGCTAAATACATTTATGAATATATACATGCACATCTGATACTTCATAGTTTGTCCACCCCCATATCTGTTTAGAGACGATCTACATGGATGCAATAACTAAAAAATACTGAAATGACAATAGAAGTACTGAATTTTCATACCCTAAAAATGTATCATGCGAGACAAAATCTCTAAAGTGAACGTGAGCGAGTGAAAATTTTCGTTATATATAATTTGAGAAGTTTCTTTTTAATTTTTCTTCAGAAAGCATATAGATAGCAATCATCATAGCTAACTGCATAAGAACTACACAATATGAAATGAAGACCTTCAGATATGTAATCAATTTGAAATCTTCGTCAACAAGGTTGATATTAAATTATCATTTTAATTATTATCATATTAGGCATGCATGTCAAGACGATCGTTTCATGCAGTCCTGTATAGACTAGATCTTTGTACCTTTGCTAGTGGTCAGAGCTATCCACTATTCAGAAGTATAATTACAAAGAGCCTGTCAAAAAGACCAAGATATCCTGGAGTTTCTCAAATATAACAGTGGCTTACATAAGTGCTTGGGTGAGAAATATGCTGATGTGGCAGGCAATGAAGTATGTTTACCACAACGGTGCAACTCATAGCATTGTTATGGGGCCCAGGAAAGACCCACTTCCGTCCTACAGATTGTTTCTGCGATTTATGGAGGCGAAAAGCATTGGAGTATGCCTGGCTCAAAAGCTAGGACCCTAGACACTAAGAAACTCTCGTGTATGTCTTGTGAGAACTACACAAAGCCGCCCGGTATTTATAACTGAATATAAATATTTCTGTCAGTCGTTATTAAACGGCTCCTTGGTAAATGATAACATGGAGTGCTCATGTAAACAAACTGGACAAACTCCTTGAGAAACATCTATGCAAGAATGGCCCACTCCAAGTTTTCCACATGACACTAGATCAATTATTCCGAGCAACCCATGAAAAATCCATTGGCACAAGGTGTGAGCTTGTTTAGTGTTGCTTTTACGTAATATAAATAAGGCCAGGCCTAATATCTTGTTATCACCCACAATAATAAGACATCAGTTGCATGATCACAAAGTGTCTTAATGGTTCTGGGGTAATATGACCCATGGCATCAATGTAATTGACTAATGCACAGAAGATACATGAGAACATAGTTGATGACTTAGAGGCTTATTGATAGCTAGAAAGCCACCTATAACACATGCAAAAAAGTTTGCATCCGTCATGCCCTGCATTTAAAATTTGGTTTAAAATTATGGTCCTATTTCAAATGTTCATCACACACTGCTCCTGCCTTTTGTCAGCATGGTTGTTAGGGGTGGTCATGTGATCCACAGGCACAGTTGCTATGGTGCCACAGGACCTTATCTATTCAGCCTCTTTCTGAAAGTGATGACGGCCATATTGGAAGCAAGCATGTGCTCACTTCAGCAGAAAGTTGGAGGAAAAAGGAGGAAAAGTTTGCAAATATAGAGTTGTATAATGGTGAAAGTTAGTTAGAACCGGAGAAGATAGAAATAATGAGGTAGGCCACTGCACCATCGAGGCCCAAACGGCAGCGTGCATCAACACACAAATTTGAGGTTACTCACTTGAATATATAGATGTTTGCCATGAACACATTATCACAAAACAAACCTCTTAAAATTAACGATAACGTCACAGACATCGCGCCGATCAAAAGTTAACTAATGAAAGTTGACTAAAATGATTCTATGGTGTCCTACCTCACAAAAATAAAACCCTCTTGTCTCGAAAGTGAGATATCACCTTTTGACTTCCACTAAGTCACAGAAACGAATTTTAAACGCATCACATAAAAGTAGTAATCTAAAATTATTAAATTTATATATATATATATATAATACACAAGAAAAAAATCTTCCTTCGACAATTTACAGATATCATTTATTTTTCACACTTATCATTTTAGAGCCTCTGAAATTCGAGAGTTTGGCAAGCAAAAAACAAAGACGTGGTTCAATTCCTACCTGGCTGAATTGCACACAAAAATTAAATTATTTTGTTCTATGACCTAAAGGAAACTTTCCTGTGTTGTTTAGATTTTATGATAATTCAATAATTCAAAGTTGTGGTGTTGGCCGACGTCTAAAAAAAGAAAAAGCGCCGAAAACTATAATAATTTATGTGTACGGCTTCGCCATTCTGGGGTTTCTTGTTCAAAAAGTTTAGCAGACAAAGCACGAACAGAAAAGGACATTATCTAATAACATCAGTGCAATAATGCCGATTTTTGCATGATATAAAACAAAAATTAATGGAATACACATAATAAAAACCTTTGTGTGTGTGTGTGTGTGTGTGTGTGTGTGTGTGTGTGTGTGTGTGTGTGTAGAATTCAACTGTGTTAAAGAAAAGCTCCTATCTTTTAAAGTTATCGCATAAATCCAATCGGGCCCGCATTTGTGCAATCATTCATCTTTTCTACCTTCCGTGTGTACATTTAATAGTTTTTCGGCGCCAGATTAAATGATAATTCAATGGGAATTCTGGTTGGCCGGAGCAAGACATCTCAAAATGAGGCTGCAGCTTGGATGTTACAATAATAACCTACCTGAGTGGTGATTAATTTAGATTAATTAAGTTTGCTCTACATATATGTATTCCTCATCGTAATTCTGTTGCTTCTCTGTGCCCATAATCAATATAATAAATAGGTTAGAAAATGTGGGTTTGACTTCCCATTACCTTTCTTTCTGTTAATTTTGTGCTGCGCCAAACATTTTTTATAAGACCAACAACAACAAAAAACACCCAAAAAAAAAAGAATTAGAGAGTAGTCTTTCATGGCTGAATCATTCAGATTCTTATGGCATTTTGTGACCAGTTTGGTTATGTATATATTCTCTATCATCTCATCATTGCTTCTACCTCTGACAACTCCTTACCTCGAGCCTTCTGGGATGAGACTGTTAATTGTGCACCGATGAAACCCAATACACGTACTGTGAATGTACAATACTTAAATGTGGTATCACCAGGCGCTGCACTATTCCCATGCATTTTATGTAGTCAATGAAATAGCAAACAATATGGGGGGGGGGAACCCTACCCTGAGACATAAGATTTATTTGCAGAGAACCAGGGGTTGTTTAGATGAAGTACACATAACATACTTCCGAAGGGAAACGAGCTCAATACTAAGTTCAACGGACAATTTGTTCATAGATACGTGACTTGAGCAATGTCTGCTCTTCTCGACACTAGAGCAAGTAAAATAGCTGAAACTTGACACAGACACCAATCAGCATTTGTTAGCCAGCTTGGCTGCGTTGGTGGGACCAGAATATGTGTGGGGCTTGTTGTGGTGATTCGTAAATTGCTGGCGCCCCTACTAATTATCTAGAATAAACAATGGTTTTTGGTTAGCTCAGTTTTTTCTGACACATCACGTGTCATTGATTACAGCTGTCTGTCAATCTTCAATTTCGCTTTCTATTTAAAGTATCTATTACTCGTTAATAATCAAGACATTGTGCAAATTAGTGGTATTGATATGATGATTTAATTTCTCGAATATCAATTAATAGCGTGGAAACACATTTAATGACTGCCAGAACAGAAAAAGAATCATATTATCGACGTAGTGCAAGCAGGGATCTTCATTTGTGGTTATTTTCATTCAAACAAGTGAGCTTATGCCATTTTACTTTTCTTCTCTTTACCATCCTCCTATTTTGAAACAAAGTTTCTCAGTTTTTCCCAGTGAATTCTTTTGCCAAATAATATTTGCTCATTAATTACGTTTTCGATACAGTTTTTATTCTTGTTCATGCTCCTTGTCAGAACTCTTAACTATTTTGACAGATAGACAACTATTTGCAGTGTAATTTGTAACTGTCTGTTACGTGACATGAACTCAAGATGGAGGGTAGAAGTTGAGCATGCTAACTGCAGCCTTTTTGACATTTGGCAAATTAGAAACTCTTTTGCTCGAGTAATATTAATGGATGGTTGGCTGGTTGAGCAGCAACGCCTAACCATTGACAGCATTTGTCAAGAGATTAAGGCACCAACATGATTTCCCTCTTCCCTGTGGCCTTGTAGAACAACCTCTATTTGGCTAGACAAGTTATGAAAACAATGCCATTGATCAGGGATATGACCAAGTCCATGGCAATCCCGCCCTCATGCCAGAACGATGGCTCTAAGATAAGCTTTTCATGAGCACTTTACCAAAACGTAGGAACTCTCAGCTGCCCAGAAACACGACAGGGAGTGTTTTCTCTAACGTCCGCACTGCTTCCTTTAAGGCCCTCAGCCATTTCTGACGACTGTCTCCAATAAACTAGTAGATGCACCGGCATCTACTAAAACCGTGGCCCGGAATAAGGACTCCCTAATTAAGCAATCCCGTCCCAAACCCACCTCTACTGATTCCCACTCTTCTGGGAATTCCCCTCTCAACAAATCGTTTGATTCGATTTCAGATAAGCTGGGAAATGTTGCTGCTGCCCACGAATGGATCGGAAAGATGAAAAAAGAGCACAGACTGGACATGGCCATCGCTCTGTTTCCTGAACTCGCTTCCATGATAAAGAAACCCTCCGAAAATGGAACACCAAATAAGTCCACTGCAACTGCAGTGGACTCGGGCAAGTCAAAAAATTCTAACAATTCACTCTCTTCCCCAATTGTCCCTGTTTGTTTACCCTCCTCCTCCCACTCCAATGCCATCCCCACTCCCATTATCACTCAGATACCCATCTCCCCAGCAGAGGAACCCACTGAGGAACCAATGGATGGAGATTTTCAACTTGTCACACACCAGAGGAAACGCACTCGTTCCTCCAATAGTGCCCATTCAGATGACTCATCCACTGCCACTGAATCCCCCAGGAAAACCAAGAAGACTTCTTCTTCCTCCTCTCCCCCTCCCTCCCTCCCTCCCAAAACTAAAATTTCTCCTCTCTTTACTTGTATTGCAGAGGATGCAAACTCAGCCAAGATTTTTCTTGAGCTGAGAAAACACATCAAATACTCAAATAAGACCCAAGCCGGTAGCCTCCTCATCTATCCCAAGACTGCTGAGGACTCCAATACCCTCCTAAACCTCAATCTTCCAGGTTGCACAATCCGGGAGACCAAGGGTTCAAATAGGAGGAATCCTACTACACAAGAAGACCTCACTATTGTTGTTGTAGGTGTCCACACCAAGTACACTGACTCTGATTTTTCTTCAATAACAGGACTCTCCAGATGCCAGAGGATGCAGAGTGCAGCACTTGGCCGCCCTACTAACAGGATCAGAGCCACTTGCTCCTCCATTGAACAAAAAACTGAATTAATAAACAATGGACTTTTATTTGATTTCAGAAAACTTCAAGTTGAAGATTATCGAACAAAAAGACCTCTACAATGTGCAAAGTGCCAATCCTTTGGGCACAAAGCTGACACTTGTCAAAATGACATCAAGTGTAAGCGATGTGGCCTAGGGCATGGGCACAAGGAATGTGCTGCTCCTCCCGAGCAGCCTTCCTGCACTAACTGCAGTGGCCAGCATCCTGCTTCCTTCTCCGGCTGCCCCAGCTACAAGGAAGCACTAATGAACAAGAGATCCAAGGAATCTGCCACCACCCAGAAAATCTCCCCCCCCGCCAACCTCCTGGATGCCACCAGGATAGCAGCTTGCATCTCGCAAGTTCTATCCAAGATCCTTACTCCTCTCCATCCAGAGACCTCAGAAGACACCATACTTGAAATCATCTCGGTAACTGTATCTACCATGTACAAAGTTAGTATGTCACCAAAACTCATTAAATCACTTTATTAATGTCTTACACCCCATCCCTCCCCACCCAACCCTCCACTCTAACTACAGGTATGGCCCATCTGATGCAGATCAACATCCAGCACATCAGGGCAAAGCAGTTTACTCTCACACAGTATGCTGCTGAGACCTCACCCGACGTCCTCCTCCTCAACGAGACACATCTCCACCCAAACTGTCTCGCTAGCCGTATCCATGGATACAAGCTAGCCGCCAGGAAAGATGGAACTGAGGGCAATGGTGGCGCTGCCATTTACTGCAAAGAAGATCTCCCCTTCTCCCACATTAACACTGATTTTTTCAAACAGGATATTGCAGCCATCACTCTAGCTATCCCCACCCTGGGTGAACTTGCCATCATCACCCACTATATCCCACCCTATTCCAACTCCCATATCACTAATGACCTTTTTCATTTCTTTTTAACTAAATACAGGCACTGCATTTTCTTAGGAGATTACAATGCCCACCACCCTTATATTAATAACAGGACCTCTAATTCCAGAGGAAATGAACTTTATTCAATTTTACAGTCCAACCGTCTCGAGCTGCTAAATGCCGGTGGAACTTCAACCCACCTCAGCACTGCCAGAGGTACTTCAGCCCTCCTTGACCTAGCCATTGCTACCCCAGCAGTGGCTTCCAAGCTACAAGACCTCTGGGTTGGAGATGACATCGGCAGCGACCATCTCCCCCTCCACATTACTTTACAGGGAAATTCCAGCCCTCTACCCACCATCCAGATGGCTAGGAACCTCCGCCGAGCCAACTGGGACATCTTTAAACAGGAGATCACCACCAAAATTCTAATGTTCCAACCAACTGAAATCTCTAACTCTTTCATTGCAGATGAAGTAGTGGACTACCTTCATGATGTCCTTGAGACCTCCCTTGAGAAAGCCTGTCCTATCAGGCCTATCAAGAAGTGGGGTTTCAAGGTCTCTCATGAAACACTTCAACTGATCAGAGAAAAGCGGAGAGCCAGGAGACTCGCTCAGAGAAACCCTGGTTCCCTCATCATCCGCTCGGTCTACATGGCCATCAAACGTAGACTCGCTGCTGCCATCAACGAAGAGAGAAAGTCCCAGTGGAAAGCTGCCTGCGACTCGCTGGACTACAGAGATGCACCTAAGTTCTGGAAACAGTTCAAACGTCTAACCTCCTCCACCACAGGCGAACGCAAACCCCAACGAGTCCACCTTTCCACTGGTCTACCTTCAACCTCTGACCTGGACACAGCGAATGGCTTCGCTGATCATCTCCACAAAGTCCACCAGATCAACACAGCCCCACACTTCGACCAACAACACTTCCAGACAGTAACCAACTACGTCTCCGACCACCACCACCTCTTCACTCCCCAGTGGGAAGTTGAAGACGAAGACGGTGACGACCACGACTTACTACTTCGACTGTCTAGCACGGAGCTCCTGAGAATCCTATCTAAATGCAAGAACACCTCCCCTGGTGAAGACGGTATTGGATACGTGATTCTCAAGCAGCTCCCAAATATTGGTCTGAAATTCATTTCTAAATTCTTTCACTTTCTTTTGCAGATAGGTTACTTCCCCACACTCTGGAAAGCTGCCATTGGAGTGATGATCCCGAAACCTGGGAAGGATCCTCTCACTCCTGGGAACAATCGTCCCATCAGCCTGATCAGATGTCTGGGTAAACTCCTAGAAAAAACCATCTCATCCAAACTAATCTCCCATCTTACCATTTCAGATCAACTCAACCCCTGGCAGAGAGCCTATCTGCCCAGAAAAGAAGCCGGTGAACACCTACACAGACTAGCTATGGAAGCTAAAACAGCCACCACCCACGGATGGACGACGGGAGCAATCTTTCTCGATGTCGAGAAGGCCTTCGACTCGGTATGGCAAGATGGTCTGCGTTATAAAGTCAGCCAGCTTGACATGCCAGTCAAGGTCAGACGGTTTCTCTCGTCATATCTCCACGACAGATCCATAGCTGTCAGAGTAGGCAAAACCACCTCAACACCAGTCCACCTGGAAGCTGGCACCCCCCAGGGTTCGGTACTCAGCCCCATTCTTTTCAATATTTTCGTTAACGATATTCCTTTCTCCCATTCAGACTCAGAAGCAGTCCAGGTTTCCCAGTATGCTGACGACCTTGCACTTTGGGTTTCTTTCAGAAACACCAAACGTAACAACCACAGGGTCTTCACTAAAATCCAAGCTGAGCTTCAAACTGCCTTGGACAAACTAGAATCCTGGTGCTGCAAATGGCGTATTAAACTTAATGCTTCCAAAACCCAACTTACCTTCTTTACAGGTCGTCGGATTCAAGTCATTTCCACCCTCACCTTATTTAACACCCCAATTCAAGTCTCAATTTCAGAAGTCAGCTTCCTCGGAGCTAAATTCCTCGGAAAGACCATCAATATGCTCCATCACTGCAAGCTAAAACGCCGTGATGCCGAAAGGAGAATCAACTTGCTTCGTCGTCTCAGTGGTACTGACTGGGGATGCAGCTCCGAGACCCTTCTCCACTTATATAAAACTTTTATCCGCCCAATTCTAGAAACAGGTTACCCCACTACAATCCATGCCTCTAGAGCAGCTCTCCAACAACTCCAGATTGCCCAGAACAAAGCTCTTCGTATTGCCCTTAAAATCAGATACACCCCAGGTACTTCTAGAATTACCATTTCAGAACTCCACAGAAGAGCCCAGCTGGATATGATTGAACCCAGACTCCATGCTCTCCATGCCAAATCACTCCTTAGGTACCAAGACTCCCCCCTCACTCTACAACTAAATGCCAGACTCTCCCAAATCAGAAGACTTCCCTTCCCCTTCACAAAACCCAGGTAATACATCAACACTGACTTATAACCTCCAATAACAAATTTCCATTGCATTAACAATTTTTTCTCCTTCTCCTTTCAGCCTTCCTCCACCACATATGCCTTGCTCCCTCTCTGCCGCTCCCTTTGCTCTCCATCCCACATGTTCCTGTCAGTTATGCACTCTGGGACCCGAGCCTCCCTGGCCCAGTCAGTTGGCTCGGGCTCCTGACCCAATAAAACCGTGACGATGAAGCAGCTGATTTCAGCTGGAACCCGTCCCCCCCGGCCCTTCGGGCCGGTTTTGTTACTTTGTACTACATACTGACCAATCAGGGGCCTTGTAGTTCAGTGATTGGATTCTTCAATTAGAGGCGGATGGTGGATGGTTTTAATGTGGGTTTTCACTGTATTCTGTATAATTTCTCCTATTATTATTATTATTATGTTAATTCATACTCGGAAGTACAACCAGCCATTGGGACTGGAAATCAAAAAGTTATGAAATTAAGGAAAAGTCAAAATACAATAGAATATACAGTCATACCCACTATACAGGCTAGTGATTTTTTCACTTGTATAAAGCCGAGGTGTATGTACATACAATGTCATACATGTTAGTAGAGTTTCCAAAAAGGGGCAAATCTGAGGTACTTATCTCGCCCTATAACACTTCTTTCAATAGTTTATAAACCATAAATAATGAGATACAATTATATTAAAGAAATAAAAACTGACATGGTGAAAAAAAGATGCGCTGGACGGGATGCAGAGTTACAAAGAATCAATCAAAGTTATATCAGGCCTCATGGAAATCATATATAAAATTATTCTAGAAATATTAACTTTTTCTTACATCAGACAATAAAATTAATATGAAGATAATGTTGCAGTTCCTGCAGGATACGTTGAGTGGTCGTGATTGATAGGTTCCGGTGAAGTGAATCCAGATCCTCTCACAATACTGCAGCAGTGACAAACAATTGGGAATTTGCATGTCAAGTCGTGTGATGTTTGGTGGCTTCCTGACTTCTGACCAACTCACAATCTGGAATCGTTCCCAAGGCATTTCACTAAATAGCTAAGGATGTCCATTGCGCTAGACTTAATTCAACTTCCCCTCCAAAGCTGCAAGTGGCACCAATGCACGCACAGTGGCTGATTGATGGTGAACAAGGGGAGGGTGGGGTATGTGAGGAAATGATAGTACAAAAAGTGATTCGCTTATTTGGGAAATTATTTCAAAAGTAATGGTAAGGTTTTTCTTTTTTAATTTACTGATAGTTAAAATTTAACTGAGAAAGAATACCTTGTGACAATATTAAATAAACAGCATTATGTGAAAGTATGCAACGAATTACAGGATTATGATTTGAAAAATGTCTTGCAAATATTTTGAAGTATACGCTTTCCTTTTGTGTGACGATGTGCATGATTTGTGTTGAAACATTAAGGGGGGTTCTCACATAGCCGGTTTTCCCATTGAAGTCGTATGGCAGTCATAGAATTATGTAATACCCCATTTTGACGACTTCACCACGGTTGTTGGAAGCAAAAATTAAGGGGCGGTGCTTAAGGCGACGGGTGAGTTGGCGGCAGCGAGGTGTGAATCACAGACACCCGACGGATTACACGTAGGATACGTACCAAACCCGACGGATGATGCACGGTCTGATGCCGGGTGAGCCACGGGTAAATCACGTTTATGACATGAGACTCCACGGCATCTAAGTACGATCCGCAGGCTTGTACATGTGAGGGGCGTATCAAGCACATGTCAATCACGACTGTGAGGGTTACAAGGAACGACCCGGCGAGTTAACTACGTGTACTATGTTTGAAGGCCGGCTGTCACGGTGGAGGGGGCAGAAATGGTAAAGTTGAAACAGCAGCAGAGAAGAATACGGCGAGGTCGATCAGTTTCTATCAAAGGCCTCGGTTCTCGGTTTGGGGACGACAGCGAGGAATCGAGTACATGTGTTCACCGTCTTCTATACATGGCCAATTGTGCCACGTGCGTTTATCATGCGTTTAGATAAACGCATGGAAAACGTATGGTTTTTGCCTCATTATAATTAGCTAAAAACCATGCGTTTTCAGGTTCACACTGCGCTTCACTGCCTTCCAAATGACCAAATAATGATGCTGTAATATGAGCCAAGTTTCACAACTCCCCCTCACTGATTCCATGGGGAAACAATGGAAAGGGGTGCTAAGTATGTATTCATATAGGCTGACATGCATATCTTCCTTTTATACTCAGTATATAAGGTTGACATTTTTCTCTAGTTCATCCAAGGACAGACAAACAGACAGCTATACAGACAAACAGACAAAAAGACAGCCCAACATACAGACATACAGAAAGACAGACAGACAGCTGCTAGCTAAAATACGGAGAAAATTCCTATGTTACATCCAGTAGTTAGGCTCTGTTGGTTGTCTTGCTAATTATAAGCAGGGGATAAGACTCATGTGGCCAAGTGTGCCCTTTCCTTAACTAGTGAGTCCACATGAGGGGCCACAGGAGCCCTTTATACAATTGGGACCTGCAGTGAACTACCTAGGGCAATTGGGTCACGCTTGCAGGTGTCTCAATGATGTCTCAATGTCCCTGTGCTACTGGTTTGGAATTCAGCTTAGTCAGCTTCTATGACCAGCTGCCAGATGCAGATGTAATCATGAGAAGATAAGGCTTGGAGTCCACACTATGTTAGACATTTACCCCATAGGTGGGGTCTTTCACTGGCCTCATTCATAGACGCCTAGTACATGACACTTCCAAGATGACGTCTCATGCATGCAGTCTGCATCCTGCTGCGATGTTATATATACTCATGAAGAATGAAATAATATATCCATAATTATGAAGCGGAATTGGTGTCATTTCTTGCTTCTCATATTCGCCGAACTTTGTATTTTCGTCCAAGAAATTCGCAAAATTCCAAATACACCTTCTTGCTTCGCACTGAAAAGTCTTAAAACACCTCTTCCCTAAATATACCTGTATATATAATTGCAATGATGTTTTTCTATGCCAGTTGTGTAAGCTGACGAAAGGCTAATGTCAATTAGTTGATTGAAGAAATCGGTCATTATATAAAGACCAAAAGTGGCCCACTTAGGCTAATCACGCTGGCTAACGTTATTACAACTAATACCACTACTACAACTACCGCCCAGATAGCATTCCAAATCGTAACGACATCGGCGATGTTGATACGATATTGTAACGGTGATGGCCTAAATGTTATCTGGGTACCCCACTACCATTACAACCGATTACCACAACTACCCTACTACCCTAGCACCAGTACTACCCCACTAACACTATTATCCTACCACTGCTACCCCATTACCCCCACTAGAACAACTACCCCACTACCATAACTACCCTGCTAAAACTACTATCCTACTACTACTAACACAACCCAGATAGCATTCCAAATAGTTTTAACGACAAAACAATGCTGTACCGACGGTGGCCTACATAGAAACGACGCTGGGCCGACTTGGAATGCTATCTGGGAACTACTCTACTGCCATAACCAGAGTTCGGGGGTGAAGCAAGAAGACGAACGTAACACTGCGCGAAGTTCTTAGGGGAAATACGAAGTTGTAAGGCGAAACTGAAGAAATGACTCAGACAAAAGATCCCTTGAAATTGAATCTGACACATCACTCAGCTTGACATTTAAGGATGATCTGTGTTGATAAGTTTTCAGGATTAATAGGGGTAAAAAACGATACTTAAATTGGATATTCTGTTTGAATTTTAATCAGTGCAATAAGTCGTCTCAGTTTAATGGATTATAAAGGGGATTAGAAATTTGACAGCAATTGTAAACAAGATTACAGATTGGCTGTAATTTAATCTTTATCAATGAACTACAGATTTATTTTTAAACCCTACAAGGCTGAACAAGGCTGAACAAGGCTTTAACATCAGACTCGCATGTTTGTCTTTCCTTTTCCTAAATACAAAACTATAAAGTTAATCATTTCTTAGGCTGTTTAGCTAAATCATAAATGACTACCCCTAAAAGTTAGACATTATAGCAGAGGACACCCATGATATTGGCTAAGTTCTTATTAGTCAAATGGGCTATGAGAGAGATCAAAATGTCCAAAGTTAGTCAAAATGTCTACATATTGCTCACAACACGTAATATATACTAGTTACAAGCTCATTTCTATTAAAAGTTATACTAATTGTTTCATTCATCTTTGACATAATTAAAGAACTTGGCTGTCAATGAGAGAAGATGCTCTCAACATCACCAACGAAATTTTCTATGACTGCTAAGATAACTCATTTCATGAAAAGAAGCAAAGACTATGGTAATTATGACAGGGTCTAGGCCACATTTGGAAGCCTTAAATGAAACCTACTTAAATTGGCTTTTTTTCAGGACAGACTGTCAGAAAATTCAGATTCTTAATTGCTTCCTTGTTCAACTCAATTCAGTTAACGTCCACTCTTTAAACAAAAATTAAAAACTTCAACATCTGAATTTGAAAATGAAACTCACCAGGCAAACTCACAGACTTTTCCAGAATTCGAGTGTCTTTATGGCCGTTGACATATTACATTCCAGTGGAACTGATAGACTTGGTGACTTCACAGGAACAGAGTCTTTTCACTGAACAGCCTTGAATTCAGCAAGACATAAGTCTTTCCTCTCCTCTTATTACGCATTTTGCTTTTCAGACGCAGTAGGTAATAACTAACTGATGAATATAAATTTCTAAATGATAAAGTGTCAAATATACATTAAAATGCACTAAAAATACTGCTGCTTGGATGTCCTTTGCTTCAGCCAATCACAGTCAAGGGCGGGAAATTTTTCAGCCAATATAATTGCAGTATTCTGTTTTAGCCACCTGGTAGAAATACAGAGAACCTTCCGTGAAAATCCACTATTCTCATTGGTTGACTGCCAATAAGAGTACTGGATTCACGTGACATCCTTTTGTGTATACAGTACACCAACTTCTAAATTCAGAGAATCTGAAATCAGCTGCAATGCACTTGTCCTAATTCAGAAAGCCGTAGAGAAAAAGAAGTGAAATAGAAGGAATGATTGCGTATCTAGTTTTTACCTCATTCAGTCCCTGTTTTTGGTAGAGTTTTTGGTAGAGTAATATTTCTATTAATAGTCCTTAAAGATGCACACCTGCACGTCACTGCTTATCTATGCAGATTAGCATCACCCCATCTTTGGGGTGAAAGTTTCACCCATTGTCAGTGCGTTTGCAGCAGCAGCAGTGTTAGCATCACTTGTGGCTTGTTTTAATCGCTATGGCTGATGAGAATTTTGATTTTCGGGATTTGGCTAAGGAGAGCAAGTTTGGCTCTGACACCCAAAAAGCTTTAAAGACTCAAGGACTATGCGATCTGGAAGTTCTCTAAACCTGAAGATATTAGGAGAACTGTGATTTCTGTTGGCCAGAAAGTGCTTGTGAGGAAGGCCCTGGGTACTTTGGGCAATACTCACTTCATGGAGTCAGAGGGACCAGCCAAGCCACCCTCCAGCCCAGCATGTGACTGAAGAAAGTGCACCTTGTTTTTACCACAGGAAACAATCTGGTTGCAATCAGGTTTGCAGATGGAGGATTGAGGAGTTAAACACATAGATGTACTTGTACTCTGTGTCTATGCTGAGTAAGCAAAATACCTCGCCCATGGGGTGAATGTGTAACATGGGTGGACTCTTCTCTCTCACCTCATTAATCAATACTCATGAGCCACAAGAACTTGACTTAGTGGGCTGCATAGCAAGATAGATAGCTAGATAGGTAGAATAGATAGATAGATAGATAGATAGATAGATAGATAGATAGATAGATAGATAGACAGATGGATAGGTAGATAGGTAGTTAGATATGCATCACTGCGTGTTACGAATCACTGCATGCTATGATAGGCATTTTTCTTCCATATTATGAGGTTGGATAATGAGATTGAACACGGCTAACCAGATGTTCTTTTTGAGAAATACTGATTGAGGGGAATTCAGTTGGACAAATCAGCCAAGACGCCCAAAGCGACTGGAATCAGAGGCCCGGGATGCTAATGGTTGCTGCTTTTAGAGAGGGACAGATTTGCTCTGAAGTTGAACCTCACAGCAAGCTCTGAATAAGCAGTGAATTATAATCGCATTTCAAAATCAGACCACAACTCTATCGAAAGTCTCTGGATGAACTCTCCACGAATTACGTTGCATTTTGGCAAATGTATGTCCAATATAGTGAACATGTTGTTCAATTAAACCGCTACATGTCTTGTACGTATTCAGAGAACAAGGAGGCCCTTAGACACTATGAAATGTTTTAATTGCATCGTGTTCTCTTACTTTTATTTTTTTGGTTAGAAATTAAAATAAAATTTGTAGATGTACATTCTGATCAGGAATATTAAAGGAATTATGTCTCATGCTGCATTAGATTTAATGTAACGAATTGATAAGAAAGTAGATTTTGGTAAAGCGTAACATCTTTTTTTAAATAGGCACTTAAGAAAATGAATTAGAGACCGTGACCTGAGTGAATAATTATTTGCCATTTCTTCTCTTGCTGGGTGACCTTGTAGTAACAGCATTTGATGACTGCTTTTCTCATCAGAACAGCAATTAAAAATCATTTCACAAACTTTAGGTCAAAATGAGGTTTATCATAATTTTCTTATAATTTAGGACATAAACATTAGGACATTCAACCACACTTCATAAGTGTATTACCTGTTCTGCAAGAATTATTTTAATTGTGAATCTGACAAAATGGCTTGTCAAAATCTGATTTTGACATCTCATGTCCAGAGGCAGAATCATGTCATTGTCCAATGTTTCGGGATTGAATTTGTGACAATGCAACATGGCATTGTTTTCATGTCGCTTGAACCTTATATTGCTTGCCTACACCATTTTAAAAACATTTTCGTTTGATGTTCAAAGTCAGATTTTTCTAAAGTAACGGACGTTCTTCAAAGTTATGTTGAAGTTAGGCATGATGTTTCACGATTATAATGTAATAATAACATATAAAATATTTATTATTTAGTTTTATATTCAATGACACAATCTGATATACTTTTTTCGTTTGGTATGATTACCCATCGTTAATTTATTCAATTAATTTTGCACGATTTCTTGCTCATGAAACATTCGTAATAATGACAATCGCACTTTCAGATCTTGGCAGTGGGTGATGAGGCAAAGTCTATATTAATTTTAATAAATAGTCTAAATTTTGAAAGCAAAAACTCTAATATCACATTGCAAACTTTCCTGGTACCATGCTGGAGCCAATAACCATTACCACTGCCAAATTGTGGCTACATTTGCCAAATTGTGGGCAGGATTAAGAAAAAAAATTACGGTTGTGGAAAGGCAGGGGAGGAATTGGAGAGACCAAGTATTTGGCTGGGTTTATTGGAGGTTGACAGAGTGGGCATTAATTTAATTTCACCAGCCTTGCCTGCTCCCTGGTCTAATTCTCTCGGAGAGGTGGTTGCTTGGAGCTAAGTTGCAAAAGGCCACAAAACACACATTTTCAGTACACATATTAACTTCACTGTTAAGGCCACTGTCGGATTATACTGGGATTCAAAATGAATATCCCCCTACTTTTTGGTAATATTTTACCATGGAACAGCACAAAATGGACACAAATTTTCGCAACATTACAAATCCCAAATTCTAGCTGATAAAAACCCTTCATGGAAGTAAAATAATTGAAGTTTGCTATTATTCACCATTTTAATTTCTGCTGGTGCTTTGTGACCATAACAATTGGCTATAATGACAAAATGGCAAACAATTATCATTTCATAAATAGGAAACTTGAAGTTAATTTTTACAGAGAGGGATTTTTTGGGTTAGAAAGTTGGGATTTGACTTCTTAGTAACATGTATATCTATTTTGTGCTTCTCCATGACATGTATGTAAAAATAAGACAAAAATACAAGTGGACATTTATTTTGGATTATACTATAAAATCAATGTTTTGTGGTAACGATCTCAATAATATTATATTTCAAAAGCCACAATCACATTCAGAGGTGGTCTTATTAAATAGTGTCCAGTGTAAGAGTGATGATGCACTCATTCAGAATGACTGGATTTCAAAATATTTTGGTGGGAGATACTTTTTCGATTGATACAGACATCCAGATAGCATTCCAGATGGGGTCGACTTCCTGCCAATGTCGCACCATCGTCAAATGAATATCTTGAATGGTATATTCATGTCAAATATCTTCTATCTAAATTGATGGCTGGAATATATAGTATTAATATGGTAAAAAATATACTTCCTATGTTTACAAAATGTCTTGTTTATTTTGCGAATGTCCAGAGTCATTTGAATTATGCCCTGAGCGACTGAGGTCCTATGTTAAAAGCCAGCAATCTAAAGAAATTGAAGGTTAAACAAAACCAAGCTGTCAGAGCAATGTTTAAATTAAACAGAAGAACCAGACTAAGCCCATTTTATAAGAAAGCTGAGATTATTGTGTTAGAAGATTTAGTAGATTTGTCTCTGTTAGGTATTTCATATAGGTATGTGAATGATACCCTGCTAAAACGTATTGCCAATTTATTTGAAATTCCATCACATAACATAGCAACTAGAAATAGAAACATTAAGAAATGTAAATACTAAAACATCTTTTGTAAAAACCTATTCAAAATCACGTTTCAATCATTATTAGCATTATATATAATTTGTTATTTTTTTTTTCATTGAAAAATGGTGTTGATAATCGAAACTTAAGTCAAGTGTTTATTTTAAATTTTTCTCGTTTTCTTGTTGCCTTGTTTTATATATTCTGTATTTTTCATTGAGTAAAAAAAAATAATTTCGTTTTCTGGGGGGCATCCACCCTATGGGTTACTGTATATTGTTATACTCGGGTGCAGCCCCATTACCAGTCAGTTTTGTGATATTCATGTATTACGTAACATTAAGTTGTAAAATTGTATTTGCGGAGATTGGTAAAAATAAATAAACTCTAACTCTAATCAACGTCAAACCAACGTCCAACCAACGTCCAACCAATGTGGCATGTTGTTTGGGTGGTTTTAATAGTGAGGTGGTTAAGTCATATGTTTTTAAATAATTCTTTTAATGATTGTTTTTAATATCTTTTTGTCCTATTTTTTATACTCTTCTACATGAAGGCAAATAAAATTATTATTGTATTATTATTGTTATTAAAGACAGGATCGTTTAATAGTGGGGTGGTCTTGATAACCAGGCGTTCTTTGTATCATGGTAGTCTTAATAGTGAGGTGTCTTGGTGAGTGACTATTATGGCTTCATGCAGCTGCAACTGAGATCAGGGAATCGGGGGCGACAGGCATTAAGACTGGAACTGGATGGGTTCGCTAAGAAGGAAGGATATGAGATTAATAGGGTAAAATCTCCCCTTTTTCATCTCCATCATTTAAATCCCCATCGATGTCAATCAGAGTGGAATGTGTCAGCACTGTCTTTGTCTTGTAGTGCCCCTCGCCCTGCTTGTCTGATGCTCTACATGGGTACAGGATGATTTGTCAATTTGCAACAAACCATAGAATTCCAATGACCCGCGAATACCAATGATTCTCCTTAAATCGTGTTTTGGAGTTCCACAAGGGACTGCACTTGTAGCACCATTATTCTTTGCATTAACAGCGTCGCTTAATCAAGCAAGGACAAGCTCTCTCTGTACCCCCTCCCTTGATTAGATATACACACTTCATTCCTCCTTTGATAGAAAATGCCAAATCGAATTGGGCCACATCTATATTGTAAATGATGTGACATTGCTTTGTGTTACTACTCCCATCTTGTAGACGATATTGTAACCAATCATTATCATGGGTATATTTTAATAATGATATTATCTGTCAATTAGTGCCCGCGAGAGAAGAAATATATAAAAGATACGAAAAACGGGTTGTGAATGAAAAGACTTACCGAAAAAGCAAAATCCAAAAACGATACTGTACATGGTAATGAAAATTGCCTTAATGTAGAGGTCATCAAATGGGTTTTTCACAGGATTCCACATTGGATAGCTGTTGGTGAAGTTACTGCCGTTGAGAGCAGAGTCAGAGTTATTCCACCAAACCGAATCAAACGAAAAAGTCCTGTTGTTGTAAGATGGGGTGTCATTTTTCAGTCCCTCCATCTTTTTGAATTTTTTTTTCTTTCGTTGTCTATTTCTAAGTGTTGCTAAGGAGGCACAGTGATCACAGCAGACAGGTGTTTTTCACAGGCGCAGGTTGCAGTTTGTTGCTAGACACGACTCCTCCTGGCTCCTGGCCTACGCAGCATGTGCATCAGGACGCCCAGAACGCACCATTAGGAGCGCCACCACTTGTGACGTCACAGCATAGTGCGAGATGATTGGTCAGTGCTCTGTGATGCAAGCAACCTGTCATGCTGGCTTTATCCATTGCAGCACCAGCTGCGGTGATTGGACTGTCCCTCGGGGTTACAGCAAAGTCAATTCCCTTGGCTGCAGCCTGAGAACCCCACCCCCTCGTGAATTTTACAAAGTAAATTAAGGTCTATTTATAGAAGTAAAACAGTGTCAGCTTTGTAAGTGGGGATCCGATAGTGTCAACGTAGACAGTTTATACAAGGCTGTGGTGTAGCACAAGGCACCACGATCTGCCCAGTGATACATGTTGGTTTAGGCAGGGACATGTGTTTACTCGCCTCCCAGTGCTTTGAGAAACTTTCTTTTCTTGTTGAGGCAAAGAGGTTTACGCAGAACCTCTGAAATGAGGTTTTACAAAGCTATTGAGGAATTGCACCTTCCTAGGGATTTGACATGGCACCTTAAGATCTTGAAGAGATATGAACTTCTTCACAAAACTTTGCCACCCTTGATTAGAGCAGATTTTAGGCACATTGCAGTTTTAATCACCATTCCTTAATTACATGTTTTGTTTGGAGAAAGAATCCTCTCATTAGCAAAGATTGGTCTTTTTTTAAGCTACCTTCCTAAACGGTTGGTCCTTAAAGGTTTAGCGTGAAAAATAAGTCTAATTTGAATTGCTGTAAGGATTCCAACTAAAGCCCAAAGCCTTCTTGATATGTAAGCGGTGTATTATCTGGTATGTATGCAGTTGCAAAGGGAACATCGCGTTGTGTGTTGAGGTTCCCAGTGCGCAGAAATTACGCTCCTCCTCCTCCTCCTCCTCCTCCTCCTCCTCCTCCTCCTCCTCCTCCTCCTCCTCCTCCTCCTCCTCCTCCTCCTCCTCCTCCTCCTCCTCCTCCTCCTCCTCCTCCTCCTCACTTTGTTATCAATAACTTAGTTATTTGTTGGTAATTTCTAAGTCTGCAGAGCTCTGGGGTTAACTTCACTTTACAAAAAGTTCTAGTTGCCCAAGACACAATTGGTGGACGCAAAATCGACTTGAAATGAAAGTGATGTTCACTTGAAGTTCGAGTGAAGTTCGAGTGAAGTTCGAGTGAAGTTCGTGTGAAGTGATGCCTCAATTGCGTGTTAGTCCAAAATGCACCAGTTGCGAAAACGTCTGTGGTAAATTCATTTTGAAAAATTTGTTGTAAGAATATATGATTTCAAAAGCAGAAGATTGCTGTTAAAAGGTAATGCCGTTTGATGTACAACGCATAACCCACACTTTTGACATTTAGTCAACGCCTCGTGGTCATCACATGCAATTATATTTCTCAATTTAAATTTTTGTTCTACTTTGGTATTTTCATAAATATATATGCGATCCAATATTGCCTGACAACCCAAAGGAATGGCAGTCATTAAGTTGAAACAAATAATGTGAATGTTTTCTTCTTTTTTTTTCTTTATTAGAATTACCAGGTTTAGAATAAAAAGGGCTAAGTTGTTGTGGAAAATTGATATTTAGAATATGGTGATACTGAAGAATGTTTTACCATCTGTTTGTGGAGAATTTCGAATTTACAAATCAACACTAAATTTATCGTGGCGGGTTTATGTGTCTGGAGTGATTTACAAATGAGAATCTTCTGTGTATTTATAGTTATTGATATTCATTCGGCGGATTAGCCCCCCCCCCCCCCCCCCTTGATAATAGTCACGCAAATCTTGCGGGGGATAAAGGGTACAAGCAACACAGACAAACAGACAGTCAGACAGACAGTCAGACCGACAGACAGACAGACAAACAGCTAGACAGACAAATAGACAGGAAGAAGACAAACTGACAGTTAGACAGACAGACATACAGTACTTTGTTATTCCAACTGTAGTTGAGTGGAATTTTTTAAGCATTTGTCTGATTATGTCATAGACCTAAAATACTATTGTCTTGCATTTTATTTTATTGTATTATATTGTCTCAATGCTACTGATCTGAAACTAGGTCAGTTAATATGACCAGCTGCCAGACACAGACGTAATGATGCGATGGTAAGAATTGGAGTACACGCTCTAAACGAAGAATCATCAAAATGAGCGGGATGTTTTACTTGCCCTAGCATGGACGCAAGTGCAAGGCACCTAAAGGTTACAATTCATGCTGCCGACACTGGCAACAGCCCTGTCAGGGAGTTGAACCTGAAACCCTTAACTGGCAGATGCCTTAACACTGAGCCACACATGTAGTTGCCCGCTATCGCTTTTGCATTTGATTGAGAGCAATTGATTGTCAATTACATGCATTGCAAAAGCAAAGTAACCCCATTGTATTGGTTTTGTGGCCTTCAATAATTTTTAACAGGCTGAATAAAATCCATAATCAGTAATTACTAATTAGTAATTAATAAGGCTGAATGAAAAATCCCTAATTCAAGTAGAATAAGAACTGATCACATTCGTATCGAAATGCCACACATTTACAGCCGTGCTTGTAACCATTGAGAAGGAAATCAATATAAGCCTAAATCTAATTTATTATGTGTATAATTTTTTTCAGTTTCATATTTTTATTTTGCCCATTTGTCTTACACAGAGTGTCATAATTATTATTTTAATACCATTTATATTATAACTAATAGGGGCGAGTTGACCTTCCCAGATGTTAATGTACATCAATCGTTACTGAGAGGCCATCATTTGTCTTACAATGTTACACTGCTTAATTATGGAGCCAATGGTGACACACACACACACAGTGGTTAAAATTGGTTATTTAAAAAAGTCAAGAGTATCAGTACATCTGTTGAATATCTATGAGAGCCAATTGGCCAAAATCATTTAACAGCAAAGACATTAATATTAGAGAAAAAATGGAAACTTGTAGGAAATGCTGAACTGTGCAAAATCATGGCTGACAGCAGGCAGACGTAAGGTATAACTTTGGCGTGTAAGACGATACTGATATTGTGGATATCTAAAAAAAACGTATAAGTAGAAAAGTAATGCAGTGCACAGAAGTCATCTAGTTTTAAAATATATAATTTTTTTTTTGGTAACGGACTTATATTATAAAATTTTAATTGTGATGATCCTAAGTGCTTTTTTTTTTGTAGTTTGAATAATTTATTATGTTTCCTCCTCAGATAATAATTCAAGTATGACAAAATTAAGGCATTGTATGTATTCATAAGGGCATATGATGGTAAAGATTTCTTTAGCTTTTTCATAAAACCTAAAGTTTTTGCAACTCTTTTACTTGTCAAATCTATGTTTGAATTCCACTTTAACTTGTCATTTAGGATAATGCCCAGAAAATTAAAATGTTCTACAAACTCTATCCATAATTTCTCTGTACATGTCAGTCACACCTTCCATAGCAGCCACCTGTATAGAATGCTAACCTGCTTTAAACAGACAATACATTCCAACTCCCTGGACAGACTTTTCATTGTGTTACCCACTCTATTATAGACATATAATTAATCACCTGTCTTAAATGTCCAATTTATCAATTCAATTAAGTGACCATTTAACACAGCCTTCATAGGTTAGACCATGCACCACAGATTTTTCAGGCAGAAGATAACACTGTGCAGTTACTAATACACCATTGGCATTGGAGAATCAACGCGAGGATTTAACTTGTACAGCTATTAAACATCTGTAAATGAAACAAACTATAATAGATAAAATAATATGTCAACATGACAAAATTAGTTTGAATAGCAATCAATTTTATCATACATTAATGGTATGCATTGGAAAGCTTTTTCACTTTAAACCAATAGTGAACTTTCATGGAAGGTTCAGTCTATTTCCACCAGATGGCTACGACAGAATACTGATATTCCATTGGCTGGAAGTGTTCCTGCTCTCGATTGTGATTGGCTGTAGCAAAGTGCATCCTAGCAGCAATATTTTTAATGCATTTAATGTATATTTAACATCTTATCATTCAATTGATTTCTGCTTTTTCCCTGAGAATAGTATACTTATGGAATCAGTTAGTTATGATCTACTATGTCTGAAGCAAAACCAGCAATAAGAAGAGATGACAGACTTATGTCCTGATGAATTCAGGGCTGCTCAGTGAAAAGACTCTATTGGATATGGAAGCTGTTCATTATTTAGTCTATCTGTACTGAGGTTACTGTAGTTACTATTTAGTGTGGCGCATAAGGTCGTGTCATCTCCATGAAGTATGGGATAAAAATAATTACTGGCAGAAGTGACATCATATATATTGACATAAACATTAAAGACAGTACATGTTTATCCTCTTATTAGTATAGCACAATAATATATACACAGATAACATGTAATAAGTCCTGAACTGTAAACAATGCTTTTTGTTTCTAGTTTCAGCATATCTGTTACAACAACATTACCGGCAAAGGTTTTTATTTATATCTGATTGTATTTACAGCTTTAATCAAAATTTTTACATTAGAGATTTGTTTGGAAATAGATCAAACATTTACTCTATAGTGACATTTATCAGCTGGTAGTCAGCTAGTAGGATTCAAATAATCAGTTTGCTGGACAGTCCGAATATTATGCAAGGCAGGGATGACCACAAGGAGAGCCACTTGACCTGCTTCTTTCTCTTCATTTCCTTCTTATCTGACCATATTAAGAGAGCGGAAGGGTTAATCAAACTCACTGCTTATCATTCCACAGAAAAGGCATTCTGAATACTATGAAACAGGTGCAGAACTCCCAAGTCAGAATCATTCATTTCATTTTAGATAAATATTATTTCAACTACATTCTATTATAACTGTCATATACACGAGACATTTCCTCATTGTTTATGCCCATATTTCACAGGGACTCCTACCAATCTTTTATGTAGTAGGTTTGATTACTTTTCAATGTTAATATGTTATTTAGACCAGATTTTAAGATAATTTGTGTTTATTATAAAAGGTGGTTGTATTCATGGGGTTCCACCGCAGGCGCTTGCAGGCAACGGTTGTACACTTACAGCGCATGTGTTCCGCAGAACTGTCAGCTGGCAATTATGTCACTCAATGTAATCTCATATAATAATTACTGCGGACATAATATAATCACCAAATAAGTTTTGACATTGCTCGTTGTTTAGAAAAAAACTCAACTCTTCATCCAGTGTATCAAAAGCCAGGAAAGACGCTGATGTTGGTAGCCAAGCAATGGCTTTATTGTCTCAGACAGCAGGTGGTAGAGGTTGGTTATCTTCTCTTGCCATATCTTCCGTGTGTCTGTTTGTCCATCCTTCCATATATGCATTTTGTATGTCTTGAACATGTTGTATAATGCATTGCATCATCATAGCATTTAACTGGTTTCATTATCATGATATCTTGAACATTGTTGAATAAGCTTTTACAGACTTGACGGATTTACTCTGCTTGCTTGGATGAACTAGAGATCATCCAAGCTATATTCTTTTATTGACAACGCAATATCAGTGCAGATACATGTGTCATAAAAAGGAAGAGAAGAAAATAATAATATATATACATATAAATAAAGAAAATATAATTTAAAAAAGGCATAATAAAAACATAAATAACTATATTCAGCACCAGGTAATGAACTAATAATAAATATATGTATCTTTAAGCACCTAGTACAATTAACACAACTGGTAATACTGATATATAATGAGCACCTATCATGAAGGGTTGAAAAAAAAAAGAAGCAAGATGACATATAATAATCATATCCAGTATACCGACTACATTTATTCCGTCGTTCGTTTTCTTTTTTTCGTATATTATTTCTTAATCAGCACAGTGCCAGAGGCATTCCTTTATTAAAATACCATCAAGTTTGGCCAGATGGAAATATAGCAGGCTGGCTGAACCCTAGGGGCACATGTGTTGCTTGTAATTGCCTCTTCAAGAAAAGCAATAGGTCCTCAGAGACTCCTCTGCTCAGGACACCAAGCAGAAAATGCCTACTTATTCATTTCCTCGCAAAAAGCCTGCAACATAATTAATTACTTTGACTGTTTTTCTGTATGTTGAAAATATCGAGTCAATACAAAAAGTAGAGTAATGACTCGGCAATTGCCTGAAGATTGGTGGGAAGTTTCAGAAGGTAATTATGCAATTTTATCCGAACAGAAGTTGACATTTTACAGTATACAGTATACTGGCAAGTGCATTTAATGGTAAACGCAATGGAACTGGTGTAAGGTCTGATGTAGCCTCTAGAGTTTTGGTTCAATTAAATGAAATGTGGAGACAAAGGTTTAAAACAACCCGATAGCACGATCAACTCACACTTTGCAGTAATTGTAACTCATGCTTTTTACTGTAATTATTATTTCCAATTTTTAATTTTGTATTCTGAATGTTTAGATTTTTATTCATTTATTTACTTTAAAGCGCTATGAGCAATATTTTATGTTGGAATTGTGCTATATAACAAATAAACATTAATTAGCAGACGCTGTTAATAACACTATCATAAATGTGACTTGGGTTATAATTAATGCAATTAATGCTCTGACAAACTGCAGTTAGTTTCCTTAAACACGGCCCGTCAAAATGAACCTAGACAAAGCTAGACAACTTCTGCAATACCTATTTATGGACTAAGGTTTTTTTTTCAGTGGTGGTAGGTGTAAGCCGAATATTGGCTAAAAGCAGACAGAAGTAGCTGTCTTTAGCTATAGTTACAGGCAGGAATAGGTGATGTACCAGTCATTGTGTGGTCAGAATTTACGAGGCTCTGGTGCATGAAATATGGCTACCAAGTACCAATGGACAGCTTTAGCTAGATTGCTTGGTATTGTGGCCGCCAGCAGGCTATTTAAGTACACTGTATGTCTAGCTGGCAAAACACTGAATGCAACGTACAATGTATAAATGTAGTCAATGTACCATGGCGTCAAACAAGGGAGTCTTATGGGGAAGGATGGAAGAATGGTGGAGGGGACTCTTTTCAGAAAGTCTTCAGTGATGAAGATTCATCTCGTTCAAAATCCCACAAACAATGCTTTGGCGCCACGAAATCATGATTGATGAAGTTCATAATCCCACCGACTTCTGTAAATCGGGGGTAAATCTCAAGAAATCAGTAAATGTCATTTATTAATATTCAAGAGATATACAGTAGAAGCCGACATAAAGACAACCTCACAATTAAAATCACACCAAAAGCCAAGCCATGCATCTATGGTCGTGATCAGGAGGAATAAATTTCATTATCAACTACGTTGCGACCATGTCTATTTTTTTCCTCTACCTATATATAGATGGTAACATAATCAAGCATCGGTTACCTACTGACACCAGCCAATCATATCATCCGTTATTATCATCTTATTATGGCAACTGGGACCTTGAACCTTTATAGCTATATCCTATTCGCATATTATGTATCAAATTAAGATAACCTGTATATCATACTTCTGTAGGTTTAGCTTTAAATAGACTCAGTGAGTAGAGCTTTAGATATGTGACAGATGTATCTTTTTTTATATGAAAAAAAATTCAATAACAGCCATATAATAACTTGTTCGGTTATTCGCATTGTCTGAGAGTTCCATGGCAGTTGCCATAGTGCTGCTGTAGTATAGCCATTGCCTTTTGGTTCACTTTTAAAATTTTCAAAAATTAAATTCCACATGTCAGAATGAGTATTTTGTGCAGCCGTATGTTCTTTGTGAAGACTCTTGACTGTAGGATTTTTTCTTATGAAAATATGGAGCCAGAAATTTGATTGATGGACCCCAAAATTGCGGCCTATATGGCACATGCTATCTGTTTATTAAATCTTAGATTTTTTTTAACACATATCTAAGAGAAACCAAGTAAGCAAATCAATCAAATTTTTTCAATAAAATCTTATGTGACGGTGTCTAAAATAAACCTAACTGATGCGCTAGTGATAAGATTAGGTCTTTCTGTCATAGGTATGTACGTACGTATGTATCTATCTATCTGTCTACCTATCTGTTTATCTATCTATCTATCTATCTATCTATCTGTTTATCTCTCTATCTATCTATCTATCTATCTATCTATCTATCTAACTATCTATCTAACTATCTATCTATCCAACTATCTATCTAACTATCTATCTATCTATCATTAGGTACATGCAAAGTAGGAACAAAACAAAGTCGGAGACTACAATGCAAATTAATTACTGCCATGCCATCATGAGAAAGTGCGGTTTGGGTTTGACCTGGCTAACATTTCTGTCCATTTTATGTTGTTCCAAGATTTGAAAAAACAACAACAACAACAAAAAACAAAAAACAAACAACAACAACAACAAAAACAACTGAAAAACATGTTGATGTTCATTTGACTCCTTCCATTGGAAATCTTGTTGTCTGCTCATTATACATCAGTCCGCTGCACCTGATGTCTGAGATTGATCTGTCAACGTCCGTCATGCACAGGTGACCTCAGCTGCTTGACAAACATGCACAGGTCAGACAGAGTGGCCATTGGCCAGTCCCTGAGCTGATATTGTTTTGCTTTCTGCCTCCTATAACATCTGCTTTAGTGATTTGTCAAGACTTGCTTTTGAGTTGCCAGTTAACAGGATAAACCAGTGGATAGACATGTTTTGCTTTTAGCTGTTTACAATGCAAAGAAACAGTTTTAAACCTAAAAAACTGGCATAGCAACTTCTGACCAAGAGCTCACATCAGCACCATCACTGCTTAACGGCAGGACAGTCAATTAGTTAGTGTAAATGAATATAATTGATTTGAATCCAACTGAACTAAATTCATTAAAAAGGAACAGACAGAATTTGGAATTAATTCTAGTTTCTACGGATTCACGTGCAAAGTTACGGCCGAGAGAGATAAGAATATATATAGGCGTACTAGTTAAAATTAGCACATGGCTTCGGCTTAACAAACTATTTCTAAATGATTAAAAAACAAAGGCGATGCTGTTTCACAAATCTCACAGAAATATACCTTGGTACTTTTCTTAATGACCTACTGAATTTGTAGACAATTTTTATTATTCTGGGATAACACTTGATAAAAATCTCACATTTCTAAAAATAGCCATTGAATTCTCAAAAGCAATTGCAATCATGAATGAAAACGTATTATCTCATGAAATACGGCTGACATACAATAGTTTATCCTTGCCTCATTTAAGATATGGAATTGTTTAATGGAAGTCACTCCAAGTAACAAAATTACAGAAGAGAGCAATCAGAATAATTATTTTAGTAAATGAAAATTATGA
The DNA here is from genome assembly GCA_932294295.1 of Alitta virens. Classification (NCBI taxonomy): domain Eukaryota; kingdom Metazoa; phylum Annelida; class Polychaeta; order Phyllodocida; family Nereididae; genus Alitta; species Alitta virens. The sequence goes on along the minus strand of OW028573.1, from coordinate 15,145,459 downwards.
TGCACACACAGATCCATATTTATTTTAATGTACTATATTGTATAATATACAATTCTATTGATAAGTAATCTCTAAAGCCCCGTTCCCACATAGCCGAGTTACTCGTAGTCAACTCGTAGTAATAACAAAAATTACGTAACACCCAAAATTCGAGGAGTTGGCGACGAATTTTTGCGGAAAAAATGACCAGGAGTGACTCGCCGAGTTACTCGCCGAATTACTCGCCGAGTTACTCGGCGGGTTCAGCGAGCGACTCGCCGAGTACCAGGAGTGACTCGCCGAGTACCAGGAGTAACTCGCCGAGTACCAGGAGTAACTCGCCGAGTACCAGGAGTAACTCGCCGAGTACCAGGAGTAACTCGCGACGAGTCACCCATCGAATGATAGGCCGACGCCAGCCTACCTGCATTCTCAGATGAATATCTCGCTTAATATTTGGTCTATTTTCGATCCGAAAAAACCTATGGAGTCACTATGAATTATACTACAAAACAATCTTTATTTGACGAAAATCGGACTAATATTAAGGGAGCAGTAGCTTTTTAAAGAAGCGCTCAGCTTTCTGCATTAATACAGTCTGGGCGCGGACGCTTCAGGGAGCACCAGTATAAGTAAATTAAATATAGCAAATAAAATCACAGATCAAATCACAAATACTAATTACAATATCAATATTAGATTTAAATTTTACAAAATATACACAAATTTATACTGATCATAATATCACAATAAGATTCAAATTAACACAAAAAGATAAGAAAGTTATACAAATATAATCATTGCCTGGTAATTACAATTAAATATATTGCTTTTAATTAATGAAAGCAATTACATATTTTTGTAATTGTGAATGACAATCAAGACAATGTCATATTACTGTGTCATCTTTGAACAAACCATGAAATGACAGGTCAAAGAACCCCAATTTAGGCAATGAGGCAATTGACACATGTATTGAATTTGCTGTATGCTCTACACCAATTCTTTGTATCATTCAAAATGCTAATAGCAATTACTGTGTCATCTTTGAACAAACCATGAAATGACAGGTCAAAGAACCCCAATTTAGGCAATTAGGCAATTGACACATGTATTGAATTTGCTGTATGCTCTACACCCATTCTTTGTATCATTCAAAATGCTAATAGCAATTGACATAACAGTCATGGCAGTTGGCAGAATGAGTAGAAATGAATTGCAATAAAGCTCATCCAAACAATGTATATAAAATGGTCAAAAATATTGACCACACCATTCATGTCAGGGCCATACACAGAGCACCTTGCCACCGCCAGACTACCTGCCTTCTCAGACAAATATCTCGCTTAATATTTGGTCTATTTTCAATCTGAAAATCTGTGTGGAATAAGTATGAACTCGACTATAATTCAATATTTATTTGACGAAAATCGGACTAATATTAGGGGAGCAGCAGCCTTTTAAAGTAGCGCTCAGCCTTACCTGCATTGATACAGTCCGGGCGCGGACGTCTGCGAGAGCACCACTGTTTGCCTCCGCCAACTTAGCTGCCTTTTCAGACGAATATCTCGCTTAATATTTGGTCTATTTTCAATCCGAAAACGCGTATGGAATCAGTATGATTTATACTACAATTCAGTCCTGATTTGACGAAAATCGGATTAATATAAATGGAGCAGCAGCCACCGCAAGACAACTGCCTTCTCAGACAAATATCTCGCTTAATATTCGGTTTTTTTTTAATCCGAAAATACGTATGGAATCACTATGAATTATACTACAAAACAATCTTTATTTGACGAAAATCGGACTGATATTAGAGGAGCAGCGGCCTTTTATATTATATACGACCCCCTACGCTGATGATGGATGTACTAAAGGTAGAACTCGACGAGTTACTCGGTGAGTTACTCCTACAACTCGCCGAGTTACTCCTCGCACTCCTGAACATCCCCCCCGAGTGTAATACGAGCGAAAATAGCGCCGAGTAACTCGCCGAGTTCGAGGAGTAACTCGGCGAGTTCGAGGAGTAACTCGGCGAGTTCGAGGAGTAACTCGGCGAGTCATGGCCGAGTTTTTGGACTCCTGGATAATTCGCCGAGTGTGCCGTGCAGCACGGCATACTCGGGAGACTCGGCCTACTCGGCTCCAAATCTCACGAGTTCGCTACGAGACTCAGGAGTTACTCGCCGAGCATCTCTCGAGTGCGAGGAGTAATCGCCGAGTTTAGTAAGAGTTGGGCCCGAGAGGCATGTTACGTAATACTACGAGTTGACTACGAGTAACTCGGCTATGTGGGAACGGGGCTTAACTGGACAAACTCAGAACTTAAGCCCCGTTCCCACATAGCCGAGTTACTCGTAGTCAACTCGTAGTATTACGTAACATGCCTCTCGGGCCCAACTCTTACTAAACTCGGCGATTACTCCTCGCACTCGAGAGATGCTCGGCGAGTAACTCCTGAGTCTCGTAGCGAACTCGTGAGATTTGGAGCCGAGTAGGCCGAGTCTCCCGAGTATGCCGTGCTGCACGGCACACTCGGCGAATTATCCAGGAGTCCAAAAACTCGGCCATGACTCGCCGAGTTACTCCTCGAACTCGCCGAGTTACTCCTCGAACTCGCCGAGTTACTCCTCGAACTCGGCGAGTTACTCGGCGCTATTTTCGCTCGTATTACACTCGGGGGGGATGTTCAGGAGTGCGAGGAGTAACTCGGCGAGTTGTAGGAGTAACTCACCGAGTAACTCGTCGAGTTCTACCTTTAGTACATCCATCATCAGCGTAGGGGGTCGTATATAATATAAAAGGCCGCTGCTCCTCTAATATCAGTCCGATTTTCGTCAAATAAAGATTGTTTTGTAGTATAATTCATAGTGATTCCATACGTATTTTCGGATTAAAAAAAAACCGAATATTAAGCGAGATATTTGTCTGAGAAGGCAGTTGTCTTGCGGTGGCTGCTGCTCCATTTATATTAATCCGATTTTCGTCAAATCAGGACTGAATTGTAGTATAAATCATACTGATTCCATACGCGTTTTCGGATTGAAAATAGACCAAATATTAAGCGAGATATTCGTCTGAAAAGGCAGCTAAGTTGGCGGAGGCAAACAGTGGTGCTCTCGCAGACGTCCGCGCCCGGACTGTATCAATGCAGGTAAGGCTGAGCGCTACTTTAAAAGGCTGCTGCTCCCCTAATATTAGTCCGATTTTCGTCAAATAAATATTGAATTATAGTCGAGTTCATACTTATTCCACACAGATTTTCAGATTGAAAATAGACCAAATATTAAGCGAGATATTTGTCTGAGAAGGCAGGTAGTCTGGCGGTGGCAAGGTGCTCTGTGTATGGCCCTGACATGAATGGTGTGGTCAATATTTTTGACCATTTTATATACATTGTTTGGATGAGCTTTATTGCAATTCATTTCTACTCATTCTGCCAACTGCCATGACTGTTATGTCAATTGCTATTAGCATTTTGAATGATACAAAGAATGGGTGTAGAGCATACAGCAAATTCAATACATGTGTCAATTGCCTAATTGCCTAAATTGGGGTTCTTTGACCTGTCATTTCATGGTTTGTTCAAAGATGACACAGTAATTGCTATTAGCATTTTGAATGATACAAAGAATTGGTGTAGAGCATACAGCAAATTCAATACATGTGTCAATTGCCTCATTGCCTAAATTGGGGTTCTTTGACCTGTCATTTCATGGTTTGTTCAAAGATGACACAGTAATATGACATTGTCTTGATTGTCATTCACAATTACAAAAATATGTAATTGCTTTCATTAATTAAAAGCAATATATTTAATTGTAATTACCAGGCAATGATTATATTTGTATAACTTTCTTATCTTTTTGTGTTAATTTGAATCTTATTGTGATATTATGATCAGTATAAATTTGTGTATATTTTGTAAAATTTAAATCTAATATTGATATTGTAATTAGTATTTGTGATTTGATCTGTGATTTTATTTGCTATATTTAATTTACTTATACTGGTGCTCCCTGAAGCGTCCGCGCCCAGACTGTATTAATGCAGAAAGCTGAGCGCTTCTTTAAAAAGCTACTGCTCCCTTAATATTAGTCCGATTTTCGTCAAATAAAGATTGTTTTGTAGTATAATTCATAGTGACTCCATAGGTTTTTTCGGATCGAAAATAGACCAAATATTAAGCGAGATATTCATCTGAGAATGCAGGTAGGCTGGCGTCGGCCTATCATTCGATGGGTGACTCGTCGCGAGTTACTCCTGGTACTCGGCGAGTTACTCCTGGTACTCGGCGAGTTACTCCTGGTACTCGGCGAGTTACTCCTGGTACTCGGCGAGTCACTCCTGGTACTCGGCGAGTCGCTCGCTGAACCCGCCGAGTAACTCGGCGAGTAATTCGGCGAGTAACTCGGCGAGTCACTCCTGGTCATTTTTTCCGCAAAAATTCGTCGCCAACTCCTCGAATTTTGGGTGTTACGTAATTTTTGTTATTACTACGAGTTGACTACGAGTAACTCGGCTATGTGGGAACGGGGCTTTAGATACAGTGCGTGATTATTAAATGGTAATGTCACTGTTCCGTCCCTTATGCTATCACTGATCACAAATACTTTCATGCTTATGCATGTGTAATAAAGTCCAGTTATTAGACACAATGATAAGTAAATGTCACTGTACACGGTAAGAAAGGATCTGTCCCAGGATGATGAGTGTTATGGTTATTAAGGTGTGATAATTTTTGTGCATTGGATATTCCAGCGGAGTTACAAGATATACTCTTGAGTTCCACTTGGAGAGCAGTTGGTTAGAGGAGGAGTAGGTTTCTCAGTATCGCAAGGCTGGCAATTGAGTTCCCAAGACATTCTACAATCGCATTTGACTTTCATGCCATCAATGTTGACCAAAACAGCAGTTGAATGTGGATTTGGCAAAAAGCTCCCTCTTCTTCCTGCGTAATGTTGTTACTGGGTAAATCCAGTGCTGTAAGTTGGGAGTAGGACGCCAAGTCACATTTTCTAATGACTGAAATATTGTTGTTGTTATTGTTGTTGTTTAGCATAATGGTACCCATTGTTGGTGCTCTGATAACTGGAACAGACTGTAGATTATAGTCATAAAATGCAATTTATGCAAGAAAACAAAAACTTTGATTATTCTCAGTTGCAGTATGTTTGGGCAGTCATGTAGAAAGGGCTTGCCAACTTGGTTTATGTGAACAACATTTTCAATCACCAAATAGTCCAGACTTGGCAGGTTACTTTTTCCATCAAGGCCAGCAAGCACAGAATATGTTATGCTCAGAGTCCAGAAAAAGCCTCATGAAATACCATGGTCAGTGGGTTTTTGCCATTGTTATTTCCTCCAGAAGTGGCATATTAACAAAAACATAATCCAATATGGTGGCGATTCCATTCTCCATAAGAGTCAAATATATTGTTGTATTATCAAAGTTAGCAATAAAATGTGAATTCAGTAAAACTAGCCTGTGTCCCTTGAATGTTATTAGCTGAGTATCATAAGAACAACAAGGTTTATCGTTTCAACTTGTCAAAAACAAGTGATTTTATCATGGCATTAAGAAATGTATACCTTATTATGATGCATTATTCTAGTTTCTAAAATTAAAATAAAGTCATTTCCAATTAGCTTCACCAAATCAAATGAAAATTTAATCAAGTTTTTTGTCACATTATATAATGAGAAACGCCAACTGAAGCATCACTTGAGTATTATGGCTTCTATGTGACTTGGAAACCTTTGGCTTTAGCTCCTCTACTACTTTAATTTACACATGCTGCACTCCTTTGACCTTAATTAACCCCAAAGATAAAGTTATGTAATATTTCAAAAACTATTTTCAATACCAACATTTTAGTAAGTAGTTAAAGGTTCTACTATTGAAATTAAGCCAGTTAAGTGAAACCTCACTTGTTCACATTTGACCTTGACCTTTGGCCTTAAATTACCCTTAATTTTTCAAAACCTACATTTTGATATCCAAAATGAATATGATTTTTTTAAATCTTAACTTTGGAATGAACTGTGACCTTGACCTTTGACAAAAGGTCATTCATATTAAATTTATATAAACTTACCTGGTCATGGACTGTTTTAGATTAAGATAAGGTCCAATTTGGATGAGCCTTTCTAAACTTATAGAATGTTTAGTTTTTGGGGAAATATTAAACATTTTAATTTCCCTGTATATCAGTTCCCAATGAACTGAACTGGACATGCAAGAATGCGGTTTTCAACATGTGTTTATGGGACAAAATGTCGCATAAAGACAAAAACACTGAGGAAGATAACACTTTTTTGCATTTGTCCTTGACATTTGTCCTTGACATTTGACCTTATTTTACCCTAAGGGCAAATTTGGAAATAATCCTCCCAAAGCACAATCAACCGAATTTGCATAAGATTTTTTTTTCAAAATTTTACCACTGAAATTAACAAAGATATTAATTTTCAAAATAAAAGGAGTTTTTAGTTGGTGAAAGGGCAAAATATATTATTGCCAATTATATTTTTCATAAATAATGACAATAATATTCAAGGAACATGATAATGATATTATCAAATTTTGTAAACATACATTCATACACTTTTTAATTCTACACATTTTTATCAATGACATCATAAACATTTAGTTTAAATGGGTTTAGGAAATGTAGCAAATATGTTTTTTTTTCGTTGTTTTTATGTTATTGTTTTTTTTTTTTTTAAGCAAAATTATAACACCTGGCAAGAAAAAATCATCAATATCTAGTTCAAAAGACCAGTGTTCTGAACTATATCAGCTACTCACAACAACATAAAGGATTGTCTTGCATACAAGTTAAAGTCTATATATTTGATGGCCCAAAACTCCCTTGACTATTGTGTGCACCAAAACGTTTGATCATTTGCCAAGAATGCTGCATTATCTTAAGAAATTGGTTTTGCATATCTGATGACTAGTGTCACTTTTGGGACGATGTTATTTGGTGTATGATGTTATTTGAAGTATTCCCAGAGTCACATGCAATGCCTTGCAAGATATACATGCATAGGGTGCTTCATGATGATCCGCATCAGAAAGAATAATGCAATGCTTATCTTAATCCAAGATGAAAGAAAAATAAAGTACACATGTTTATTTATTACATACAGTTAACCACTATAGGGACCCAGTTGCGTATTGGGACTGGGGGCTAGCTCAGTGGTAGCGTCCTGAGCTTCCAACCACTGGATCCCGGGTTCAATTCCCGGTCGAGCCTAAGTTGGATGGCTGTTTCATCCTTCGTCTCATTGCCATGGTCCCTGCCTGTCCTGAGAAGCCCATCAGGTGCAGAAGTACAGGATATAAAGCTCTAAGCCACCCACCCAGTTGGATATTAGTATTATATCCAATTCATAATTGGAAAAACCTTACCGTAAAGGCCTACCCACTGTGATAAGTACCTCCTGGTCTAATGCATGTCTATGAAATATTCTCATGACAAGTTATGAAATCCACTTATGACGGTTTTGCTGTCATGTCGAAGGTCTTATAATTACAGCAAATGGAGGATCTCCAATATGTTATGTGAAGTAGAGATTAACGACAGATCAAAGACACCAACAATTCACCATGTAATAACATGGTTATATTTCGGTTACAAAGGCTGTGGTGTTTACCTTAGATCAACTGCATTTAATTCAAATCTAAATTAGTCAAGGACTGGTTGACTCGTTGGGGCATTTTTACACCAACTACTCTTCCCAAAACTGTTTTACTCACTCCAATATTTTAACACCAACACATGAATATTATAGTAACCTTAACCAAAAACAGAGAAACGTGAGCTACAGATTGTTGGGTGCTCCAGCAGCTGGGAGTGAATTCCATGTGCACTGTACATAAGTCTTAGTTACTGGGTCTAGCTTTGTACTTATGTTTATGAATATTGTAGGGGGTGGGAACTAAATATTCAGTAGCAGCTGTACAAATGTTTCCTACAGCTGAAGCTGACGAGAATGAATGACATTTCTCACCCATGGCCACTTGTGAGTGGGGGAATATTTGCTTGTTTTTGGTTCACGACTTATTGAAAATATACCAAGTGGTTTATGCATCAGCGGCCATTTTGACACATGAAACGTCCTCCTTAGTTCTGAGGGCCATGGATCCCTGTGTGTTGGCTAACAAATACATACATTGGTTGCAAGCCCATGGGTCACTTTCTCCATGATATAAACATGCATAGCAAACCATGCCCTGCAGATACCTCTTTTGAAATATGTCCACAACGCTTGTGGGAGCATGTGCTCTGTGCACAGCAGCCATCATAAGCTCAACCCTATCTGTTTATGTGAAAGAGAGCTATGAACTCCCTCGTGAGGGAATGCCACTTCCTGGTGCGAGCAAAATACACTCATCTCGATTGTCAGTTCATCTTCATCTTGTACACTGAAATTCTCTTCCAGTATAACGCTAGACAAAACAGCTACTAATTCAAACTTTTTGCTGACATTTAGATGCTTCAATACTATCTAAAACTACTTAGTCCACATGATTTTTGAGTAACAAGTTAATCAGTTTTGTCTAAGAGGTTTGTCAGCTGTAGTCAATGACTTAACTCATAATGACAAACCTCTCTGGCAAAACATGGCACCTCACATGATGATTACTAAAAGTGACTATCTTGTTAAATGAAGCTAACTAAATAAAAACAATAAATAAAAAAAATTAAATAAAAAGCTATGGAGGTCAGTCATTCTATAAACACCGCCACATGGCTAAGATATTAAGGTGACCTCAGCTCTTTCCAACACCACACAACAGCTCTTTCCAACACCACACAACAGCTCTTTCCAACACCACACAACAGCTCTTTCCAACACCACACAACAGCTCTTTCAAACACCACACAACAGCTCTTTCCAACACCAAACAACAGCTCTTTCCAACACCACACAACAGCTCATTCCAACACCACACAACAATTCTTTCCAACACCACACAACAGCTCATTCCAACACCACACAACAGCTGCTGTAACTACGCATAAACGAATCGTGTCTTTCGTTTTTTTTTGTTTTTTTTCTTTTCCTGCCTATTCAACGTTTCTGGTGGTCTTTAAGACCACTGTAACCACGGTGCAGAAGCGATCAGATAAGACAAGATAAGATGCGATAAGATAAGATTATTAAGACAAGACAAGGCTAAACTAGATGACATGACATAAGACATGACAAAAGATAAGATACAAGACGATATAAGATAAGATAACTTTATTTACAGCCGGTGGTGAAAAATTAACAAAAGACGTCATGCAGCTACAGCGTAGCTTTTAACCGACAGATAGAATAACAAAACAATAACAAGTGGTGTTATACTTTTGGAAGGTGGTGTACTTTCCTCTGACAATTTCACCTGTGGCATCCATGCACTTCATGTATTGCGTATTATCATGATCATACGCAATACGACCGCGTAGAATATTAAGAAGGATATTAGCTTGTCACACCTCCGTCTGAGACAACTTTGGCTGGTGTGTATTTACCAGTGCAGATGTCTCGTAATACATTATGTATAATCACAGAATTAGCTGCATATGCAGTTCTTCGCCAAAAAATTACCTTTCAGAAACATAGAAATACACTTTCATATAGTTGTCTCTTGTGGCGTTGTCTTTGTTATATAGATAGATAGATAGACAGGTAGATAGACAGATAGTTAGACAGATAGATAAATAGATAAATAGACAGACAGACAGACAGACCGATAGATAGATAGATAGATAGATAGATAATAGATAGATAGATAGTTAGACAGATATATTGACAGACAAAGAGACAGCCAGACAGATGGATAGATAGATAGACAGATAGATAAATAGATAGATAGATAATAGATAGATAGATAGATAGATAGTTAGACAGACAGCCAGACAGATAGATAGATAGATAGATAGACAGATAGATAGACCGACAGACAGACAGCCAGATGATAGATGGACAGATAGATAAATAGATAGACAGACAGACAGACAGACAGACAAATAGACAGAAATATGAATAGATAGATAGACAGTTAGAAAGAAAGAAAGATAGATAATTCTTTATTGACATATATTAGTCTGACTGAATCCGTGATATTTTTAAATCATCAAAAGACTGCATTTCAACATTGTTACCAAAAAGAATGTTTTTTTCTACTATATCTAAACTAAAATTATATAAGAAAGACAATATTTATGTCTCTACTTGTCTAAAATGAACTGGACAGCACAATCTGTATATAGTAAGGATAAGTGTCGACGCCAGTGAATGACAGTAGCCTCTCAAGGGGTCCTATAATTGCTGGAAGTATGATTACGGAACTCCCCTTTCTTGTTTAGAGTCTACATGCCACTCAAGAGGGGGCCATCGAATAGAATTGCTGCCATGGAACCATCTCTAAACCACGTAGCTTCACGTTCCACGAGAATTCGCGAGATCGCATGAAAACGAGGCTGACATTGTTTACACATGTCCCTCTAGCGTTGTCTGTTCAACCTGCTTTTGTGTACGTTGATTTTGTTTTTTTCTTCAAACAACAAACCGGCTCCCAAATCTTGTTTTACTTGTTCAGTGTGTGTAGCTTCTTGAGCAATTTGCCTGGGGCAAACTTCACCTGCAGGAGGCCTTTTCACTTTCTAAATAATCCCTTCCCTACAACGTTGAGCAGTTGATATCAATTACTGTGCCTGTTCAGGTCATTCATTGTTAGGCTATCAACTGCCAAGCATCTCCGTTTGAATTTCATATTAAAGTTATTTCTTATTCATTTAAAATTAAAGAGCAACAGCATGAAAAATTCCCAGTGAGGCCAAGAAATTTTCACAAATTGATTCTAATCATTTCTTGATAATTCAGATCATGCCAACCAGGCCTAAGGATATCATCAATCATGCCTCCTTACTTAATATTTTCATTAGGTTGGCAATTATCAAGGGAAGTACATGCATATGAAGTGTCAAAATTGCTTAATGAAAATACACATTGTATGGCATGAAATAAGATATGAAATATGATTACGCTTTAAGGATGGCTGTTGTGGGGAGCTTATTAGCAACTTGTAGTTAATTCTGTGTTATGGCCAGTATGTAAGCCTACTCCTCAGGGAGTTGAGAAAGGCTCATGATTGTAATTCAGTTTAAGTGAGAGGCTATTGTTCCACGTTTGAGTGTACACCACCCAGCATGTTATGCCAAGTTCACACAAGATGAAAGGGCAAAGAAATTCTTACTTGGAACTGGAAATACCAGTATAGCTGAAGCCACTCGAAGCAAAATATGGGGAGTAGGACTCGCGTTAAATGACTCGGACCTGCCAAATAAATCTAAGTGGACAGGTCAAAACATCGTGGGCAGTATACTGACAGATATCCGAAGTAAACTGCAGTAAGAACATTTCTTCTAATTGCAAAAAGCTTTTCTCTTTTTCTTTTTTGGACTGCTTTGAAGCTTAATACTTTATCAAATGTATGTATGCTCATATTCATATGTACACATAAATGATGTATCATATAAGATGACTATTGTTAACATATGCTTCAAATATATAATTGCATACTATTTTGACTTTGCCTTTAATGTAGTTTATAACATACGTATACTTAGTTAGTTTTTTTTTAGTTTTTGTTTTGCCATTATTTGTATTAGATATTTATTTTGAATTAGCAACATTATGTTGTCTATTTTTTCCAAGTGCTTCTGTTTCTATAAGTGCATTATTGTGTTATGATAAATACTGACTATAATAAGTCAAACAATTTCTCTTTTATAAAATTATTGAAATGCTTCATAATATCTTTATTTCTTTTTTATATATCATTATTGTATATCTGCCTCCCTTGGCAAACCATGTGCCAGACTCACTATGTGCTGAATGCATTCTGTTCTGTGTTTTTGTTTTCCTCTTAGTTCATTGACCTCTGACACACAAATACCACAATCTAATGTTGTTAACTGTGTTTTTTTGTTTAACTGTAGATTGAAACTTAGAGATTGCATGCCAAAGATTATGTCTCTATTCAATACAAATATTGGTTTTTTGTAAGTCTTTGGAGTTGTAGCTTCTTGCTAAATTGTTACTTTAAAATGAAAGCTTTAATGTACCAAAATTTAATTTACTACTGTCATGCTTGAAATAGAACCAAATTGTTTACTTGATAATATTAGTTCTTTAATTGATGTTTTAGATGGCAGTGGACTGGACCCACAGGGGGATACTGATGAGCCCATGTTATTTCAACCATCACCTTATTATGATAATACAGGTTTCTGTGAAATTCTTAGCGATAAAATAAATGATTTTACCATATTAAGTTTAAATTGCCAATCTCTCTCTGCTAAATTTGATCTACTGAAAATTTATATTGACTATTATAAAAATTCCCATTTCAGACTTTTAGTGCCATTTGCTTGCAGGAGACATGGCTCACAGCAGACAACGACCTCTCTCTTCTTCAAATAGATGGATACAACCTTATCTCCTCAGGTAATCATTGCCATGGTCTCTGCCTGTCCTAATTAGCCCAATTGGTGCAGAAATACAGGACGTAAAGCCCTAATCACCCACCCACCCATCTCCTCAGGTAAATCATGCAGTCCACATGGTGGGGTTGCTATTTATCTTAATGAAAGCTATATACCAATTTATAAAATATTTGTATTTCTAATGTATTTGATATTCAATTTATTGAGGCAATTATAGACAGTAACATAAATTGTAATAATAAACTAGTTATAGGAAATATCTATAGACCTCCTCGTCAAACAGTAGAAAATGTAAATACTTTTGTCAATGATATGAATATTGTATTTAATAACTTTAGGAATAAAAAGAATGTAATTTTAAGTGGGGACTTTAATATAGATTTATTAAAATTTAGACAAATAAATTATGTAAATGATACCCTAGAAACTTTTATCTCAAACGGGTACATACCAAAAATAACTTATCCAACTAGGCTTACACAAAGACAAGTCACTCTAATTGATAACTTTTACTGTAATGCTTTCTCGAGATCTACTGCTGGCATAGTTGTGGATCAAATATCAGACCATTTGCCCTATTTCATAACTTTTGATTACCTCAATAAAACTAGCAAAAACAGAGACAAATATATTAAGAAAACTACCTCTAGTTCTACAGCTGTTTTAAATTTCAAAAATTACCTCAAAAGCCCTCATATTACTGAAAAACTCAATAACATAATTGGTGAAAATGCTTACATCAGTTACTCGAAATTTGACAAAATATTACAAGATTTGATCAGCAAACATTTTCCTTCCAAATATGTAAATATTCAAAATTTTAACACAAAAAATGCAAATGGATGAGTAATGGAATTTTACGCTCAATAAAAATTAAAGATAAACAATATGTTTTACTTAAATCCACGCCTATAAATGATCATAATTATGCAGGCAGGAAAATAAATTTTCAAACATATAGTAAAATACTGAAAAGTACAATAAGGAAAGCCAAAAGTAACTATTATCATAGTCAATTTCAGTTATATAAAAATGACATGAGGAAAACCTGGACTACTATTAATGAACTGTTAAATAAAACCAAAAAGAAAACAGAATTTCCAGACAAATTTCTCATAGGTGATGAACTCATTTCAGAAAAATCATTAATTGTTAACAAGTTTAACCAATACTTTGTTGAAATTGGTGCCACATTAGCAGATAAAATAGTCATGCCACCTGATAAGTCGTATAAAGATTACTTAACAAATACTTTTTCTCAAATTTTTAATTTTGACTATTGATGAAAATACCATAACAAAGGTAATTTAATCTCTTAAACCTAAAAGTAGTCTTGGTCATGATAAATTATCCAATAAATTGTTAAAAAATGTAAAAGAAGAAATTGCTTACTCCCTAACACTGTTAATAAATCAATCTTTAGAACAAAGCATTTTCCCCGACTTATTAAAAATAGCTAAAGTGACACCACTGCATAAAAAAGATAATGATCAGATATTTGACAATCATAGACCCATATCAATTCTACCCAGTGTATCAAAGGTCTTTGAGAGGATTATGCACAATCAAATCTATAAGTTTTTCACTGATAATAAGTTATTTTACACTAGTCAATATGGTTTCAGAAACTCTCATTCAACAGAATTAGCAGCACTAGAGATGGTCAATAGAATAATTATCGACATGGACAATAACAAACTACCTATTAATATTTATTTAGACCTCTCAAAGGCCTTTGGTACCCTGGACCATAACATATTATTACATAAATTATCATACTATGGAATAAGAAATAAATCATATGATCTTTTAAAAAGTTATCTTTGTAATCGCAAGCAATATGTAGAATTTAATGACAATATGTCGAAATCTTTGACTGTTACATGTGGTGTTCCACATGGCTCTATATTAGGTCCTCTTCTTTTTATCATCTATATAAATGACATTGTTTCAGCTACTAATAAATTTTACCCCATTATCTATGCTGATGATACTACTCTGTCAGCTACATTAAATACTTTTAGAAATGAAAATGAAAATTAATGAAAATATAAATTATGAATTAAATTTTATATCGAATTGGTTAAAATTAAATAAGCTCTCTCTAAATTTAAATAAGACAAAAGCCATGATCTTTCATACTGTCCAGCGAAATATCACTTTGCCAAATCTTAGGATCGATAACACAAACATAGAATTTGTTGAGAAGTTAAATTTTCTAGGCCTCCTAATATAATAGATAAACATTTAAAATGGAAACATCACATTGACATAGTAGCCAAAAAGATATCCAAAACTGTCGGAGTAATGACTAAATTAAAGAACTTTCTACCTTCAAACACTCTACTTACAATCTATAATTCACTATTTCAAGCATATATAAATTATGGCATCATCATATGGGGTTGGAAATCCAATAAACTGTTTAAACTACAAAAAAGAATTATTAGGATTATAGCTAAAGCTAAATATAATCAACATAAGAACCCACTCTTTAGACAATTCAATGTTCTAAAAATCCATGACCTATGTGCGCTGCATGATTTAAAATTCTGTTTCAAATTACAGAATAATTTGCTTCCTCAATATTTCTTATCCAAATCATTTTTATCTCAAAATTATTGTCATCCTTACCTCACCCGTCAATCAAGTGATCTACATTTGCCTGCTGTGAGACATGACTTCGCAAGAAATGGCATGAGTTACAGGTACCCAGTAATATACAACAATATGGATATAAATTTTAAAGAAAAAATATAAACACATAGTTTAGATGGCTTCAAAACCTATATTAAAAAAAAAAATTATAGCATCGTATAATATCAATTGTTATATTCCAAATTGTTATTCAGGTTGCCGTTAGTCTCCTCCTGTGATCCAGACACTGCACAACTGATACTCAACTCCAACATGTAATTATCATCATTTAAAATTGTATCTATTTATTTTTCTATTAATTTTATTTACTTTTTTTTTTTTTTTTTTAAGGTTATTTATATATTAGCTGTTTAACAATAGCATGCCTTCCTATCGATAATTTATTAATATTTCAATGCTTTAAATAGTAGTATATATATGTATAATATTTTTCTTTCTTTTTTTTTTCTTTTTTTTTCACAAGGTGGCTCCCTCGACAGCAGCAAACTTATTGCCTTATAAGAGGGAGTCTCCTTGCTCCACTCTAAGAAAAAAATTAATTTGTATAATATGTGATTACTGTTATGTGCTATTTATGAGCCAATAAAAACTGTGTCATTGTCACTGTCATTGTCATCTGTATTCTTTAGGCTTAAAAGTGTGCAGCCCTCGGAGACAAATTCTTGTCACTGATCAGAGTTGGTTATGGAGATGAAAGAGTTCACGTTTTACCCCATGTGTGGGGTCTTTCCCTTGCCTCAAGTATATACACAGACAATTAAACATATCATACGAACGACCACATCACTTTGAGATTAAGCTCAATAAGGAGTGTAACGAATGTCTCGAACTACGACCTTCAAGGAACCTGAACAATGCCCTTACCACTAGACCAACCAGCTGCCGATTGTATCAAATTACGAAGAAATTATATGTACATGCATTTCATATTATTCCAATGTTTGTACAATGCATGCTGTTATGTGTGTGATTTCAATGGATGAATGAATATTGAAGTGAGCTTAATTGAACTGAATAAGACTAAATCGCATTGAATACTTGCTCAATGTCTCGGTTTTATCTGAAGCTTAGTCCGTTAAATTCAGCTTTTATGACCAGCTGTCAGAGGCAGACGTAATGATGATATGATAAGGCATCAAATGTTACGCATACCCTATACTGGGGTCTTTCAACCATCGTGCAATATACTCCAAAATTACACACAAAATTGTGTAGCTGACACCCACTGCCAGTATTGCTGCCGCCAGACTTGGTTAAGGATGCAACAATTTAATGTGATGCGGATGAGAGGAGCAGCAGGACTTCATCTCATCTCTCACAAATCATACGGTGCTTGCCCCATGCCCCAGCATGGCACCTCATGTGGGGTACTTAGGCATCCATTCATCCTTGCATTCAAAGCCACTGTCCAATATCTCCCGCCTCTGGAGCACTTTTATTGACCATTTCCATTTTAAATACAAAATGCCAAGCACCATTATGAAAAATAGAGACATAAATGCTATGGACTCAGCCCTTGGTTACCGTAGTCAGGCAGAAATATTCGTCCAAATGCCACCAATGAAAATGGGACCTCCTCTGCACTCATAAAACCTCTCAGTAATAAATCTTGGTATTATTATATCCCTTTAAGCCATGGACGGAGTAATTCATTCGTACGGAAATGCCTATGATGCAAAGAGCACAAAATTACGATAGATATGTACATATGACTAATAATAAAGCAGAATATGTTTTATTATGTCCCAAAATAGAACTATGCATTTCTATCTGGAATACAATATCCCTGGCAGCTGCATGCCATTGTTCTTGCCCCATGGGACAGTTTTTCACATAGTGGACTGCCAAAGGCATTGTAATATTACTTTGGGACTGCTTATTGCTAGTTTCATAGAGTTAGTTCCTTGTCCAAGTACCAGAACATATGTAACCTGAGACCAAACCTATTATTTGCCCTGTAATGGCAAAAATGACCCAGAGATATGCCACATATCTGGTTATTTCAGGTAATTCCAAGTCTGATATCATAGGAAAACCACACGAGTCGCTGAACTGTTTTGACAGATCAGACGAGGTGGGTGCGTAGTATCCTATGAGTAAAATGCTACGAAATCATGGTGCAGAGTACTTTTACGGTATAGTCCAAAATTAATCTGCGTGATAATTTTAGTTTATCTAAGGTCTTACAAAACAGTATTATGTTGTTGATATTTAATACCTCAAAATTCTTTGGTGGGATAGCTGGGTATTTCATGGATATGCTCAGGTCCTATACCAGAATGGTTAGAAAATGCTACGCTATACAGAGCATGTGAATTTATCAAAGTGGCCTGCTCATTTTCTTAACTACCCGGTTATCCCACCTACGGCCATATTAATACATGTGAGTGTTTTTTTCTTTTTTCTTCTTCTTGTTTTTTTTTTTGTAGGGTGGCTTTTATCATGTTTTTATTGCTCTGTGCTCTGTTATTTCAACCTATATATTATATGGTTCAACCTTAACTTTCTTTTTCTGTTTAAATGAATATACTGTTGTTTTGGAAAGGTTTTTGTTGGAGTCTCTTTGAAGTCTGGGGGGGGGGGGGGGGGCACCTCAGCAGCGAAATTCCATGTCTTGGAGGTGTCCCCTCATATTACATATACAATAAATATAATTATTTCTTGTATGCTGTATGGTGGATTTAGTGTTATTCACAGCAATTTCAGGATAAATTACAGTGGAATGCCTTTTCTTAGCCTTAGCTGTAAATTTTATAGTATTATGCCATAGGGTAGATTCACGGCATATTGCCGTAAAAGATTTACGGGAGTAGGCTGCATACCAAATTAACAGTATTTTACTGTAAAAACTACGGTTAAATTGCAAGACAACTACGGAAACTCATTACAGTGAACGTCTTGAGTTTCCTTATTCGGGCATTACATGAACATCATTCCGTGTGGAATGAAAATCGGATCATCTGGCCCGTATCACCCGCTATTTCAGGCGGTATGACTGCAAATTGGGAAATAAAGACCAATATTAGTATGACCTTATAGAAAATGGACCTATCCGATCTGTCCCTCTTGGATATCACGTCACTTCCTGTCTTCTCATTTATAAGTTGCCAAATTAGCAATTAAACGGAAGCAAACAAAACACATCAGTTGAAACTCTGACTAGTGATCATATATGTTAATGAAATATATGGTGTGACAATATTTATTTATGAGTAAGCCCCTAACAGTATATTCAATAACAAAATATATTTATAATATCTTTATGGCTTTTCTGTGTGCTTTACAAAATTAACTCGCGCGGTTTAGACTGTCATAATTCTTGATATATCCAAATTCAAGATAAGTCTGGCTATGGTAATCCCATAATGTGCTACGCAGCTAAGTAACCCACCACCTTGTATATATATGTTTGGTATTTACATATTTACAAATTACTGCGGTTTCAACATCAACCTGTTCATGAGCTAAATCTCAGCTGGATGTCGATCACATGTGTCCAGTATACTGTCCATATGCTGAGGCAAATACAATTCCATCCATGGGGTAAATCTGTGATATGGTGTGAACTTCAAAGCTTTTAAAACATATTATTAAGGTGGTATAAGCTGACTAAGCTTCAGACTCAGTCGGTTTGAGACAACACAAATGATAATTATATTTATTAGCTTGTGCCAAACAACATTTTTGTCCTATGTGTGTTTGTGAAGTGTTCCTTAGATCTTCCAGACCACATCTCACATACACTTTGTTCATTGGTTATGACACATAGGTTCACATATCGATGAAGATGTCTCAGCTAATCTAACAATATCCTCTAAGAGTATAAGAGGATTATAAGAGCATCTTTGAACATCCAAAATCTCTGTTCTCCCTTTAATTAGGTTTGTATTAGAGTATCCGGATAATGACTTGTTTTAAGAAGCTCTTTTGTCTTTGTAATGTGGAGGAATTCAGCGCATCTAAAACATCAACAAAGGTAAAAGTTTGGATAGAACCTTTGTAGGTCGTGAATCCTCATTCAAAAACGAGGACATTCCACTAATGAGACTTAGGTTAAAAGAAACACGTTTTTCAAAGTCACCAATTTATACGTATTCCAGTAAGATTCAAGGCTCCCTTGGAGTCAAGGGTGGTATCTTTTATATTGTATGAAAAATAACCATATTGAAAATACAGCTGTATTCATTTTCAAAACTCGAAGTTTGAAGTTTTTTCGGTTTTTTCTTGAAACATAATTCACACAATTTTACACTGATAAAATACATTCAATACAGTTAAGCATACACAAAATAATTATAATACATTCAGTGTCAGGAAGGGCAACAACAGAGTTTCATAAAACTATATTTAGTTGCTCTCATATACCATGGAGTCACTAGAGACTCCATGCATACACAAAATATAATAATATAAAATAAATAATTCTATATAAAGGTACATATGACCTAAGTATTTAATAATATGTATAAATCTACTTGACCAATGAATAATTCTGTATTTTAAATTTAAAAAAAGCTTTAGCAAATGATGACACATGATTTTTCTGTTTTAGCCTATCTATTAAATACATCTTATTGTAGTTTTCTATGGTTTCTGGTATAATGATAAGGACTACTTATATTAAACGAATTAGTTATTGTCATTGGTAATGTTCCATTTACGTATCTAAAAGAAATATTTAATGAAGCCCAAGTTCATTAGGTCCTCCATTACTTATAAATTTTCCTTCTTGTAAAACTGTGATAAAGATGCACATGTCAGACAATACTGTTGTGGGAAGTGTTTCTGTTTCAGTTATTGACAAACTAGAGAAATATCCTCAAAGAGTCAGAGTGGATTACATCAGGTGAATTCAATCAGTTATGTTGTGATATATTTGCAAGTGTACTCATCATCAACAGCAATTCAACAATTCCTAGACTCTTGCAGGGCTCTGTATATACATATGTAGATTCATTTATTAGTTTTGTTAGGTATTGCACAAATTAGATCCAGTAATTGTAGGATCAGGCAACATACCATACTGTGAGACATTGCTATTGCCTATAATCCATCCCTTTCTAGGCTTCCGAAAACCCAAATAGATACAGATAGTATTATTTGGTTACATGTATCTATTGCAGGAAATACCCAATTGACATTGACTCTTTGTTTTCAGGTACATTTTTAGTCAGAAGTCGTAGAGTGAGACATGCAATTCATAATACAACACTTTTTTTTAGGTCACAGTATTTTTAAAATTGGAATTTAACATCATAATATTGGACCTGTAACATGAAATAACAATACCTGGATAGAATGTAGTTTTTTGTTTTTCAAATTTCATTGCATTTTTTCTTACTCCAGTTGAAACTTCTGCACTATTGATTCTCCGAATTTTTAGGCCTGCTGTCTTCAATTTCCATAATTATGCTGATTACAAAAAAGCGTTTAACCGAAAACGTTGTCGTTGGAATTAGTGGCGGGGATTGCTAGGCAACCAGTAATTATAGAGCTCGCAGCTTCCACATAAAGGTAAAACTTCGAACAATCTAAGAGTCCAACCTTGCTTAGCAAGCCGGTCTACTCTTGTCTCCATGGTCTTAACAGAACAAAGATGTTGGCGCAGTTGGTGGAACTTCATTAAACACAAGTGTGCCTCATGATTACTGTATTGACAGAGAAGTGGGCTGTGCCTTGCAAGGTTAACGTGAGAGCCGAAGCAATGTGTCACTAGCTCAAAGCTGGAGTGGTCAACTCGCTGTAATTCTACACAGGAGCATCCTCCAGCCTTCCCTTGCCCCTCTAGCTGTACTTCAGCAATGCGAGGCTGGCACTACATGAATTGTCAATGAACTGCAGCCTTTTCTCTCCAAGCTGAACACCCGGATGACTGCCAGTCACGGGATTGGCTGCAGGTATCCACGTCGCAATGACTTTGATGACGTAGCCGTAAGCCTCCTTGTGGCGCACTCTATTGTACAAGATGCACTCGCCTGAACATTGTATCTATGGGTACAAACGATACCTTACTACCGTATTAAGTTGATTAACCAAGGTAGAGACCGGATGTAGAGTGACCTTGAAAAAGTAATTAGAAAGTTTTTGTTAAATAGGCATTAGCTAATTCTATATATATATATATATAATATACGCCAGTATCATCTTGAGGAGCACCCTCCAAAAATAAAAGGCCACAATGTGCATTCAAGAAAATACGGTATTTACTTTGCGGAAGTCCTTAATTGCTAGAGTCTAATGAGTCAGATAAGAGATAAACAAATTATAACATCAAAAATGTTGTTGATCTAATCATTACGTGTGGTGAAAAAAAATGGACTGTGTTTATTTACTTCTTTTCTTGTGGTACACTCGGGGTCATCGAAATTGGCCAGGGTCATCGAAATTGGCCAGGGTCATCGAAATTGGCCAGGGTCATCGAAATTGGCCAGGGTCATCGAAATTGGCCAGGGTCATCGAAATTGGCCAGGGTCATCGAAATTGGCCACTCAAAATGAATCATCACCAACACTTTAAAGGTGCCTGTCGAAGTTTCAGAAAATTGTAAATAATGTGAAAAGTTAGTTTTGTAAATCTGCGTGCAAGCTCACAAAGGTCGAAAAGATCAAGAAAAACAACAACAACAACAACAAAAAATCGTAATATGTATCATCTTAGTACGGTTTATTGGAACATTCGTGAGCATCACACCAATAGATTTTAATTGTATCAAAATCTGGTCATGATAAATTTGAAAAGTCTTGATCAGTTCAAAGTTAACTTTGATTCGGTCCATGCAGGAAGTGGTCAAAATTTACGTAACATTAAGGTCAGTGAGACAACACACAATGTTTTTTTTCTTTCTTTTGTAAAATAATAGTATATGCCTATATAAATCTGGATAATCTTAAGCCGGTGATTTTCTTAGTTTTCCTTTGAGAGAAGCACATCGCAATCTATCTAAGTAGTGTAACTAACATCTTTGATGTCGCTGCCAAGGGGCTACCCTAGTCCGAATAAAAATAACTATCTGTGTACGTCTCTCTGCTTACAGATTATGTATATTACATTGAGCTTATAATCTCCTTGCAAGAGCAGTATGTTGCTTTCCGAGGTGAGTGTTGTGTCACATATCCGCCATTTTATCAAGAGATATGGGACAATAATATCCTGTGATCTTTTTTATTACGTTCTCTGTGCTTCCTTCTTGGGAGTAGGCTGTAGGTTGGGGTAGTCGTTATGAAATACTAGAGTGTGGGCTGGTATCACAGAGAGTCATCCTGCTAATAATATTTTTCTTTTCTTTTTTTCTCGTATTTCCATAGTTAACTTTTCTTTCAAAACGAGCAGATTTTTTAAAAAGTTGAAACTCGATCCTAATTAACAAATTCAACAGAGGAAAATGTGGGAGTTTCAAATGAAATCATTCAGTTGAGGCAAAATAATGGGATCATGTGAGTCGGACACGCCTATAAATTATTTACTATGACAAGGACATCTTGAGATATTTCTGTCCTTCTTCTAACAATAATCAGATACATTTAATTGATAACGGAATATATCTCATGTGTGTAAGTGCTCCGTGCACTTCCGGCCTTTTTATTGCTCCTACTTGTTATACTAGACCAGCGTATAACGAAACGCAGTTATAAATGACGAACACATCTTGACAGCCCTAATCCATTTATAATTGTAATGTATGTCATTGTGTTAGAGGCATAAACAAGCGCAAACCATATATGTAGCTGCAAACTGTCTGTTCCCAGAATCGTTGTTATATCTAATAAAACATCTGGTCCATCTAATTTCACTATCAATTGCAGGAACTAAGCGCATTTTATGAACAAAACATACTGAAGCCCGTCATAAGGTGGGAGTGAAGTTTGAAGCATGTTGAGTAATTGGAAATGATAACCTTGATGACTGTAGTTGCCTCATAAGGAAGGAAAATTCAAAGGAAATGTGGTTCAAAGTGGCAAGCTGCACCACACTCAGGTCAACCATTTTAATAGGCATCAATGGCAAGCTGCTGAGGGTGTTCCTAATTTGTGCATCACCAATGGAGACCATTTAAATGCTTATTTTCTGAGAAATTTGTTGGAATGCCAGAAATACTTTGGTAATTCAGATCAGATCAAGCTGTGAAAACTAAAGTGTGTGATCTTAAACAACTGACGACCTAAATTCGTTTGCAAATTTATTCCCGGTACGTTGTAAAACGCGGACCGGCCTCTGACCTGCGGACTCTAACAGACATGGGGTCAATTACTTTGAATGTAATTAATTACAATTACACCAGAATTATCAATTACACACAAGCAATTACTTAATTGCAGTAATTCAATGGAAAAAATTGGGGGGTCACCGTGGTAATTTTTTAATTATTGGAGGTTTTCTATTCTTGTGTCCTGAACCAATAGGGCAAAAAAAGGCAGCTTTTTTCCTGCCCATTCCGTCTCATATCCAGCCTAATAATTTAATTGCAATGCCATAACTATAAAAGAAGGTGATCTTATTGTATGCAGTGGACTTTCAGGAACTTTTTGAGACCATTTTTCATTAGAAATTCATAAGAAAACAATAATTTCAGGGGATCTGAATTCAAGATGTCAAATTTTTTTCAGGACTTTTTTCACAAACGTTGCAATAGAAAATGTTCAGCTATATGAATTTAATATAACACTGTACTCGACTGTAACTTACTATAATAATCCATATGAGACAGTAAAAAGGGGGGGTCACCTTGCTTTTTTTCTAGAAAAAGCCTTTTTATGATGTCCCCCAGTTCGACCGAACTAATATTCAAAGCATCGTTTCCTCATTTAATGTTCTAGCTTTTCACAATTAATAGATATTGACCGGCAAAGCCATAGACTTGAAGTAGAGCCTTTGAGCTATCATTTGGTATATTTGGCATAATTTTAGCATCAGATCCGAATTAGTGCCGTTCCTTTTTAGGTGCTGTCCCATGGATCAATTTTTCCTGCTATAATCGCTGAATCTGGAAATGATTTAAAGTCTAAGTTATATGTGTTAGAAAACTGGGTTAAAAAGTGGAGGATGCGGGTTAATATTAAGAAAACAAAAATTGTTAATTTCAGAGCTAAATCTTTTGCCAAAACAAGTTATACATTCAAGTTTAACAACGAGAACCTATATAGAATTCACAAGTGAACATTTAGATTTGATTTCCACAGCACCATTTTGGCTAATTCAGCTTCAAGGGCTCTTGGAGGGATTTTCTCGAAATTTCAAAAAGTTAAAGGGCGAGGATTTTCTACTCATACAACTCTGTATCAATCTGGATTAGCACCTACTTTAGACTATGCATCTGGTATCCGGGGTTATCAAAGATTTCTCAAATACATGCTGTACAGCATAAAGCATTGAGATTCTCTCTAGGGGTAAACAGGTTTGCACCCAATGCTGCTGTAAATGATGATACTGGATGGGTTTGTTGTAACATTAGGCATAAGATTAATTTTTTTTAGATTTTGGGACAGAATGATAAAGTTTCGTAATGATCGCTTAATTACAAAGATATTTCTTTAGGATCTTGAATTGGTCAAGTGCTGTTTAGAAGATTTCTTACTGATTTACATTTAATTCATAGCTTTAATAGTTTGTCCTGTGTGGACTTGGCAGTTGTGAAAATAAAAGTAAAAATACGGAGGTTATTTTTACGGAAACAAGCTGTTTAACACGCCGATTTTAATGTTGATTTATACAAAAAGTAATAATTGTAGCAGCTTGTAATTTTGGTTCAGTATAGAACATTGACTTAATTATCGCATATTAGATTTGGCGAAGATATGCCATGTAACGTAATGCATAGTTTTACAAGCGCCTGTATCGCTCCTCACTACGTCCGCCGAGGTTCTTCCTGTACAATTGCAATGCTTTTGATTATGTACCGAACCACTTTTGTTGTTGTAGAATGTTAGTTATTTAAGATTATGTCATAAGAGGGAGGTAAGCTAGAGAAGGGATTCATTGTAAAGATCGAATTATATCTTTAGTTTCTTGTCTGTTTAGGGGGGGGGGGGCTCGACATATGTTATTAAATATTGTCATACTCACGTTACTTTCTGCCCACACATTATGCCTCCAGCATTGCACTAATGTGTTGTTCATCACAATTTTAAAATTACCTAAGTTTGATACTTTGAAGAAGAATCTTACATGAACCTTTTATAAAACGACCCTACAGCTGATTGATTGATTGATTGATTGATTGGTTGGTTGGTTGGTTGATTGGTTGATTGGCTGATTGATTGATTGCTTGAATAGGTAGCGATCTAAGGGAAGCACTGCCAGCATAAACCCTGCAAACACACGAATATTGTGATGATCTTGTCACAACATTGTATAATGTTGTCACAATATTGTAGATCATATTGTCGCATTATGAAAAGTGTGTGGCAACATTTCTGATAATATTGTATCTCTTCATGTCATGTCGTGTTGTCAGTCAGGCTCATGATTAGGTCCACTTCTTGATCAGTATACACCTCTGAAAATTATAATAAAAAAAAAATAACATAAAATTGTAACTCAGCATAAGCCAGCTATATATCATTTGCATTTACATGACAACCAGTGACTGTGTTGCCATCCATTCATGATGTTGCAAATTCTTTAAGGGCTGACTTGGCGAACAAAAATCACATTTTGAAGGGAATTAATCTTCGTATATTTTCTACAAAGACTTATCACTGACAACGCAACAAAAAATAATAAAAATTCCAACCTATTTCGCAGATGTTCCTGGATTTTGTTGCTGAGACTTGAAAACTCACTCCACATCAAAATGGCTACTAGATGAATATAATCCCTAAATGGCGCTTGTAAATTTAAATTAATATTTTCATTATGTGAAAAAACAAACATTGCAGCAGCATCATTAATCAAATAAAAAAAAAACACTATGGAAATATTGGCAGAACAAATTTTTATACTCTGAATAAAATCCTTCTTGCAATGTGTTTAATAACATATGTAAAAAAAATGACACAGATATTTTTACACACAACATCCACATTATCATTTAAATTATGTTGTGACAATATTAATTGAGCATAATGTTACAATATGAAAGTGTGGACCCTAGAAATGCTTGCGGCAGTATTATAAATCGTATTATCACGAAACATTATCAAAATAATTTAACCATGTAAATTATAATATGCAATTTTGTCTCAACATTTACACAATCTGTTTTGGAACATTTTTTGTCAAATATTGTCCCAATGAGTGAGTGCTAATGTTATTCAGAAGTTGTTGTGTTTGCAAGGAAGGATTGATTGACAGATAAGTGAAGTGGGAGTCATGGCATGTTACTCATTTACCCCATGGTTGGCTTTTTTCGAGACATTGCCAATTTACCATCTAGCACGATTGACATCTGAGGTGAAGAGTGCCTGCAGGGCAGTTACTGAGCTGTTCACTTTCAATGGTCTTTTTATGCTGAGGCTAGTAAAATAATCCACCCATCGTGACATAGTGTGGACAAGCTTTATCGTCTCATCATTACGTCTGCCTCTGGCAGCTGGTCATATAAACTTTCTGCAGAATGTCCCACTTCCGTATACTGACTGACAGATCTTTATTGTTTTGATTTTGCTCAGGCACATGAAACGTACAGATCAGGATCACTTTTTTTACCATAACTTTTAATACGAATGCTTTGGAAATCCAGTGCAATACATTTTAAAACGTAGCTTTAACCTTCACCTGTAAAACGAAATTACTGAATACTTTGCATCAATAAATTGGGATATCTAGTTGCACAACATAGAAAAATGGTACACTGAAGAGAAAATTTACTTTTGTGTATGATTGATGGAATGAACTCTCACTTTCACATCTTTGCAGTTTGCACTCAGGCGCCCGATTTCGTTCATTACAGGAAAATATTGGCAAATAAATCAGTGAACACATTTCCAAGTATTGGTTAAGGATCTTCAGTTTAATCCAATATTGTTTTACAATCTGTTTTAATCCGGTTTGTGTTTGGAGTTCGACGTCTTCATTTCACAGAAACGCAGCCTCATTTGCTCGGCTTGGCAACATTTTATGGCCCTGAGACAAATGACAGAAACAGATGAGGACCTAACTGGACCTAAGACCTAACACGATGTTGCCAGAAGAAATGGTTGAAAATGTTACAAAGGACGCTGAACTCGCTGACACCATAAATACCACACTAAATTTATACCCTGGATATTGGATGATCAGGTATTCTATGGGCTAGTTCCACTGGCGAACTTCCTCCATGTTCAGAATATAATTCCTCCAAGTATTATTCAAACAGATTTACAACTATCCATACATGTATACAGCTGCAGTATACGTAGTTCAACCATTGTCTTAGGCAGCCAAAGGATCTGTCACTGAAAATCTTTTAGCATGCTTAACATCTTGACTGTGTTCAGAATGACCCCCCCACGATATAGCATTTCAAATCGTTTCAACGTCGCCGCAATGTTAATACGATGTTGTAATGACAGTTGCCTATATGGAAAGATGCTGGGCCGATTTGGAATGCTATGTGGGCATTGCAATCTTTGACTAACAAATTGGCCCCATCCTTATTCAGTGTCGTGTAAAATGACATTATTGATTGAGAGCTGGCTAAGGCTGACTACCGTGTTAGACAAAGCTGTGGACTATATAACCAGACACAAAGCTGATTAACTTGTTGGTCAAAAATGGATATGGGGGTCAGTAATTCGATAGACATAGTTATAATGTCTAAAACTAGTGAAAAATATCTTAAATATAAGTCAAAATATCTTTTAAAAGAGTAAGCAATGTTTGATGCTTTGACTTACCGTCTACTGGGAAATTTTCAGTGATGATGCCACCTCAGACAGAGTTGCTTTATTAAATGTAAATGTAAATCAGGGTCTGTTACCCCTCAACAGAAGCTCAACCAGCCTTACAATTACATCCTTGGCAGGCCAATCTAGAGTCTTTCTCAAATCCCTGGGAGTATTCAGCCTTGAACACGGGGTTAACCACAGAACTTAAGAGCTCACCCCCGTACCATCACTGTGTGTGCCTAATGCCAAGTACCTATTTCACCTGGGTGGGGGTGAGGCAATGGTTGAAGAGAATTTGCCCAACTCGCCGATGCCATGGTTGGGGTTCGAACCCCACAACCTTGCGGAAAGCAGGCTAACATCTTAACTAGACCACGACATCCCATTTAGTTTCACAGTAGTTTCAGTGTGGCTGTTTATATTCAATAGAGAATGAATAAAGCCTTAGGTAAAAATTAACTTTATCGACAGTTAAAGTAGGACTTCTTCCGTTTTGGTTCATGGGAGATTGACAGGAGAGAGTGGGTCCAATGACCTAGGGTGACCCCAGAGGTCAAGTTATTGACACACCTGACTTTTTATTACCTAATGCGAACGGAGGTTATTAAATGTTGCAACGATTTATGATTTTGCTTACAGATCACGGTATGCTCATCGGTAAATTGAAATTCAGTTGTGAGAAAATGTGTGGCAGAAATGTCTGAGAGAAGCTCACATTGTTTTTGAGAGGTCATAGTTGCAACAAAACGCTGTAGTGTTCAAGAAAATGACAGTCGTATTAGGTAAACCTACTCCCCCGGTGACGTCTATTATTGCCTTAGGGATAAAAGTCTAGAGGATCTAGTACAGGCATATGGCTTTTTGCTGTAATTGGGGATTTCTATAGGAAAGGTAACCAGAAGCTGAAAACATGCAAAGAAGAGAAAGTACAAAAAAAAAAAAAAAAAAAAAAAAAAAGAAGAAAGAGAAAAATAGAAAAATGTCGTTGTTTTGTTGTATGTGGCAGGATATCTACAATGCAATCTTTTGACTGGAATATTTGTAAAAGCAGCATAATTGAGGATGACCGCCTTACCCCCGTAGCAGTTTTATTTTTAATCTGAAAATTTGTCAGTCTTAAACAATGCCTTTATAAAGACATTAGTCACTATAACTTCTTAGCCACAATTTATGTGTCACAATGTCTATTTTGTTCAACCTTGTATATAATATTTGTAACATGATCTAATGAAAACTTTTTTTTAATGAAAGGTCAGTGTAAGCAAAGTGTTCAGCCATACCATACAGTTTTCAATTTATTCAAGTGTCAATGAACATTGAATAAACAATGACACAGGTACGTACATCAGGTGTTAAATACAGTCAAATTTTGCCTGGGGCATGAATTGGATATACAAGCCGGACGATAATTGTTAAATGTTGTGGGATTGAGAGATGCACGGATCGTAAATTCGACTGGGATCGACATAATAGCAACGAGGCGAGAATTACAATGTTCTGGGAAGGATGGTCTCCTGGCGATTGTTATTCACTTCCTCTTTCTACTGATGACGTCACAGGTGACTATAAAAGAGGATGGAAGCAGAGGTCCATCACTCTCAGGCCAACTGACCACCACAAGTGACCAATCGTGACCACTACTGACCACTAGAATGTCTCGTCTCTGCATCGTCGCTGTTCTCTTTGCCCTCCTCGGCATGGCCCTGGCTGGAGGATATGGCGGATATGGAGATGGATACGGATATGGAGGTGGAAACGGAGGTGGAAATGGCGGCGGATATGGCAAGGGATATGGCGGCGGATATGGTGACGGATATGGTGGCGGATATGGCAAGGGATATGGCGGCGGAAATGGAGGAGGATATGGCAAGGGATATGGCGGCGGCAATGGAGGAGGATATGGCAAGGGATATGGTCATGGCGGTCAAGGTGGACATGGTCATGATGACAACTACGGATATGGCTATGGCTACAATGGTGGATACTATTAAACTGTGAGTGTAAATTCTAATATATTTAAATTAATTAATCATACCCTTCACTTTAAAGCATCACTCATTATATAGAATTTGTAAACAGATATCCGGTTTCATATACTTCTCATTTGTGACAGCAGAACTGTTATATTTGGGACAGATGAAAGTTATTAATTTATAAATTTGCAATGGACTTCATATTTGTAGACGGCATATTTAATAATTCCGTATAATTTGTTTCAGATATCTTGAGAGAAACATGAACGTCTCAGCCCTTCATCGCTCATTACATCATCCAAGCAGTGTTTTTGTCTTTCAAAATGTTCCTTAGGAAATAAACATTTCATATAAAAGATAAATATACTTCGTTGTGTTTTGGCTTACCATATAGAACCTTGACAGTAAAACAATTGTGAATTTCAATTGGTTGAAAAGGGAGACCTCAATAGCACAATTAAATTAAATTAAATTCAGAGATAAATTATATTCTCGCCTCAAAAAGTGTCCAATATAATCAGATCTACATGAAGCTCTAACAACTAATTTACGTACATACAACAAAATTTTGAAATCAAGTATCCGTCTTGCTAAATTCCAGTACTATCATTTTATTTAATAAATATATAAATATAAAGGACCTTATAAGCAGAACAAAGGAAAAAGAACAAATTCCTAGACTATTTCATGATAAATAGTTCGATGTGTCTGATCCACACACAATAAATAGCAAACTTATTTAATGACTATTTCAATAAATTGGTTCTAGTCCAGCTTCAAACATGAATAACCCCCAAAATGTGAATTTTCCAAATTATTTGACTAATTCAGTAAAATCCAAATTTACAATTAGAACCTGTTATTAATAAACTCGCACACTGGCAGAGATAGGTTTTCCGTTAAATTGATAAAGCTTATCAAAACACCATTGATACAACCTGTGACGAAATTCATATACACTCTTAAGTGGTGTATTTCCAGATATACGGAAAGTGGCCAAGATTGTTCCTAATCATAACATATAGATGTTATATAGAAAATTTCAAATAGTACATCATAAAAACTGGGGGTATGGGGGGGGGAGGGGTTCGGATCCCGATAACCCCCTAGGATATTCCCTGAACATCGGCAAACTATACATTTACTTAACTTATAACTGGAAATGATGTAACAGTAATATGCTGCATGGCAGGTTTATGGTATCTTGCCATAAGAGCTTGCAGTATCATGTTGCATAGTAAGTTTATGGTTCCTTACCATAATGTTTGCTGCAACATACAGTGTACTGCGGCAGTTCAGTACAAGAACGGTATGCTCCTGTTCTTTACGTCAACTGTAAATTTTACAGTATCAATACCACTGTTGAGATTTACTGTATCTTACCAGTTTTACGGTATTTTGCCAAAAAAAAACTAACTTGCCAGTCCAAACGGCGACTGGGATCAGTAGGTCTGGAACAGAGGTCTGGTCGGGGCCGAGCTACCTTTCCTTGAGTGAAACTTGAATTAACTAATACAGTTTTTTGGTGCAGCAGTTCGTAGGTTTACTGTTATTGCTCTCAAATTACATACATTACATGTACATAGATCGTCACCAGAGGGCCCTAACATGTCGTCTTTCAGTCATCCTTGCTAACCCTACAGAAAAATAAATTTCTATCAGTAAAAACAAAAAATAAATACCATGAATCATTTATGTATATAGATAAATTCCTATGGTTGTTTATGATTGTTATTTTTTGTCACAATATGAACTCAACTATCTAACATGTTTGTTGTATTAATATCATTTTTCGTGACCCTTTTAAGGAGGAACACCTTTAATTTATTGACTTGCATTACCTTATGTAATATACTATGATATGAAAAATATCAAGGTGATGTTCTGTCTAGGGTGACATGGAGGAGTGAAGGTTCTCCAAATTATTAGTGTAAATTAGGGCTCGTCAAAAGCGATAATTTTTTTGTCAAGTTGGGGGTCCATCTGAAAATTCTCAAAATGTTTAGGGCCCATCTGCAACTTCTAAAAAAAATGTTTTCTTGATGATGATATGATGATGATCATGTGGATAATGATGATATGTTAATATATATATAATTAATCTTTAATCACACACATAAATGGTGTACCTGATATGATACAATGTAGAAAAATATCAATTATTACTTACATAGTATAAAGTTGATTTAAGTAGAGGAGTCTCTCATTATGAGAAATAAATTAATTGGAATTGTCTCTTAAAGCTTTAATCACTTGAATTGTCAAAAGGTCACTTTCGCTGCATTTGTAATATATATGACACTTTACATGTGCAATTTAACATATAAGTCTTTGAAATTCCAGTATGTCTCTGTATGTGGCTTAAGTTGCTGGAAATGATTGTGCTAATTATGGCATTTTCTGAGTTCATCATTGACTTTAAGAAGGAGAAAAACCTCTTTGAAATCAGATCACATGAATGGGGACAGTCAATAAGAGTAGGAAGAAATCTCACATACATTTGATATAGGACTCCATATGACATGCTTGTCAGAAAATTTCCCAAGCCATACATCCATATTAGTGACTGCACTGGGATAGAAAAACTTTCCTAGTCAGAGCAAGGGTTGCATTTCGCAGAATTTGGCACATTGAGGTGACGCGTCTTATCATGTCGCCTCTTTTCTGTTCTTCTCCTTGGCTTCACTGAGGTAATTCCCAAGATGCTTAATGTTTGATACAGTATCTACTTTGTATTCATTTAGATACATCTCAGGGAAAACTATAAGTTTTTTTCTGGAGAAGAACACACAAACAGTTTTGGTTCTGATGTTTTGGTTCTGATTTTGGCTTCACATGTATGCAACATATTTTGTAATCCCTTTGCACTAGTGCAGACAAGAGTCAAGTCGTCTGCATATCCAACACAGCCAACAAAAAGTGTCCACGCAGCCAACACCCAGTGCCTTCACGTTTTAGTCTATTCAGTAATTCATCCGTATATACAATAAAGTACTGGCAAGGAGATACTTCCCTGCCTTATACCATTTGTGGATTGAAAATAATCCGATCTAACTCCTCTCCATACTGTCTGAGTGGTTTGTCTCTGATATAAATCCCAGAGTGCACGAATGTCTATGGCTGATACTTTGCAGTCGATTAGCAATGAAAAGAGCTTGCCATGATGAACACAAAGAAAGCCTTCGTGGCGTCGATAAAACAAGACGCAACATATGAATTATTCTCCAAGTAGTGCTTTATAGTTTCCTTTAGCACCAGAATACACAATACAGTACCATGCTGTTTTTTTTAAGGCAAACTGTAAATTTGATATCACAAGTTTATCATCATTTCTAAACAGGAAGACATTGTCAATAACTTTCCCAACACATGATGTAAGGGAAATTC
This sequence comes from Alitta virens, assembly GCA_932294295.1. Lineage (NCBI taxonomy): Eukaryota > Metazoa > Annelida > Polychaeta > Phyllodocida > Nereididae > Alitta > Alitta virens. The sequence goes on along the minus strand of OW028573.1, from coordinate 15,112,147 downwards.
CCCTGTAGGTTCTGTCATCAGTCAGGTTTCCTTTATTGCCTTTTGGGATGGAATATATAGAAGGGAGTAATACATTTTCAGGTTGATGGCCATGGACCAGAATGGATGTGACCAACATTGATAATTCTTCACTAATGATGTCTTTAGCATATATAAGATGATTAGAAAATCACTAATCCTGCCATCATTTTTATCCAATTTCAGTGTATCTATGGCCTTTCCAATCAAATCTGCTTTAACAACAGCACCATTGTACGCCTGACAGTATGTAATCCACAGTCTCTGAATCTGATGGCACTCTATTGTATAGGCTTTAATAATGATGGAGATGAATAAAGTTCTGAAGTTCTATGTATTTTTCATTTAATGCATGGTCCCTGATCATGTGATCGGTGGCCATCTCTCGCTTCGGAAAAGCCGACGACGTTTGTGGAGTAATACTTGGATCTACACAGCTGGAATTGGAGATGGGCTTAAAATGTAGGAGTAAGGTAACTAACATTTTTGTTGGTTATATCCATAAGGCATATTTACTAATTAGTTTCATTGTTTGTTTTGTGTTTATGCCTTTATTAGGCATACCAGTTCAGTTTGCACTCGGGGGGGGGGGGGGGGGGGTTAACTAACATTTTCGTTAGTTATATCAATTTTCAATTTCTCAATTTCTTTATTGACCATGTATCATATGAAAAAATTAAATTAAAATAAATAGTTGCATTTATCGAAATTATCATTAACACGGTTGGCAGACACTATGCAGTGTGTATGCCATTACCAAACAATATTAAATATACATATATATGACAAATAAATCAATCAAAATTACAATTTTTATCGTAGATGTTAATTGATAACAATTAAAAAAAGAAATATATATAATATGTATGGTGGCAGAAGGATACATGGTTAAATATAATCATATTCAATATTAAAAAAAAGAAAGTAAAATGAACATTAAATATAATGTGCTTGTGAAAAATTTAAAGTTCCCTCAAATATTCAAACATATATATATACCAAGTGACCATAGGCCAAAACAATTCCTCTACAACCCATTTCAAACATGTGGCAGTTAGTAAAAATTGTTATAAGGACAATTTACTGATAAAATGAATTTTTAATCTCTTCTTGAAAGTATGCAGACTGCAGTTATAATCAATTATATCATCAATGTTATTCCAATATTTTGCTCCATTAATTCGTATAGTTTTTTCATACAATGCTGATTTAGCGATGGGAATATATAACTTATTTCACCGTCTAGTTTGGCGACTTATCACTGTATTATTCCTCTTGTAAAATTCATAGAATACTTCTGGTAACATACCCTTTACAAATTTAAAAACAAAGGTTAACGTACATACGGCAAAAATATCAGTTAGTTTTAAACTTTTCATACTTTTGAATATTGGATCAGTATTAGTAGTATCCCGCAAAAGAACAATAGGAAAGGTCACAAGGCGCTGTATAACTTATAGTTAGTTTTCCATCAGTACCAAAAGGATTTCTGTGCGACGAAAGAGTGGAGCGCTTTTTGATGCTGAGACTTTTTCTCAGCGATCTCTCAAGAAAGTGTTGGGCCGGATCCTGAGCTTTGGTCTCCTGATCTAGCATTCTAGACACTGTCGAAGACACTGTCCAATATTAGCTTAAGATAGTTAAAAGACCGAGTATTGCCCTAAGGACCTTCAGAGGAGCCAACACTTGTTTTAACAACAAGACCACAAGACGAAAACTGAACTGAATGAATGAAAGAAAGACCAAAAATTATTTATACCAAATCGGGTTTTAGCAAGTTACCTAGATTCTAAATATTGGCTTAAAAACTGCTGAATTTACATTTCTGCCATTCGTCATCACGCAAGAAACTAAGCAAATGTTTGCTAAAACTTCTTAAAGCGTGGTCTTTTTTGAGCCACAACTCACGCAAGATGTCTAAAAAAACATTCGGTTATTGTTACACTGAGTTCCTGTTAAATATAGACATTTTTTTTTTGGCTGCTGAATGATCGTAACCTGAAGTGGCATAGCAGACCTGGGAGTTGAACTGGCTAAAAAACGACAAAACGTGCCAAGCTAATTTTCATTGTTCGCTGTTTTAGCCTTTCAGTCTAATATGATTGTAATTCTATTAGGTGGTGATTTGAATTGTCACGGACGCATGGCCCAGTTCTCATTACCAGAGGGAGAACTTGGTCGCTTTTTTCTGAAATACGATTTTCTCTAAAAACACAAAATGGTTGAGAATTCGTTTTCAAGAGACACCTGACTTTATTAGAAGAATACGTATAGTATAACTAAGAACAAAAAAAATAGTGAAAATACCTTATTATTGGATTCAGCAAAAATTAAAATGCGAAAAACGGCCCAACTCTCCTTACATCAGGAGTAAAATTTAATAAAATAAATCCTCATATTGTTATTTTGGACCTGAGGTCTTGTATGAGACAACCATGTCTTTTCTTACCATACTTGTGTAGTCCAACTAATTTAAAAGATCCTCAATTTTAGCATAATCAAATTTTTTGATACACACTCGTGTTACAAAATGTAACTCATAGAATGAATATTTCTTATCAGAATATTTATTTCTAAAGTACCATTTATATCCAGAGAAAACAAAAAATATAAGGGAACCTCGTACAATTTGTATCAGATACAGCTTTTAGATATAATGTATTCAAAACAAGAGCTTGCCAGCAGTCTTGTTATGATATCTGATTTGGACATTTTTCACCAGAGGGCATTTTGGTTCTTGACCAGCACCACCATCATAACCCCGGTCATACGTGGTCTCCTCATCACTCTATGAATTTCTTTCATGGTTATTATGATCATTGGAATTTTCTTGGCTCTCCAATGAATCACTCTGGGATGCTGAGATTCCTTGCCCGTCATCTGCGACATACTCCACTTGTCTTGGTGACGAAGATAGTGACGTATCTCTTCGAAGTGCAGACGCGGTGTCCTCCTTAGGCTCAATTGTCTTGGACGGTTTCTTATGTACTTTAGAAGGATTAGATTGGTCATCTACAAGAAAGAAATTCATATAATTCAGAAAATATGGAAATACTATTGAATGACAAAATGTTATGTAAATGTAACAAAAATATTTTATGGAACATTGTACTGGTAATGCATTCAAACTGACCAAGCGCATAGTCATAAAACTCGTAGCCCATCTGGCCCTCATCTTTGGGGAAAGGACTCTGCACGCCATCTCCTGAGAGGAGTTCATTCAAAGTGACTCTCCTTTCGTCACCTTGGTTGGTATGTAAGCGGTTGCCATGACTGCGGTGTGAAGGTTGATTGCCATGTCTCTGGCGTCTTGATTGTGAAGGTCGATGACCATCAAGAGGTCGATTTTCTTTATCACGAGTGTCTCTAAAAGGTCGATTGTCCATGGCCCTTGGGAACTCACTCCTCCTTATGTTTTCAGGGAGTTTAGGGAAACCACCTTTGTTCTTGTTTTGGTTTATTCTCCTGGAGGGTCGCTGTTGTTGTCTACCTCTTTGACGCCCTCTGTGGCGTCTACTGGAGTGATAGTGCCCATCAGAGCCATCTGCTAGACTGCCTCGTCTCTGAAGCTCATTATTGTCTCGATGACCCGGGCCAGCTCGTTTAACATTTTTTTGGGAAGGCTCAGGCGAATTATGGTGGTCAGTTGACTGTCTTGGGTTGTTATTACGATTGTCTGGACGAGCTCTATCATTTCCTTCTCTGTTATTTTCTCTGTTAAGTAACCCCCTGCTGTCTGAATTTTGCCTCCTTTTGTTCAGTTGCCCACGAGGTTCAATATTGTGGCCACGTAGGTTATTATTCTGTCCATTACTCTGAGGCATCCAGCCAGGCTCATGTGAAGTCAGTTCATCCTCATTGTCATAAAGGGTGTTAGTTTCTCTGACCTCTTCTGCAGAATTAATCTGCCTCTCAGGTCGATTGCTTTGGTGACCAAAACTATCTTCATCACTGGGCTCTTCGCGTTGATTGTATCTGTCATTGCCTGGAACATTTCTAACTGACTGACGTCTACCTCTTTGATATTTGACAGGCCTTCTGTTACCAACATCATTGCCGTTTTTGTTATTAATAAATGTGCGTCTTTTGTTTCTCTCAGTGTTATCACTTGGGATATTATCATCCTCTTCACTTGGTATAATATCCATATTTTCTCCACTTGGTATAATGTCCATGTTATTAATAGTAAACTCTTGCTGATTCAAATCAATTTCATCTTGATTTGTCATTTGTGGAAAGTTATTATTATTGGTAAATTCTTGATTGTTATCACGTCTGCCTGGACTTACTTGTTGGGTGTTTTCAAATTTATCATTTGTAAAGCCCTCACCTCTGTCTTGATGTATTGGTTTTTGGAAGTTGTTATTATTAACATGGTTAAAGTTCCCCTGCTGACTTCGATCACCCCCGCTCTGACTTGTAGCTGGTGAAATATTGCCAGAGTTATCATTTGTGAATTGCAGCTGACTGAGACCACTTTCACTTCGATGTATTACATGTGGGATGTTTTCATTATTGCCATTAATGTACTCCTGTCCTCTTGGGTATACTCTACTGTGATGTGTTACTTGCGGGATATGTTCAGTATTGACACGATTGTACTGCCGCTGACTGAGATCACTTCTGGATTGTGTCATCACTTGCGGGACATTTTCAGTATTGATAGTTAATATTTGATGATTCTGATCACCACTGTTTTGACTTAGCACTTGTGGCATGGATTCAATATCACCACCAGTGAAGACCTGTTGGTGCATATCAATATTGCCATTATTGATATCACCTCCAACTTGTGTCACTGGTATTAACTGTTGCCCAACAGTGGCACTGTTTTCAATGATATACTTCTGACCTGTGTTTATCTGTTGTCCATTGTTATTGTCAGTTATATAGTATGTGACAGTTTGAGTTTGAGGCTGTTGAATATTGTCAACGATTACATCTTGATGGTCAGTATTCATAGTATTGACCATGACAGGCTGAGAATTGACTGCTTCAGAATTCATGGTCTGTTGGTCAGGTAATACATAATACTGGGGTACCACTCTTTGGTTTACCTGACCAAGAGAATTACTCGAAGATTCAGAATAGCTACTTTGTGGTGTCAAGGAGCTTGACGGCATTGTATAATAATTAGTCCTTGGCGAAAAGCCATCATAAAGAGCAGCAAAGTTACCTAAAGAGTCAAATACCTTGCCATAGATGTTAGATAAAGTATCAGTCGAGAAATATTTGAGAGAACTTTGTCTACCTTCGGGTAAACCTTTGAAATTGTTAAAATTGAAATATTCCATATTGTCCTTGCTTGGGATATTCACCTGAGATTCTTCACTGAAAATTTGTCTCCTTGGCTGTTCTTGTTTGGCCGTCTGTGATTGTGTGGCCCTTTTTAGTACATAGGTCATTTTCCGTGGCTTGGGTGAATCGTATTTCCTGTTTTTGTAAGAACTCCTGTGTGCTCGGGGCTTATGATTAGTAGCAAAGCTATCATAAGAATGCGCTTCCTTTTTAATCAGTTTGTATTTCCTGTGATGTGGTCTTCTCTCTCGACTGCGCTTGTCATAAAAATGTCTTTTCCTTATAGGTGAATCAACAGCTCTCAGGCGACTTCTCTCCTCATTAGGTCTTCCATGCCCTCTGGCCAGTTCGTTACTCATGTCTGGATGCCTTGGGTTTTGATTTGGAGATCGCTGCTGTCCACTCTGTTGTCCATTCTCTGCCCAATGGTCATCACTGGATATCTGCTCAAGGGCTGACAAGTCAGGGAGTTCTTTTAAACGTCCAACATGACCCTTACCTAAACCTTGTAGAGCAGATAATTCTTTGGTGAGGGACCCTGGATCCAACTTGCCATATTCCGCGGGGTCCAAGGTCAGGTCAATGTCATTCAGAAGTGTTTCATTTGTGCTGACATTTACAGGACCATCGCCTGCAGTTACGTTGAAGATGTATCTCAAATTCTGACCTGGAATTGTGTCATTTTTATCCTGGTCTTGTCCTGGTGTATTGTCCATGTTTTGGTGTAATGCAAGGCCACTGCTGTCAGGTTTATTATCATATTTGCCATTTTGAGAGACCTTTGCAGCAGCGTCATTGTTATCACTAACACTTACTTTTGCTTCATCATCCCTCCGTGGTTCATTGGCATCCCTTGCTTGCCTCCAGGCAGGTGTTGCATCCTCATCACCCATTGCTTTCCTTAATCCATGAGTCTCCTCCTCTAGTTCCCTTAGCTCTCTTGAAAATCTCAGCTTCCCTGCAGATACAATTGCCGCTGTGCTTAACAGCACAAGAAACACCCGTAACTTGATCATTTCTCAATGGACATGACGTAAACAAAAGGAGTAAGATTAGTTTCAATCCTTATATGCAAAATGCATAGGAGTGGTTCATTAAGAACTTCGGGCACACATGTCACTTAAGGAAGATTCAAATAGCCATGAGCAATTTCAAGGGCAAACCGGGACAGCTTTGACTATCCTTTAGGTTGCATTATATGTAAATTGCCATTTTTCTACCCGAACCCTTTTATTTAACAAAATTAATACAGCAAGAGTCACTGTTGTATTTTACCGTTATATTTGGAAGCAGTTTATTAAAATTCCAATCAGAATATGTGCAATTACAACCAGACTGAATTATTAAGTCTTAAAAATTACTTAATGTGGTGTCTTGACATCACCATTTTATTATTCTCCCACTGAGGAAATTGCTTCATTTAGCCATATTTTCTCATGTATTGCACCTCAGGTTCTTTTATTTATGATATGCATAGACATGCTACTTTACGTAATTTGTAGTGACAACCAATCTGCATTCATGATGCATTGAAATATCGCCATGGGCATAAATCAGTAGAGAACATCTTAACCATTGTACTTAATGTTGCTAGAGGTCAAGACACTCTTACCCCCCATCCTTTAAGTCATAATTAATGTGTGCTGTGGATATTAACTCCTCCATCCTAGACTGTTGTTCCTGTACACTGCTATTTTCTCTTGCTCGTTGTTTTGCACATGAGGCATATATTTCGCGTTGCTGTTCTTGTCACATCCAAGTTAATAAAAGAATCTGGGAAGCTTAATGCAACTTGTCATCCATTCCCAAATGGCCATGGTTCCCATGTTTATAGCTAAAGCAATTATGTAATTAGCCATAGAATGACGCACAGACAACAAAGGCAGCCTAGCAACCGATTATAACAATCACTCTTTATTACTTTACATTATTCTACACGACTCTATAAATGTACATGCGTATTAGTAAATACTATATCAATTTTCTCCATGAATTGTTTTTTGCTGGCTCTCTCGAGATGACAAAAATGTATGGTAAAATACCCCTGTCTCCGAAATTAGTGTTGCCATGACTAATTTCTAAGAGGAAAGACTCCATCTGCAACAAAAAAGGCTTAATTAATATTTCAAAGGTAAAATATCATGTCATATCCATAATTGATATAAATAAAATAGCAGTCTTCAAGATTCTAATAACTGCCATTGTTATCAAAACCATGATACATCTAGTATGCCAGACGTTGGGCCGACCTTGGAGAAATTAGGTCTAATTTCCCCAAGGGCCAACCTTGGCCGACTCCGGGCCGACGTCGTGACGTGTCTTGGAAGAGTCATAAATGACGCGCACTACTGGGTTAATGGGGTATGGGTAACACAAATAACGCCCAAATGAAAAAAAATGTATTTGATAATAATTGCTAGGCAACTCAGTAATGGTACTACACCCATCTCCAAAAATATACGACCAAATTGATCACTGCAGTGTAGATGCTCAAGTGGTCTCATATTTTTGGAGAGCGGTGTAGTACCTCCTTCTGGATTTATGCTTCACATGATTCTCATTTCCCATTCTTTACTTTTTTATCTCTTTTAGGGCATGCTCAATACACTCATCATGCTTATAGTTAAGTAATACATCCCTGCCTCACATATTGCCGAGTATATTAAAGCATAAAACACATTGAAATTACAACCTTTGGGAGTTCTGGCCGAATCTGTTGTTGTTGTTGGGTACACTTGATGGGCGCCTGGTGGTGATGCGCTCGTTGTAAGCTGGGTATCTGTCGTAGCGGATGCCGTTAGTAGGATTGTAATTGTTGTAGCGATTATCGTACTGATCATATCGGGGGTTGTAGGAATTGTATCGATAGTTGTAATCATCATATCGATTATTGTACCGAGTGTTGTACCGAGTATCGTAGCGTGGGTCGTAGTGATTGTAGCGAGTGTTGTAGGCATCGTAGCGAGTGTCGTAGTTGTACTGGGGGTCTTGGTTGCCATAGTAACCGTCGTTCCTGCTGTTGTAGAGAGGGTCGTAGTAATTATTGTCGTACTGGTTCCGAGAATATATGTTGTCGTAGCCCTCTGCTGGCCCCGCTCCGTACAAACCTACGCTGTAATTGGGGCTGCCATTAGCGTCATACCCTGTCCCATAATTTCCCCCATTGTACGGTGGCCTCTGAACCCTGACGTCAAAAATGTTCTCCCTGTTTTCATTATCATTTGTTGACAATTGTTTTCGTTTCACTTCCGTGTTTTCAGTCTTTTTGGATTGACTTCCTGTCTCATCCTCAACTGCTGTTGCTCTTGTTGCCATGGCAACGATGAAAGCCCAAACCAAGACGGACACAAACGACCTCATTTTGTGTGAAGTCCACTGTCGAAAATCGTTCGTCGAAAATCATGAGGTTGTTGTCCTGCCCCTTTATATATACAGCTGTAGATGACAAGAGTGATGCCGAGTTGTTGTGGTCACCCTGAACATTCCACATGGATGCCCTGCAGATGAAAGGAAGAATGGTTGCCCCAGGACCTTCTGTTCTTCCCACTTCTTCTTCTGATCTCTCCGTGTTTCCTCAGCGGACAACTTCTTTCATCTTAAACAATTTCCCATGGTCTTCTCCATCTTGTCAACTCTCCCTGCTGCCCCATCGTGTAGAACAGGAAGACTTATTTTACCAGGGGAGAAGTCAAGTATATCAAACAGTGACGAAATACATGCATGCACACTCCAAAAAAAACTTTAATTAAGCATCTCAATTTTCCATAACAACAAAATAATTTAAATGCTGTAAATTGGTGGCCAAAGTTAGCTAATTTTTTCTCGACATTTAAAATATCTAAAAGTCGGTCAAAAGGTCCAGAAGTAGTCAGAAAGTCCAAGGAGTTGTTTTGTGTCAAACTTGTTATGACGTGAATGAATCCAGCTACATTACTAACTGATAAGAATGACACTTCAAAAAGTTGGTCAGTTCTTTCTTATGTTTATTTTTAGCTGGTGTTCGTGTTCTTTGATTGACAGGAAGCTTGCTGCTGAAGTTTAAATGGACTTGACAGACACCCCCACACGCATGTGGCTTTCAAGTCTTTCTCTGTTTTGTTCTTTGTGCAAAGGCAAAAAAACTTTTAAAAGCATGTTCCTGTTGCATTCAACTTTAATCAAGTGAACTTGACTGTAACTTGAATACTTGCCATGTTAGCGCAAGTAACACTAAGAATCATATCTTAGCTCATTGACGAGGTCCAGAATAAACACCGTTTACCACCCATTAGTCGTCTTGACAAACATGTTAGTCAACTTTATCAAACAAGCTAGTCAGTCTCAGTACCAGGTAGTCAGGTAGTGTGACATGTGTTCGACATTAAGAAGTTAGATATTGGTCAAATTGCCAAAGATATTATGTATGTATATTTTATTTATAGTCGTGTTCAATCAGAAAAACAGCTAAATATGACATACAATCTGCTATTCTAAGTAAAAGGCTATTTCTGTACGACTGTGTAAAGAAAAGAAAAAATCTTCAAAATTCAAAAAGTCCATATTTATATATTCAGAATCTGTGTTTCCTTGCGATTTTCAGAATGTTTCCCACGAAATTCAGGTTGTGTCATTTTCATAGCTGAAAAGAACAACAAAACGCTGAGGTTTCCATCACTTAACAAAGTTTTAATCACATGTTAGAAGCAATTTGTGTATGGCTGATTTAAAGGTGTTGAATGAGGGACTATTCTTGATTGCTACATGAATATTGTTCCATAATTTTGCTCCATAATATCGGAAACTATTCTTGCCAATTTGAAACTTGTCACTATCTCTATAAGCTACCTTTGCTGACATTCTAAAAGGAAACATGGAAAATTCGGTGAAAAATGAACAGACAGTAAGAGATACTGAGATCCAGAATTTTATTTAATTTTTAATTTTTTTATTTCAAATATATTTTAAAAGGGTAGCCAGATCAGCTGAAGCTGTTTTACACGCGGGCCCTTTACAGCAGTAAAAAACAATAAAATAATAAAATCCATAGATATCAATAACAATTAAAAACCATTAACAATAAATACACTAACAATAAAATACACAAACAATAAAATACACAACAATAAAATGCACAATAACCAAGTTATAGCACCAACACTATCATTCACTCATGGGCTGCATTCTTGATACAATTTTTTAGCTGTACTTTAAAGCTATTTAACGTATAACATTCTTTTAAGTTACGTGTTAAATTATTCCAGGTTCTGGCTCCTCTATAGAAAAACATTTTCTTGTGAAATTCACTTTCAGGAATTAGCCAGATCCAAAAGACACCAGTGCATTAGCATGCATGTTTCATAGAATGCAGTGATTTGCATGAATGAATTCAGCAGTGAGTCAGCACAAGAATCAAAGAGCTGTTCAAGCCCACCTCGCATTCCTAATGCTTGTCAATGGTGTGTGAACATGGCTTGATCCTCAAAAAAATCGTCTCATGAATAAATCAGCTACAAGACTGTTTATGCATCAAAAAATAGAGATCGGGTATAAAGAGAACCGGGATGCAGAAACGACACCAAGAGTATCAAAATGTCTCGGGTCCTGATTGTCTTGTGTGTGTTGGCTGTTATGATGGCTGTCTGCCTGGCTGCTGGCTACAAAGGGTACGGCAGTAACGGTGGAAGCAAAAATTATGGCAGTTCTGGAGGAAACAGTTATGGCGGTTATGGAGGCAAGGGTTATGGAAGCAAGGGTTATGGAAGCACGGGTAATGGAGGCTATGGCAGCAAAGTTCATGGAGGCTATGGCAGCAAAGGTCAAGGAGGCTATGGCAGCAAAGGTCAAGGAGGCTATGGCAGCAAAGGTCAAGGAGGCTACGGAGGCTCTAACAGTTATGGAGGTTATGGCGGTTACGGAGGTCAAGGCAGTTATGGAAGTCAAGGCGGTTATGGAGGTCAAGGCGGTTATGGAGGTCAAGGCAGTTATGGAGGTCGAGGCACTTATGGAGGTCAAGGCACTTATGGAGGTCAAGGCACTTATGGAGGTTATGGAGGATATGGCAATAATGGTGGAGGCTCCCAGGGATATGGAGGCTCCTACTGGTGAATGACATGTAACGGGTGATTACAATTTTCCTTTTGTAATATTATTTTAGTCTTATTTGCTTCATATTATTAATTAGAAAAGGCGAAAGAAACAAAGCATATGCTATTCTCCTCTGAGACTATTATTTGTTTTATGACTTTATTTGGTATGCGAACTTGATGCGTCAGCTATAGGCCGGTCTTCTCAGCAACGTACCAATATCTCAAGCGACATATCAAAGTCATACAAATCTAAGTGCTATAAATTGATTTGTCTTAACATTTCTTTTTCAGAAATTTTATGGAAGAATTCATGATCCGACGTAAGTCAGCAAAACTCTACGAACTCTTGCACTCCAGCAAGTCCACAAAATGAAATATTATCCAATAAATTATTCTTAAGCTCAAACTTGTTTAGTCTTTATTTCCGAAGTCCTGAGCTTTCTGGTTATACAGAGACTGACCACAGACCACAGTTACTTAATTACTTAACATGTTGGCAGGGGGCGTTTCAGTGTGATCACGCAGTAGTAGCGCCGCCTGTTGGAAGCGACAGTTAGTTAATTATATATATATTATCAGAGAGTAACCATATTATGATTTCTCTATGATATCAATTCTCTTCTGTCACATAAAAACACAAAAGGTTTTATGAACGTTGAAAAAAAAAGGTAGATTTACACAAATTTAAAAACAACTTTCGCGCTTCTCTAACAATATGATTTAAAATAATGAGTCATTATGCAAGCAGGAGGAGCTCATTTGTACCTTCTTATTAAATCTATTTTAAATGGTTAATAATGCAATGTATGAACAACCTTCGTTATTTGTGCATTATTACAAAATTAATTTTATCTTGCATGATACAATTTCCTATAAAATATTTGTCCAGATAAAGAATTCTTAACTGATAAGGATTTACCATCATTTTATTATAGTATATACAATGTATGTTCATGAATGTACATTTCCCCAAAATGAATCCTGATTCTTGATTTATTATTTCCCCACATGGAAAAGGAAGTTAAAACAAGAACCATCTGATAACGCAATTCAAAAGAAATCAATGACTATGGACTGCGCAATATTCCAATGAAATAAACATGTCAGCTGTCACATATGCACATTAGCTAATCTTAAGTATTTTGAAGTGCTGGGTTTTTTGTCTATCCCAAGGTGGGCGTTGGTTGATTTATTGGTTGGTCGGTTGGTTGATTGGTTGGTTGGTTTGCTTGCTTGGTTTCTTGGGTTTTAGAATTAGTTTGAATGCGTAAAATACCAATCAGTGCAGTGCAGACAAATCTAAACGATTAGCTATCAAACAGAACAATGAGACATTCATTGTCATACCAAAATCTCCTATTTCATTTCAGGACGATTTGACCGGCAAACGAACAAACAAGCAAACAAACAAACCCTAACATTTCTCAGATAAATTGTGAGCTAGAACAACAAGAAGTTTAATTTAAGACAATAAAACTCCAAATAATTAATAAACTTTAAGTTTAAAACCTTATGCAGTGACCTGTGCATTAAAACTTTGTAAGAATAAATTCAATGGATCTCAAACATAAACCAAAAGAAAGCCTTTTGTTAGAAATTAAAATTAAAACAGTTTCTTTGTAGTATGTTAGGAACGATCCAAAATGAGATAAGAGTTCAAACACCTAAAATCGAGTGGGTTAACATCCTCCAAAACTAGGAAGTATTGGAAATTACTAATATAGTGAAGTCATGTGCATGTATTTGACTTAATCAAACCATTCGCTCTATGTTCTATTTTGACAGCCTCTGAGTAATCTTGACAAAGAGAGAGAGAATCAGATGATTCACGGAAAAGGGAAGTTTGAAAAATTGATAAATATGTTTGTTTGTCGAAACAGAGAGAGGCTCGTATCTTATCTTTCTTCAAAAATTATATGACATCGCCTGTTTGTTTTTATAATTCTTATGATTTGAAGGGATTGGAAAGTGGTAAGATCGTTATAAGTAGACTGTGGTCTGTGTGATAAACAAAACATTGCATTTTCCACATTCGTTCAGGAAGCCACTATGGAATACATTTGTAGAGTTTTCTGCATTTTGGCAATAAGTGTAAGCTTTCCAGGTTACTGCACAGGGTCAATTGGCAGAGGTTCAATTGTTATACAGAACAATGGCTACAGTAATATTCTGATATCAATTGCTGCGAGAGTCACACCGAATAATCAGCTCATAGAAAGGATTAAATCAGCATACACTGAGGCATCAGCATCTCTGTATGAAGCTACAAGGTAAATGAAATATGCTTTAATAATACTCATATGTCCATTATTTAGCTTTATAAGAGAGTAAGTCAATTCCTAGTGAGAAAGGAATCCTTGGAAACAACACCAGTATCGATAACTTATTATGGCATAATTAGAAATGAGGACATTTTGACAGTCATTAAAAGTACAATAAAAATTTACAATATTATAAACAAATATTACAATAAAAACAGAAAGCTTAAAAAACAAGTGTATACATGAAACCAAGGGAATTTTACCCCAAGGTCAAACTGAATATGATGTCTTGTACCTCCTGTTTATTTAACAGGGAAGGGTCTACGATATTATTATCTCTAATTTCAATTCAGTTCTTGCACTTGATCACAAGTTCTAACAATTGAGTCTTCTAATTTTTCCAAACACAGATTGACCTCACTATTGCATATCTTCTGGATAGGATTTCCATAAGTTTAACAAACGAATAGTAAATTATTACCAATTCTTGTTATAAGGCTTCATAACAGGAAATTTAAATTCGTAAAATTTCAGAAAAAGAGCATATTTGCACAACATTACAATTCTGGTACCAGGTTCGTGGCCGTCTGACCCTTCGTATGAACCCATAAAGAATGAAACACCAGACAAAAGCGACATCGTAGTAGACAATCCGGGTGAAGGACATGGGGACAGACCTTATACAGTTGAAATTACACCGTGTGGTGAACCTGGTTATTACACGCACCTTACCCCAGCCTTCTTGCTTGACGATGAAGTAGCTTCACAATTTGGTCAATATGGTAGGGTAAGTGTTATTCATATTAAAATGGTCGTAAGTTGTGTTTTTGAACTTGTTTGCATAACCGTTGTGAATTACCAACCAGGCGAGTTTAATGTAGAATGCCAGACATTCATTTAGTAAAGGTTTAGCTTCTGCTAAAATCCAAATATGGATTTTGGATATTTATATGAAATAGGCAGTCTGTATCAACTGTTAAATGATATTGTTACATCTCTTAACCTATTGTTCGGGTTTGATTTTGATTGTATGTACTGATGGTATGTACTGATTGTATGTACTGATTGTATGTACTGCTTAAGACATTCATCCGATGTAACAGTTTATTTAAAATAAATTTTTACGTAGTTGATTAATTTTCCTGCAGCTAATTAATCGATTGATTGTGGTGCATCTTAATTGTTCGGTTTTGATTTTGATTATTCTTGAAATCATGGTATTGTAGGTTTTATTACATGAATGGAGCCATCTAAGATATGGAGTATATGATGAATATCCATCTGAAAATGACGGACAACATTTCTATGCTGAAAGGGATGGCAGCATTGAGGCAACGCGCTGTTCTTCCGCTCTCACTGGTACAACACACATTTCTATAACTGTCATTCTAAATGAATAAATAACGTTTTCAGACCTATTTGTCATCATATACCTAATATATACTGACATTCAGGTTCATACTAAACATGGCTTCGACTGAATTTTGTAGTAGTGTTTTTAAACATAATATTATTACATACTTGTCTTTCAAAACCTAATTGTGAAATAAGGAACATTTTTGTGGACAAAATGAATGGAAGTTAGATGTAGTGGATGTATTTATGTGACAGTGTACACTAAAAAATACATAAAAAATAGTAAAAGAAGAGTGTTTTCGTGCTTCAAGGTGGAATGAGAACATTAGATGACACGCCTTGTATACTTGAGGATGGGTTGCCAGAACCTGACTGTCGGTTCATCGATGACAAGGATCTGACAGGCCGATATGCGTCTGTTATGTACAGATCTACATTAAACCATGTTAGTATGCAAAAATGTCGATAAATAAATAGATATATGTAACAATTTATTGGATGTAGATATGCAGTAACTGATTTCAATACGGTTGATTAGGTATATTGGTGCATCTTTTCTGGACTGAATGATTGGTTTTAATTTCATCATTCTTGAAACAATAGAATTGTAGTTTCTTTTCACCACATTAATTGAGCCAGCTCATATAGTTTGGTTTTTATGATGTGTATTAATTATACACTGCTTTGCCTCATGTACATTTAACATACACCATTTATAAATATTTCTCCTATATTACAGCTTTTCCACTTCTGTGACAATGATCCAGCTGATGAATTCACATACCACAACACAAGGGCACCCACTCGACAAAACCTGATGTGCATGGGAAGGAGTGTATGGGAGGTGAGTAAATTATTTTCCCCAAAATTCAATAATTATGTCAAAATTAGTATATATTATAGCATATCTCTGCTTCTATATTACTATATTTAAAAACTCTACATCAATTGCACCTATTTCATTATTTAGCATATAATTTACAGCAAAATCAGGGGTGATCTCAAGTGGCCTCTGCTGCAGTACAGTAGTATATAAGAGTTATAATTAAAATCTTTTATCTAATTTTTGTCTCTGAAATAGTTCTGTTAGTTGTCTTTTCTCTTATTTGTGTCACAGAAATAAAAATATCCATGTCTATTTAATTTTAATTTTTTAATTCAATTGTTGTGATGGAGAAGGATTTGTGTTGCTTGTGCCTTTCGGGGCCACCTTCTCACCTTACCTAAATTTTTAAGTGAGACCCATCACGCTTTGTATCTCACCCTGTTCGCACGTTTCTTATGCAGGTTCTCCGTGAACACGAAGATTTATTCAATGGGACAAATCCCCCAGTAGAGTTGACCAGCACAATACCCAACTTCAGATTAGTTCATCAGGCACAAATGCAAACTGTTCTAGTCCTGGATATTTCAAGCAGTATGAGAGGCAGCAGACATGAAAAGCTCAATCAAGTAAGTGGAACTAATTTCCCTGTAGTTGAAATGTTCTTTAAGCGTTGTTTTGTGTTATATTATTATGATTATTGAATAGCATTTCCTGTCATTTTCAGGGCTGTAGCACTTACATATCTTCGATTATAAAAGACGGAGAAGTACTAGCCATTGTTACATTTAATTCCCGGTCAAACTTGGAGCGTGATTTAACAGTAATCTCAAATGATACGCGCCAATATATGCTGGATGGCTTACCGACATTAACCAGTGGAAGTACAAGCATAGGGGCAGGCAAGTTGATCCAAAATATTTACATGCACATATTGGTGATATTGGACAGGTTTTGAAGATGCTTGGTAACATCTTGGTTTTTATAAACTGGATAATATGATTTTGAAATAATTTCTTGCAGGTATTCGACATGCCTTGGAAGCACTACAGAGAACTAATGTTTCAGCTGGAACTCTGATAGTTGTTTCTGATGGGCAGGAAAACGTTAGACCTCACATAAGTGATGTTTGGGAAGAGGTATGCTTTATATTGAATGGCATTTCATTCCAAAAGATTCAGTTCTGTAACTTCACATCAAATGTAAGACTACAAACCAATTGCCTGGATCATAAAGTAGTCATTTTCTGTTGTCATGTCTTGAGACGATAAAACAGTGTATAAAAATGTGCAAATGTGTTCAATTAATATTTTAGGTGTTATCGTCGGGAGTTACCGTCCACGCCATAGCTATCACAGATGCTGCAGATTCCAACTTGGATGCCTTAGCTCAAGCAACAGGAGGGCTGTCCTTCATTTATTCAGAATATGACAACTCAAATGCCATCAATGAAGCCTTTCGTGCTATTGGGGAGCTAAATGAAGGTTTATATATATATATATATGTACTTAACGACATTTTCCATAAAGTAAATGTAACATTCTTCGTTGTGTTATCTGTTAGAATAGAATTAATGATATGGAAGGACTGCATAATGCATTGAAGGATAGCTCTATGAGCTAAGGTTTTTTGTATTTATCTTGCGACATGAAATTTAATTATCTATCTATCTACCTATCTACCTATCTATCTAACTTTAGTATGAATAAGAGGTTGTCTTCCAATTAACGCATTACGTATTTAATTACTTTAACAATTTTAGATCCGAGTGAGAGGAGTTATCCTCTTCTAAGCAAAGCTGTTGACCTTACAAGAAATGAAATGATAACTGAAATTGCGATAATCGATGAATCTCTGGGACGTGACTCACAGTTCATATTTGACTATTCACTTTATCAAGGTAAACACAGAAAATAATTGGTATTTTAGAAATAAGAAAAGGTAACATTGCACTTGCAACTAACCATGAACTAATCAAAACGGCTGTGTTTTTCAGGTTTGGCCATTGAAGTACATTCTCCCACTGACACCATATATGACACAAGTTCTCCAGAGTGTCAACAGGACACTACATATCGAGTGTACAGATTTAACTTATTTGCAGATTCTGGTGTAAGTAATTACTAAGTATTGATGTTTTTTTTAAATTTGTATATCTTGAGATGACAAGCAATCTGAAATTTACCAAATGACCTACTGTTGACCTCTTATTATATCTTATTCAGACAGGGGAATGGCTGATTCGTGTAACAAACCTGGCCACATCAACTCAGAGTGTGTCCATTACTGTAGTATCTAAGTCAAGCACACCAGGAGAATATCCCATTGCTGCACAAGCCTTTTGGGGTCGCCGTGATCTTCATCTCATTGTTCCTGGTCGTGATCCAGACAAACAGGCTTTATATGCCAGTGTGTCGAAGGGTATTTATCTTCAGAAGCATGGTGAATTTGTGAAGGTTTCCTATATTAGTGTTTTAATAAACTGACATATAGCATAATTTGCCACTGTTCCAGGTTCCATGCCCGTATTGTATGCGAACGTAACTGCAACTGTAGAGAGACCAAACACACAACCAGTAGATGTTATCCTGAACGATAATGGTGCAGGTAAATAGGAAAACTATGTTATTATAAGTAGATTTGTCAGCTATGCATCAGACCCTTTAAATGTTTAACTAACGTTACATTACATTTTACAGGTGCAGATCTTATTGCTAATGATGGAATTTATTCATCTTATTTCATCCAATTTACCGACAACGGAAGATACGGTGTTACGGTGTGTCATTTTGTACTGTCCTTGTACTGGGGCAAGATCTGTGTCTATTATGCTTGTGCAATGAACCTGTAATGTTGAGTCTATATATGTGTTTTGCATTGCCTAATTAGGTTGTAGTGAATAACAACCCAGCTACAGTTATCAGTCCAATCAGGATCATTGGCCAAGGTGTAGCCATTGGTCAACAACGGATCGATTCCGTGCCAGACCGCCCAACAGGAGACTTCCAGAGGCTTGTCAATGGTGGATCATTTGAGCTGTCTGACTATGGGCCTGGTAATTACTTCAACAGTAAATTTCTACTTTTGAAAAAAAATTGATGCTAAGTCATCTGAAGTTCCATGTCTGATTCCAGGTGTTGTTTACTGTATCTTTGATTAAAATCTTACAGGCTACAAGTATCTCCCAGGGCGCATACATGATTTCCGGCTAACTGAAGTGGACCGACACACCAAACGAATTACTCTTGAATGGACAGCTGTGGGAGCTCAACTGGACTTCGACACATGTAAGTTAATTTTTTATATTGTCCTCAACAAATTATTATTTTTTTATATGTACACACCTAAGTTCTAGCCTCATGCAAGCCATTTTGAAAAAAGTTAAATTTGGATTCATTGTGGCAGTGATTCACATAAAAAGTGCATCATCATAAGTTTTTGGAAACTTCAACAATTGCACAAATATATCTTTTCTAGTGAGCATTTACGACCTCCGCTTCAGTCAAGATTTTGATGATCTTCAAAATGACTTTGATCTTCAGTCTGAAATTACGACAGATATGATCATATCAGGATCAAATATGACTGATCCACAACTACCCGGACAGCTGGAAGCCGTAACTGTATTACTACCTAACTCCTGTACGTCTCTTTCCATCATTAAAGTCTTTAGCAAGTTTCAAGTGACCTGATATATTCTATGATTAAATGGTAATAAAACTCTCATGTATGCTGTTCTACTTTATTACAGCTCAGTTCACCTACTACTTTGCCATTAAGGGTGTTGACCTCAATGGCAGAAATATTAGTGGCCCAATGTCAAACATAGTGAGTGCAACATTCAGGGAAATCGTCCTTCCTGGGGATCCAGAGGAAACAAACCTGGGTTTGATTCTCGGAGTTACTTTTGGTATTTTGGCATTTGTCATCATTGTTGTCACAGTCTCAATCCTTGTTGTGAAAAAGGTGAAAAGGAAACCTCAAAGTATTGAGCAGATGTCTTCTGTGCGTGTCGAAGAAGTTGTCAACTCAGGATATGACAATAAAACATTTGCATCTCCACTAGATTTTGAATAATTCAGCATTAAAAGATTTTTGATATTCTTTAATTAAGAGAACTAAATGTATTTGTTTTTTATGTTATTAATTTGTTTCACTTATATATTATTATTTAGGCCTTTTGATTTCATTTCTTGTTAAATGTCAATAAAGCCTTTTTAATACTCTTTTATTTATATTAATTTACTGAGTGTAATTCTAAACGTTTGACAGATTTGAACAAATAAAAAATTGGATTGGCAAAGGATTTATGTAGTTTTCCATCAAAATTTAATCATTCAATGTTCCATGCATGTTTAAATTAATGATGTAAAATTAAATCTGAGCAAAAGGACATTAGACTATCATCAAAACACAAACAACACAATGTAATGGCAAAAAAGTTTAATCTGCCTAAAACTATTTGTGTGAAAAATTTGTGTAAAAATTAAAGTAATGTCATAATTAAAATTAGATGACATTTCTGCAGTTGGATGACCTTGACCAGCTGTGCAGCAAACTCCATACTTGATATGATAAGGCAAGTAATATAGTGTACACACAGAGTGTCTGGCTGACATTGAAGCTGATAGGGGAAGGGCTGGACCAGGGGTGTGTAGATGGCTGATGCTGTCAGCAATGTTGTTATCAGCTCCCGTTATAATGTGTGGCAAGATAAGCCAGTTTTTTAAGTAGGGACACGGCTTGAGTGTTTCTTGCACGTTTGCTATTAATAATATGAAAGGTCATCACATTGTCAGTATAAAGGTCAAGCTGGTAGCCAGCATACACAGGGGCCCAGCAGGGCTGTGGCCTCCACTGTCATAGCTAATTCCTTAATATTAATGTGTGAATTGGAAAAGCAGGGTCTATCAGGATCCAATTTATGTAAGTCCAATCATCCAGACAGAAGGCGGCACCACCAACAGTTGAACTATCTGTAAAAATGGAAATGCCGGCTCTATGCACCCATTATATCAAGCAGACATTATGGTTGATTAAAGCAAGCAAGCCACCAGGTCAGGTCTTACCTAATTGAAGAAATCAAAGAGTTACAAAGAAAGTGTAAGCTTGATGTGTTAGTGTTGAGTGAGACTAAACTTGATGCCTCATTTAAACAACAGGTCCTTGATATGGAAGGTTATTCATGTGTTAGACAAGATAAAAGATCTAACAGTGGGGGGCTTCTCACCTACATCTCAAAAGATATTCCTTATTCCATAGGCAATATAAATGTAAGCACAAATGAAATAGAATGTGTGTCAATTCAGCTAAACATTTCAAATGAAAAGATTATGTTATTATGTATGTACAAAAATCCTAGAACTGATCCATTGACTTTTAGACAATTCTTTGAAGACACATGTGAGAAAATGTCGGACTTGTATGAAAACATTATAGTAATAGGTGATCTTAATTTCAATATGTTAAATGACAACTTATTGGCAAATATCATACCACCTTTCAACCTAAATAATATCATAAATGAAGCAACATGTTTTAAATCAAATCAGCCTACATTGATTAATGTCATGTTGGTTACTAAATGCAGGAAAATAGTGAAAAGCTTTTCGAAATCCACTGGGATCAGTGACTTTCATAATTTAATAGGGGGAGTACTAAGATTGCATAAACCTATTCCAATAACCAAGAAGATATCAGTGAGAAAGTTTTCAAAAATAGATTATGAAAATGTTCTAAGGGAGCTTGATGAAAATGACCTTGCACAAACAGTAATGGGGGCAACAGGTGCAAATACAGCATATGATGAAATACATGAACATCTTAGTAAGCTATTAGATAAACATGCACCTAAAAAACAGAAAATCCTGAAAAGGACAGATTTTCACTGTATGACAAAAACATTAAGACAAGCTATATTATCAAGAAATATGTTGAGAAACAAATATTACAAATACAGGTCTAACTATTACCTTTCCCTGTATAGAATTCAAAGAAACCGTGTCACAGCTATTAAAAGAAAAGAGACAAGCAAATACTTTCAAGATAAGTGTAAAATGGGGACCAAAAACAAAGATTTCTGGAAAGCTGTGAAGCCACTATTCTCTAAGTCCAGGACAAAGTCAGATAGTATTCCTTTGCGTGAAAATGGTGAAATTGAATCAGATGATTATAAAGTATGTGATATATTTAACACCTTTTTCCAAAATATAGGTTCAGATATAGGCATTGCTGAAAACAATGATAGGCCTCTCCAAGAAATATTAGATAACCACAAAGGGCATGAAAGTGTGGCACTTATAACAAATGACATTAGGAGAAATAAAAGAGGTACCTTTACATTCAGGTTTGTGACTGTGAGGGAAATCACAAAAGCAATAAAAGCAATGTCAGAGAAAAAGGCTGCAGGATTTGATGAAATCCCAGAAAAATTTATAAAAATGATAGGGGTAAAACTTGTGAGGCCAATAACTCTATTAATTAACAGGTGTATACTTGAAAATACT
This sequence comes from Alitta virens, assembly GCA_932294295.1. NCBI lineage: Eukaryota > Metazoa > Annelida > Polychaeta > Phyllodocida > Nereididae > Alitta > Alitta virens. Next base: position 15,089,820 of record OW028573.1, on the reverse strand, counting down.
TTCCCCAATCAGATGAAAAAATCAAACATAACCCCCTTGTTTAAAAAGAAAGACAAATTAAATAAGGACAATTACAGATCTGTAAATTTGTTGCCAATAATCTCAAAGGTCATAGAAAGGGTATTGTATAATCAAATCTATGAACACATGTCACATCATTTCCACACATATCTCTCAGGGTTTAGGAAGAGTCATAGTTGTCAGGACATACTTATTAAAATGACTGAAGATTGGCGTGAAGCACTTGATAAAGGATTAAAAATTGGGGTTATTGCAATTGACTTGTCTAAAGCCTTTGATTGCATGCCCCACGGTCTTCTCCTAGCCAAACTGTCAACCTATGGCTTTGACAGGGATTCTTGTGAACTTATGAAATCTTACATCATGGAGCGATAACAACGTGTAAAAATTTGAGACACTTACTCTGATTGGATTTATAACATCAAAGGAGTGCCACAGGGTTCCATCTTAGGGCCTCTCTTATTTAACATTTTTATTAATGATTTTCTGTTCTTCAAATTCAACAGCAAAATTTACAATTATGCCGATGATAACACACTCTGTTGTGCAGACTCAGACTTAGATACATTAAAAGATAAACTAAGAGCAGACTGTGTACATGCCATGAAATGGTTTGAAAAGAATAGTATAAAAGCCAATGCAAATAAGTTTCAACTTATGTTTCTATCAAGAAACAAAGATGTGGGTTATGAAAATAAATTAACAGTGGATAACATAGATATCACAAGCTCTGACTCAATACACATACTAGGTGTGGAACTCGATAAGAATCTTAAGTTTAATAGACACACTGATGAAATATGCAGCCAAGCAGGGAAACAAATAAATGCACTTAAACGAATAAAACATTATCTTGACAAAGATAGCAAGATGACAATATACAACAGTTACATTAATAGTAATTTTAATCACTGCTCGGTAGTATGGATGCTCACTAACAAGACCAATGTAGAAAAACTGGAGAGAACTAATAAAAGGGCAATCCGATTCGCTACAAACAAGTGTCATGAAAGCTATGTAGACATTTGTCATCAAGAAAAACAACTCAATGTGTATAGGAAATGTGTCAAAAACACAGCAATGCTAATGTACAAAGTTAGAAAGGGCATTGCACCAAGTTATGTAAGTGAATTATTTTGCATACAAGAATCACAATATGACATGAGAGACAATGACAAATTTACTCTGCCACAATACAATACAGTGCGCTTTGGCAAAAACAGTTTTAGATACTATGGGGCTAAACTATGGAATAGTATTCCAGTATCAATAAAAAATAGTCAATCACTCAACACTTTCAAATCAGCTGTGAATAAGTGGCTGCTCACATGTGACATTGACTGCATTAAGTAAACTGCCGCTACACCCATATTTCCTGATTATTTTCAGATAACAACTGATCTTGACTACACAATATCCTCAACATCCGTCGGCAAAGCAGTCCAAGACATTTTGATTGTTGAAACAAATGAATATTTGAATTTTGAATTTTATTTTTATATTTTTTAATAGTCGTGCAGAAGTTTCACAACTTCTATGATTGAATACGACTCAAAATAAACTTTACATTACATTACATAATGTCTGTTTTCAAACGCTTTTATGTCGAGGCAAATGAAGCAGGCTGATGGTCTTGAAAATGCTGGCCATGAAAGCTCTCCAGTTTAAGTGACACCTATGCAGTTGATGCTTTGAAAGGGACTTTAAATTCAAAACACAAAATTCCTTTAACTGTGTCAATCCTAATCCCAAGGAAGGTCAAGCTCTGGCTTGAAGCTTTTACTTTTTCCAGTTAATCCTCAGACCCAACTTACGAAGCAATTGAATACATGCATTCAGAGCCAGAGAACACTCAGTCTTTGCAGGGGCTTGTATAAGAAAATCATCCAGATAACAGCAAACAGCGATGCTCTGTGTCAGTCTATTGAATATGGCAGGGCTTTTTCTTGCACCAAAAGAAAGCTTGTAATCTGTCAGGTAGGTAGGATGGTTGTCCTGCATAGAAGTCCAGGACAGACCTTCCTGGATAGGTACTGATCTATGAGCTAACTGAAGATCCAAGGTGGCCAGGTAAGATCCAGGGGTGGAGTGATGCACTGCTTCATCAACAGTGATATATTTGCATGGATCTTTGTCATTGAGACTACTGGGGTATGGTCGGGACAAGTCATGGATAAACCTAATATCACCATTAGGTTTGGGGACTGCTGCAAGGGCAGAGTTGGGGCTTGAGGAAGCACTGCATAATTTCCATCTTGTATTTCTTCAATTATACGAGTCTCTACCTTGTCCTTAGGCCTATTGGTTGCATCTAGGGTACTTGGGTGATTATCAGTGTAAGCAAGGGTACATCCTTGGGGTCGCCATCAATAAGTGAAAAGCCATTAATTAAGCAATTAAGAATAAAATCCTTGTCGTGATGGTGTGCCAGCTCCTCTTCTCAGTCCTGGAAGTGAGCCCTTATGCCATGAGAACAATTTATAAGTTTTTTGGGGCCTCTTGATCAAAGGCCAATTTATGGCTGTACTCTGGATGATCTGCAAAACATGTACGACATACATGGGCATACCTGCATTGAGACCCTGGCATCCATTCACTTCATTGAATTTCTGATAGACGATAATTCCAGATTTAGGTTTTGTTGGCAGCAGGTTTTCTTCCTGGCATCAATTGATGGGGAGGCCACAGGCCCCTGTTAGCGGCTGGTCATCAACACAGGACTGTCTCTGCCCCACTTAAAGCCTAGCACATGTTTCTGTCTATAGTCCTTGTCATACAAAAGAAAAATTGTCCAAATAAATGACTTGGGATGAAGTAATTTACATAATCCATCGAATGCTCCAGTGTTACGCCATCCTCAATGACCATGGCTCTGAAGATACGTCGTGCCCCTTCCATGTATTCGGGTCCTGTAAGTTTTTCATGCTAACATTTTCTAGTGGCTGTGGGTTAAAACACCACACCACCTAATGTCACTGAAGCTGTCTCCTCAGCCCTAGACAAACTCGAAATAAAGTCCACAACATGTCTTTTCTTTGCAGAAAAGGCATCCTCCAAACTGATTTGGGTCATGAATGTCTGAGGTCTGAGGTGAAGCAAGATCAGCCTGGCTAGAAGTTGCAGCAAAGGTACCAGCTAGTGATGCATTGGTGCGCAACAGGTCAGCCACTTCATGAGCAGACATGATGACCCATCCTGCAGGTTAGACAATGGGCCCTGAGAGGCCGTACTGGGTCCTGAGAGGCCGTACTGGGTTCTGGTTCTGAGATCTGTGTGGTCCGGCGCTGTGTTGGATCCTCCCTGCCTGATTTAGTATATTGGAGACTCAGTGCCAAGCAATAATCTCTCAGTGCAAAGCAATCATCATTATTCTCAAGCAGAATCTAAACATGGAATCTTGGATTACTGTCTTGGAAAGTCTGATGACAAAGGTTGTGATTAACCATGATTCACACTCCGCTATATAAGCCTAGCTTGTTTAAGTTATATCTTAACATGTCAAAATGGAATCTTTACTCATGTTGGACTTTGTTCATGTCTGTGTTTGTAACTTTGAATTACCAAATAAACATTTTATATTTCACCTCTCTTAATAGCTAATAGCCTTAATAAGATAAAATCAATTGGTGTTTGAGGTTCTACAAACCAATGGTTTTCATGGCAACAGGCAGAATGTTGACCAAGGTTAGACCCTCAATTTTTCACTAAAATGCCCCTATTTTAGTTTTTGCACATCTAAATTTTCCATTAGTCTAAAGGCTCAATGCAGAAAAATTTAACGGTTTTTGGTCGAATATTATATTGTCACTATTTTGCATCTTGTCTTTGTAGCATTTGAACCACGGACACTGGAAGAGATAAGAAAAAATACTGCTTGTTTCACCATATGATCATGTCACATAACAAAACAAACATGACAGAATACACGCACTGTATATTAAGTGGACATTTGAACCACGGACACAGAAAACAAGTAGTGATGTAAAATCGGGCCCCCTCCCCTCAGGATCCGCGCCTGATTATATTATATAAAAATGTTACATTCGTATTCACTGTCCGTGATTTGAACACCATTGTGAAACTTTTATGACTAATCCTGTGCACTGTTACGTCTAGCTTTTTGATCACTTTTTTGGAATTCTAGTACAACCACGCAAATTTTAACTGGAAATTTACCTTTCCATTTCCCAAAATGCAACTTTATGATCATTGGATTTTCTTGGAAGTGATTTGATGTTTTATGCACAGATAAACAATTAACATGGTGAGACAATGTCACTGGTTGGACTGGGAAGTACAGATATCTAAAGATATGACACTTCTGCTATCTGAAGTATCCTTCAGCAGACATTGAATTGCTATTTTTGTTTATTTTTATGATGCAATTACGAACCATTGCCAGATTCTTCAAATTGGTATTAGTTATATCCAGAGAAGGAGGGAGTCAACATTTTTGTTGGTTATATCCCGAGGCCGAAAGCAGAGGAATATAACCAACAAACATTTTAATCAATACCTGACTATGAGGGATATATCTAGCTTATACTCCACTAGACACATTTATAATATGTTTGATTTGTGTATCACCTAATGCCGCTTGGGTGTCTGTCTTTGGACGGTCCCCTGCCTGGGCCGTTTTGGTGAGCTGGATGTTAGTTGCGAGAGATGTGAAATTGGTGCTGCCTTCTTTAAATTGTATTATTTTACATTACTATTATTATTATTATTTATTTAGTTATTTTTTTTAAATAATTATTATTATTTGTTGTTGTTGGTAAAAGCAGGACAGAATTCCTCTCCTCAATCAGTCTGCTATAGATAAAAGGACGATTCGAGAAATTGGGAAGATCAATTAGGAAGTTTAAAGATTATAAATTGTACAGATAAACATGATAATTCATAAACATGAAAATAACAAGAGGATGATATCTTATCTGTTTTCATTATATCATGAACATTTGCTTTTCTGTTGGTTCGTGGTAGGTAATAGTTAAGAAGACAGAGAAGAAGACTGGATTTATAACTTACACTCATATTCATACTCCGAACCAGTCTACAAGGACATAATGAAATTAGCCACAGATATACTTATAACTCTGATAATTAGTCTTTTAACATGTCATGTGGACTCAGTTGGCAGAGGTTCTATTGTCATAGAAGACAATGGGTACGGGAACATTTTGATAGCAATTGCTGAAAGAGTGACGCCAAATAGCCAACTCATACAAAGGATCAAATCGGCATACACAGAAACATCAGCATTTCTCTATGAAGCCACCAGGTAAGCTGCAATTTGCGTATAAGTTTTAAGTTTATTTTTGTAAATGTTTTGGTCGAATACCAGTAGTTTCAAATAAGGAGGACCGAGCTTTTACTATTTCAGAAAAAGAGCATATTTGCACAACATTACAATTCTGGTACCAGGTTCGTGGCCGTCTGACCCTTCGTATGAACCCATAAAGAATGAAACACCAGACAAAAGTAACATCGTAGTTGACAATCCAGATGACGTAGTACAAGACAACAAACCTTTTACATGCCAACCAAGTGGGTGTGGTGTACCAGGTATTTACACTCAACTGACGCCTGCATTTTTGCTTGAAAATGAAGTAGCTTCCCAGTATGGTGAATATGGCAGGGTAAGTTCTTTCCATGCAACTTTCTTGATGTTCCCAATGGAAATCAATGTACCTAATTTAATCAATTTTTACAAAAAGGTATAATAACTTTAATAAGGGAAAGTACTTGATTGACCGTGTGCTTCACCAATAATGAATAATTATATTGAAATTACACAATGACTTGCAGGTTTTATTGCGTGAATGGAGCCACCTTAGGTATGGGGTGTTTGATGAGTTATCACCTGATGGAAAACATGTCTACATTGAAAGTGATGGGGTTATTGAAGGAATCCGTTGCTCTGATTCCCTCACTGGTATGCCTTATCTATATACACTGTACCAGTGTACCTACAGTACATGTTGTATTACCAAATAGTTTCAATTCCATTATTTAATAATCAGTGTAACTGTATCACATGTCAGGTGAGGTGAAGACAATAGATGGCAGAGAGTGTACTTTAGCAATCGGTGTACCAGAGGATGGATGCCGATTTACCGATCATAATCTACTTGGCCGCTACGGATCTATCATGTACAAATCGACTTTAAGTCATGTAAGCATTGACAAAAATTACTGAAATTCTCAATTATGTATTCATCAATCCATTTGGCAGTAATGTTACCAAAAATATTCCAGATCTTTTACTTTTGTGACAATGATCAAGACGATGAATTAAAACTTCATAACAGCAAGGCACCCACCAGTCAGAACAATGCGTGTGAAGGGAAAAGTATATGGGAGGTGAGATTTGTACATTTGAATCATCACTTAAACATTATCATTACCTTATCACTAAAAAAAAAGGTAAAATAGGTAAATAAAGAAATTGAAATGTTTTATTAGGTACTCCGAGAGAATGAAGATTTCTCCAATGGAGCTAACCCACCAAGAGATCTACCGACAACCACGCCCAACTTTCGCATAGTTCGCCATACACAAATGCAAACCGTTCTGGTTCTAGATGTGTCCAGCAGCATGACAGGGCAAAGGCTGGAAAAACTTAATCAAGTACTTTTGAATATATATTCGAAGCTATCCTGTTCTTTACATAAAGAGAATCAGTGATTGTTACTGTTAGATAAACTATCCTTCCATTTTCAGGGCTGCAGTACTTATATTTCATCAATTATTACAAACGGTGAGGCACTTGGCATTGTTACATTCCACAGCCTGGCACAGATCAGACATGATTTAATAACAATTTCAAACAGCACCAGACAGGGTTTGTTGAATGAACTGCCAACGCGGACAAGTGGAGCCACTAGCATAGGAGCAGGTAAGTGTCATCTGAGCATCTCATGCTTATGTTAAGGTAAATATTCATTATTATGTTTGTATGCCTGACATAACAACCGTACCAAATCTGGGGTCTTCTACAACTCCTGGGAAGTTTGCAGGCTTGAGTAAGAACTTATCTTTTAGAGGGCTGCGTTCTCCATATCTTGAGCATGGCTCAAGTCAGTCAATCATTGTGGACAAATTCACATTGCACTTGGACGTACCAAGTCAATTCATCTATCGCAAACTACAAATAACCTCTCCTCGGTTAGTTGGGGCTCCAATCGTCCACCTGTTAGTTGACAGGCAACCGCCTTATTCATCCAAATGGCATGGGGGCACAGCCTGTTAAATTGTGTATCATAAGATTTAGGTCAGGGTTTCATTTCATTGTTCATGCAGACCAACTAGCCAAACACCACGCTGCCCTTAAGATACATTGTAGCTTTGTTTCTATTGTAGGTATTCGACTATCGCTTGAAGTATTGCAATATGGTGATAAGGATGCTGGTACCCTCATTGTTGTGTCTGATGGAGAGGAAAATGTAGCACCTACAATAGAGGACGTGTGGGAAGAGGTGCTCAATATCTTAATTTCCTGACCCTAATATTACTTTACTCTATTAACGCCAGTAGTACAGTGTACTAAAAAAGTATTCTTTTATTTCCATCAAGGTGATATCATCAGGAGTTACTGTCCACACTATAGCAATAACAGATGAGACAGACTCAAACTTGGATGCCTTAGCTCAAGCAACAGGAGGACTGTCCTTCATTTATTCACAAAGTGATGATTCAAATGCCATCAATGAAGCCTTTAGAAAAATTGGAGAACTAAATGCTGGTACATCCAATAATTTCAGGATTAACAAAACAATTAAACTTAATAGTTTGAAAAGAAAATAGAGTTAGCTTCCAACAAAGTGAAAATTGGACTTTTATACTAATTGTTGACTTTAAAATTTCAGCACAAAGTGAACGGAGTTATTCTGTTCTCAGCCAAGCTAGTGACACTGCTGGGGGAACATCATTTACAGAGACTGTCGTCATAGATGATTCCTTGGGACGTCAAAACCAGTTTATCTTCGACTATTCAGCTGATCAAGGTACTCGTAAACATTCTTGACTGACTTTACAGATAATTAACAAATTGAAATTGGTTGTGCTGATTTCCAACAGGTGTAAAAGACAATTAGTTTATTCTGATGACATGCCATTTTTGTGTGCGGTTTCCTAGGCCTAGCGATAGAAATACACTCTCCCACTGGAAAAATGTACAACACCAATTCTACTGAATGTCAACAAGATGCAACTTTTAAAGTGTACAGGTTTACCTTTGGTGACAGTTCTTATGTAAGTATTGTTGTTTGTGAATTCTAATCCTGTCTCTGGAAAAAAAGTTGTCTCAAACATTATTTTTAGATATGATACTGCATAACCAAGTTATTATTGAATACATTATCTTTTTACTATTTAAAGACAGGGGAATGGTTTTTCAATGTGACAAATCCTTCCTTAGAAACCCAGAGTGTATCTGTCACTGTAGTGTCAAAATCAAGCACGCCTGAAGACTATCCCATTGTTGCACAAGCCTTTTGGGGTCGTCGCATACTTAACCTTACTGTTTCAAACTTCAATTCAAACTGGCAGACAATTTATGTGATTGTGTCAAAAGGTTAGTTTCTTTATTTGTCCTGTGTCAGTAAGATATGATTTTCATGTTTTCGTCACCATTTCAAGTGTTTGTCGCTGTTCCAGGTGCCATACCTATCCTGTATGCTAATGTAACTGCAACTGTTGAGAGACCAGGAAGTGTGCCACAGCCGCAAGTTGATATGATTCTCAGTGATAACGGTGCAGGTAAATTTAGAAAAATACCACGATGTATGTATTATAACCAGATATTAACTTGTTCTCTGTAAACTATTGCTTAAAATATGTGCGACTTTTTACAGGTGCAGATTTGTTTGCCAATGATGGAATTTATTCAGCTTACTTCATTCAATTCACCAGCAATGGGAGATATGGTCTGAAGGTGCAGCTATTTATTTTACATGCACTTCTTGTACGATGTAGTAATGGGTTACTTTACCTGTATTCTATCATTAATTAAACTTTTTGTCAATCCAATAGGTTAGAGTAACTAGCAACCCGGCTACAGTTATCAGTCCAAGCAGGATCATTGGTCAGCCTTCGACTAGCTCTGTACCAGACCGTCCAACAGGAGATTTCCAGAGAATTGTTAATGGTGGATCATTTGAACTGTCATACTTGGAGCCTGGTAATTATTCAAATTTTTTGGTTACATTTTTTTTTCTGAAACATTGCTTGGATAACAACACTGTCTTAAGAAGGTAGTGTCGAACATGTAATTAATCTTTGTAACTGTTAAAAATCACTGCTTCTATTTCCGCATTCATATGTATCATTTATTTCAGTTTTTTTAATAACTTTCATAATCTAGGTCTCAAGTATCCACCTGGACGCATTCATGATTTCCAACTCACAGAAGTGGACAGAGATACCAATCAAATGAAACTAGAATGGACTGCTGTTGGAGCCGAACTGGACTTTGGAACTTGTAGGATACCAAGTTATTTCATGTCATTTATGCATATAAAAATAAAAGATAACAGTACTTCTGCCTGCCTTGAAATTAAGCAGCATTGGTGGGAGAACTCGCAAGCTCTAGCTATAAAACTTAATCTTTGTCATTTCATTTCAGTAAGCATGTATGACCTTCGCTTCAGTCACGAATTTGATAATCTTACTAATGAGTTTGAACTCCAACCTGAGGTCACAGAAGACATGATTGTAGCTGGTTCCAGTTTGATTAAGCCCCAGTCACATGGGCAACTGGAGGCAATAACCCTAGTGATTCAGAACTCCAGTATGTCATCACATTCAATACCTAATTAAATTACATGAAGATGAAGCTTAACATTTCTAATTATAAATAAAAATTACATTGATATTATCATAGTTCACATTCAATACCTAATGATATTACATGAAGATAATTCTAATTATAAATAAAAATTACATTGATATTATCATAATTCATGTCATGAGGTTGGTTCTCTTTCAGGTCTGTCAACATACTACTTTGCCATTAAGGCCGTAAACCTCAATGGCACAGATGCTACCAGAGGATCTATGTCGAACATAGTGAGTGCCACATTCAGAGAGATTATGGCACCTGGAGATTCGGAAGGCCCAAACCTTGGTCTAATCCTGGGCGTTACTTTCGGTATTTTGGCAGTTATCATCATTGTTGTGATAGTCTCAATTCTTGTTGTGAGGAAGAAAACAAGTAAACCTCAAAGAAATGGGAAGACATCCTCAGTATATGTGGATGAAGCAGTCAACATAGGATTTGATAATGAAACTTATGAAACTATAAGGGACTATGATCAGCGTAATCATGCAAGCTAATCAATGAATTAATATACTCAAAGATAATTTCATTCAGAAAACTATTTCATTACCCTAACATTATGATGAGACACACTTTACACAGGTCAATGTTGTGAAATCCAATATATCCGGACCTGTGTTGTTCCATTTTACACCAATGTGAAATACTCGATTTTAAGGGTTTTGTTGTGATACAAATAAACATTTTGATTAATTTTTGTTAGTATGTGTTTTTTTTTTGTGCAAGGCGCTTTCTTAAGAAAATTTTTCTTTTTACGAAGTAAACCAAAGACCAGTTCATCCCATCTGATGATAAAAGGTTCTTTCTCTCTCTCCTTGGAAACAATGCATGTTAAAACTTCTCATAAATCAATTCAAATATAATACTTTCCAGATTTTTGCACATCAACACCCCAGTGACAAACAAATTCCTCCTTTCCATGACGGTCGACCAATAACCAAACATCTTCATGTATGGCATCCGATTTACCCATAAGTAGTCACCTCAGAGAGGCATCTGCTTCCTGTCACAAATAAACCAACAAACAAACAAGGTTTTACTTATAACTACTTTAGGTAAACGGGGTCAGGTAGAAATATACCCACTCTAATTAGATGCCATTAGTTTAAATGACAAGCGCGTCAAGGTTGAATAAAAACGAACAAGCTGTATATCAGTACACTGCACAGACGAATTTCTCTCCATATCACAATAATAGATGATAGAGTAATAGTGTTTTTAAATTATTTAATTTTTTCTGTATTATGATCGATAAGTATCTTAATTAGAAAGGTCATTGTGACATGCACTCTAAGAAAAAAAGGTTCTTAAAGGTTCAATATGGAACCCAGGAGTTCCAAATGGAACCTAAAGGTTCCATAGTACATGTAAAGGTTCCGAATGGTTCTTAAAGGTTCAATATAAGAACCATATGGTTCAATCACACACCAAAGGTTCAAAACTTGACAAAAGGGTTCAATACCAAGTAACATTAGTTACCAATACTTAAATGGGTTGTTAAGAGTAGTCACTTAATTGATTAGAACAGCAAATAAAGCCAGACAGTGCAGCCTTAATGAGCAATTGAGCATTACATTAGACAGTTTAACTCATCAACAAGCACTTGAGGACTTGGATTACGGTTCCTGGTGAGTAATAAATATTTTACTTGTCAAATGCTTCATGGTAATTAATATATAAATAATTTTGTTTAATCAAGCATGAAAAAATGTTGTTATATTGTTAAGTTGTATTGTTTTTGCAGATATTTGAGTAGGAAAAATGCCAAATGACTATGAAAACATTTAGGACTTGATGAAGAGGACTGTACTACATAGTAGCATTGAGAAAGCAGAGAAATATCACTTGCAGAAAAAAAATCATTGTTTTTCATGGTGAGTATTCATTGCAAAAAATACACAATTGCTACATTTCACTATCATCAATCCATAAAAGACATGTTGAATACTACTGTTGCATATACAGTAGATTCTAAAAGTAGTCATGCCTTCAGATTTTGCAGGCAGATATGTCAGCCATAAATCTATATAGGACAAAAGTGGTACATGCAATGGGCACAATTTACATTTTTGAATGTTCAAGCCGCTTTGCAACTGTTATGTAATGTTTCATATGAAATTGAGAATATTTTCATTGTTGCACTAGATTTTCATCAGAGTTTCTGTGAATTTGCTGAAATTCACCTAGGAAAACATTTTACAAGAAATATAATGGAATATTGGCTGGCTGACTGAAAATATAAGGGACTCCACTTTAGTAATAAATTGGTAAAAATGCATGAAAGTTAAATCTTGTTTTTTAAAAGCCTAACTTTTGTTACAGTACTTGTTCATTGTTTAATTATCAGTCAACGAACAACCAAAAGTGAAAGTTTCAAAAACAGACACCAAAATATTACTATTTAATCAGAAGTGGAAAATATTTCAATTTTTTATGGAATTAAATCACATGGTAAGGCCACTTTAATTTTAAAAAGTGCCATTGATATATATACTTTCTATGACAAACAATGAATATTTATAGTTGACATATAGGAGGGTGAATACTTTTGCAACCCACTGTATTCATGTGACAGTTTGTTACCTGATGAATCTTTAAATTCAGAATGTCTGACAATGAAAGTTCTAATGATAAGTTTAACTTTTTTCATTTCTTTTCATCACATTTAAATATTCATATTAAAATATCAATAAAATTTATTGTTGTAGACTCTTCATGAAACGAAACCACAACCGTATTATTTCAAAGGGACTTGTGTGCACATCAGCTTGTCAGGGTACATTAAGGAGAAAAGGAATGGTAAATAAACTTTGTATAGTATTTAAAAATTTCTTTCTTGAAAAAGATATCACAATTTTTTGTTTTAGCATTGGTAATGCAAATATAGACTGTAAATGACTCTGTGGTGTTGCGTATTCATATTGATATTTTCAATAAAGAACCACCCTTAGACAGAATGCAAACAAGGAGAACATAGAACCTGTGTATATCATGGAAAATTATGAAGAATGAGTGGCTGGATGACATTTACAAAATTTACACGAGGATTGCCTGTCAACAACAAGGAACAAAACCCACCCAAGTGGGCAACAAACAACAGTAATAGCACCAACAATATAAAACAGTTTTGTTGCTACCTAAGTTAATAATACTTCCTATGCTTTATTTTGACAGGAGACAACACCCACATTTTTGTTCAAATCAAGAAAACGAGAGAGTCCAGTCTATGTGGAAAATGTTAAAATATGGCATGATGGTCATCCAAGACAGAGAACCTGATATTTCACTGGCTTTTGAATGTTTAATTGCTGTTTATTGGATACAAAAGATACACCATGCGTTATGTGGCATCATTGATTGTTGTAAGGTTAATTTTGTAAACTGGTACATTGTGTATGAAGTGATTTATTCCTTAGGTTGTGTGGAGCTCAGTCCAACATACCGAAACTATGTTTTTACATGAAAGAAAATAAATTTATAAACCAAATTTTATTTAGTTGTGCTGTATATTTATTCATATCCAAAAGAACCTTTATTGAACCAATATATGATCCTTTAATTGAACCTTGTTAGGTTCCAAATAGAACCACAGGGTTCTAAAATGAACCCTAAACACAACCATCGATGCAACTATAAAAGTTCTTTAAAGAACTGTTGAACAATCCAAGGGTTCTTTACAGAACCATTTGATGGGTTTGTTTATGAACCATTGGGTTCCATACAAAACTTTTGTTCAAGAACCATTGGGTTCCATCAAGAACCTTAATATGGAACCTTCAGTGGTTCTTTTAAAGAACCTTTAGAGAGGTTCTAAAAAGAACTAATAAAGGTTCCATATCTATACCGGGCTTTTGAACCTTTAAAGGTTCCATATAGCACTTATAGTTTGTTACTAACCAAGACATTGTCAAAAAATTTTTTGTATTATTATGATAGATTGATATTCAATGCCTTTTTATGTATATATATATAGATATTTTGTTTCGTCTTACATAAGTTATGGTGTAATTCTTTCAGAATGGCAATTTCAGAATAAATTAAATACAATTGATTAATTGTATTGTTATAATGTACAGTTTTTGTGCTGATGTACCTGGTTCTGAATCTAATTCCATTCAATGACCTCTGCGATATTTACTAGGTTTGTCAATTTTACAAGAATTTTTTGTATGTGTTTTTTGTTTTTTATCACAAGAGATCACCAGACAGAGAATGTATAATCGGATGCCCTTTATCTTATATTGTGCATACATTCACCCACCTACATTGTATTTTCGTGTACTAAAACATTCTAAGACAATTTAAATTGACTGCCTGATCATTATTACCGGATGTGACCACTCAAAACGGTGAAGATTCACTCAGGGAAATCCATGGTTGGCCATGGTTATCTCGAGTTTATGTAATCATCTTATCTTGAAAGCATCACTGAGAACATATGATAAGCATGGTGAGTGGTAAGTCGTGATTGACTAATTATTCTCCAAATGGCTGCATTTTGAAAATAGGTGCTCTGTGTGATTTACAGCCATTTACACTTGCACGAACTTTGGTCCCAAAACTTGTCCATGATTTGAATTTGAATACTGGTTTGGTTATTAGTTGACCTATATATATAATAAGTCATAGCTGCAGAAGACGTTAAAGTGAGTCAGTTTCAAAATGTTTTACCTCAGTATTTGTAAACTGTTCATTGTATATCGGTCAATACAATATGTACTTGTATTTATATTTTGTTAATTCACATACTCCTCACAGGTGTCAGCCTGTCATTGCTTAATCACGTCAAATGACCGATGAAATTAATGGCTATGAATCCTAAAGAATTTTAGATATTTGAATTGTGGAAAAGACACTTTATTGACTCCTACTATGAGAAAAGATATTGCAGTCATTGTTGTAAGATGTGTTGATACTTTAACTCAGTACATACAGAAAAGGAGGAAGTGCAAAATTCTGATAAATTCAAATCCTGGCATTTTGCGGAGACACTTAACCCATAAATGGATAATAAAGTGATGGTATCTGAGGGGGGAGGGCACAGAAATAACTTGTTGGTTGCCTAAAGTGCGATGCAACCAAACAGAAGCGACAACATTTTCTGGATGTGCCATCATGGAAGGAGTCACCCAAAGTTGTGTGGTGTTAGCCGTCAGTGCCATTTTTTGTGTATCCAGCTCCATTACCATATCAAACAATGGTTACAGCAACATTTTGATATCAATCGCAGAGAGAGTGTCACCAGACAATCAGCTGTTGGACAGGATCAGATCAGCATTCACAGAGGCGTCTGCATTTCTGTATAAAGCTACTAAGTAAGATACAAAATTCAGGCTGGATATTAACATTCAGATTAATCCAAGTTAGAAAGAGCCGCTTACTACTTCAGCACCATACTACGGAAGCCATTTTAGGACATGAGAAAAACAAAATTAATTTGTATAAACGATGTAGTAAATTGTATATACGAAATATTAAATTGTATATACGGAATACTAAATCGTATATACGAAATACTTAATCGTATATACGAAATACTAAATCGTATATACGGAATACTAAATCATATATACGAAATACTAAACTGGCAATTTCTTAGTTAATATTTGGTCTACAGATATGTGCAGCCTATGTAGAGACTCGTCTTGGGCAGGGCTATCTCATAAACAAAGTTAGAAAATTCTAGATACAGATTGATCTGTGGCAACGGCATGTCCGTATACCTAGCTCTTTCTATTAGGCCCCAGCCTTCCCTTCCCTTCCCTTCCCTTCTTAGTAGTATTTCCTGTAGTTGGGTTTACTATGTGATGCTGACTTTAATTGCACCATGCTACATTTTAATAATATCTTGATCCATGCTAATTGCATATTGTCAAATTGCATAAGTATTACATATAGCCTGCAATTATAGACCAAACATGGATGATATCAGGAAGGAGGACTTTAAAATAACTTTTCCCATCAATCTAGGAGGGATCCAAGATAGATAGATAGATAGAAAGATATGGGAAATGCAGCCCTCTAAGGCAAGTTCTTGCCGCTATCGAGGGTTGATTGACGAGATGAGAGGGAGGAGGAGTCCACCCATGTTACACTCTTACCCCATGGGTGGGGTCTTTTACTTGCCTTAGCATATGGACACTGACTGGTTATAATTTATCAGGGCACAATAGATTCCAATATTGCTCAAATAAAAGGGGAGTGAAGGAAAGGGAAGCGAAGGAAAGGGAAAGGGAAGGAAAGGGACAGGGAAGGAAAGGGAAGACTGGGGCCTGATAGAAAGAGCTGGGTTTAAGGACAAGGGTAATTAGGATGTCATATTGTGAAACAAAGTTATTCCCTTTGAGTGCTGTTGTGCTGTACTTTAAATAGCACTGCCCAAGGCGAGTCTTTAGATAGGTCACACATAATTGTAGACCAAATATTAACAAAGATATGGCCGGTTTAGTAATTTGTTTAACAATATAGTAATTCGTTTAAACGATTAAGTATTCCGTTTGTACAATTTAGTATTTCGTTTATACAATTTAGTATTTCATTTATACAATTTAGTATTTCGTATATTCAATTTAGTATATTAAATATTCAATTTAGTATATTGTATATTCAATTTAGTATATTTTATATTCAATTTAGTATTTCATATATTCAATTTAGTATTTTGTATATACAATTTAGTATTTCGTATATACAATTTTGTATATCGTATATTCAATTTAGTATATCATATATTCAATTTAGTATTTCGTATATACAATTTAGTACTTTGTATATACAATTTACTAAATCATTTATACAATTTAATTTTTTTTTCTCATGTCCTAAAATGGCTTCCGTATACTACCTGTCACTAAAAACCAACAATTTAGCTGCAGCGGTCATTGTTTGGAAGTTATGACTAAAATCCCAAATTGTGACTTCCTGCTCTTATTCATGGCTGATATAGTTAAATTTAATTTCAAAGGCAGTACACATTTCATGATTATCTACATGTTAATTTGAATGATTAACTGTTCGTAAGATATTTATTAAATCAGTCATTGATGAATTGCAGTTGAATATGACAGGTAAGTGACAGGGGATTCCCCAGCTCAGCTACACCTGGTCCATTGCAATTGCTCACAGTTATATTATAAGATCAATCACAAGAAAAAACAAAGGCTGCTGCAGCAGCATACCCTCGGCAAATTTGAGGAAATTTAACCATGAATATTAGGCTATGGGTAACATTTTTACTCCGTATCTTTGACCTTATTAATGGGGGGACTGGAGGGTTTGGGGCGGGGGGGGGGGGGGGGGGGGCAATACGTGTTGCAACACAATTTTGCAATGCTGGTATGGATACTAATTAGTGGGGTCCCAAAAGATACAAAAAAATAGAAGAAAATTGTATAACTACCTTTTGAGTAAAGAAGTGTCAGTCTACTTTTCCTTTCTGTTTTGAAAGTAGGTGTGTACTGCATTTGTGGCACTATCACTAAACCCTTGTGTAACATACAGTTGTACAGCATACAGATATTGGAGATGTTGCATTCACATATTATTTTATGTTTTTAATTAGTTAACTAGACTTTGAACCCATAATATTAGCCATAAAATTGTCAATAAAAGAGTCTGTAGTGTAAGTAATGCTTGCCTAAGATAATACACAAATGAGACAAAATGTATTATATCTATAAATATTATACCTAAGTGAAGAAATTTATAATAATAAAATTAGTACTAACATGTTTTTATGGAAATCAAATTGAAATTTAATTTCAAAGGCAGTACACATTTCATGATTATCTACATGTTAATTTGAATGATTAACTGTTCGTCAGATATTTATTAAATCAATCATTGATGAATTGCAGTTGAATATGACAGGTAAGTGACAGGGGATTTCCCAGCTCAGCTACACCTTGTCCATCACAATTGCTACCATAAGCATGGCCACTTATGAAAATTTGTAATACATTGCATGTCCCTTAATAGATTGCTGGTCTTTGATAATAACATGGTTAATTCCAAAATGAAATATCTCTAAGAATATTTCTTTTATCAAGTGTTATGCATGAAATTTAAAATTCTTATATTTGCTGAATTGTGCATGACAAAAGGCAAATTATCATATTTTTCTGTTTATTTGGGTAAAATTTTCATTAATATCTTGTATACAAAGATATGAAATTTTAAAACATGCATATATATATGCATGCAACACAATTTGAGCAATATCAATAAATTTGAATAAATGTCTCATTAAAGTTTTGAAGGTGAAATTACTGTGATTTAGACATTTAATAGCTCGTATTTAGGTATAATAGTGGTTGGAAAAATATGAATTTTCAACATTTTCTCCATCGTTTTAGGTCTTGCATGCAAAGAATATGACAATGTAGTCATACAATTTCAAAACATACACATATTCTCCTAATTTAGCAAACAACACAATTTTGAGCAATATTTGTTTTCATATTTTTAATTTTTATATATTATAAAAAAGTATTGAATAAATGTCAAAATGGGGTTTGAAAGTTAAAGTACTATAATTCAAACGTTTTATGGCCCAATTTCACGCATGTAGGTATAACAGTAGTAGAGATATGGTGGGTTTTTGTTTTCAAATTTTCCCCTCATTACTATAATTCCATATTATTTATGGCCATTAAACCCCAAAAGGCACATCTACACTTTTTTAGACATATCATGACAACGTTTCAAGCATATAGGTGCAGTAGTTTATTAGAGTTCTGCTCACATTTTTTCCCGATTGTGTAAAACATAGCTGAGACCAGGGACGGTCCTAGGGTAACGCAAGCAAGGCGGCTGCGTCAGGCCCCGGTCCTAAATGGTCCCGCTTTGGACCCCGTAAGCTAGGACCGACCCTGGCTGAGATGTGTCAATGAGACTATCAAAAGGCACAACCAGGCCATAAAGACTAAATAAATACCTAATTATATTATTGTATATACATTAAGTGCTGTTATGCGCTGGATACGAAGTGTGCTGCCACCTGCCTGGCTTACGTACAACTTTTGCCCGAAGTAACTAAAATTCCTTGGGCAAATGTTTTTGCCGACTGTAAACAAAGTAATGGATTGGGGTCCCTTTATGATAGCTAAGCGGTTGCTGGAAAGGGGAGAACCCAGTATTTAAAGATAATAATTATTTTACAAAGGCATTAATTAAGGAAATGAGGAATTAAACTAGACAAACTGAATTATGTAGACAAAGATTGTCAACCTAATTCTTTAGAAGACAAGAATAAGGAAGAGGATGCAGATGAGAAAAGCCATCCCTGTAAAAAAAATTATTGTCCGTTGACAGACAATTATTGTCTGATTTCAGACAATCCTGTTGTTTAATATCTGTCCACCAAATCAATTGTGTAAACCAGACAATTGAAATTGTTCAGAATTTCAGACAATCACAATTGTCTGAAAAGCTGAACAATTTAGTTGTTCAAATTAGTCAATCCTATTGATCATTCATCAAAAGTTAAACATTCCAAATGTTCGATGTTAAACCAGCTGGGATTGTCTGGGGAGGCCATGCATCAGACAACGGCATTGTTTAGGTTAGTCAATCATATTGTTCCGTATCTACAGTTTTGCAATTGTGCAATTTCATGCATTCTAATTGTCCGGAAAATTGTATCAGACAATTGTATTGTTTGTCATAGTCAATGATATTGTTCTGTGCTTGTTTTCAACACTCAAATTGTTCAATTTCATACCTGCTAATTGTCCAGGGAATTTTCATCAGACAAGTTCATTGTATATCCCGGTCAATCATATTGTTCAATAAATATGTTTTTGAACGTTCTAATTGTTCAATTTCATACGTGATAATTGTCTGGAAAATTTATGTTAGACAATTTCATTGTTCAGTGTGGTCAATTTATTGTTCCATGAATTTTTATTGTTTGGTCTAATATCAAATTGATTATCAGATGTCAGGAATATTTGTAAAACAGGCAAATAATGAAATCACTATTTATTGAAGAACCATGTACAGATGTACCTAAATATTACACTAATAACTAACAGTTTATGATACATGAGCCTTCAAACACATAGGTGTAACTAGCAAATTGTTGAAGATAATGACACAAGTTAACAAAAATATACGGAAATAAATTACAACAGAGTTACACATTCATTGTTAGGTAACATTTATGTATATAAGTTGAGAACCACCGAATACTTCTCCACATAGCGGAATGAACTTAACAGGACAATAAAAACGAATATTTTGACCTTTGTGGCTGCTATGCTAACTGCATGAAATATAAATGCTGGCAACTAAGTAATTTTCGTTTTGAGTCTGTCCAATTCTAGGAATGAGGTCCTTCAGCATATCATCACTTAAATGAAGAAGAGCATATTCATCAATCAGTTCCTGTGAAATAATTTAATTAAAAATATGTAAATTTTTTAGGCAACGGCAATCAATCAATCAAAACTTTTATCCTATGGAAATATGGTCCAATCAAGATTCCCTTTATAATGAGTCCAGAGGCATTAATGATTGTGTCACGCATTGTTTAACTAAAGATTACACTGCAATAATCGAAAATGTTATAGAATTTACTCCAGTACTCATAGTACAACTACAAGTACCTCACACATACTTGCAATTGTGTATTGGTTGAGTACATGAGTACTTAATACCACACTCATACTTAAATACTTTGAAACAGGCCCCTTACATACCTAAAACAAAAACAAAACCAGCTTATGCCAGAGAGGCACATCTGCTATTCAAAATTCTGTCCAACATTGCCATGCTTTGTCGAGGGTATGCCACACGCAGCAGCCTTTGTTTACACCTTTTGTGGACTCAAAAAACAAAATAAATGTGTACGTGATTGTCTAGGGGAGGAAAAACACACAACATCTTATATTCTATTCAAAAAGTCTAACTACATCTTTCAGATTGTGAAACACGTAATATACTTCACAATTACACAGTCATTTACCACAGGTGGCTATTGATAATTACTTACCTTTAAAACGTGGCATAAATTCAGGCAAACCCCTTCTTCCAAATGTTGACTGACATATGCGTCCATGCTATTAGTGAAATCCACAGAAGAAATGTCCTTAAGTTTGCTGATAGCACTGCGCGCCTTAACAGCTTTAAATTGTTTACTTATTAAGAGCGTCTGGTGCTTGGTTAGTGATCAGGACAAGTCTATCCAAATGATTGTGCAATTTAACTATTCAGATTGTTTAAAAACCTGGACAATCTAAATGTCTCAGGCTTAATCATTAGCATTGTCTGAATCATTCAATAGATTGACTAAGATGAACAATATATTGTCTGCACCAGACAACTGTATGGGCAGATAACCAAATTGTCTAAAAAAACAAACAATCATTTTTTAGAGTGTATTCTGGTTTTCTGATGTTTCACTTTAGCGACAAACAGCAATTATCGAATGTGCAAGATTGACTGTACATACCGAGGAAATAGATAGGGAAAGTGCAGCTCTCTAAGGCAAGTTCTTGCCGCTAGCGAGGGTTGATTGATGAGGTGAGGGAGAGAGGAGGAGTCCATCCACGTTACACATTTACCCCAAATATAGATGAGGTGTTTTTACTTGCCTCAGCATACAATGTAGAAACCAAGAGCTGGGAAATGTGTTGAGCCACCTTTTAGTTGTCTCCAGCTAGGGATGGCTAGTTAGGTTTGGTTTGTAATCTTTTAAATGATATCCTAAAAACTAGGTCTTATTTTACAGTATACGTCGTTTAAACATGAATTGCTTTAGATACCTTAATATTTCCAAAATATCACCATTCTCCTGCCCGCATCATGGCCAAGTGATCCTTCTTATCAACCAGTGAAGAATGAAACACCAGAGAAAAGTAACTTCGTGATTGACCATCTCGAAGAAGGACAAGGAGACAGGCCTTTTACACTTCAAATGAGAGGATGTGGTGAACCTGGTCAGCACAAACAACTGACCCCTGCATTCTTACTTGATAGTGAAATAGCGTCACAATATGGTTCATACGGCAGTGTAAGTCTATAACATTTAGCCTTTTAAATACTTCATAATATTAATTCTTATTGACAACTTTTAAAACATTAGCATCCTTACAAGTTTAATTCAAGTAGTGTTGTCACAAATAGCTCTCAAACATCCAAAAAACTTGCCCTAAGACCGATATTTATCATTTCAAAAACTGGCTTGATAATATGCTTCTTGTAATTTCTAAATGTCTCGTTTGGCCATCGAGTAGAGTCTACTTTATATGGTACCAAAAAAAATAACGCTCCATCGGATTTTTTAATTCTAGGGTTTAGTGCATGAATTTGGTCACCTTCGGTATGGACTTTTTGATGAGTATCCCTCAGAAAATATTGATCGACATTTTTATATTCACAGAGGATATATTGAAGCAATACGATGTTCATTGTCTCTCAGTGGTGCGGTGTCATTTCTATTAGTTTATTTAAAACAATTTCATTACTTTCCTTCTTTAAGTTATTCTTTTCTTTTTATTTATCTATTTTTTCATTGCCTCTCACTGTAACAGATATGTTGTCACTTCCATTTGTGTACTATTTTCCGCAATATATTTCCAACACAACTATCTATAATAAAACTCTAAAAGAGTTTATCTTTCACAGGAACCCAGAGAGCACCAGATGGTGGAGATTGTGGGCTTTGGAATGGATTACCAGAACCAGGTTGTCGATTCATTGATGATGAAAACCTGGATGGCGAACATGCATATGTTATGTACAGGAGTACTCTTGGTCATGTCAGTATAAAAAATGTCTTCAGTTATTAACTACGAACTGGTTTTTCTTGAATAAAATCTTCCATTCTTACATATTCTCTTTAGATTGTCCATTTTTGTGATAACGACACACAACAAGAATTTACTTACCACAACAAAGAAGCACCTACTCGACAGAACAATGCGTGTGAATCGAGAAATGCATGGGAGTGAGATGTACATACCTAACAGTTAACAAACCAAATGACATTAATCTGTGAGTACAGTCCACTAAAACCTGAGATACAGTCTATCTCCTGTGGAGATATGGTTCAGTTTTCCCATCTTTAATAGCGGAAAAATATCTGTCAGTTCTCAACTGTAATGTCTGTCAAAGAACAGTGTGTTGACCCAGAAGAGATCTCAGAAATTGTTGCATGGGAAGCAAAAATGTTAGCCATTGCAGCAAAGAATGGTCCCAGGTGCGAGGGAAGTACCACAACTGAAACCACTTAGCTCTCAATGTTTGAAATGGCAGATGCTAAGATTCTTCAAAGATATTTACTCAATGATCGTACTTTTATCTGCTTTTTCTTTCTGCAGACTAGCTGCCTGTCTCGTTTCACTATTCTGGATACTTCATCAATTTTTTCACATATATTACGAATTGATTTTCTTCAGGATCCTACGAGAAAATGACGATTTTAGAAATGGAACAAATCCACCTAGAGAGATAATCAGCACATGCCCTACATTCCGAATGGTTCATCAGTCACAGAAACCAACAGCTTTGGTGCTTGACATTTCTGGTAGCATGGATAATGGAAGGCTTGCCAGACTTATCAGGTGAAGCAATTGTTATTTGGCAGTATAGTTCCGATGTTTTCAACAATTAAATTAAGACACCAACACTGATTTAATTATCCCAACTTTCAGGGCTGCAGCACCTATATATCTTCAGTCATAAGAGAAAGGGAAGTGTTGGCCATGGTTGCATTTAATAACCAGGCAAGGTTGTTGCATGATTTAACTGTCATCTCCAACAGCACAAGACAAGACTTACTGAACCGCCTCCCAAAAGCAGCATATGCTGGAACAAGTATTGGATCAGGTAAGTAATTGAAATAAGACCATTAAGTTGGATTTTTACACAAACAGTTTAAGTTGAAGACATACACATGTGATGTAGTCCTATTTTCTGTCTATTTTTAACCTAGATTAATAAAGTTTTGTATTGCTGATAATATTTTGGTACTGTGACACATACTCTTAATCTTTAGAAAACTTATGAAGAAATATGTTCTCGGCAACGAGTACATGTATATTCATTAATTTCTCAGGTATCAAACTTGCATTAGAAACACTGGAGAAAGGAAGTGAAGGGGCTGGCACCCTGCTCATTGTCTCTGATGGATTGGAGAATGTAGAACCATACATTCATGATGTTTGGGCCGATGTAAGTCACAAATTTAACTTTTTCTGTGAATTCCATTCAGAATTGTGTAAGAGATCAGTGTAAGAGATTGTTACGTTATGTATCATTTTATGATGACACAGGTGATGTCATCAGGAGTGACTGTCCACTCAATAGCAATAACAGATGCAACAGACTCGAACTTGGATGCCTTAGCTCAAGCGACAGGAGGGTTGTCCTTCATTTATTCAGAAAGCTTTCCGCGAAATCAGAGACTTGAATGCTGGTAAGTATCATTACTTGGAATGCTACTGTCTAGGATAATCTAATTTTTCATTCATGTTTTTTCTACAGTGTTATTCAAACAAATTGAGACAATCATACCACAACCTGGAAAACCTAGCAATACACAGAATAGCTGTTAATATTTTGCTGTGTTCAAAAAATTTAAGATGTAAATATGTGAATCATTAGCTCTGTAATGTAGAAGGTCCTATACGTTCAATGTTAAGCACCGATGTCTATGTTGAGGCATGTGTGAGATCCCATGGTATCCACGGAGTAGATGTGTAACCTGGTTTGAATTCACGCCTGATCATATCTCATTATCACATATGCCGCTGGCAGCTGGTCATTATAAACATACTGAGCTTCAGACCGTAGAGGCATTCCACAATATATAACATTACAGTGTATATCCGCATGTCCCATCAGCATCTAACCACTGGCTTGAGAAATGGTATGATTACAAACCAACATGGCATTATTCAATTTCGCACGACAAATCAGTTCATGGATATATGCTAGTTATTTGTTACTATCCTAGTTATTTGTTACTATGCTTGTTATTTGTTACTATGCTAGTTATTTGTTACTATGCTTGTTATTTGTTAAACATGAGCATTCTGTATTCTACCAAAAAAAAAAAGTGACGGTTTCTACTTTTACATTTTTTGACATTTCAGATCCAAGTGAGAGAAGTATTCCAGTTGTAAGCAATGCCACAAATATTCCTGGAAACGGTACTATGACCACAATGGCAACCATAGATGACTCTTTGGGGCGAAGCACAGAGATTATTGTTGATTATTCAGCCAATGAAGGTATGCGAACTCTTATTGTGGATAACCATGTTAGGTATATGTATATAATTGTGTATGGTTATGACAACAGGAACTATAAGCTTTCCTCATATATTGTAAAGTTGGTAATCCATGCTCATACATTTCATTCTTTACAGACCATTACAATCACATTTGTTGCATTATTAACAGTTGTATTGGCGGCATAATAGTGTTATACTTTTTACAGGATTAGAACTGAATGTGCAATCCCCCAGTGGTATACACTATGACAAAACTTCTCCAGAATGTCAACAGGACACTACATATCAAGTGTACAGGTTTAATTTAGCTGAGAATGCTGAGGTAAGCAATATGTGTTTTATTTATTAAATATTCCATTCTAACAGGGAAACATGGTACCAACTACCAAAGCGTGGGTATAAAATCGTTATCAAAAAGCCATTCCTGCTGATTATATACTTTAAATCCGTGGAAGACTTGAATAGTTTCTGTTAACATTACTTCAGACAGGAAAATGGCTCATTACCGTGATGAACCTGTCACCAGCTTTCCAGAACATATCCACAACTATGGTCTCAAAGTCAAGTAATCCTGGAGAGTATCCCATTGTTGCCCAATCCTTTTGAGGTCACCGCAATCTTAGCCTAGCTGTTCCAGGTGGCGATCAAGTTAAACAGGCTATCTATGCCAGTGTGTCAAAAGGTAAGACATTTGTCATCTTGTTAAGAAATTTAACATCATCTGACTTTCTGTCACACCATTCCACATCATTACCAATGAGGAAAGGATACTTGGCTTTCTGTCTGAAAAAGTTTTACAAAAATGCGTAGACTAGAATTATCCATATTTACCAAGACATGTTAGTTTAATTAATAATGCCAATTGTTAATTTTGCCACATTCAAATACAAATAACCTTCGTCATTTCACCCATTAATTAAATTTAAATGTATGCTTTATGTTTACCATTTCACCCCATTAATTAAATGCATGCGTTGTGTTTATTATTTCAATAGACTATTGGCATTTTATCCAACTAGAATGTTATTGTCTAGGCCCAGGTTTCCTCTT
This sequence comes from Alitta virens, assembly GCA_932294295.1. Classification (NCBI taxonomy): domain Eukaryota; kingdom Metazoa; phylum Annelida; class Polychaeta; order Phyllodocida; family Nereididae; genus Alitta; species Alitta virens. Next base: position 15,063,673 of record OW028573.1, on the reverse strand, counting down.
TGTTTTTAGTTTCCGATTCTTGTAGGTATCGGATGCTAAGTAAGTTTACAAGTTGATTTACCTCCTTTTGCTTAGGGAACTGAACTGCAACTGCTAATGAAGCAGTCTTATTTCAGGGTCTATGCCGGTTTTGTATGCAAATGCAACTGCAACTGTCGAAAGACCAGCAGCTATAGGCATACTACAGCCATCAGTTGATGTCATTCTCAGAGATAATGGAGCAGGTCAGCACTAATAAATCTGATATTGGGCTGCTTATCCTTTTTTCAACTCCCAAGTCTAAGCATAAATTAATTAGTCACTGATTACTGTATACAGGTGCTGATCTCATTGCTGATGACGGAATTTATTCAGCTTATTTCATCCAGTTTACTGGAAATGGAAGATATGGCGTTACGGTATGACACCTTGTTGAACAAAAAAGACTGTTGCACTTTTTGCTTTTAAATTCAGTGTTATATAATTAAAGATGGATCTCTTTTTCACTCTGGCAGGTCACAGTGAACAGTAATCCAGCTACTGTTATCAGTCCAAGTAGGATCATTGGTCAAGGAGTGGCTAGTGATCAACAACAGATCACTTCTGTGCCAGACCGCCCAACAGGAGACTTCCAGAGGCTCGTCAATGGAGGCTCATTTGAATTAACAAATTTCGATCCAGGTAATAAGCTGAACTGTACAGTCCTTTCCTGCTTCCTTACAATATTCACAGAATCATGTGAAAATAAATATTGAACACATTGTGTAAAGACCTCGCACCCATTGCCAACACAGGGTTCTGTGCAATGCACACTGTCTGCCTGTTATGCCTGTCTACCTACCAGAAGGTCATTCAAGTCAGTGAACGACCTTCTGGTTAACACATCATTACAGGTAATATCACACACTAACTAACTCCTGCACTAGTTCAATGGATTATATAGTAGAACTGTGATTGGGTTCAATGTTTGCCCATCCCAGTGAAGACGTGAGCTAAAGTTACACTCACAGTGACCTCACTCAAAGTTCACAGGATGAGATCACAGGATGACATCACAGTTACCTCACCATGAACTCACCTCGTGATCTCATGCTAGGTGGCGTGATAGCATAGGGCTTTTTCATATTTACTTTCCCCTGAATACCAATGCCCAATCTTTTTCGTCCACACTGTTAACAATTAAAGGACCTCCTCATACATATGACATCCACAGACTAGGTTTTCTGCATTGATCTATGGAAAAAATTACACATCTTTGTCTTTAATTTGGAGACAAAGTATCCTCCTGGTCAGATATTTGACTCGCGAGTCACACGAGTGGACAGAATTGTACACGAAGTTACATTGGAATGGTCAGCTGTGGGTGCCCAACTGGATCGTGACACATGTATGTATCAGTGTTACTCCAGCTTCAGTTTATTTTTTCTGCAATAACAAGCACTTGAATATATTATCAAACAGGCCTTCCTTTCACTCACGCCTAAAGATTAAAAAACTCATGATGAAGATTTATTGAATATGCCTAACTGACAGAGAATTAAGAGTTTAGGTACATTGGTAAAACCCTTGATTATCATCTTATGACTGTAGTCAGTACAGTCTGAGCTATTAAGCTATGATAACCTGACTTTATTTTTTTAACTCATGTAATTCCAGTAAGTTATTACAGTCTTGGCTTTAGTGATGACTTTGACAGCTTACAATATGACTTCAAAGCTCAGACTGAAGTCACTCATGACATGGTGATTGCTGGTTCAAACATTTCTGATCCTAAGGCACCAGGAGAATTGGAAAACGTAACTATTGTGCTTCCTCCATCATGTATGTTATTTTCTGGTATAATCATTTGGCTTGTTTTCTTACGACAAGCATTGAAATTTGTTGGAATCATGACACTACTTTCATCGCATATTTATATCTTTTTCAGCCAATTTCAGTTACTATTTAGCCATTAAGGGGGTGGAGCTTAATGGCAGAAATGCAAGCGGACCATTGTCAAACAATGTCAGTCTCACCTTCAGAGAAATCATTGTAAACCCTGGAACACACAACCCCAAAAATCTTGGTTTGATCCTGGGAACAATATTTGGTGTCCTGGTGTTCGTCATCATTGTTGTGGTAGCTTCACTCTCTGTTGCAAAAAAAAGGCGTAGTAGTAGGTCAGAAAAAATTGCACAACAGAATCGTGTAAAGTTGAATGGGACTAATAATGAAGGATACAAGCATGGAATAAATGGACCAGGTGAACTAAACAATGTTTAATTTTTCACATTACATATCTTAAAGATTTGACATTTTTGTTTGTATAGATTGATACCATATCAGATATCCCTGAAAATTCAACATGGAATTTTGCAAGCAGATTGTCAGACATTATCTGGCAGAGTATATTGATTGTTTTATGTATACTCGAAAATCAAGAATCAATAATAAAATGTCAAAAAATGTCTAAAATATTAGAGTAGCAGTCACTTTGGAAAGACACGTACATAGTGGAACATTTGAAAAATAGTGACTAAAAGATTGGCTTTGATCTTAGTTAGTTAAAATAATCAAAAATGTCATTCTCATTTGATGACTGAAACTACGTTTTCTGCAAAATAAATTACAACACTGTCAATAACTGAGCAAATATGATTTTTATTATGAGCTGAAATTACAAATAATTAAATCAATACAATGATTTGAAATTACATCCAACATAGTTCATAGATTTAAAGTTTATGCGTTTTGAGGTGCAGCAGGTTTCTTTTTATCATACTTCTTGGGCAAGATGAAAAAGACTATAACTATTACTCCAACAACGAATAGGAAAGCAAATCCAAAGGAAAGTCCCAAAATGAGAGGCAGATCTGAGTCGTCCTCTGGTGTTAAATCTTGTAATGTAGCACTGACAATGTTGGAAACTGGGCCACCAAGGTCAGAGGATATGCCCTTTATAGCAAAGTAGAATGTAAAGGTATCTGTAAAAGAAATAATGAACTTTGAATGTGGCAGGACACAACATTTGCGTATTTATTAAATTATTCAATTTTTGGACAGGTTCAGCTATAAAATGTTATTTATACATGGAGCCCTTCAGATAATAAAATCACAAAATCTCATATAAAGTGCATTTGAGATGGAATAATTAAATATATTCGAAAACTAACACCAACTTAGAGCTTAATTTATAGTTTAACTGCAAACTAGCTTCAGTATCGTTTTATGGAATCAAGGTAAACTTTATATCTGATGTCAGATTGGAAGTCTCATTATTTAATTGAACGTGACATGGCGAAGCCTTTGACATCAACACTCCTAACCTATCATTTTCGGACAAATCAAATATCTGTTGTTATACCTGATTCTGGAAGTGAGATCTTCATCTGTTCTACCATCCCTGGGGCTCCAGGATCAGAGAGGTTGAAACCATTTACCACCATTCCTTGTGTCACTGCGCTTTGATTGACAAAACTGTTGCGAAGGTTATCAAAATCCTTGCTGAAGCGAATGTCGTACATGCCCACTGCAAAGAACCAAACTATTTGCAATGTTTGCAAATTACACTTCATCACTAAGACCACTTTTCTTCCTAATTAGAAGTCTTCATGGTGAGGTAGTCTTTGTGAAGTACTATACTATATTTGGAATATAGATACATTTAATTGGACCAACATCAAGTTTGGTTGTCTTAATTGCAAATTATTGTTAATATTAATGTGGTCTTTGGTCGCTTCCATTGCCTATAATAATTGCTGAAAGTACATGTACTTTAATAATGGGATGTCCTGTATAAAAAAAATTAACTTGTTTTGTTAGGGATACTTCTATTTCTCAATGTCTGAATAGTTCTAACAGTACTGCTGCTTTGCAAAATTTATTTCTCATGCCAGATAAAAAGCTGTAAGACCAGATTTGATAGTGTTATCAGCACAATGAGCCTCTCCATATCCTTTGACATTTAAAAATTAGGGTCCATCATACATGTTCCTTGATCCAGTTCTGCTCCCACTGATGTCCACTGCAGGGTCACTTGTCTTTCCTCTCGTGTCACCTCTGTCAGGCGCAGATCTTGCACCCTCCCTGGTGGGTATCTTACACCTGGAGTAAAAGTCATATAATTTGAAACCTACTTGGATAAATAGTGATTATTGTACTTGGTAAATAAAATAAGATAGTTGTATCCTCAATTGAAGCCAGTGTAGTTCTCTTTGATGTAGTAAGTAAGTCGACCTAAGTAAAACTTTATTTACAGTCGGACACTACATACACGAAAAAAACATAAGCAATGCTTTTAGTTGACTACAATGATAAAATGAATAACATACACAATGACATAAAATAAATATAAAATACTTTCATGTTCATCAGCTCAATAATTTAGGATTGTTAAGCAACAGGTATGACATTTTAAGGAGAAAGAAATTGAGATGCACAGTATAAGACAAAGGTTTTGACCAGGTTGGAATTTGTCCTATTGAACATGCGAAATTAAAATCCTGAAGTAACTCTATATTGTTCTAAAAACATTTAGGTAAATGCATAGAACTAAACTGGTGACATAGGTTGACAATTTCTTAACTTAATTGCTGGTATAGTTGAAATTGCAATCTGTGTACTTTTCATACAGTATTACCTAACAATTAGAATTTGATCAGAATTGCATTATTGATGATGAAAGGTAGTCTTGCTCTACTCGTTAATTATCAATCTTAGCTTTCTATCAGACAATGATATAGCTCGATTGTGTATTGCAAGTATTGGTAAAGCATTATGACACCATGAAGTTGAATAACTGACAGAAAGTTACTAATGTCCATCGTTGTCAAGCAGTTACTCTCATTTTGTTAACATATGCTGCAAATAAATGACTATCAGTTTATCTTATTTTGCAATGTCCATACATGTTGTATTTGCCTTCACATCAAAGATATGAAACTGACGGTCACTTACAACCACTCAAGTGTCAAAATAGGAGCCCATGTGGGTTCACTTAAAGATAAGACCCAGTATCTGGTCAAATGATAAAATACCATACTCCACCCAAGCAGTGGGCAAAATGTCTGTACAACTGCACAATGTACATTTTGGTATTTTGCACATTTTAACATTCTGGCCTATCTATTGGTGCTCGTCAATTATGTTTTGAAGAATTTTTACATGTTGACCAACATTTGTTTTGCTAAGCCAGAGAAACCAAAAACGAAAGAATTTTATTTCCTGAAGAAAAAACACTGTAGGTTAGCTCCACAAATAGAGAAGAGCTAACGCTATGTCCGAAATTATTCCAACATAGGAGTGAATCTACCCCTATTGAAAATTTACCCGATGTATACCCTCTGCAGGCAGTATATAAATTTACTCTCAAATATGTGGTGACTGTGGTCTATTATGGAGAGTATGCGGTACTCTGAGAGTATGGCGATTGTCATGTCCTACTTAATCCTTACAGAGAGTACATTCTACTCTAAATAGGAGTAGACTTATCCCTTTGTTGAAGTATTCTTTTGGCTTTACTCCACTTGTAAGGTTATACCTGGTTGGTAGTCAGCCAGCTCAAATGCTCCACCATTGGCAAGCCTTTGGAAATTTCCTGTGGGGCGGTCAGCTTGTGGCGTGATGTGGTGTTGTCTGTGAGATGCTCCTTGTCCGATTATTCTGATTGGGCTGATCACCGTTGCTTCATTACTGTTTACAGATACCTAGAATATAAAGTAGTTATAAAAGCTAATAATTACGTTTCCTGAATGAATTCTATCAATTTGTCACCCTTATGTGTTGTTTTGTTTTTGTAACTTTTTTGTTGATCTCGTATTCCAATTTCTCATATTTACGATTGTACCTCATTTACTTTAAGGTGGGGTGATTTTAAGTCTCCAGGCAAATCGATTTTGCTATATCTGATATAGAAACTACGATAGTCAGAAAAAAATATTTGAACCAGAATGTTTCAGTCTTCATACATATTGCCCGTTGCCAAATAAATTGTTTTCATTCAACTAATTTTAAAATCAAAATAATATAAAGTGCCAGAATTTAAAAAAAATCTGAGTTCTTACAGTAACACCATAACGTCCATTCCCATCAAATTGGGTAAAGAATGCTGAGTAGATTCCATCATCGGCTGTTACATCAACACCTTGATAAAGTTAAGTGGGACAGAAGAGAAAAGTTAAGCACAGACCACAACTTGGCATTAAACAAAATTGCATTTCCATTGATTCAAAGCTAATCTATGATGTTATCCATCATAACATTGTATTTTGCCATTGATTTCACCACATATGTCATTCTTACCAGTTCCATCATCCCTAAGAATAACATCCATTGATCCGCCCTGAGGACGCTCCACAGCAGCAACAACATCAGCTCGTAAAACAGGGACATAACCTGAGATAAAGGAGAAGATGAAGAAAAGATGCACTAGCTTGGATCATAGCTGTGTTTAGGGTAACTTTAAACTGGATAAAATTTCCAAAATGTCATTAATAATGCATGACACATTGAGTAACGTTTGCATGAGTTATTTCTACATGAGCAATGTCTATATAATTACATTAAATCATGGACGAATTGCTGACTTCACAGAAAGGTTTGTTAATTCACAGGCTTTGTATATGGTTTGCAGTGGATTAAAGCCCCAGATCAATATTTTAAATATTATAACAACATTTCTACTTTATTTCATATTTTGGGAGGTGTGAGAATTCTTGGGAAATGTCATTCTCTAACATGCTTCCACCATTTCATACATGCATTCTTGATCTAATATGATCATGAAATTATTGATCCTCTGACTCTTTACTCAGTTAAGATGTCTTTTTACATTAGCCACATCATTATAAATCATATTAAACTGAACCTCATGAAAGTTCCCAGATATTATTTTAGTGGCTACAAACCTTTTGAAACACTTGCATACAACGATTGTCTTCCAGGATCTTGCCCAGGAACTACATGATTCAAGTTGCGTGTGCCCCAGAAAGCCTGTGCAATGATTGGATACTCTCCAGGATTGACTGATTTGGAAACTACAGTTATTGAAATGCTTTGTGCTCTTCCTGACAAGCTAGACACATTGAACTGCCATTCTCCAGTCTGCGAAACAAGGCAAAAACATACATGTATCTAACTATACACTTCAGCAGATTACATTTGACTTCTATTTCCACATCTTTTCTATTATTTGGCTCACTGATAAATTGTGACTATGTTCATAATTTAAATCACGTTTAGCAACATTTGAAATTGGTCAAGAAACCCGTCTACACATGTAGGTTGCAAAACAGACTGCAAAGCACTTACCTCAGAATCAGGGAAAGTAAACCTGTAAACACGGAAGTTACTGTCTTGTTCACATTCTGGAGAATTTGTATTGTATTCTTTCCCACTGGGAGACCTTAAGTCAATGCCCAACCCTGAAAAAAAACCACAAAAAAACATGTCATTGTTTATTTAGATTTATAAAAATAAGAAATCACTAACCTGACAGTTAACTCCTGTAGCTGTCCATAGAAACCAAATCAACTTAAGCGGGTAATCCCATTGGGTGTATCACATAAGTGACAACGGTCGCCAGTGTATTGTAATTATTATCGTAAATATGCCCAGTATTCTCCGTTTCACAATAATGCAAATTTTTCAATTACCTTGTGCTACTGAGTAGTCAAATATGAACTGGGTGTCTCTTCCTAGAGTCTCATCAATGCCAACTGTCTGGGTGGTCAACTCTGGTCCAACTTCCATGGCTGTACTATAGAGAGGATAACTTCTTTCACTGGGATCTGAAAATTATATCTTTCTTGTCGAATTTTCGAATATATTAAGCAATTCAGGTTAAATATTTAAACGAACTAGCCATAGTGGCTCATGAAAAGAAAACGTGGATTTCATGTAACTGAAGCAACGTCTGAGCTAGTTGGTTTGGAACACTTATTCATTATTCTCTATTATACCTATATTTAGCTCATGGGTGACAGCTTTTTTTAACCAGATGGGCGTCTTGGGTATGCATGTCAGTTACATATTGAGCCCATAATAGATGTTTTATAAGTCTTTGATTTTATTATATTTTTTTCAATGGCCAACTTTATTAGGTTCTGTTTTTTCGGTTTTAGCTTTGGTAACCTGTCAAAGATGATCTTTGATGTGGTATAAGTCTTACTCGAGTTGAGCTCTCCGATAGCACGAAAGGCTTCATTGATTGCATTTGAGTTGTCATTTTCTGAATAAATGAAGGACAACCCTCCTGTTGCTTGAGCTAAGGCATCCAAGTTGGAATCAGCATCATCTGTGATAGCTATGGTGTGAACAGTCACACCTGCTGCTAAAACCTGGATGGAAAAATAACATTCAATTCAAATATCTTGGAAAAAATGCAAATATAATATGATAATAATGGTAAATATATCATTGAAATGAATAAAACAAGACAAACTTCAGGTGTGACGTCTGCAATGTTAGGAGCAGTATTTTCCATACCATCAGACACAACGATTAACGTTCCTGCTTCAGCCTCAGCATTGTTTAAAACTTGCAGGCCACTTCTGATACCTGTTGCAAAGTATGAACAGCTGTCATTAACAATAAATTTGTTATGCACTTTCCTTTGTCTCAAACATTTTGCTTGTTTGCCACTGATTTGTGTGTCCGATTTTGAGTCTAAACCGATGTTGGGCTAGGTTTACATCTTTTGATTGAGTTGTTTACTAATTTTTGCTCTTCTTCTTGTACCTGGTATTGTAAGGGAGGGGGGGGGGGGGGTTTCCAACTAGTACACTAGGGAAGGTCAATTTTTATGTTTAATTCTTTTTGGTTTAACCACAGAGCCCCAGCCCTGAGATATTCAGTCAGGTATAATCCTATTGTCGAATCTTACCTGCACCAATGCTAGTTCCGCCATTTGCATTGGTGGGCAGAGCATCCAAAAGACCTTGCCTTGTTATATTCGATACAGTGGTTAATGGAGCTCTAATGGTAGCAGTCGGTGCAAAGATCACGATTCCTACTTCTTCCCCATCTCGAACTATAGCAGAAATGAATGTGCTGCAGCCCTAAATCAAAGGATAGAGTATTTCATTAAAATTTCAATACAATGCGAAATGACGATCAACTTATGTGTGACTGATCATACAGTTAGTTTAATAAAATATGGTCGATCGACCCTGGACAGCTGTAGCGACATATTCCTGGCTGTAGCTATAACTGGCTAAAGCTGGCCGCTTCTGTCTATTCCTAGCTTATAGTCGGCCTTCACCAAAAATATAAACTTTTATAAATGTATGAAGTTCATCTTCTATAGTGCTGCATGTTCTTTTAGATCTGGTTTTGAGTAGCCAGCTATAGTCAGACAGTTCCATTTAGTGGGAGGTAGCATCGTATAGCAGAAGTTGTCTAGCTTTGTCTAGGTTGAATTTGACAGGCCGTTTTAATGACACTAATTGTACTGGTCGTATAATCTGACTAAGCTTCTGTGGCATTTAGACATTGAACATTTAATATTATTTCTTTTTTATTTATAACAATATCCCACGCAAAACTTGCCTGATTTAATTTTTCCAATCGCCTGCCACTCATGCTTCCAGACACATCCAATACTAGAACTGTTTGCTTTATTGTCTGTCGTACTATTCTGAATGTTGGAACAGTGCTTTCCAGCTCAGTTGGTGGGTTGGCACCATTAGCAAAGTCAGGATGAAGTCGAAGGACCTAGAAGTAAAGATATGCAGTTCCTTGCCTAAATATTATTTGCACATGTACTTATTTTGGATAAGTTTAACACCTGTTTAATCGACAAAAAAGTTTAGCGAACAACAGCAACCAACCTCCCAAACGCTCCTTTCCCCACACATGATATTCTGTTGGTTTGGAGCTCTGTAGTTGTGGTAAGTAATTTCCCCACTTGTGTCATTGTCACAGAAGTATGCTAACTGGAATAGACATTATAAAAAATAGCAGCTTAAGTTAATAGTCAATAATGTATACGTTGAAATGTGTATTTGTTTAGAAGTATAATGCACTTGTTATCCCAGATCTACATGTTATCAATGCTAATATGAAAGAACCTTATTTTTTTCAAAAGAATACAATTTATTCAACTGATATATTTGCATGGTTAGTATTATCAAAAATGTTGAAATGACTGACATGATCCAAAGTAGTTCTGTACATTATGGAAGCATATTGCCCACTCAAGTCCTCTTCATCTATGAATCTGCAACTTGGTTCTGGTAATCCATTCCTAATCTGGCACTCCCTGCCATCTATAGTTCTCATCTCCCCTACAGCATCAAATTAATCAGTTGCATTAATCATCTAGGTATCATTTGAAGTGAAATTGTGTCGTACAATGCATCCAATGACGAAAATATAAAAACAACTGTGTTCACTGGGCACTGCTACTGTACGACTACGTAGGTTGCAAAATCCTTACATGGGCAACCTGACTACTGTCCCGTCAAGCAGTACCTACATGACTTCAGGAGTGGTGGTAGTTAGTAGAGATTATAGGTGTAACCTATAAGTAACCACCAAATGGTCATAATCAACAGGAGTGCTAGGAGTTGACACAGGATAACTGTACGTGGCACAGATAATTAGCTACATGAACGTATATCTACAGCTGTAAAGAACTTAAAGTAAAATCAGATCAAGAAGAGAATATTTGTATCCTTTAGAATTTAAAATATTCCTTCATAGAGTCAGTTTAATTCAGAAGTCACAGGGATTTTTGGATGAAAATAGGATTGCATGTAATTTGAAAAAATACCATTGAGTGCATAGGAGCATCTGGTTCCTTCAATGTATCCATCAGATTCAGCATAGAAGTGTTGGCCTCCGTTTTCAGAAGGGTATTCATCGAAGACACCATACCTGAGATGGGCCCACTCATGTATTAACACCTAAAATAAAAGTTTGTAAATTATTTCAATGTGTATATATATCTTCTCAAACTCCTTTCTGTCAAGGTTAAAAAATATGCCTTATTCTAATAAGATGAATGTTACATCTGACATAATAAACCACCTCGCTAATAAGGCAATGCTGTCTTAAGTGAAAGTTCAAATATTACTTACCCTGCCATATTCTCCAAAGTCAAAAGCAATCTCTTCATTTAATAAATAAGCTGGTGTAAGATGTATGTAATAACCAGGCTCTCCACATGGCGTAGTTTTTATAGTGAAAGGTCTGTTGCCATGTTCTTCTTCAGGTAGGTCCACTACAATGTCACTTTTGTCTTGTGTTTCATCCCCAAGTCTTTCATAAGATGGGTCAGGAGGCCAGGTGTTTGGTACAAGGATTGTGATATTTTGAAAAAATGCTCGATTTCTGCAATAGATAAATTGTTAAGCTCCTCAATGACTGAAGGTGATAAACATGACCAGGAGCAGTTCGAATACTTAATTTACAGCAACGAAATATGCCAGGTATGTATTTCCATGGTTAACAGAATTGTACTAGATATGAAACAGCTACTTGTATGATGGACCCCAAAACTCAAACTAATATTTTATACCGCCCAGGTTAGTATTAATTGAAAAGATTATGGCCGCGGCTAATGGAGTCACTAACATGAGTCTTAATTGCACATGAAATTGCTGTTGATAATGAATTCAGACTGGAAAAGTATAAGCCTGAGGATGATAGGTGAGTGAAACATTAATATATATTTTCCACTCTGCTGCGAAAATTCACTTCTAGTGGACATAACTGGACATCCCAGAAAATTCACCAACTAACAAATTCCCATGTTAAATTACTCCTAAATTGTATGATCTGTCATTCACAACTCTAATACCTGGTGGCTTCAAAGAGAAAAGCAGAGGCTTCCGTAAAGACTGCTTTTATCCTCTCAATTATTTCATTGTTAGGCTCAACTCGGTCAGCTACTGAAACTAATATATTCTTGTATCCATTGTTTGAAATTGAAATAGATCCCCGTCCACATGCTTCTACATTTGGAATCCATAGCAATGCTAATACAACAAAAGAACATAAAATATATGCGTTTAATCCCATTTTGACACTGACTACACGTTACGTTATAACCTTTGTTCTTATCTGTCCATAAAGGCCCCAACCTTTATATATTGCATTGTTTATCCAGTTACAACGTCACCTGTTATCTGTTTATTGTTTACCTTCACAGTACTTCTCAAACCTGGATTAGATAACCCTTGAGCTTTAGATCACAGTAATTCTTAAAATATGTACATTGTGGGTGTTAGAAGGGTTTTCAAGATTTATGATGTCACTAAGTGTTGACATATTTTAAATTTTGGCCTGTAGTGATCAATGATAAAGATAAAATACGATTAAAGAATTTAGAATTGTAAAGAATTTAGCATTTTTAGCACATATATCATGCGACGAACACGTAATTATATCATATAAGATACATAATCATGATAATGTGACAGTTGTGACATTAGGAGGTATTTCTTTCTTCTATTTATTTATTTTTTCTTTTGCTTAGAAATAAAGGAAAATCTGTCTGGTGGTTGAGTTCTTTCATGGCAATTGTGTACAGAAAGCAAGGGAGCATGAGGTGTCCAACATTGAGTTTTGTGGCTGAGGAAGAATTATATTGGCCGAGGCGAATGACTGAACTACAATAAAGTTCAATTATACTCCAACCTATAGTTTTTCTATTGTTTTGAGAGGGATATAACCAACGAAAATGCATTAAATTATACAAGATCTTGGTTATCTTTGTAGTATGACAATGCTGAAAAAGCGCTATCTTGGATCAAATTTGTCTGTTTGATTGATATAACAATATGATATTATGGTAGAAAGAAAGATTTATTTTCTCAAAAACGTCATATTAGATAAACTCTTTGAACTTACTTTCATTTTTTTTTTGTGTTTTTACATATATACGTTTCGGTTTATGCATATACCATATTTTTTTAATGGGTCATCTGCAACACAGCTGAGCTGATGCATGTGTCTGACCCATTTAAAATTTAAATAAATAAATAATTGTTGGTGACAATAGTATAGCGTAACATACTCAGTAAATTAAAAACTTGCATTTGAATTAGAGTTGCCAAATACAGTACGCATGGGGTCAGGTGGATATTTATTGTAGTTCAGTGAAATTTTTATTCTTCTTCTGAAGGCAGTACCAAACATTTAATAATATGCTTGTCATGACATGCTCCACATCACTCAGTTCTTTTTGAGCACATTCACCAATTGGTCTCCATGATAAGTAAGTAGTTTTTCGTCATTGTGTTGTTTTCTATAACTGTTGTCATAAAACTCATTAATGACATTTATAGGCATATGAACATTATATTATAGTATTGGGTGTTGCATAACAAAATAGGTTCTAAAAAGCTGTCATCAGCACATTATGCTTTGGCTCTGGTAAAGTTGTATCGTTCTAACAGTTGATAAATTTGGCAAACTTTAGCTTGACAACAGCAAAATGTGCTCAGCATGTCCAAAAAAAACTATATATTCACCAATAGATGAAATAGAGATTTGAGCAGATATTTATTATTATTTTATGTCTAGCCATGTATCAGCCCTGATTACACAAAACTGTCCCTGTGAGATACGGTCTGTTTTTTAAAGAGTAATTTTTCCTCCAAGCTCATATTTTTCCTCTCAGTGCCTAACCATTTTTAAAGATGCCATGAAAGTGAATTGTGATAAAGTGCACTCTGAGTGATTTTTTAGCACCGTGCTATTGCTAAGCCTATATCTTTGCCAATATTTTTGGGAGGGGGAGGGACAGAAATTAAACATAGAATAAATACATTATGACATGGTATGTTTTGCATTGAACCAAGTATTCGCCCTGCCAGTATAATACAATATGCAATTAAAATGGAAGTATAAAGATGTTTATTCTATTCTCTGCTGCAAAATAAAGAAAATAGATATTTAATCTATAGAGTCTATGGATTCTATGGAATCTAGAGGTTATATTTCTGATGGCTGAATAGTTGAAAGATATATTTCAATAGATATCTATCTTTTCTCTATTTTAGTAGATTCTATGATAGATATCGATCTATTTCCTCTCTATTTTATCTCTTTTTCTGTGGATAAAATAGAGGTACAAATAGATTTCTATTACTATTACATATTGCAAAAATGGTAAATATGGCATCTTTCTAATTTTCCTTAATAGTACAGTGTATGAGCCTGCGAAAAGGCCTTTTGTGTTTCGTGCCTGGAAAAGTGACAGCAGGTTTTATTACTATATGAAAAAATAACGCATCACAGTGGAAATTGAAATCTCGCAGGTAGATAAATCATTCTAAAACTTAACAACCTACAGATAAACAAAGCTTTTACTATACGATGCTACCTGTCACTAAACGAAACTGTCTGGCTATAGCTTGCTAGTCAAAGCCGGATCTAAAAGTACATATTTATGATATATCCGGATAGTATTCCAAATTTGGCCAACGTCATTGCTATGTCGGCCGCCGTTGGTACAACATCGTATCAACATCGCCGGCATCACGCCAATGTTGACACGATTTGGAATGCTATCTGGGTATTAGATAAATGTCTTACATTTACCAAGGTTTATATTTTTCAGTGGTGATGGGTGTAAGCCGACTATTAGTTAGAAGTAGACAGAAGCACCTGGCTTTAGCCAGTTATATATCTCTAGCAGCTGGTGATTTTAGCCAGTTATAGCTACAGCCCGGAATAGGTCGCTACAGCTGTCTAGAGTCAACCATAAACGAACACTTGAATTTTTCCAATACCTCAAGATTTCAAAACGACCGAAGGTTGATGAATGGAATGCTGCTGTCTGTTGACATTGACAACGACAGATGCATGAGACTATGTATGAGCATAAAAGTGACAATGAGAAAGTGAGTTTCTTGGCCAAAATGGCATGTCGATTTCACATGAATGCTGCCCAAACATGTTTTAAATGGCAAATGTCAGCCCACCTCAGTTAGTAACTGTGAAGGACCCTTATTTTTTAAAGCGACGAGACAAAGACTTCACTCCATTAATTTTCCATCTATGTATTAATTCATATTTCATTATATTTGTCATTTGTTGTCACTTTTCGGGGTCATGAAAACCACGAAATAGGTGCCCAAACTACTGTACTATTACTTTCATAACTTAGCCACTTCGAGAGAAATGGCTCATGAATATTAGTTAAAATACCACAAAGTATGTCATAGGTTATCCAATAAGGGATCTCAACATCTTACACACAATTTTCTTTGTATTAATGTCTTGTGTAGCTACATCTAGTTCATGATATTAATATAAATTTGAAATTTCAGATACAATATAGGCTACATATCTCCAGGATGGGGTTGGGGTTAATTGGATTGAAGGAATCATGGGAGGAATTCAAAACTCCAAATTTCTGGCGAGACTGTGTGATAGAATTTTGTGCGACTTTCCTGTTGTTTTTCGCCGTTTTCCAACTCATATCAGATCCAGGCAACAGCAATTTTTCTCTTGGGCTGATCATCGGTAAGTTTCAACTTTTACCACACTAAGATAGATAAATTGATGTAATTAAAACGTTCTGAGTTGTTTGGAAAATGTCTCATATAACTGTATGAAACAACCAAACAATGATTGGAAAACATTTCATAAATTGTTTTTTTTATGTACCCAGGTGTTGAAATATTTTCGAAGGGTCTCCTTGAAATGTTTTTTTTTTATAATGGCTTCATGTAAAAATACATACAGACATGACAGCTAATAACAATTCAGCCTTGTACTGGATAGCTCAGTTGGTTGCACATCGACCTTCTGTTCAAGAGGTATTGGGTACAAATCCTTTTGTGAAATAAGGTTGCCATAATATTTTAATATCTTTGCTTTAAGCATCTGTTATAAATATCAATGTAAAACAGAGCTACTGATCAGTCTAAAAAAAGTTTATTGATTGCATGTGCCAAGTTGGCATAGTTATGGAGTGTATGCCATGTGAGCTGTTCTTCTGGGACCTGGGTTCAAGTCCACTCTGGACTGTGCGTGTTTACTCATAGGTTAAAAAATGTACCTTAGTTTTTTAACATCCAAAAATAAGTTGATCCTCCTTTTAATTTAATTTATGCCACTTCCATAAGTAACTGTCATCAATTAATTATTGATAAAGCAATTAATTATTGATACAGCACACAGCAAGACATGCAGAGACTTCCACTGCACCAATCTACAACTATATATGAATTACATTGTAATGTTGTATGACTTGATAAAAGTGGCTTCACTATCCCAGCTTATCCGTTTTGTTTGATTATACCAAGATGAGGCTACCTCGTTTCTACATGACTGGCTGGTGTAGTAGTTAGGGTGTAGGACTGTTATTAGGCTTAGGTTAGAGTTAGATTGTACTGTTGTATGTTCAAACCAAGCTTGGGACAATCATGAATGAATTACGGCTGTTCGCAGAGTTTTTTCTTTAGTTCATCATTAGTAACAAATAAAAAGTATCAATTGAGTTCGAACCTTTCATCGTTTCGCTCATTATAAGATTTGAGGATGTTGAAAACCATTATTAATTACATCTTGGAAACTTTTTTAAAACATTTTGGTAAAACAATGTATGCGGAGGTCTAAAACCAGTCTAAAAATGTTAATTAAAAACGTTTTGCTAAACTGTTTGGTTGTTTTTTTGCCCCACATATGCTGTCCAAAAACGTATAAATGGACGTTCATAAAACAAAATCTATTACGTCTAAAAAGTGTTAATAACTCGTTTTTGTGTTTGTTGGGTAGATAGATAGATGGATAGATGGATGGATGGATGGATGGGTCTACTACACTACTACATATTTTGTTATAGAGTCTTCTACTAAACAGTATAAATCCCTGAAGAGTTTGTTTTTTGTTCGTGCTGATCTCAGCCTTCTCCCAGAGGGTAGGAAGTCATAGAAAAGTTATCTCGGATGATTTTCACCACCTTTTTCAGGAACATTCTTTTATGGACTACATCCAAGCTTTGCAGTTTTTGTCCAATAATTTTCCATGCAGTGTTCACCGTTTTATTCCATTGACACGTTAATTGCAATATATCATTGAGATGTATCCCAGACAGCATTCTAAATCAGGCCATTATTGGAATGCTATCTGGGATTCCCTTCACTGGCTTATTTGCTTGCCCAAACAGACTGGTTTCGGCAAAAAAGCAAATTATAAGAATATACCGGCATTCAGAGCTAAATGGTTTGATATCACAGCAAATCAGTTTACTGAGAAGTGTTACCGCTGTTTTTGAAATAACATCATACAAATTTAACTGACTTCCTAACAACGTATATTTGTTTGTCTTTTCATTTTTTAGGGATGTGGGTCTTTGCAATCGTTGAGGCTTTTGGTCATGTGCAAGGGGCCCATATGAATCCAGTTGTGTCAGTAAATTTTATGTTTACGAAAAGAATATCATTTATTCGATGTAAGTAACCATTTTGCACTCATATATGCACACTAAATTTTAGAGCTTAGCATATTTTATCCTCCATATAGAAAATCTTGTACTTTGGTTTGACTTACTATTTTCAGGCACCTTTTACACTGGATTTAACTTACTTGCTAGTTTCTGTCTGGCTTCCTTCATAAAAATGTAAGTGAATAGGAAAATAATGATAATATCAAGTGACCTCTATTATATTTTAACTTTTTTTCTGAAGTGAATGTTTCTTTTGCAGTTTCTTTGGCCTTTGCAACCAAGCCAATGTATTTCATCTTTAACTTTTTTTCATGGCAGGTTGAACTCATTTATTGTTAATGTACAAAAGGAAAGTGTCACAGCGCCCTGACTATATCGTTATTTTAAAAAGGATAGATTCATTATAGACAAAAATACGTTGTGGTCATGGCCAAGTCAGTCCAAAGTTAATGAAACAAAGCTCCAGCTATATAAAATGTTGCCATCTGAGTTGAAGCTGGAAAAGTTGTATAAACAGACTGGTGAGAATCTTGTCAAACCAGTAACATTGATAGCTAACAAATGTATTGAACAACAAAAGTTGCAGATAACATGAAATATAAGCTGCGCTGCAGCTAAACCCTCAGCCAATCCCACATATCACACAGGCATCATTAAAATTGTTAAGTGTTCATCAACAGGCAGGAGGGCGGACAATACACTTTCTTTTTCAGATCAGAACTCTAACACACACTTTCGTTTTTAGAGCTGAACTCTAACACTAATGCACTTACCCTAATCTTGGATGAACATCTCTGTTCATCCAAGCCCTAATGAATAAATTGTTCTGAGTTCTGACATTTTGTACAGCAACACTCTATATGGCCTAGTGGTGCCTTGTGATAGCCACACTGACATATCTCGGCAGTGTTTTACAAAATTTGGAAAAATAAGATTTTTTGAGTGTTTATATAGTGTGCCGATGAACCGAAACAATTGCCACTTGGCCTAAATAGCCTGTTACACAATGCTAATTAGAGTCCAAGATGTCCTACTTTTTGAACTCTTGAAATTCTTCATTTGTTCATTTTATTCTGTTAAGTGTGAAATAATAGTGTTCCCGTGGTTGATTACAAAGTCTGATAAAGTCTTACCATATTTTTTGTAAAAAGCTTGAATAGTGTCTTTGGTATGGAGGGTTTGAAAAAGTAAATTTTGCCTATTTTTCCAAAAAAATTTAGTATTTACGGCCATGAGACCCCAAAAAAGCACCACTACACTATTTTAGACATATTATGACAAAGTTTTAAGCATGTAGGTGCAGTAGTGTCAGAGTAATATTTTTCAATTTATTCCAAATTTTGTAAAACATAGCCGACATATGTCAATGTGGCTATCAAAAGGCACCATTAGGCCATAAAGAGTACTACTGTATGAAATTTCGTTAGGGTAAGTGCATTAGTATAAGATTTCTGTTCCGAAAAGAAAGTCTTACGCCCGCCATTGATGATAACAATAACCCTCTTTCAACTTTGTTCGCTGAGGGTTAAAAATAATGTGTAAGCAGATTTATGAATATGTACAGGAACTTTTTTCAGGGAAGATCTTTACAATCTGAAGGCTGCCTTTTATGTATCAATGTATTTATTTATTTTAATGGCAATAAAGGCAACTTCGCAATAAAAAAAAACTGACACTTTCAATATCCCCTACTTTTGCATAATGAAATATGTAAAAAAAACTTTGTTGGGGTATTTCTGGAACTAAATTGTGGATGTTTTCCTAAGTAATATCAGAAGAACAGGCTGAATACTCAAAATAATATGACGAACAGATACAGACTAATTTAGTCAAAATGCATACAAATATCTAAGAATTACTTGTGCAGTCTTTATATCTTTTTAATGTCTTAAATGTGCGCTATATAATTATGTGTGCTATATTGTGGAATAGATCTGTTTTATAGATTAATTTAATACCTTTAACTTTCAAAATTGTATATTTTTAATGGTATTGGTCATACAAATGCGGTAGCTTGGGTCATATATATTTTTTTTACCTAAATGTGACACCTTGTTTTGAAACGACCATGAATAAAATTCAACTGCTACATCCAGATATGTGTTTTATGACAACAAGTGACATTCTTAAACCTTATTTTACGGAATAATTGTCACCAAGTAATGTTGACCGTGGGTGTAGGCTAAAATTGAAACAAAACTGTACCTTGGCAACCAGACTCAAGCAGTAATCTATCCTTTTCTCAGAATTGCTGGATCATGTTATACAATATATCAAATTGGGAAACATTACACCAATAAACATTATTAATAGTGATTGCTAGCACCTTTCCAAAAAAGGGAGGTTGGGTCACCTCGGTGACCAAGAATTCTTCCAGTCGGGTCAGTGGGCATCCGTGGGCGTCAGCATTAAGCCAAGGGGCAAAAGCAATTGATGTTGTTGGACAGTTTGCAGGCACTGCAGAAAATTTTAAAACACCATTAGTCAGTCTGAGGAGATTACAAGAAGGTGACATGGAGTGTAATTGACTAGAATTGGCTCAACTTAGAAACGATCAGACTGCATTTATTGGCTCAGAGCATCGAGTGAGCATTTTAATTTAACATTGAAGTCAAGGCGGCAAATTTTAAATGGGCTTGGCTGGAGCTGGCATACGTTAAATAACGCATGCGCCAGCACTGTGAGCGGGTTAAAATCATTTCGATCGGTTCGAGTTTGAACATATTGCACAAAATACCAACAACTTGCGCAAATAAGTCCCTGTCATCTTGGCATGCAATAATAAGCAAATTTCGGGCTTGTCCGCTGTGGCCATCAATTGTGCTTCCTCCTTGGCTGACGCCGAATACGCTCGACCAATGGTAAGGGAGCTTACATTAACGCTAGGTCATTTGCAATGCTTCGCGCTTTTAACCTCCGCTCTGAATGGCTGATCTTCGGGATAAGCTATAACGCCTTCGCTATAACTTAAAAAGGCTGCAGCTACCTTTATATTGGTCAGATTTTCGTCACATAAGGACTGAATTGTTCAGGAAAATGTGTAGAAGTTATATCTGACTTCAATTGCTAGGTTTCAGTCTTCAAAATGGGTTTTCAAAACTTATAATGAATCGTAAATTAGGAAATAATCAGGCAATTTAGATTTCAGTGATAGCTTTTTTCTACTTTCAGAACATGATATATAATGGTGCGATGGTAATTGATGCACGCGGCTGAAAATAAATTCATTCCAATACCTTTCCTGGGTGAAAAAAATTGCTCTGCTATCTCAAATTTTATTTTATTTTATAAATCCAATCTAATGTGACATATAGAACTTGTGTGCAGTTGTTAAAAAAAGTTGTAATGAGATAAGGTTGTTTTTCTGTGAATTGTGTATGTACAGTAGGGTGTGGCTGGTGCCCAGCAAAATCGCTATTTATTATCTGATCCGGAAAAAGTGCAGTATAGCGACCCAAATGTATTAATATGACCATATTTAGCGGCCTTGTTACCAGGCCTATGACGTCAAATGCTTGACATCAATGTGTGACGTCACAAATAAACGTCAGCGATCACTTTCAAGACAAGAACGCAGTTTATCGATGTTTATATCAGTATTTTTTACCAAATGTGGTACTGGCACACAATACGAATAACATTTGGGTAAGTTTGGGGGCGGCAGCCCCCAAGAAAAAGTGAAAAGATTTATTTTTCATATTTCATCGAGGCTATATATGGGCATGAATTTGGGTCCGCTATACTGCACTAAACCCTCAGATCATGTAAAGTTTTACACTATTTTATATAGGATTTTTCATTGCATTTCCGTTGTCAGATTTTACACTGGGTAAATGGAATTTTCTGCTGATTTTTCATCTGGTCATGAGTTTAGTTATTGGATGTGAGATGCAGGTGCTTATTTAGTTCCCTAAACAGGTTTCAGCAGCAAATATCATCAGTGAAATAAGTACGAAAAATAGTATATACAAAGTTCGAAGAGGGTTATTGTTATCACTGGAAAAATTATAATGCACTTACCCTAATGAAATTTTGTACATTAATACTCTATTTGGCCTAGTGGTGCCTTTTGATAGTCACATTGACATAAATTAATGTTTTACAAAATGTTAAAAAAATTGAATAAAAATAAATTTTTCCGTTTGTGGAGCAGACACTAGTACTGCACCTACATGATTAAAACCATTGTGTGACATTTAGTGTGATTCCAGAGGAAAGGACTTCCACGATACGACCTGCTGGCCCTGGACCAGGCATGTCTGGGATGCAAGCCTTGGTTGTTGAATGGGTGATAGTGACTTTCCACCAAACAGCCATATTGGGGGCTACGGATGATGAAAACAAGGCAATTATGATTCCAGGTCTCAGCATTGGAATGGCCACCTTCGTTGCAATTAGTTCTACGGTGAGTATTAGCAATAAGCTCTGCATATGCAATAAAGTGGCTGCCTGCTGAAAAACAAGAGGAACTCATCCCATGGAAAAGAATCAGTCTGGAATTCACCAAGCTACCATCATGGAAAATTTTCATGATCGTTGTCACTCAAAGAATATTTTTACAAAACAATACACGAAGACCCCAAATCACTGTAGGCAATTGTAGTGGCAAATATATCATAACACTTTCATTCTTTAGGAAATTAGAACATACCGATCATTAGTTTGTGTTTTTAATGTTTGCAGAGCAGATACAGTGGAGGCGTCCTCAACCCTTTTGCTGTCTTTGCCACCGCTATTCTCAGTGGGGATTACTCTACTCAATGGGTCAGTATTGAATTGAATTGAATTAGATTAATTTTTGTTGTTTGCTACCTTCCCTAAACCCTGGCACTTAATTTTTACAATGATATCGATAAAATTTTGTAGAATTAAAGTCTACATATGTATGTTTTAAATTGGACGACTAATATGTACATTTGACATTATTTATCAAGAAATATACCTTAATCTTCCAATTCACATCTTTTATCCCTGTTGTTTCGGTGCCAACTGGACTGGTCATTTATAAACAGTGATTTTTTTTTTAATTATGCAATGACCACTGGTAAAGTCAATAGCAATTGATCATGAGTTCCTTGATCTGGACAAAAAATGTGTGGAATGCAATAATCAACTAATCTCAAAACCCATGGGTTCTAGTTTCTTATGTGACATTACCACTAACTTGCTATTTAAAACTGTTCAGCTTGGCTGGAGAAACTGTCGTAATCTGCGAGAGGACAGCACGAGTCATTTCAGGCGATTGTTCCACACTTCATAATAATATCATATTCAATGAATATAATTATTTTTTGTGCATATGTTATGACAAAATTGATATATGTAATATG
Organism: Alitta virens; assembly: GCA_932294295.1. Lineage (NCBI taxonomy): Eukaryota > Metazoa > Annelida > Polychaeta > Phyllodocida > Nereididae > Alitta > Alitta virens. The sequence continues at coordinate 15,040,984 of OW028573.1, read as the reverse complement.
AAATAAAATTAACTCTTATGGATTAACTAACCGGCAGCCTAAACACAGCCATTCTGGTTGGTCGCACACGCTATTTCCTGTCGCCTGCCCGTAGCCATCTGTAGCCCTATCCTCGTTTACTCTTGAACCACTTTCACGAGCGATCTATGAGCGAGTTACCAGTACCTCACGTATGCTCACGTATGCTGGTGGACAGAATTTATACGTGATTAACAGAGCCACGAGTGAGCACGTATAGCCCATTTTTCACGTCCGTCATCATACGTAGGTTGTATCCTAACAGTGTGAACGCCCCTTTAGGCAGGCCGTCCAAGTCAGGGGGTACCACATGTGTAACGGAATCTATCCCAACTTCTTTCATTAAGAAGTACGGCGACAGAAAGAAACAATATCCGAAATTGTGCTTTTTTCTGCAATCTTTGAGATTAATGGTAGATTTGCTCACGGGCCTATAGTTTGTCTTAATCAGTGGCCGCACAACAACTTTTCCAGTGGTCATAGAAAAAGCCAGATGTGAAAGAGTCATTGATGATTTTGGTGAAAACAGGTGCAGTAATATATTCTTCGTATATACATACGTGCAGGAGCATATTTAAACAGTGCAGCTAAAAACTGTAATTACATTATAGTCCTTAGAACTTGCCATAATATAATGGCAGAAAAGAAGCTGAATTGGAATGCCTTCACGTTGACGGAATTGGAGTTTCATGGAGTTGTATCTAGTATAATGTCTGTTGATACTGAGAAGATCAGAGGGGATGTCCACTTCGTTATTGATGATTTTATACATTACGGTGACTCTGTTCTTTATCTCTTCCAAAGTTTCCCACTTCAGGTGTTTCTGCATTTGAGATGGCCTGCCTCCATTGTTTCCTTCTGTGGGTCTTGACCAGTCATTTATAGTATATCATCCGTCTTTGGATGGCTTGGATCTTGTCGATGTTATGATCAGTGTGGGGTGCCCAGACCGAGGAGCAATACTCCAGTTTGGGACAGACTAAGGTGGCGTAGGCCATAGCTTTGATGTTTCTGGAGCACTGCCTTGTGTTTCTGCTTATAAAGGCTAATGACTGTTTGCAGATGCTGTTAAGGTTGTGATGTATTTTGCCTCCGAGTTCCAGCTGTTTGCTTATCTCAACTTCTATCTTTTCTGGTGCTAGTGTGTTCTTGGTGCCTCAAGTACACCTCCATATCCATCAGGGCGGTCACAGTGCCCTTCACCAGTTCATACCATATGCTGATCTGTATAACCTGATACCAGATTATCAAAGTGCCTTCCGAAAACACTTCAGTACTGAAACTGTTCTGTAAAGTTAGGAAATGACTTTCTGTGGGCTACGGAACATTATAAAGTTACATCCTTCCTGGCTCTAGATTTATCTGTTGCATGCGATACAGTAGACCACCAGATCCTGCTTAAGTAAGTTCAAGGTAAATGAAGCAGAGTCCGAGACAAAAAAGTGTTGAATGTTCAGTTCCGCAAAGTAGCTACGCTAGTATTCTGGTCACAGACTTAGAACTTGATGTCAAAGACATAAACATTGTTGGCTATGCAGATGATCATGGTTTATGCAATTCATTTGATTGGTTTATACAATTTATTTATTTGATGTGTCTTCAGAAAAGTATAACTTGGAAATCCTGAAATCTTCTATGGCATCAGTTAAAGCATGGATGAATTGAAAATTAATGACAGCAAAACAGTTTATCTGCTTTGGAAGCAGACGTAAATACTCAAGTGCCATGTTGATAGCATCAAAATAGATCAGAGTGATGTCAAGCGTTCAAACTCTATTAAGGACATAGGAGTACACTTGGCTCCCTAGAAACACCAAAGAAATTGTCATCGTTGCTTGTTTTATAACACCTTGACTATTGTAACTCTGCTCGCAGGATTACCAGCTGCTACTATCAACAAGGCTCAGCACATTCAGACCTGGGCAGCTAAGGTGGTTTTACAAATAAATCGTTATGACAGCAGTACTAGGGCACTTTACGATCTTAACTGGTTACCCTTGACATACAGAATTTACTTTAAACTAGCTGTAATGGTTTTTAAGTGTCTCAATACTACCTGAGAAAGCTCCTCACCATCAAAACCTTTGCATGACTGACCAGGGCAGCTTCATACAATGGATAAATCGAATCGTCAGGCACACTAACAAAATTTTGACTCCCAATCTACAGCTTTTAGATAACTTGGACAATTTTAGAAAACACTCATTTATTTACAAAAGCTTTTATATAGTTTATTCAATTCTTAATTTTATTTCTTCAGTATTTTTATCAAATTTTGTGTCTATATTGTTTTTTGATTTTAATGTACTTTTATACATTATTAAGCCATAGCATGTTATACATAGTTGTGCACTATAAAATATTAAAAAAACTTTAGGGAAATGGTTAAGAAATCTGACACAGTTTTTAAGCATGTACGTGCAGTGATGTCAGAGTTCGGCTCCAGAAATGAAAATATAAATGTTTTCTATCTTTTCCAAATTTCACAAAAACAATAGCCGACATATGTCAATGTGACTATCAAAAGGCACCACTAAGCCATATATATAGAGTATTACTGTGTACGAAATTTTATTAAGGTTAATGCATAGGTGTTATTAGACTTTTGCTCCGGAAACAAAATCAGGCTCGTTTGCCTGTCGGACAGACAAGGAATACATTTTCTCATAACCGATTTGCCGCTCCCCCAGAATCGGGGAGGGAAATGCTTCCACGCGTTGTCTGCACACAAAGTAGTGAGATTACTATGCCTTATTTCTTTCTTCCAAGAAGCCACTTGCTGTGAAACTGGTTCAAACGCTTTCTTTTGACTTATACTAACGTCATGAAATTGAATAACTTTACGGTGCAATTCCACCAACAATCTATTTTTTAATGTATCCCTTGAGCTTTGCGTCAGTTCTCAGAAAGACCGGTGCCATGCACCGGACAAGTGCCATCTTTCGACAGAAATTGGCTTACAGCGCCTTTTCTCCTACCGTCATGAAAGTGCACCCCGTCTTGCACTCCCTCTTGTGAGCAAGTTGGTATTGCATAGGAGACTGGGGTCCCATGTTGATTTATGAATAGGTTTATAGGTCTGTAGTCATTAGTTTCTCCAATTTCCAGAGGGAATGCTGTTGCATCAGCCAATGTTTTTACTTGTGCAATGATGAGGTGTCTGAATTTTACATCTAATTTACTGCAGATTTACTGGATAGGGGATTTCCTGGGTGGATTCACTGCTTTGCTGCTGTACAGTTTTTCAACATACAATAAGGGAATCTTTAAGGGAGTGGTGACATCACTTGGAGTCGTTCAGGGAGTGACATCGCCGGAAAATAATGACGAAGATAAAGTAACTGACCCACTAAAGTAGCCTATAAGCCAACAGGTACATAATTTAATACGTGTAGTTAAGATGTTACAAAAACCATTTGCACCATTAGGTTTTACTAAAAAATCATTTTCAATCAAAAAATTTAATTTTGTTGTTGTTTATCTTTGACTCTCTCAGCTGTACAGAGGGATGGAGCACACAATTAAACTTGGACAGATACACACACAAATGAGCTGTGCCACATTTACCAAAATCAAACTTGTAATTACTGTAATTTGTAATTACTAAATTGTAATTACTGTAATAACTAATTTTCTGAAAAAAAAGTATCTCATATAGTTTCTTGCTTTCAGACATGCACCTATGATCACTTAGGAGTCATGTGACCCAATTTAATACCAATATTACTTTAGCTGTAGGGAGGGTAGCCCCGTTCTCCCACCGGCCCAGTTCTCCTTACTTTCCCCTAATTTCATATATAGCAACCTCTTAAATAAGGTCTTTTTGGATTTCAGCTCATGGACTAAATGCCTTTTTTGGTCAATAAAGGATGAATTGACTGATTTCTTTAACTTTCTTTGTCTGACAATAGTACTTAAAACAAAAGAGTGATCGTCACAAGAACGTCCAGTTCGAAATTCTGTTCATCGGCGAAGAGATCATGCAGCTTTCCACAAGCAGTCAATTTATTATTTGACAGTGAAGTACACACAGCCAAAAAACCGTAGATAGTAAACTATTACCACGATATTTTAGGGCACTCGTGTGTCTACTGTGGATCCTTTTGGTATAGGTTTGTTTTTTTAAGATCGCATTTCTCCACAGAGATGAAATTAAACCAAATTCCAACATCTTTTGAAAAATGTTGTTAAAGCTATAACCGAGTTTTCATTTTTAAATATTTCATAAGGCAGATTGTCGAGACCCACAGACTTTTTATTCTTACTTTTTTCTAATTGGGGGGGGGGGGGGGGGGGTAAATGTAAGCCAGAAGAATGAATGAATTGACATATAGAGCTCTCAAAGCACCTGAATGTCATATAATATGGTAGATTAAAAAATAAATAAAAAGGAGTGTTTTTTTAATAAGATACTGAAATAGATAAGGCAGTGTATAACCTGATTCTAACCCTGTAATAAGTTCTTGATCAACTTTACCATAGTCAGTCGTACTGTATATATATAGGAGTATGTCATAATTTCTGACCATCTTCATGCATATTATCTATGTAAACGACATAGTTAACGCAACTCAAAAATTTAGACCTTTACTGTATGCAGACGACACTACACTTTTCACAAATATAAATTCGGACTTTACAAACGATCCTGAAATATTGAATAATGAATTACAATCAATATCTGACTGGTTAAAAGTAAACAAACTCTCTTTAAATGTAGAAAAAGCAAAAGCAATACTATTCCATACACCACAAAAGAAAATACAGCATCCAGAATTATTCATAAATGGCATGAAGATAGAATTTGTTGATAGATTTAACTTTTTGGGTATAGTTATAGATAAACATTTGAAATGGACTCATCACATTGAAGCTATATCCAAGAAAATATCTAGAACCCTGGGAATCATGACAAAGATAAAACAACAACTTCCTTTGAACGCACTTCTTAATATATACAATTAATGATATGGGGCTGGAAATCTAAGAAATTAACATCTCTCCAGAAAAGAGCCATGCGTATCACCACAAAGAGCCATTACAGAGCCCATACCCCTGAGCTTTTTCGAAAATTAAATATGTTAAAAATTAAAGATTTATGTTCACTGCAGGACTATAAATTTTGCTTTAAATTTGAAAACTCATTGCTACCTCATTACTTCACCAATGAAATGAAAAAAAATCTAGAAAATAAAACCCACAGATATGTAACTAGACATATCAACAATATAAAGCTACCCGCTGTGAGACATGAATTTGCCAGACACAGTATATCCTATATCTGTCCTAAAACGTTAAACAATATGCCAAGTATTTTTAAAGAAAAAATAAACACACATAGCTTCCACGGTTTTAAATTATATGTGAAAAAAAAGACAGTTGAGGCTTATATTGATGATTGCAATATACCAAATTGTTACTCATGCCAATTTAATAGGCCTACAAATCAAAATTGCTTGTCATAATCTTCTACTCTTACGCAAATTTCCTTTTATTACATTAAATTTGTAAAGCCACTGTCACACGAGCCGGTTTTGCCGTAGTGAACCCGTAGAGTGACGTAACAGTTATGTAACAGCTCTTTCCGCCGGTTTGGCGGCAGGTTCTGGCAGCAAAAAGGGGTGGGGCAGCACCCGCCGGGTTACCCGCCGGGTGCTACGGGTCACCCGCCGGGTTACCCGCCGGCTGCCACGGGTTACCCGCCGGCTTTCACGGGTGCCTCTGCGGGTTCCACGGGTGCCTCCGCGGGTTCTACAGGTGACTCGGCGGGTTCTACGGGTGACTCGGCGGGTTCTACGGGTTACTCGGTGGGTTCTACGGGTTACTTGCCGAGTTGTAGGAGTAAGCCGGCGAGTAGTAGGAGTAACTCGCAGCTTCCAGGAGTATAATTAAAAGGCTGCTGCTCCCCTAATATTATTCCGATTTTCGTTAAATAAGAACTAAATTGTCGTATAGTTTATACTGATTCCATACCTTTTTTCGGATCGAAAATATACCAAATATTAAGCGAGTTATTCGTCTGAGAAGGTAGCTAGGTTGGCGGAGGCAAACAGTGGTGCTCTCGCAGACGTCCGCGCCGGGACTGTATCAATGCTGAGCGCTTCTTTAAAAGGCTGCTGCTCCCCTAATATTAGTCCGATTTCGTTAAATAAGAACTAAATTGTAGGATAAGTTATACTGATTCCATACCTGTTTTCGGATCGAAAATATACCAAATATTAAGCGAGATATTCGTCTGAGAAGGCGGTTGTCTGGTGGCGGCTGCTGCTCCATTAATATTAATCCGATTTGCGTCAAATAAATATTGAATTATAGAAGAGTACATACTTATTCCACACAGAATTTCAGATTGAAAATAGACCAAATATTAAGCGTGATATTCGTCTGAGAAGGCAGCAAGTTGCTCTGTGTATGTTCATGACTTGAATGGTGTGGTCAATATTTTTTACCATTATATATACATTGTTTGGATGAGCTTTATTGCAATTAATTTTTACTCATTCTGCCAACTGGCCAATGGGAAGGACTTTTCCTTTGGTTTTGTAAAGTCAATTAACCTATATATGTAATAGCAATCTGCCTTGACCGTTATGTCAATTGCTATTAGCATTTTGAATAATACAAAGAATGGGGTAAGTCATGCTTTTTCATCATCACTGATTCCTGTTTATTATGCATATTAAAGAGGGAGATTGTTTTGATCATGGATGGAACATGCAATATCAATATTAATTCCAGTTGGATTATTTTTAGAAACAACAACGAAATATTGATAATTTATATAAAATGAAATATATATCTAAAATGATTACTCTAAACTAGAGTATATCTATCTATAGATAGTTGTTATAGCTCCATAGACATCTTTATCAAGTCGGAATTTTATTGGCAACAAGCAAACAAACATTGTTTTATTTTCGTTTTTTATTGATTACGAATCAATGAATTATTGATAGTAACATATTATTAGGTGAAGATCTTATAACTATCTGTCTATCTACATATCTATACTCTATGAGGTATTACTAACTTTATTAACAAGAATATTCTTGTTTGTGCCTAGTATACTCCATTAATTTTCCCCACCTTAACTATTATATAAATTCTACAAATTTCCCTGAATAATTCAGTCTTTATTTGACGAAAATCGGATATGTAGATAGACAGATAGTTTAGAGAGACAGATAGATTTATATGCTTATTATATAATATAGAATATCTAGCTTAATATTTGGTCCATATAAGTACATAAAAGATAGCAAATAAAATCACAGATCAAATCACAAATACTAATTACAATATCAATACACAAATACTGATCAAAATATCACAATAAGATTCAAATTAACACAAAAAGATAAGAATGTTCACATGTATAAAAAAAATACCAATATACAAATATAATCATTGCCTGGTAATTACAATAGAATACATTGTTTTTAATTAATGAAAGCAATTACATCTTTTTGTAATTGTGAATGACAATCAAGACAATGTCATATTACTGTGTCATCTTTGAACAAACTATGAAATGACAGGTCAAAGAACCCCAATTTAGGCAATCAGGCAATTGACACATGTATTGAGCATTTGCTGTATTCTCTACACCCATTCTTTGTATCATTCAAAATGCTAATAGCAATTGACATAACGGTCATGGAAGTTGGCAGAATGAGTAGAAATGAATTGCAATAAAGCTCATCCAAACAATTTATATATATCATGGTCAAAAATATGGACCACACCATTCAAGTCATGACCATACACAGAGCACCTGGCCGCCGCCAGAGAACTGCATTCTCAGATGAATATCTCCCTAAATATTTGGTCTATTTTCAATCCGAAAACATGATGGAATCAGTATGAACTATGCTACAATACAGTTTTAATTTGAAAATCGGACTAATATTAGGGGAGCAGCAGCCTTTTAAAGAAGCGCTCAGCCCTTCCTGCATTGATACAGTCAGGGCGCGGACGTCTGCGAGAGCACCACTGTTTGCCTCCGCCAACTTAGCTACCTTCTCAGACAAATATCTCGCTTAATATTTGGTCTATTTTCAATCCGAAAACACGTATGGAATCAGTATGATTTATACTACAATTCAGTCCTGAATTGACGAAAATCGGATTAATATAAATGGAGTAGCAGCCGCCGCAAGACAACTGCCTTCTCAGACAAATATCTCGCTTAATATTCGGTTTTTTTTAAATCCGAAAATACGTATGGAATCAGTTTGAGCTATACTGCCATTCAGTCTTTATTTGAGGAAAATCGGACAAATATTAGAGGAGCAGCAACCTTTTAAAGTATATACAACCCCCCCCTCCCTGCTGACGCTGGTAGCAAAAAGCCGGCGTGTTACCCGTGAAAGCCGCCGGGTTACCCGTGAAAGCCGCTGGGTTACCCGTGATAGCGGCCGGGTTACCCGTGAAAGCCGCCGGGTTACCCGTGAAAGCCGCCGGGTTACCCGTAGAACCCCTCAACAAGCCGCCGGGGTGAAATTAGGGCCGGATAATTCGCCGGGTTCTACGGGTCACCCGCCGGCTTCCACGGGTCACCCGCCGGCTTTCACAGGTCACCCGCCGGCTTCCACGGTTTTTTTTGTTTTTTTTACACCCGTGAGATTTCTACGGTTGTGCCATGCAAGCATGGCACAACCGGCTACCGTGGCCGGGTTTCGCGGCTTGGCCAAGGGTCCCACGGGTGCTTGCCGGGTATCCACGGGTGGCCGTATTGGGGCCGCCGGCTTGGAGCCGGGTAGCGATTTCTGCAACTATTATGTAATACTACTCGTGTGACAGTGGCTTTACTGTATACTCTTCCCTAAAGCGGCATGTCATTAAGCCTTTGGGAAGAGTAGCTTTATTCAATAAATAAATTCATCTGGGGTTCTGGTTCCAGGAACTACAACTACATCAGGCCCTATTGCATACATGTGCCATTTATGTAAAATTGCAAATAACAGACAGCATGTTCTTAACTTGACATCAATCAATTATCATTACAGACATCACATTCACGTGTTCCATTTAGTGCAAATGTGCCATATTGTCAAATTCTAGAACAATATTGGTCTGGTTTGTGTCACATTTGAGGACAAGGGACACAAGACAATGGTTTGAAGGACATAAGTAGGCCTACATTTGATATGGTGAATACATATATATTGATATTTATGCATAACAACGTTCTACGGACAGAATCACAGTTGTAATGTTCACAGGTAAGGGGAAATGCTCTATTCACTATGACTTTGTAATTAATGTATAATTTGCATATGTGCTAGAGATACACAAACCGATGGGTTGTACTGTCTCTGTACAGTTTATGAATGAAAATACTAACTATCTGAGGCCCCTAACTGAAAACATCCATGCATCATGGTAGACAAAGATTTAAGTTCAATTCTTGGTCAATGTCATGCAACATGTTATTTGCCAAGAAGTTGGCCAACAGTGGTTATAGCTGAAGACAATCATTCTGGACACTGTCTAACTGTCTAATTAATATAGGCAAGCTATCTAAATATTTAATTAAAATGTCTCAGTTCGTTTGATAAAAAATGGAATATTTAGTGCATATCGGCCATCGGGTAACTTCAGTTCCTAGGATATATGGGGCCTGTCTCTGCCCGGAACCCTCTAACCCAGGCACTATTGACCTATCATTCAAGAAATAATGCAAAACTGCCAAGATCAGGATATTATACGCTGTTTCGCCGTAATTTAAATATGCGATATAAAAGTAGGTCACCAATGAATTGTCGCTCGCACGTTTTGAGCAGTCTCCTAGTAGACAGATATAGGCCTATATCAGGGTGTGAAAGTCTGCCATGTTTACAGCATTGTTTACAAATGTTTAACATTAATAACTAAAGCCTCATTGACACAACATAAAAACCATGTCAATTTACTCTGCTATAGCTGCTGATAACAATCATGTCCATTACATATAGGCCTAGATGCATTTACCTCAAATTCAATCAGATGAATACATTTGTAATTATTGTTCGCTTCATTTTGCTTTCTTGTCTTATAAATTGTTTAGTGCAGTATAGATAACCCAAATTTATGCCCATATTTGGCAGCCATAAATAAATTGTAATTTTGACCAAGTTTTTTAGTTTTAACTAAATTCTTGCCTTGAAATATGAATCGCCGTCATTGCTTGTGACGTCATCTATTGAATTCAAGCATTTGACGTCATGAGCATATCACGAGGCTCAGTTTGCTAAATATTGACATAAATTTGGGTCCGCCATACTGCACCTTTTCCAATTGTTTAAAAATTAGGAATAGCATTTTGAAACATTGTTAATTGCAGTTTCACTTTAGTTTGAAATGAGTCAAGAACTAACAATAGGTGGCACCATTCATGATCATTATTATGACCAGTATAAAGATCTGACAGAGGCTGCACGACAGAACAATTCCTCCTAGCATGCACCATTTGTGGACTTTTTGGACCATATCATCATGGTATTATTCCAAGCTTCATAATATTCATAGGAACAGGAGATGAGTTGGCATGTCTTCCACATGGGGGCATCTCTATCAAAATACATTGCCACATGGTGTTTAAATGCAGAAATACATGTACGTTGTTAAAACTTTGCTGCTGGATTTAACCAACAAATTCAAGGAAATATACTGACCCCCTTGTGTGTACAAAAATACAAGAAAGACAACTCCTGGAAGAATTTGTAAGTGAAAAAAAAAATCACTCACTTCCTGTAGGAGATTAGTCCAGAGACTTATTAGGATAAGGCTTGAGCGCAATTTACACACTGTTTTGCTGGAAATCTAGCATTGTTATGTCAAAACAATGCACAGAAAGGGTAAATACACATCCAAGGAATTTATTCACAGGTAACACAGTGTTTACTCGTTTAAAGCACAGAAATCAAGTCCCTTGCAGGTTAGCTATTTGTGGAGTTTCACACTCTTATAAATGTCAAGACTAGAGAAATGCTGGGGCCACCCGTGATATCGGCAAGGGCTTAAATGGCTATCTGTAGTTTGTAAACAAAACAACAAACAATATACTTTACCAAGACAGCTTTTCTATTGGTTTGAGAGGGATATGACCAATGACTATGTTAGCCATCTCCCTCGTGAGTGCAAACAGTCCTTTAATTTTAAACATGTTAAAGGGATATCATTTTTCTAATTGCATTCTGATTTGTGAATTTTGCACGAATTTTGAATCAACTTAAAGTAAACTTCGAGTGAGCTTCACACAAATTTTTTTTTTTCAGAACTGTGTTCTAATTTTGCCCTAACTGAGCACTAACTTTGAACTAACAGAGTGCTAACTGAGTGCTAACTGAGTTAACTGAGTGCTAAACTGTAGTGATTCAGTTTGTCTGCCATAAACATGGTATTCATGTACACTAGTTTTAATGCCTCTAACTTTCTCAATTCTTGTCCGTTTTTAATGGTGTAAAAACTATAAAAAATTTGTGAAAGACCTGCTCTACATGTATACGTAACAATGTATATTCCTACCAGGAAACACAATTAACCTTTCAAAGCTTTCACCCTGATTTTCAGTTATAATAGCCATGCATGCACCCCAGAGGGTAGGTTATTTCCCACCTTATGACGGGCTTCGGTGATCCGAATGTTTTGGTATGTTTTGTTCATAAAATGCACTTAGTTCCTGCAATTGATAGTGAAATTAGATGGACCAGATGTTTTATTAGATATAACAACGATTCTGGGAACAGACAGTTTGCAGCTACATCTATGGTTTGGTTAAACAGCAATGAATTAAAAAAAGAAATAAAGAAAAAAATAGCGCGCAGTTTACTTGAAACTAGGTGGAGGAGGAGGACGAGGAGGAGGGTTCCCGTAGAGCAGATCTTGGGCAATATTTAGGTTTTCACAGCATTAAAATCAGACAAGAATTAAGGAAGTTTAAAGTAATTGTAAATGAGAGCGAAACTAGAGCAAAGTCAGCGCAAAATTTGATCAAAGTGAGCTCGAAGTTAGCGCGAAATTCGGACAAAATTCGATGTCCCTTTTACAGCTGCATAATTAAATAAATCAGTTAATTTCTTCAAGTGAGTGTAAGTTAGTTATATTATATCCATTATAGTCGGGAGTCAACTAACATGTTTCGGCCGACACCGAAGTTTACAGATAAAACCATATATATATTTTATTGTATCCCAATAGTTCACTGAAACATTAATAACGCAGTTGATAATACTAACATTAATTTGAGATATCTCTAGATCTGATGATATGTTTATTATATTCAGAGAAGACCAAGATGGCGCTGTCGGTCACAATATTCTTTCTGCTGATGATACCCCTGGGGAGTTTTTCTTACAAGATTCTTGTGGTTCCTTATGGAACTGGTTTTAATTCACGTCTTCTAAACATACAGAAAATTGCGGATATTCTGGCAGAAGATGGTCATGAAGTTACAGTTTTGATGAACACAAAAACCATGAGCCACAAGATCACAAAATATGCTAAAACTATTTTGTTCCAAGTTCCAGAAGAACAGAAGGATATTACACAAATGGAAGTCAAGCGCATGGACAGTTGGAATTTTGTTGGCCTCATGCAAGAAATTCTAGATATTGAATATGCATTTGGAAAAGCGATGATGAATGATAATGAGATGCTAACAGCAATCTATAATGAGAACTTCGATTTGGTTTTTGCAGATTTGAATCATTTTAGTTCTTACATATTGGTTTCCCATCTTAACATTACAACGATCTGGTATGAGAATTTTCTTCTGCCGGGCGATTGTAATGTGTTCTTTCCTATCATTCCATCAATTACCTGCGCAGTCCCAGGTATCATTTGCCAGTCATATGAAATGGATTTCAAAGACAGACTGAAGAATTTCCTATACATAATATTTATGGAACATTACCTACTGGACAGCTTTCTTGACCCTCTTGTTAAAATCGCTGAGCAAAGTAACTTCGATCTAAAAACGCCAATCAGTGATGTCTCAAAGAATAAGATAATTGCTGTCAACTCTCACTATGCTTTGGACACACCGATGCCAACAATGCTACACATTTTCCTGATATCAGGACTTTTCCACAAGCAGGCTTCACCTCTCAACAAACCCTTCTCTGATATTGTTGAAGCATCACAACCAAATGGAGTTATCCTCTTGAGCTTTGGAACAATGATTGCCAAGTTTGATCCTGCAAAAGCTGAGATGCTTGCCAGAGTTTTTGGACGTTTCCCTCAATCAGTAATCTGGAGGTTTGCAGGTAAGGCTGGGTAATACTGGTGAAAGTGCTCGCATTACAAATAAGGCGGTGGTTGGAATAGGGCTTTACTTCCCGTATTTCTGCACCAATTGGGCTAATAAGGACAGACAGGGACCATAGCAATGAGATGAAGGATGAAACAGCCATCCAACTTAGAATCGACCAGGAACAGGATATATAGATATATCTACAAAATTTACAATGAAGTAAAATCAAGGTAAAAGCATCAGAGATAAAAGAATATAAAATCACATGGCATTGCACCGATTATGTAAATTGTAATAATTTGTATATTATCTAAATGCTTTTGTAAGCAGCTTGGTTAAAATCAAAAAGTGTTCATCCTACCATGGTTTAATATAATCATCATGAAACAGTAAGTAATTGAGACTTTCTATAATGCCATTGCTCTCTCTACTAGAAATACGCTTAATAAATTTTCTGCTCTGTTAACAGAATTTCTACAAGTACTTTTTATTTCAGGTGAGCCTCCTAAATCCTTGAAGAAAAACACCCATCTTGTGAAGTGGTTTCCACAGAATGACCTGTTGGCTGATCCGGCTATTAAACTTTTCATCACACACTGTGGAATTTCCAGCACTTTTGAAAGTGCTTTTCATGGAGTTCCTGTTATAGCCATGCCCCTCTTTGCAGAACAGGCTGACAATGCAGACAAACTTACTAAACGAGTTAAAAATGGCGTTAAACTTGATTTTGACACCCTCACCGAAAAAGATATTGAGCGGAGCATCAAAGAAGTCTTATCTAATCCGATTTACAAAGAAAATGCCATGAAAATATCTTATCTTCTGAATGAACGCTTGGTGTCACCAAAGGAAGAACTGCGCCACCTGGTGAATTTCACTATAAAATCCGGAGGAGCGCCTCACCTATTCCATCCCTACGCAGTGAATATGAGCTGGTTTCATTTCTATGGCATGGACGTGATTATGTTCCTCCTTACAATTAGTTGCCTTTTTGTCCTGATGCTTAGTTTTATGATGAAGTTGATCGTAAAATACTTGTTCAAGAAATTATTTTGTGGACCTGATCATAAGAAACCTAAGAATTCATAGTGGACTCAAATATTTCAGCCATTGCTCTACTATACCGGTGCTTAGCAAATTATTACAAGATAAGTTACGGTAGTAATTATGACACGGTAATGTTAGGGTTACCCTTTGCAGGAAAGCATCAGATTTCTTCTGAATTTTAGCAATATAAAGTTACCAAAACAACAAAAAACATAGGAAAATTATTAGACATATAACTAGGTTCTGCTTCCTGGTTATCATTTAGTAACAATATGAGTTAACATTGTCCGAGGAAATCTGCCAGCAGGCCGGTGGTTTCCTCAAGAAGGTGGTCCTGACGTTATCAGGGTGATTTCACGGTTACAAATGATTTGCTGGAGGAATGTGCTCAGAAATAAATAAACTCAATACATTTGTTGAACAGTAACTCCGTGTTCCTTGGGATTTTTTTTAATGGTACCATAATGAATCCGGCTTTCCTTGAAGCATGCATTCACCACTGGATCACCAGTCAGAAATATACCTACACATGTTGCCTTAATACACTTTTAAAAAGGAATATGATCAGAGGGTTTTATGACAAAATTTTATTTTTCAGCAACATAGCACCAACTGTTTAGGACTTAGGACTTCAGTTTAACGATAGCAATTTGTGCAGCATTGAACGTTATATGCAACACATAACAATGAAAAATATTGATTACTCAGTAACCTAATAGCAGTGTAAAATTAAGTATAAATCGGCGGATTTCGTATGACATGTTAATTTAAAGGCACCTATCATTTCATCTAACATAGGGTATTACAAATACAAAAATATATATAATAACAAACATACAACAGTTCAACAAATCAGATCTTTTACAAATACAACATGTAGTAATATAGACGAATTTTCAATTCGCCTTATTTACCTCAATATGAGTCAAAAGTTGCTTGTACAGGTTCACGATTGTCAAACACAATTACATATCTGTGTGAATTAAAGTGAATTAAAAGTACAAGTTACTAAAATACAAAACTGTTGACAATTAACTCATGCCTGACTTTCCCAAACATCACCAGGTTCATCAATATTTCCATTTCTGTCATCCTTCTTTTTGTCTGAAAAGATTAATCACCGAAAAACTCTTTTGAGAAGAAAGGTTAGTCAAGCCAGCTTGCTTTTCTTTTTTTTTCTTTTTTTTTTTTGGGGGGGGGGGATCATCCAACTTTAGACATTTTTACTTTGTCGATAATGACTGACCCTACTGGCCTTACAAGCAAGTCAGCAATATCCAACAAGTTAACTTTAGTCTATTTCATGGATGTCACTGGTCACATTGACTAACCCGTTAAGCCAATGAAGATTTTTTTTTATCGACTGACAAAATCTCAGCCGAAAAAAAAAAAAATCAGCGTAAAGGTAGCAAATTACTTGGTAGGATGTTGACCCTTAAAACCCACCTAGTGGAAAATCATTTGAATGATATTGTATAGTTTTTTTTATAGTCACCATGGCTTAACCAGGTCCATGTAATTATTAATGTCGAACCAACCAAAAATTACAAATTTAGTTTTTTTTGCTTACCTTTAATATTTTCCAAGAGTTTATCTTTAGTGTCAAGATCGCCTTCTTCCTCTTTATCATCTGTTGATGTTACCCCCTTAAAGAATCCTTTGTTGTACACTGAGAAATTGTACATCAGCAATGCAGTGAGTCCACCCAGGAAATCTCCTGTCCAGTAGATCTAAAAGAAAAGGACAGAGAATATGTACTTAAGTTAACCAAAGATCCAGCCCAGGCTAACAAAATCATTTCACATTTTTCAACAAGCACTGTCAAGTGGCGGGTGGAATTTAACGTAGATTCAGAAAGGGAAAAGTACATTTTTAGCCTTACCAAAACCACATTGGTACAAGCACCAATAGCTATGCACCAACATGAAAATCACCTGAAGAATTGTTTACAAATTCTTGTCAAAAAACTATATAATAATTAAGCTATACATACTGTTGGTCAACTTACAATATCTCTAAGTATGTAAATAAAACTGTGTGTACCTACCCACTGTGTAGAAAAATCCCCAGTCAGGATAGCTGTGTGAAACACCACAAACGGGTTTAAGATTCCTCCAGAGAATTTAAACTGGAAAAGTTATCAACAAGTTAAAAATTTAAAAGTTTTGAATCATGTCCATTTTTCTATCGTTTAAAAACACCAACTAAGAGGCCATACTGCTTAACAAACATTCCCGGATTTTTTTTTTTTTAAAAGACCAAGAACACACAATGTCTGATGTTTAATAACAGTATTTTGGGTATTCAATTAAGCAGAACCAACATCAAGGGGGGCCCTCACGATAGCGTCGGTGATAGCTGACTTATAGAGGGGTCTCCCTAGCCACCAACATTCATACATGTATATATTAAAGTTATGTTTTTTAATACAAATTGTAAATGTGATTTGGCTTAAATAAAATTGATTTGTCTGTCTGTCTGTCAAGTGCTTGAGTACTTTGAGTGATGCCTGTACTCGTAGTAGTAAGATATAAAGATATTTTCCCTCTATCGAGAACATTTGTGGTACAATACTTTATAGACAAGTTATTGGTATAATCAGATTACAGCCAACTTCATTGACTTGGAAACAAATCGTATAGTCGTGGAAGCTAAGCTCAAGATGACGTCATGTGAATACAGGACTCCTGTTGGCTGAGTGACTCCCTTAACTAATGGAAGTCCTGCATTCACGTGACGTCATCTGGAGTTTAGCTTCCATGTCTTTGAGATTGGTTTCCAACTCTATGAACTTGGTTGTAATATATCAGAAGGAGAGGCTTAAATGCTTGAATGAATTCATGGTAAGTCACCATACAACAGAAAACCACTAGAGTTACAAATTACATAAATGAAAACAAAGGCTTCTATCACAATAACTAGGTGGAAATACCATTGAAAGGATATAGACAGAGACGTGGTTCCACCACGTTGCCACTAACTTGTTACGCATTTCCGTAAAACTTTTAGACAGTTTGAGTACCTGTAGACATTTTTCCGTGTCTAGAATGACTTCATCCCCCTATAGTAATTCGGAATAAAAATTAAGTCAGCTTAATCTAACAATTTAACCCATCTAAGTCAGTGACCCCTATATATAGAAACCTAAGTTGTATGGCTGTTTTATCCACCATCTCATTGCCATAGTCCCTGCCTGTCCTAATTAGCCCATCAGGTGCAGAAATACAGGACGTAAAGCCCTAATCCACCCACCACCCAATATAAAAATGCATGTGCTGACTAATTTGTTATATAAAGCTGACTACTTGTTAGTCATAATGACTATGGAGTCAGTCCTTCTGGACACTTCAGAATGTCAAGATTTTCATTGTGCAAGAAACAGGGACTGACAGTTGAGCAACCCAGCTAAAAGATATACTTGGTAAAACTATAAATGATAAATAACTAAAACAAATTGATAGAATGAAAATAAAAATATGATATCTTACTGAAGCGCTAATTCCCACGAATGTGACCATTCCTATGGTGAGACCTGGAATCATGACTGCCCTGTTCTCATCATCCAGGGTGCCTAATATAGCAGCTTGGTGAGCAATCACCATCACCCATTCAATGGCCATGGCCTGTAGCCCCGAGATCCCAGGTCCAGGGCGGGCAACACTAAATGTCGCGACCGTCTCTTCAGGCAAAATGCTGAAATTGTTTGGTAAAAAAAATTAGTCCCACTAACTTTACTGAGGTTGAAGACTCTTGCATGTAAGACCACAACATGTGTTTGTGTAACCTTTCAAAGATTTTCTTCTTCTTTATTTCCTTCTTTTACATGTATAGGAGTTTGTTGTATATATGTATTTTATTATACTATACCGACTATACTACTAGCATGGATAATGTGTTACAAGTAAATTGGAATGAAAAAGCAATTACTTAGATTACTTACACTTTTATAAAATATGCAACACACACTGCAGCTAGTAGATCAAACACAATATAGAAGATACCTGGAAAAAAATGATTTCGTCTCGAATGAAGAGCAATATTTATTTTCCATAGCAGAAATGAAAACGTTAAATTTGTATACAGTTTTCTCGTATAGGCAGTTCTTCAATAACTTCCATATTGTTATTATTAATTGAAAAAACTTACATCTCAGAAATGATATCCTCTTTGTGAACATAAAGTTTACGGCTACCACAGGATTCATGACAGCCCACTGCACGTGACCAAAAGCCTCGATGTTGGCAAAAACACACATTCCTGAAATAATCAAAGAAAAATAAGTTGTCAACACTGAATTAAATCAAGGCCAAGGTTTTTTTATCTTTCGTTTCTCGACATCACCGGCCAAACTTTTTGCAGTGCCGCTCAATAATAAATCAACAATTGCACATTTATTTATGAAAAAAAAACATTTTCTGGGGAGTAAATTTAAAGTAAATTTTCTATTTTAATTTTTATTTTTCCGACCGACCGTCTCATGAAAAACGATCCGAGAAAGTTCCGAGAAACATAAGTCTTAGATCAAAAAACCGTGGCCTAACGAACGGTGTCCTTTCATGGGATTATAGCTGGAGGCAAGTAAGCTTGCAACATCGGCATTGTGTTGAATTCTTGGTCAGCCATGAAAAGATGTTCTTTTGCTTAAAGCCAATTATAGTCAATCATTGGTCTGTTATGACTGTATGTTTGCTTTCTTTTCCTTAAATTGACTTTAAAAATCACTCATGGTAAATATTGATATCATAAGACAATGAAAATTCAACGAATTAAACAATAACTGTTTTAACTCGATTTAATTGGCTTTTGGATTTGGCAGTAAGCTCAACGTGTGATATGCTCTGTTCGCAGTTCAGTGCCAGAGTGAATTAACCTGGCTACTTGTATATAGGCAGGTGCCACTGTATAATTAGGCAGGTGCTACTGTACAAATAGGCAGGTTTTGTTACAACCCTTCACTGAAATTTCTTGGATATGAGTTTTTTTCACATTCTGGTGTGTTCAGAATGACTGAGCCATAGCCATCTTCGACTAACTAGTTTGTGAGCTTAATAATGACTGACTTGTTGATAAATCTGACTAATTATTGCCATCAATATCTTTCTCTCCTTCTTTCCCATGTTCAAAATGGCTGTGGACAATATACGCGTCAGTCAAGTTTATTATATCCCCTTGGGGTAATTGGGTGTTCATACAATTAGCAAATGAAAACATATAGGCAAGATCTAAAAGTCGAAAAGATTTTTATCAAAAGCACACCAACTACCCATTGTGCAACCACTTACTCCATTAAGTACTGACGATTCACAGTCAATTTTTCAATGGTTTTTTTTTATCCTTTACTATAAAGAAGGTTCAAAGAAGATGTCAGACTCACCTGTAATTAAGCCAACCGACATATTGTAATTGGAAGTATCAGCTGCAAGAAGCAGGTTGACAAAAAGCAACATGAAAGTCACATAAAAGTCCATCAAACAGTCTCTCCAGAAATTTGGAGTCTTGAAGTCCTCCCATGATTCCTTCAAACCAATTAGCCCAAGCCCCATTTTGGGAAATTTGATATTGTTAATCTGAAATTTAAATTTAAAAAAGTTTTCGTTAAACCATTAGTTCACTGAAAATAAAAATCATAATCACTGCATGCTTAAAGCAAAAATACGAAATTAGCAAATTCAATATCTGGAAAAAAAAACAACAACTGGAAAACAAACTTCTCCGTGATATACACCAGTAATTGTTTGCTAAATACAAATTAACCAATTTCAAAATGATACCAAAATACTATTGCAAAATACATCATATATCAGTAATTGTGAGCACAATAAGCAATAACAAATTTTTGAAGGATGTAAAATACGTAAGCCAAAAAGATACCAAAAATCGTGACACATTTGCAACTGTACATACTATGAAGTGGAACATGACGACAGCCTCAGTAAAACGTTTGTGTCATATAATCACTAATGGCTGTATTTATATGTGATGCTTTCCTTTTTGAAGTGAATTATTACTTAATACATTATTAATACACCCATTGTCTTGTATTTTTTCACACAAGAACAATCAACCTTACGTAATGAAAACGACCCCTGGAAGTTATATTTTATTATAATCAAGAGCAATAATGACAATTTGGGTCTAAGGTTATGCAAAATGACAATTTGGGGCTAAGGTTATGCTGTGCCTATCACAGGGTGGTGGAAATTCATTCAAAATTCCATCAAAGAGCTGATAACTGTCTATAAATTAGGCAACAAGGGAGTACAATAACATGATGAATTTAAAGTACAATGTACGTCAGCAGTTATCCATTCAGTTTTGATTTTGTGATAAAAACCACGAAAGCAAACTGACATAAACATCACAATAACAATAGAAAGAGCATAAAAAAGGTAATCAGCTTATCATCCAAGAGATTTTTTTATTTTGGATATCATGGAATCAATCATCAAAAGTAATATAATGCCAGCACAAGTGTGAGTTAACTGATAAAAAAAATTTGATGTATTGAAAGTACGTATGTACTTATCCATTAGGCTTGGATAAAAAGCAACAGCGATTTAATTTTTTTTTTTAAGCAAAAAAAAAAAACCCAAAAAACATCAAAATAACAATCATTCAAGCCAGTGAACCAACAAAAAAAAAAACTGCAGAAGATAACGGGCAGATCTTTCTGTTTTTTATTTCCACTGCAGTTGGACATAATTCAACAATGATTGGAGAAGTTTAAGCCATTGTTTCATTATATCTCATGAATATCTATAGGTCCTGCAAATGTTACTCTTGTACTAAGTTGGACAAATATTATCAATCCTAAATATTTACTGAATATTTACGATTGCCCTCGAACATATCAGACTTTTCTGAAGAAAATTTCCAAATAAAAATGATTTTATTTTATGTCTTGAAATTCTTAAACAATGTGGAGATGCTTCAACTATATAAGCTTTTAATCTCAATGTTATTTCAACACGAGGACAACCTAACAGAATAGGTTCAACTGAATATTTGCCATGGACTTCAACAAAATTTGGTATTTTTATTCCTGTGTTACATTTAATTTTCAACCACTCGTCTAACCTACACTTAAAATCTCTATAAGTAGAATACTAATAAAAGTATATGCAACTTTTAAAGACTTACCTTTACCGACGTTAAGGCTGACCTTTTAGAAATTTAAGTTTTTAGACCTTTGGAAAGTGTTACTTCAATTTTGACTAAGGTTGACTCACTTGTTAGTAAATATATACTTTTTTTTTGACAGCTTCGTGTCATTCATGACATATGTGTCACAATGTAAACAGAAAATACAAAGTAAATGACATACAGTAACAATGAAAGCATAAGAAAAGTAGTAAAGATTTATTATGTCAATTTTGCAAAAATTTGTTGGAAATTGAGTCAAGTTAAGTCAATATTTGGCAACGACTTGTAACCGACACTTGCAGCATTTTGTGGACCTTGTTAAGTTGTCTGGTTTCTTAGCACTTGTACAGTACTAGAGACTTATCCGTCAACTAGCAGTTATTCTAGATATCATCAAGTAAGCTGAGATTTAAATCAATATCACAAAATTTCCTAAAATATAATACCTTTAGGAATTTTGATATTAACTAGGGATTAGTGATGTGAACCGGACTGCCTCGGACTAGTCCGCGGACCGCTAAAAAACCGGACCACTACAAAAATACCAGAACCGGACCACTACAAAAATACCAGAACCGGACCACTACAAAAATACCAGTCCGGTTCTGGTATTTTTGTAGTGGTCCGGTTCTGGTATTTTTGTATCTAATATCTTGTCAGGAAATCCCCGATCGCAGTATATTGTAAAAGCTGGAATGACACTCGTATAGTGGCCGAGGAGTACCCTTTGGGGTGCAAAAGTTTCGCCCCCCCGACAGTATGTACTTTCGCACCACAAAATACCTGCGCACAACGAAATACCTTCGCACCACAAAATACCCCGACAGTGGTAGTAGTATCAAACCAAGAAAGTAATGCAGCTATTCATTTAAGTGTCAACCCCCGACAGGGTAGGTTTCGAACCACAAAAGTGAAGGCTAATTCAATTAACTGCAGGTATGCAACTTTATAAGAGTGGCTCCTCTTCCTCCTCCACCTCCTCTTCCTCCTCATCTAATATCATACTTCTACAGACTTTAGTTTGGTTACCACATTGAGTTGAAAAAGACATAAAATGCGATTTTTTTAACTTGAAAAGTTTAGAAGCATTTTGCATCATTTTTCAACTCAAGATTGTACCCAAACTAAACACCATAGAATTATGATATTATTATAACTAAGAAAGTAAGAAACACAGTTCCACTAATCCATTAACCAATATTCTAGGTTAATCACATGTAGAGATAATCGCACATAAACATAGGCTCCCAGACCACTTGGGAAGGAACTTAGGCAACCAGCCAGCCCCCTTGCCGATTGTTTTTTGTCATTTACTAGATTAATATCTATAGCATTGTTCTTGGTCTTATAAGATGTATCTATGATAGAGGCATCCGTGGATCTGCATAAAATCTCAGTGGTACGAAAGATGCTACTTTCGTGGTATGAAGTTGGTACCTTCTTGGGACGAAAGTTTGTACTTTTCTGGGGCGAAAATGGGTAAGTTGGGACTGTCGCGATGCGAAATTTGCGACTGGCGTGGTGCGAAAGTTGGGACTGGTGTGATGCGAAAGATGGGACTGGCGTAGTGCGAAAGCTAGGACTGGCGTGGTGCTAAACTTGGGACTGGCGTGGTGCGAAAGTTGGAACTGTCGTGATGCGAAAGTTGGGACCGGCGTGGTGCTAAAGTTGGGATTGGCATGGTGCGAAAGCTGGAACTGGTGTGGTGTGAAGGATACTGTCACCCCACGAAACCACGAGACCGCAAAGTGTACTCCTCGGCCACCATACACTAGAGTTTCATGTAATTTTTTTCTCTCATTTCTTCCGTGGCAGTATATACAATATACATTAGAAACATTTCTAAAGATGTTTTCATGAAGGATATGCATTCGATACCGTTCTTAATGAAGATACAGAAAAATTATTCTTTATATATATTATCAATTACAAAAGTATTTATGCTGCAAGATCACTGAAAAGAGTTAGTTATATTCCAAGTAGGATTTAACTAACATCTTTGTTGGCTAAAATAACCAAAAATTCAATATTCCTGACTATTAAGTGTGTAACTAACTTAACTTTATTAGGCATATCTACAGGAGTGGCCCAACAGAACATATAAAAAATTAAAAGTAGGAAATTCATTGACTAGAACCCTGCAATGAATAACCCCATATATAAGAATAACAAGAGTGAATTTGAAGTAATTCTGAGGATATTTAGAGGTTGCACAAGATGCTTGAAGGTTCAAGAATTGTAGTCTTACTGCAGTATGGAATCTATACCTTGGCAGTGGCTTGTCATGGTTTGTAAGTCTGTTTACCTACTTAATATAGTCATCAGTATTTCTTTAATATTCTATGAACCTGGTTGGTTGTCTATCTTAATACATTAAGTCTTAGTGTTCCGTCCTGTTCAGATGTAGTTGAATTATGCCCAAAGCCTAAGATTCAGTAATGAGTTGCAACATATGAAAAGATTATAAGCAGCACTAGAAATGTGATGTATTTAGAAAGAATTTATGGTGCAGTAGAAATATAAAGACAAGGAGCTTCGCTCTTTTGTTACAATGGACAAATGATGAGGAAATTGTTTTCCATTATTAGTCTGCCACAATCTTTCCTATCATGCCTCATCAGTTCCAACCATCTACTCATTGAAATGAAGACTGTGGATACACATATGCTATTTATAAATGCACTGGTAAAAACTCTCACTAGATGCAAAAGCTGCACTAGATAGGTAAGAAGTTACAGATTGGTAGGTGTGCACTGATTAGATGTCGCCCCTTTGTTAATACGATTTGGAATGCTATCTGGGTTTGTCATTAAGGTGTCTCCGCGTTCCATTGTCATACTAAATGTTCGGTTGTTTGATTTTTATTACACAAGAAAAGTACAGTTGCACTTAGGTGGGAGATAATGAACATTTTCCAGATAGCATTCCAAATCGTTTCAACGTCGGTGCGATGTCGGCGATGTTTATACAATGTTTTAAAGACAGTGGAATATATGGAAACGATGCTGGGCCATCTGGGTTTCGTAGGTTATATATCCCTCCAAGAACAGCAGAAATTTATCATGGTGGAGTACAAAAGGTAAGTTGTTTATTGACAAGTTTATTCTTCACTTGAAATTAGATCCAAATCATGTTCATCTGTTTTGTACCATTCTTTCAGTGCTGATAAGAGGTCAAAGAGGTTTACAGTAATGGTTTAGTTGTGTGCACGAAAGGTAGAAAATTCAATCATGAGCTGAAATTATAATATTAATTGGATTCCTTCCATACCAAGGCTTTTGGCCTTAGTGAATGTCTCCTGTGACCATAATACAACCAGTTTTCCTTGATTATTTTTGTTTATGTAAATTGTAAGTTTATGGTCAAATAAATACTTTCTGTCTGTCTGTCTGTCTGTCTAGCTGTCTAGCTGTCTGTCTGTCTGTCTAATTGTCTAGTTGTCTAGTTGTCTGTCTGTCATAGCATATTACACTCCAGACTCCGTATCTAACAATGGGCAGTTATTGGGCTACTTGAGAACAAACTGTTTACACCACAAACTCAGAGAAACAAAAACAAAGACAAAATTTGAGATGTCCTTATCGGTGGTATCTTACAAATCTGGTGCTGTGAAGGGTTTGGTATCTGAAATGGAATTTGGTTTAAGCTCCCAGCTTACTTTTGTTAAAGTCGATTTGTCACCAGTTTTTAACATGGTCTGTTGTGGACACAAATGTTGTACTACTTTGTATTGTGTTGTATTGTGTTGTATCGTATTGTATTATTGTATTGTATTGAGTTTCAAATTTCAATTGTATTGTCTCCACTCTATCTAAAAAATCTGGCCTTTGCCTTTAAAAAATTGCATGTTTTGCTCTAGAAAATACTCAGAATTGATTATTATTGATAAAAAATGAGGTACAAATGAGAACAGTAATTTGTAGTACCGTTATCTCCAAGCAATATATTGATGACGTCACATTACATTAATTCATGTTTAGCCAGCCTCGTTATAACCTCCAGGTAAAATGTGTCAATTGAGCGTATCGTATAGTTTGTTTACATCCAATGCAAAGCATCCATTGTATGTATTTATGTCATGTTGGTACATCACAGTGGTACATCAGTGTTCAGTTCAATCTCACTTATAAGGCCATGCATGTTCCTATGCACATATGTCCTCAATAACAGGGTGGTTTTATCATTAACGGGGTTATTTTATAACAAAGTCCAAAATGTAAAACCCCCAAGAGAGGTAGCCTTGCAAGAGAGGTGGCCAAAATGTGCTTCAAATGCAATAGATAAAGTCGATAAAAATAACTTAATGAATAGACATAGCACAACAGTACAGATAACACTGTATGATAACCGTATGATAACTATACGTACTAAATTTAATAAGTGCAGTACAACTGATTCATTTATAACTTAGCAAAATGGAAAACCACGACAAAACAATTGAAAAAGGTTACTTGCCTCTGAAATGTATCAATTCTCACCTGTTTCTTGTGCATCCAGCACCAGAAGCAATATAATCAGTCTATAAATAAATGTATCTATTGATTACAAGAATCACAGTAGCTGGCAGCTGCCGTAGCCAGGACATAATAATAATAAGAAATTATGAATGCCAGTTCAATAACCATCAGTAGGCCTACAAGGTGCAGGAATTAATGTGCATTTCTGTGGTCTAATTTATACCTAAATTACAATAGACTGACAACAGGATTTAACGTTTTTACCTGCATCTGTGTTGGTGTCTCCAAATGGATGCTACTATTACTATACCTATAGTTTGTGTAGTGCATGCAATATTCAGTCTCTTAAGTCTCAACTATATGTTCCTTATTTGGCTTGTATGCATATGAAGTTGGTTGTTAATTGAGTCTGTAAGTCAACAAGATTGGATAATGGGCTTAGAAAATTATAAATACGTCAGATATATGTTATTTTCAAACATGCTTCACTGGTAAGTGATGCAGACAGTGCTTAAAGCATGGTATATATATTAATTATAGCATATGTATAGTACTACTTATAGTATATGTATGGCATATTTTCAAGCATGCTTTGTGTAGTTACATGTTAGGTAATGAAATTCGATGTGACATTCAAGCGAATAATTGGCTTCAATGAACCTAGGTGCCTTTCAAGTTTGAAGTCCAGGCATTTGTTGGCTCCAAAGTGTAGTGCATTGAAATCTATCAATCAAGATCCCAAAAACTTCAGGACAGTTCACCTGGCATGTTCATGGGTCCAATTTCTTTTGATTTCCTTTCAAAGACTCTTGGCTGTGAATGATGGCTTCCATTCAAAGTTCAATAATAAAAAAAATAGAATCGATGCATCAAGATAAACTAAACTGATGATTAATCAAAGAAACCTACAACAGCAAGTACAATTTACTACAGAATATGAAATATGAATATATAACTAAAACATGTATAAAAAAAAAAAGTCTCCACAGGAACGTAACATGTGAAAAAACAAACAAGGGTGTGTCAAAAGTGATATAATTGCATTCTTTCACGATAGATAATACACATCACGAGACTTGAGACACTTAAAAGAACAAGGCTTTGCATAAAAGGTAGAGACATTACTTTCAAGGTCACCTCGGGTCAGTTGTGGTCATTTGTTTACTTATTTATTGACAACTTCAATAAACAGCTACTAGTTATAAAACATCAACACCATCAAATACATTTATTAATCTGTAATAATTTACTTACTGAAATCTGTGTATTGCAGAGTATTAAGGAACTGGCATCCTTCGTATAATCATAAACCTTATTTAAAGTAGCAATATGTACAACAACAGGTTTAGTAAAACATAATCATAAGACCATGTCCATGAGTTTCAAAACACCACGGGTGGAAATTTCAAATTCGCCAGAAGTGACGAATGAGAAGAAAAAGGGCGGGCATGATAAAATACTGACAGACTGTCTAGAGGCGCAATGTGTTCGTCATGATAAAGATACACGTATTTCCTTAATTTCTACAGATCAATTTTTTAAAAACCTGACACAAAATTAATGCCTGTAGACGTGATTTGTTTCATTCAAACAAAGGACAGAATTTAGTAATAAAACTAACCGAAGTTTCTGACAAATTCACCTGGAGCTCTGCAACAATTATCCTTAAATTCTGGTCACGAAATAAGAACAGAATTTACAGTAATACGATTTATTTCTAACCTTTCTCTCCACTTTAATAGGACTGTAATCATGCATAACTATTATTGGATTGCAATTATGTTTGGTCTTTCTATAAAGGTGAGTCTAATCATCCATCTTGGCTCCAGATCATTAATTATTTGGGGTAAACAAATAGGCGTTTATTGAAAAGAATTAAAGTGGCAGAGACCACTGTACAACAAACCCCATTAGATTAATGCACTCCTCATATAAACACGTTGCTCAGAATAAGAAATAGGCCAAGCGCAAAAACGAAAATGACTAAATTTAACTCATTCTTTTTTTGTTACTTGGCATCTCAACTTTGTCCTACTTTAATATCGTCAACATACTAGGACATGTATCAGTAATTTGAGTCGAATGTGATTCAAGTCATTAGAATATTAAAGCATAGTTTATGGTAGATGGCATAAACTACCACTGGAAAATAAAACATCTCCTTGTCACTCTGAGTAAGATAATAAAAGTAAAAAGGACTAATAAAATAATATATATATAACTTAAAAAACAAATAGGGCGTTAACACCAGCCTGTGTAACTCAAAATTCTTTTTCGACAAATCACAGGTATGTTGAATATAGGTGGACATTTGTATTGAAACTAAACAATCAACAAAACGCAGAAATATACGTAATTCTGTATGTCTGGCAACTGTCCGATGTTGTATATTTCTTATGGGTCGTTTTGACTGGAACGTCAGTAAAACTAGCTGTATATGCGTTTTTAAGACACAATTTCAATGCGTATAGAATACCTGCCTCTGTCAGCGTTTCCTATGTATCAATGAATTACCCGTAGACATAGACATAGCCGGTGACATAGATATTCAAGATCAAGTTGATTGACCATTATTACAATGGTAGTCATAGTCATTATAATGACTTAAATTTCTTAGTATAAAATGTCATAATGGCCATGGGAGTTGTCATTTTACCATTCAAGTAAGTGACCTACTTTTAAATCGAGAAGATTGCAAATCAAATACCTAGATGCAGCATTGTACCACAACATTAGTAAAAAAAAATAGCAATAAACGTCGTACTTACCTATACAGCTATAAGCGGACAGAGGGTGAATGATGTACCCCAATGGATCGGAGTGATGTGGGGCATGTCACTTGAAAAGCCCGTCACACTCCAGTGACTTCAAGATCACTGTTCCATCACAAAACCATGGTAGTTGTCTTTGTAAATGATAAATCTCAAAAAACATTTTATATATAAATATACTCTTTAACCATTTGAAATGTACATAAGGCAGCACAGATAAAAACCACAAAAATCTGAAGTGTTAAATAAAGTAGGGCCTATTTAAAAACATGTAATTTACTACAGTGTACCTGGGCAGACATGAGTGAATTAATTCTTTTAAAGGAGGAAATATGAAGACACGTAAATATATAACAAGTTAAAAGTCAAAGGCAAGGAGTTATTATCAAAGTACGAGACAATTGCATTTAATAATAACTTTTTCCCAACATTTGTTTTTCTTAAAATGCCTTATTAAACATTTTGGCGACAGTTGAGAAAATGCCATGTAATAGCAATGCATAGCCATACCAACTTTCACTTTCAATTTAGTGTTTATTAACTTGGTATGAAAAATGGTTCAGAAACTTGGTCCAGGTGCAACAATGATAGGTAGACTTTCTATTTTGTTTTCTTTAGTGCGACTGGTCTGATCGAAGCTGATCGAGTCAGCTAACCTGACCAGTGGCTAGGGCAGAGGTAATGATGAGATAATAAGGCTTAGTCACTACTATGTGTTTAGTTTGTATTTTTGTATTTTGTTTAATCGTCATTCATTTTCTGTGAATGTTATAGTTACTCCTTTGGGTAGGGCCTTTCACAATAGCCAGGAATCAAACCTAAGACCTACTGCAGAGCTATACTAATATTATTAGGTTTTCAGGTCAAAATAATTAGAACTAAAATTTCAGACGTTTACAAATCAGACAATTAATCAAGATGATAATTATTTTGTCATTTAAACAGGAAAATTATCAACTAAAAGTACTATTACATGTGCCCTGTTGATGACCCATGGGTCTCTAAGCAGGACAAGAGTGTCCACGTATTCACAATTCTAATAACTAACTGTGAATTGCAGAAGAGGCTGCCATTCGACGTTTATATAGAATTTCACCAGGGGTCCTTGGCATTGCAGTTTTAAGTATTTCAACCAGGGGCTTATATTTATTATTGTACAACAGCCACCAGACTACTCGTGACAGAAAAGTTAAAATCGTCTAGGTCTCTAAGTTAAGGATGACCAAGCTCAATGCTAATGACAGTCAATACTTACCTAACGAAATACTGGCAGTGTTTTCAGGCTGTGCTGTGTCTTACACATACAGTAACAATGCAACAAATATATAATCCGCAAAAAATATATAATCCATAAAAATCATCAGAGGTCGTAGGCCGTGACCCTTGATTATTGAAGATTTGAGCAAAGTGCCAATCTCGCGCTTGTGCAGAGGCAAACGACTTTGAGGTGGTTGGGCGCAAAAGAGAGTCTGCACAGACTGCAGCCATCAAAGTAAAAATCAGTCCCCCATAAAAAAAACCAGTGTGTGTTGTCGGTCAAGATGGAGCGCAACCTGTTAAAATTAAATGATGACAAGTCTGAGCTTATTGTCTTGGTGCCCAAACATCATCAGCATCTAAGTCTTAACATCAGTATAAACATTGGAGATTGTACAGTTTATTATGCACAAAGAAAATTTACATTCACATATTCTTGTAATTCCCATACACGTCTGAAAATGTTATTTCTTGAAGAAATATTCAAGTATTTAAGCATATATTTAACTGTGCATAACGACTATACAATATATATGTTAGAGTGGTAACATTTGACAGAATAGTTGGTTTGTCAGCCAGTTAGTTATGTTTGACGATTTGTTAACTGGTTTAAGATCAACCAAATCCTTCATTCTCCTCTTCAGTCCTGTGCTTAGGGCGCTGCTTCTGGACCAGGTATTTTGTCACACAACTGATTAGTTAAGAATATGATGAAGCAGGTAGCCATTTCAACATCAGAAAGTATAGATTAACGACATGTTAACCAACAAGGGGTCACCAGGAGCTTGTCAGAGACTGGACTGGAAGTTGCTTCTCTTAACTTCAGCGCACCTCAGGATGGCAACGTCTTTTATGCAGGAAAGATTCACAGACCCTGTGGTCTTGTCAACAGTATGGCACTACCAGGAGGAACCGTCTTGTTCCTGGAGAAAAGCTTACTCTATTGCGAGGTAAGTGCCGCTATTTGCTGTTGCTTCAAGTAGACTAACCCACTTGATGGTTACTGCTGTTTTGTTTTTGTTTTTTTTCATTTATTTTTTATAATAATAGGTGTAATAATTTATTTTTTGAAGTCGGTTAGACTATACCATGCTATTGCTTTCAGGGCACGACCCCAAGGACGACTAAAGGTTAGTGTTAAAGTGATATGAGGAAGTCTCACATCTAAGTCAAACTGAGAGTTTCTTTAAATTTAACCCTGAATGATAGTGAAGGATGTGAGAAACCACTTTGCTATGTGTCCATCCATTTGTTAATGAGTATTTTAGTCTTAAAACTGGCCATAGTGATTTTGGTGTACACCAAAATAATTTGA
Source organism: Alitta virens (assembly GCA_932294295.1). Classification (NCBI taxonomy): domain Eukaryota; kingdom Metazoa; phylum Annelida; class Polychaeta; order Phyllodocida; family Nereididae; genus Alitta; species Alitta virens. The sequence continues at coordinate 15,009,742 of OW028573.1, read as the reverse complement.
AACTTGGCTGTACTCTCGCTGGAGTCACGTGACCACACAGCCAGGCAGAGCCAAATTCCATTGCATTGGATACAACCACCATGAACCATGAGGGTTTTGTTTACTCATTATACATTAGTTGAAGCTATGAAAAGTGATTCTGAACAAGGTAAACTGTTTTCACAATTCATATGAGTGAATATCATACACTGTGAATGGAGGACAAGCCTATCTAAAGCCTAGGTCTCACATAGCCGGTTTTGCCGTAGTGAACCCGTAGTATTACATAATGGTTATGCAACAGCTTTTTTCGCCAGGTTGGCGACGGATTCTGGCGGCAAAAAGGGTTCTACGGATGACTCGAGGGGTTCTACGGGTGACTCAAGGGGTTCTACTGGTGACTCGAGGGTTCTACGGGTGACTCAACAGGTTACGGCCAATTAGTAGACGTATTCCACGAGAGACCCGACGGCTTCCAGGGGTTACTCGACAGGTTCTACGAGTAACTCGATGGCTTCTATGAGTTTAACTCGAAATGTACGTCACCTGGTCTAATTTTAAAATATAATGACGGGAAAGTCGGCGAGTCACCCATAGAACCCAGCGAGTCACTCGTCGAATGATACTTTGTACATGCAGCAGTGGAGGGGGGGTTCTATATATTTTAAAAGGCTGCTGCTCTACTAATATTAGTCTGATTTTCGTCAAATAAAACTGAATTGTAGTATAGTTCATACTGATTCCATACAAGTTTTTGAAAGGGCGACTCAATAACAAATTACCAATACAAATAAGCATTGAGGCATAAAGCCTTTTAAAAGTTTTCAGTACCAAAAGGCCCTGCTGGGATTTGAACCCAGGATCTCCTGTTTACTAGACAGGCGCTTTGCCAACTAAGCCACAGAGCCATGAGTCTAGGTAAGCAATAAGTCATTTCATAAATTGACTGTATGATATATATTGATCTTTGCATTCGTCCATATATTGTTTCATCAACAGCTGGTGCATTAAAATTAATCAGCACTTTTTCACAGAACACACTCCATATGTCAGGTGGTACAGGTGTAAGTGAAGTCCCGAATGAAAGAATACCTTTTATTCGGACCAAGTACATTGGATGATTTCTAAAGTAATTACTAAGTTGGTAATTACTTCAGGGAATCATGAATGTACATAAAACTAAAATTAATCAATATTTATCATGTTGTCCATCTACTTCTATGATGTAGTAGCTTGAGATTAACGACATGTTAACCACCGAAGGGTCATTCACATCAGGATTGCTAAGAGGACAGGATGGTTAAAAAATAGTTATATAGGAGCAGATATCAAGTCAAGCAAAGAACATGAAAAGGAAAGACAGATCTTTTGAGAATATTAGATTTTAGGAGAACAATTTTGAAAATATAAGATGACATCACAGAAGGTCAGGAATGCTGCCAAAAATCAGGATGGCATTGCAAATGTAGATGAGTATTTGAGTATTTTATTTAAGTATTGAGCATTTCATTTCCATATAGTATATTTTTGTATTAGGTATATATCACAAGTAGGAGACAGTGGGGCACCTTGAGATGTGGGGCACCTTGATCCATTGGCACTGCAGGCCAGTTGGTTTGTCATAAACCTTGTAAATGGCAATGATTTTGTTCCCCTAGTGGTAAAGAATTAGGTCACTAATTATTTTTCTAGTTTCCTGTCAGGACATTGTGTAAATTCAGAATTTACACTTTTCACTACTACAGAGTAATAAAACCAGGCAAGATTTTTATTTATCTGATATCTTCATTACTTGTAGAATCCAGCCATCGATTTGTCAGTTTGAACTAGGCAATATATGCCAAAGATTGACCTCATGGCAGATAAGTTGAGTTTTCATTTGATTTTCCTCCAATTATCACTTACCTGTGACACTTTACTTACCTTGGAAACTCAAATTATTACCCTTTAGTTACACAATAAGCCTTAATTCAAATATTTTAAGTTTGCCAAGCAAACTCAATTTTGTTTATCCCTGTTTCTTGTATAGCAATCAACAAACATTCATTAAAGTGGCTCAAGTTGTTTATCATCGTTGGTTACGAATCTGTCAATTCTATCAGCCAACTAAAATGCCATACCTCATTGAAGCTGTGTCAAACAGGAAATAGCAATATTCTTGATAAAATGAATTTCTGTAATTGTGGGCAATTCAAGTTAAGAGAGTGAAGCAGTCAGAGGCTCAGAGCTCTAATGTCACAAATAGTCAATCTACATGAGATCAAGCATTGTCATCAGAACTTAATGTCCATGGCATTGTGCACTGTTTAGGATGCTTCACATTGTTGTGAGTGTTTACATACAAAATCTATGTAGCTATGTAAATCCTTGTAGCTATGTAAATGTTATGATTGACCTTTTCTCTATAATTAATCACATTCATGCTCAATCTATTTATTTGTGCATAACTTTTTTCCTTTGTTTCCTTTTTTCAGAAGTACCTCTAAATATCAAGTACAGAATAAAAGCATTCATCCTATAACTGTGTTACAAAATATATTAACATAGAAAAGCATGTTTGTACATTTCGGCATGCAAAAATAGAAACAGTGTATTTTATATCATTCAAATATGTTATTTTACCCAAGGCATTCTTCACTTGCCCTGGACAGTCAAAGACTATACAATCCTTGAGGTGGGGCCCTGCATTTATGTAGTTTTATGTTTGGACTTTTATCAGTATTTCTCAATATAACTGTAAAGAAACATGCACCTTAAGATAAATTATATTATTTTTCACATATATTCCCTGAATATATGGTTCCCAGGTAATTGCAATTTGGCAATTTGTGTTTGTGCCACTACTTCAAGCAAACTAAAGCCTCTTTTAGCAAATTCCAGGTGTTTATAAGGTTGGCTCAAGGTGCCCCCAAGTCAACATTTTACATAAGATACCCAGGGATGCCAAACTATAGTGGGTGGGGTGGGTGATTAGGGCTTTACATCTTTTATTTCTGCACCAGTTGGGCTAATTAGGACAGGCAGGGACCATGGCAATGAGATGAAGGATGAAACAGCCAACCAACTTAGGCTTGACCGGGAATCGAACCCGGGACCCAGCGGTTGGAAGCCCAGAGCGCTACCACTGAGCTAGGCCCCCACCCGCCAACCTATAGTACAATGTTTAAAGTAACTATGACTGCCGCTTCATGCTCCAAGGTGGAAAAAGTAAAAAAACAGCTCATGGTGCCCCATTCTCCCCTGGATCACAGCATAATTGATGTTACCCAGCCGTTTTGGGCTTATCTATCACTTTAAAACTGGTACATTTTACAATTCCAGGATAGCAAACATTAACAGCAGAGTACAATAAAATACTACAGTTGTTTCACTAATGCTCTCTTGCCTTGGCCTACCTTGACCTAATACCATGCTTCAGTGGTTCATGTTGTTCAAGTGTAGTAATTTCTTTGGCCTCAGCTTTTTTGGTCACTGTGGTGGGACTGAGCCGTTTGCGATGACTTTAGGGAATCGTGGGTAGTCCAGCATCAGTAAAAACGCGGACCGTTTATGCAAAACATGCGGACCAATGCTAAACCACAACTAGCCGAACATTGGGACATTTTCCCACAAAGCAACGGACATGTGCATTTTGAACATTGTTTCATAACAAACAAAATAAGCCACAATATTCAGCCTTTTCAAAATTCCCGACAAGGTTGTCCCGCAGGCCTGTCCCACCTTTTAGGTCATCCCTGAAACGTTTTTCATGCTGATAGCTTCGGCTCAGACATGTTCAGACTAAGACAGTTATCGATTATAAGAACTTTGTCGCCTCCTTGGCTGCGCATCTGTCAAACGTGTATTTACTCAACATTCTATTCCAGCTTATTCCTTGATAGCGTTGATGGTGGGCTTGTGAAAAATACTAAAACTATTTGCTAGGCATGACTCTTATTCAACATGTAGTAAATTGGGCATTTTTCAAGCATATGGGTTGACATGCGAGGGTTTCTTGTGCGGGCCCACAGTCATGAACGGCCACAGTTCCTGAATGGCCACAAAATAAATGGCCACTGACTGAAATGGCCACCCTATAAGAAATACTGTTGTCTCTTAAACTTAAATTTAGTTATGTCATTGAATATTTGTGCTATTAGTTATTGAGCTGTGCTGTGAGGCAAAGTTGCCAAAAAAGTATATTGTGGGCACATGTTATTGCAATGTTTCTCACATTTCAAAAATCGCATTTACATCTAGAGCTGCTAAATTGTCATTTCCCTAACTTGTGACTTTTAAAGTACAATGAATATTATTAACACATCAAGTTTCTGTTGCAGGTTCTGGCCATATCAACAAAGGGCAAGGCTTTAAAATATCAGCTAAAATAAAGGAAAGCCATGTAATTTCATGATGTGAATGTGCCCTAATGATGTTGAAGGGCTTTACGTCCTGTATTTCTGCACCTGGGCTAATTAGGACAGGCAGGGACCATGGGCAATGAGACGAAGGATGAAACAGCCAACCAACATAAGCTTGACCGGGAATTGAACGAACCCGGGACCCAGTGGTTGGAAGCCCAGCGCGCTACCACTGAGCTAGGCCCCCACCTAATTTACTCTATGAGAAAAACTTGATTTTAGTTAAAACACTGAATCTATGTTTGCAGATTGTAGGCTCTTGTTGTTGAACTGTTTTTCACAAAACAATTGTATTATTTATACCAAGGCATTGCTTCTTTGGTAATTCTGTCTCCCAATGCATCTCCCCTAACATGCTGCGATTCCATCCCAAAAGACTGAAACCTCCCAGAATCCTTGGCTCAATTTTCATTACTAATTACATTATTAAATATTTACTGACTTAAGAATGCTATTAACATCTTCAATTTCTATGGCAGCTACTGGCCGAATTGACAAATATCTTGAAGTATGGCAACACCTTCCAACTCCACAAAGGAGACGACAGCAAAACTGGTATTCTAAATTTCTAATGATATATTTAACTTCTATACCATGGTGAAATGGGTTTTATTGGGCCATGGCAGTGGTATATTTGGCGAATATGCAGGTACACAATGTACTGCAGTTGCCTTCATGGTGTTGCTGATGGCTACCGTTTACAATATTGCTCACTGGCGTGTTAGTGACATATCATATAGAATACATGAAGGCACATTTTACACCCCCAATTGATTTACATTGCAAATGGACATTCTGTACCCAATGATGACCTATTGGTCAAGACAAAGCCATCAACGTAGAGTACATGCATACCCAATTACCCAGTGTTGTACATGACCTCTCCACCTCTGAACACACTATGGCTGTTCAAGTTGGGCAATCATTGTTTGATTCACTACAAGTAGCATTTTCCATTTCAAGTTCATTGCTTTTCACAATGAATGAAGCTACAATCGCTCTTGTAAGAAATCACAATGGTTTTGTTTTATTTGATTCACATGCATGTGATGCACATGGATTGAAATCAGTCACCTGAATAAGTGGCTGTTATACTATATTTCGATTCCTTGCCAGAACTAGTTAGTCATTTACTACATGGTCAGTCAGCATCCTACACCGCTACACCGTTTGAAATGACACCAGTTATGATAGAGGTTGGTGTTCCTCAAAGTGTAACTGGACACTGTATAAATATATCTAAGTCTGATATATTCCAACATTTAGCTAACATTTAAAAAAAACACATACTATTGGCTTTTAAATTAATGATTCTCACACAAACAGCCATTCAGTTAACAAAACCAACATTAATAACTTTTCCAGTACTATGGAAGAAACCAGTCCTACATATTTAGCTGCAGCAATGACTGAATATTTGCCAAGTATTGCCTTTAATCAAGGGTGCTTGACATGTAGTTGTAAGCACTTGTGTTGACAAGTGTAAAATCTAACATGTACAATTCTATTCAAGCAATATTTTGATCAAGAAACATGGCATTATGGCTCCCATTCATATTTAAGCTATGATGTTTGTCATGCTGTAAGATGCTTTCCTACTTCTCTTCTAGTGTAGTAGCTACTTTCCTAATTTCAATAAGATTTATATTGTAGTTTTCCTTGTGTAGTAAGATTCATATTTCTAATGCACCACTGTCCACTTACTTGTAATGTTTACATGCAGTATTTGAATATCAACGTAATTTCATCACATTTTATGTACTGCAACTTTATGATACTAGTATTACTATTCCTTTTATCTATAGTGTTTTGTAAGATTTATATTTCCGATGCACGTTCTTCTTTAATAAAACCTTCAAACTTATTACTTCTTTTTATCATTCCTTGGTGATCAGTTTATCATCGTACAACCACTGAGGCCATAATTATACTCTGACACATCACTCATTGTTTTACTGACCTTTCGTGACAATCCTACTGAACATTGGTCCATTACTTTGGTTGTCCCTTATTTATGCATATTGCTTTCGATATTGCTGGAATTGAAGTGCAGTGAAGCGTAATGAGAACAAAAAAAAAGGCATGGACTAACATAATTTGGCATTAAAAATGTTTGTAAGAGGGACACTAACTGGTTTTCTGAAACAAAGATGATAAAAATTATCCTCAGATGAGCAAACAAAATGTCTGCTTCCTACCATCCTAAATATATAGTGTTCGAGTCCCGACATTTTCAATGTGAAACCATGTACCCATTAGACCAGAAAGACCAACAATGATTCCAGCAAGTGCCACTCTCACAGACATGTCCTAAAAGTTTTTTTGCCAAAGCATGCATTACATATCTGTTCAGGCTTTTAACATCAGCTGCATATGAATCTCAAACACAACTCTTATGTCATCAAAATCATCCTCATGGCTTCCTTGAAACTCACAGAAAAGTTTACATGCAGAGAGTGACACAGCGGGACTCAAACTCCAGAAGAAGATGCTGAAAGTCAATGAAAACAGGTAATCAACAATTAAACTTTCCCTTAGTTCTGAATGTCAAATTTTTAAAAATCTCAAGACGACCGTGCATGATACCTCAAGTAGTTACTTAGGGGAAAAAATTTATATAACTTGTTTATTTGAGGTGTGGAACCTTATCTTTGAAAATAGGGTGCGTAAGTTGATTTTGCTCTCGTGCGTTTGAGAGCAGGAAAAAACTACTTCCGGGAACCACGTCCAGAACAGCGTCATTGAAATTGCATGGAGGGGGCTGAGCAAGGATGGATAACTAAATAATCACAGCTTGACAACTCATTATTTTGATTGCCAAAAGAAAATAAACTTTTACAGCAAAGCCTAAAGCCAAAAATTAGAGTTTTAGGCCGCTTGGAATTCAAGCAATGGCCCCGTTAAGTGAGATGAGTAATCGACCACTAATAATCTTGTTTATTTACGTGCTATTTTGACAAACATTGACCAGTGAGTGATACATGTGTCACGAAAACACTATTCCTGATTCTTCTGATGACTTATACATGTGTTATTTCATTGAAAAATATCCGATTGTTCATATTTCATCTTGTCCACTTGCTCGCCTAATTGAAATATGGCGGCTTTGGGTCCCAAAAGTACGGCAATAGCGTGGATTGCACAAATAATTGGGGTTGTCTGAAGTATACAGTTTCACTGTTCTAACAATTTAATGAACATGGTATTTTTGTAGCGAACAACTAGATGTGAAAAACATGAAAGGGCGACTCCATTAGAAATTACCAATACAAATAAGGATTGAGGCAAGAAGCCTTTTGAATGTCTTAAACCAAAAAGGCCCTGCTGGGATTTGAACCCAGGATCTCCTGTTTACTAGACAGGCGCTTTGCCAACTAAGCCACAGAGCCATGAGTCTAGGTAACCAATAAGTCATTACATAAGATGACTGTATGATATATATTGATCTTTGCACTCATTCATATTTTGTTTCATCAACAGCTGGTGCATTAAAATTAATCAGCAATTTTTCACAGAATACACTCAATACGTCAGGTGGTACAGATGTAAGTGGAGTCACGAATGAAAGAATACCTTATGCTTGGACCAAGTACATTGGATGATTCCCTAAATTAATTACTAAGTTGGTAATTACTTCAGGGATTCATGAATGTACATAAAACTAAAATTAATCAATATTTATCATGTTATCCATCTACTTCCTTTTAGGTCATCCCTGAAGCCATCTCAATAGTCCCTGAGGAAATGAAGTGATGAAGAAAACAAAATGTGTAGATTGATGCTATAGAAATTACTTGAGTCAACTTGAAATAGTGAAATTAATGAACATGTTGTAGTTATTGTATCAACAAAAACTTTATCATAATAAATGATCACCAACTTTGAAGTTATAAAAATGACACTAATTTTTATATGTACAGCATCATCATCTGGATTCAGTACAGTAGTAGTAGCTTGAGAGTAACGACATGTTAACCACCGAGGGGTCATTCACATCAGGTCTGCTAAGAGGACAGGATGATTAAAAAATATTTATATAGGAGCAGATATCAAGTCAAGCAAAGAACATGAAAAGGAAAGTCAGATATTGTGAAAATATTAGATTTCAGAAGAAAAAAAAGGTGATAATACAGGGTGCGGCATAAAAACTTGCACCAGCAGCTACTGTTAACTCTTTTGTTATTACCTCATTTGACAGTGCTCGCATGCAGCTGCAATCATACACACAAAAGTAATTATAGTCCTAAATTATCTTTATTTGATATATTTTCTTGTTACCTCAAGAATTATAGATAATACTGATCTAAATATAGCACATGCACACTTATCACACCTTCCGGTCATTTTCACCTCGGCATTTGCAATACAAACATTAGATTATGTCACTGATCATACAGATGTGTTACAGACACCTTTGTTGACCTTTGCCACCAAAAATAGGGCAAATAGGTTCATTTTTAATAAGAAGGTAGTGGTGGTGGTGGTGGATTAGGGCTTTACGTCCTGTATTTCTGCACCTGATGGGCTAATTAGGACAGGGAGGGACCATGGCAATGAGACGAAGATTGAAACAGCCATCCAACATTGGCTCGACCGGGAATTGAACCCGGGACCCAGTGGTTGGAAGCCCAGCACGCTACCACTGGGCTAGGCCCCCACCCCGTAATAAGAAGGTAGACCATTGACACCTTTAAGGTGGAAAGTGCCATTTTCGATTCTGATCAATTTTCTGTTATTTCTGTCTTATTAACTGGCCCATCTTCCTGAAAATCATGTGATTTTTTTCCAGTTTAATTGTTGATTCAAAAAGTCCCTCTGGAATACCATTATATATCTGTTATAATGTTATGACCTTGCTGGATCAAAAAATGAAACCAACCTTCTTATCATCTTATACCATAATATATATATGCATGTATAGAAAACACTAATTTGTAAACTTTTCTGCAACTAGATACACCATGCAAGCAGACAGAAGCCTGACTTCTGTGATATGTGTCTCTCAGAACATGCCCTGCAGCATGTACCCTCTCAATAATTGAGACACTGATATTGTCTGCCATTACAAGATCAAAAATATCACAATGACCAATTGCTTATACCCCTTACTAAATTTGGCAAAGCTTTAAAAGACCTCATAAGCATTTGAGTAACCTAGAGCTATCTCGAAAGAGGAGATGCCCAGTGCAAGTTTTAAGGCCGCACCCTGTATGAGATGACATCACAGAAGGTCAGGAATGCTGCCGAAAATAAGGATGGCATTGCAAATGTAGATGAGTATTTTATTTGAGTATTGAGTATATCATTTCCATACAGTGGTAGGTATATATCACAAGTAGGGGAGCGTGGGGTGCCTTGAGCTGTGGGGCACCTTGATCCATTGGCACTGCAGGCCAGTTGGTTTGTCATAAACCTTGTAAATGGCAATGATTTTGTTCCCCTAGTGGTAAAGAATTAGGTCACTAATTATTTTAATCTTTTCCTGTCAGGACATTGTGTAAATTCAGAATTTACACTTTTCACTACTACAGAGTAATAAAACCAGGCAAGATTTTATTTATCTGATATCTCCATTAGAATCCAGTAGAATCCAGCCACCGATTTGTCAGTTTGAACTAGGCAATATATGCCAAAGATTGACCTCATGGCAGATAAGTTGAGTTTTCATTTGATTTTCCTCCAATTATCACTTACCTGTGACACTTAACTTACCTTGGAAACTCAAATTATTACCCTTTAGTTACACAATAAGCCTTAATTCAAATATATTAAGTTTGCCAAGCAAACTCAATTGTGTTTATCCCTGTTTCTTGTATGTTCGTAATTTGGGTTTTGTCATTAACAGTTGTTTCCATTCAGTTTTACTATTATCAAAAAGTTTTGCTTCTACTATCTTTAAGTCATAGATACTCTTCTCCATAAATACATCACTTAAGTTAAAGCTGGATTGTCAAACTGTTTTTGGACTGCCTAAAGAGCTATCAAAAGAAAATGCCTCTTATTGATGAATTCAACAACCCACATTGTCTAGATTTTACTAAATTAATAAATATCAGATGAATTAACAAGAATGACTTTGTTTTTGCCTCATTTTCATCTCAATGGCCATAAATGTACACTGCAATGTAAACAAATGGTACATGAATTTTATTTTATAGAAAATTATGAACCTAACAAAGCTCTGGATGGTAGGTATTCAGAAATAAGACAATAAATTAAATGCAATCGATTTTGGCCACTGTCATATTGTGTGACAATCCAGCTTTAATAGACAAGAATATTTCTTTCAATTGTCTACACCATCCTTTTGATCTTACATAACCCCATTCAAAAACTGTTTTTGTCAATCGTCTTACTCCATTAAAATTAACTGTAGATAAAATCACGTAATATTTGCTTAAGATAGGAATTGCCTGGTGTTCATGGGGGACATAACATCATGTTCTTCAATCATCGCTTTTATGGATAACTAGGGAATTGGTTTCTGAAAGGCATTAGAGTAAAGTTTGCGCACTTATCAATAAGTTTATCTTATCAGCATGTCAGTCACCTTTTCGCCACCGGGTATATAAAGCAAACATTGCTGCCGAACCAATGCATTACATCTTCAAAGATCCCCCAAGCAGTAAATTACTGACAATGGCAGCTTCAGCAGCAGCAAGGAATTTGGAATACACCACCCTCAACACAGGGGTTAAGATTCCCATTCGTGCATTTGGCACGCTTTTGAAGTACATTAATGTAACGCATACAGTACTGATTATATTGAAGAAACAAAATTATTCGTAAAATTACAAACTGCAAGAAACTGTCTTTCTACGCACTGCCAAATATTTAAGATCCGAGTCAAAAAGATTTTCAGTGTGTCATAATGGACAGTAATAAATTTTACCTGTATTGTACTTTAGATATCAAAAGACTGTTATATGTTTCTTTTCTTGATACTGATACAATGACCATGTGGAGACCTGATATTAACATCTTTAAATTCTTCGCAAACCATTTAAATTAAACATGTTCACCCTTATAAAACTCTGGTTCGACTGGCTTAGAGTATTACATAAGCTGTTGAAACTTACTCTTAGATATCTTCAACTTAAACAGTTTAAGATCTCTGTCAGAAAGTGTCTCGCTAAAGATCCTCTTAGACAAAATCCTATGAGAATAATTTTTTTTTTTGTTAAGCTGTCGCAAGTTAAATATTTTATTTGACTTATTTCCTATGCTGACTCCGTGCTTTTTCAGCCATAAGGCGTTGATGGATCAGTTAGTTCAGTATTTTTTTTTATAAAGAATGAATAAATATTTCTTTAATGAAAGGGTGCACTGAGGTTTGATCCACTGTACCCTCCCAGCCATCCATAGTGGATCAATAGTACTGGATGTTTCTGCAAAATACAAAAATGGAAAATCTGATCTGCTGTCCCCTGATGATCAGCAAAAGATGCATTATGATTATTCAGTAGTAATATGCAGTAGTACATATTCTACATCATCTTACAACCACTGAGGCCATAATTATACTCCGACACTTCACTCATTGCTTTACTGACCTTTTGTGACAAACCTGCCTACCTTTTGAAATTGCAACAGGTAAGGCTCCACACCTCAATCCAGCAGAGATAACAGCTCATACCACTCTTGGCATCACTGAAGTGGCATTTATATCAAAGTAGTCTTGATTCAGTAACTGTAAATGATATAGTATTAACTATGTAATCTTATTATTGAGGTTGTATGTAGTATGCGGTTTCACTGTTCTACCAATTAAATGAACATGGTATTTTTGTAGCGAACAACTAGATGTGAAAAACATGAAAGCGCAACTTCATAACAAATTACTAATACAAATAAGCATTGAGGCAAGAAGCCTTTTGAAAGTCTTAAGTACCAAAAAGGCCCTGCTGGGATTTGAACCCAGAATCTCCTGTTTACTAGACAGGCGCTTTGCCAACTAAGCCACAGAGCCATGGTTTCAAGTAAGCAATAAGTCACTTCATAAGACGACTGTATGATATATATTGATCTATGCACTCATTCAAATGTCTTTTCACCAACAGCTGGTGCATTGCATTTAATCAGCACATTTTCACAGTTCAGTGAAATACGACAGGTGGAGCAGTTGTAAGTGTAGTCCTGAATGTGAGAATGACTTTAACTTGATAATTACTTGCAAGAAATCCTCCACTTCACAGAAATATACAGTAAAGATAGAATTATCATAATCAATACTAAATAGCTGTTTAAAGTTGTAAAAATTAACACACGATTGATTTCTAAGAGTATTAGTAGTATTACGTTGAGATTAACGATGTGTTAATCACCAAGGGGTCACTCATGTCAGGATTGCTAAGGTTAAAAAATTACCATATATGGCACAAGTCAGGTATAATCACTTATAGGAGAATATTGGATTTCAAGAAGGAAACTGGTGAAACTATATTTTTATCTGTGTGATATTATTTTATTCTGTTAATTCTTATAATCTGTTGAATGAGTTTAAACATGGCATTTATTTAACTGTGTAGGTTAGTTCCATGAGAGATGGACGAAAGCTCCTGGTAAGCTATATTACTACAGACCTTTCAGCAAAGAACTTTTAATATGCTGAATTGCACATATTTTTATACGAAATATAAATATATTATAACTGAACAACCATAATACGTTGCTTAAGTTTTCTTTTTAACATTTTACATATTAATTTCATGCGGAGCTTGGCACCTACCTAAACCTGTACATTCATACTGGCAATAAAAACTATGTACAAAATAGGTAAACAAAAACTTGCTGTAATGTCAGGATGACATTGCAAAGATGACATCACATAAGGTCAGGAACAGTGTCTAATGTCACGATGACATTGTAAATGTAGATGACATCACATAATATCTTGGTTGAGATAGGAATTGACTGGCTATCCTGGAGAACATCAAGATCACGTTCTTCTTTAATTTATATTATGGACAATTAGGGAATTAGGACGGGAAGGCATGAGAGCAAAGCTTGCTTATCAGATAAGCTTATCTTGTCACCATGAAACAGCAAGTCTTTCACCTTTATCGCTATATAAAGCAATATTTGCCACCGAAACAATACATTACAACTTCAGAGATCCCCAGGCAGTAAATTACTTACAATGGCAGCATCAGCAGCAGCAGAGAATATGAAATACATCACACTCAACACAGGGACCAAGATGCCCATTCTTGCATTTGGCACCCTTATGGCGACTTTCGATGTAAGTATATTCTAAATTAAAGAACTATATGAACATTCATTCTAGGCACTGTCAGATAGCTAAGATGTCGGTCAGAATGATTTTCAGATTACCAAGGTGAACTCATTACACTGTATCAAATTTTAATTGTACACTGTGTACTGGATTGTACATTGCACAAGTCATATTTTTTTATATCTACAGATGAAACTTAACTGCTTCATGGTAATTTTAACTGTTGTATGCTTATTTTCTTTACATTAATACTAAAAACGTGATAAGACCAAATACATACTTCTTTAAATTCTATGCAATGCATATAAATAAACTAAAAAATCATGTCAATTCAAAAGAATTATTAACTCGACTAGCTTTATTACAGTCAATGCCATAGACTTGGAAACTAAACTCTAGAGGACATCATGTAAATCCAGGACACCCGATGTCACTCAGCCAAAGAGATTCACATGTCATCTGGAGTTGTGTTTCCAAGTCTATGACAACTCATGTAACGGTCCTCATCGTGCACTTACAGGCTAACCATGAAGAGACAGTGAAAGTGGTAAGCACAGCCTTAGATGTTGGCTACAGACACTTTGACTGTGCCTTGATTTACAACACTGAGCCAGCAGTGGGAGAAGCCATCAAGATGAAAATGGCAGACGGGACAATCAAGTCAAGAGACGAACTCTTCCTCACTACAAAGGTAAAACAAAAACTAAATCATATTTGGTTAAAGTGCCTATAAGGGATCCGCCTGCATCAACTTTAACTTCCATAGTTCATTCATCAAAGCGATTGATGACTTTGACTGACCGTTACACCGCATGTTTAAAACATATCAGACGAGCCTGTCTATAAAGAGTCCAAACAATTTCACAAATCATTATTTGGTACAGTTATAATTCCTAGAAATGAGAAATGTTGAGGTATGTCAAAATACACTAAGACCTCTATATAAACCAGTCGGTTCAAGGTCAAAATGGAACTTATCCTTGAACCAAAAAGTCTGTCATATAATCTAATTTTAAAGTGGTTCAACAATATGTAGATTAAAGTTGGTCAGTCAGCTTGGTATACTAAAAAAAATTTATAATTGATCTGGCAAAACCATTGCTTTAGTTATCCCAAGGCACACAGGAAATGAAATTTGCAAAGTTGAAAAAATTAAATAATTATTTTTATTATCTATTTGTTTTTTATTATCATATTTCTATCATCTATTTAATCTCAGCTTTGGAGGACTTTTGCAAGGGAACAGGATGTGGTTCCTGCGCTAAGGAGAAGTTTGAAAACCCTTGGAGTTGATTATGTAGACTTATATCTCATCCACTGGCCTACACAGTACAAGGTACATACATATTATACATCATACCTTTAATATCATACCTTCTAAAAACAAAGGGGTGTTCATTTTCCACTTTAAGTAATCATAATCTCACTTCTTTGTAGCCTGGTGAAGAACTGATACCAAAAGATGAAAATGGCAAAGAAATATACTCAGACATTGACTACCTGGAAACATGGCGAGTAAGTTACTACACAGTATAAGTTTTTTCTGTGTGAGTGTTATTATATGTTAAACAAAATGTTACCCGAGTGGTTATTCACATCTGTGCTAGGTAGCGCGAGCCAGTTACAGTAGGATCTATAATAAATATACTTATATTTTTCGGTCTTATTTTTCCATACTGACATGGAGTAGCACAAAATGGACATATGTTAGCAACAAGTCAAACCCCAACTTTCTGGCTGATAAAAACACTAATGTGGAACAATTAACTTCAAGTTTGCTATATCGTCCATTGTAATTTCTGCTGTTTATCAGCGACTGTAACAAATAGCCATAACGATGAGAAAATGACAAAAGTTATCACTGGAAAGATAGGACACTTGAAGATAATTGGTACTGAGAGAAGTTTTTTATGAGTTAAAAATTGGGGTTAGACTAATAAGTAACATTCCTGTCCATTCAGTGATACTCCACGCTCGATATGATAAAATATAACCAAAAATTGAGTGGATATCATTTATGACCACTACTATAGGAAGAGCTAGACATACATAACTGGAGTCACAGTGGAGTGTGCATTGTGCAGTCCTGCGTTGAGATTTGAATCTTCACCCACCTTGACTCAAGTTATACAAAACTACAGAAAATGATGCGAGATAAAATTTTCACTTCATAACTAAGACATCTTAGGTAATACATCTAGCATGACCACTTCAAAATAATATATTTAATTCGATCAAACCACTTATTTGTCATTAGTTAAAAAACAGCCTAAATTATGTTTCAGTGGGAAACACTGTTTGACACACGTTGTGCACAATTCGTTGTCTGCCCAACCATTTAACAATGCTATCTCCACTCATAGATAATCTAAACCAATTTATAGGAACAAAAAAAATCTTTTATGACATGTTCTGATTGCAGGGTATGGAGGAAGCTTATCGTCTAGGTCTTGCTAAAGCTATTGGAGTTTCAAACTTCAACAGCAAACAACTGCAGAGGCTGATGGCAAACAGCAAGATCGTACCAGCAAATAACCAGGTACTGAAAGATTTTTTTTTCTTTCTTATAATGAATCACAAGTCATTCAATACTTTATCTCCACTGGATAGTAACTCACTGCATACTCTGTATCAATATATTCTTAATTGTGATTTTATTAATGTTTTTTTTTCCAGATTGAATCTCATCCCTTCTTAACCAACACCAAACTGATCAAATTCTGTCAGAATCTGAATATCAGTGTCTCTGCATACTCTCCACTTGCTGGATTACCTGATGAATTCAGGTAAGGCTTTTCTTTTCATCACCATCGAGAGTTAATTTCTAAAACTGTATAATCAGAGAATTTATCATATCTCAATGCAGAACCAAATAATTATAGAAAAGGGAAGCCCCCTGTTTATCTATCTCATAAGACTTACAGAAGTATCTGTCTTGTCCATGCCACACATTCACCTCAAATTCTCACATACGGTGGAGAATGATCATTTTCAGATGAAATTCACAGGAGTTTTCTCCAACTCCGTTTCATAGTTTCCACTAAAGAGTTTTTCTAAATAAAAATGTATTAACAACCGCGCATAACAAATTTCACCTCTTTTGACCAGATTGGTTCAGCGTGAATGGAAATCCATCTACACTGATGAAACATTGAAGAGAATTGCCAACAAGCACAACAAATCACCTGCCCAGGTCAGTAAACTGTCAATCATAATCTTCCGTCAGCAAAATACTAATTGGCAAAATACACTGCAAATACTATCATCAGCTGATCATTAGACTAATTTTCTTATTCACCGTTTTGTTTCAGATTGCTCTAAGATTTCAAATACAGAGAAATGTTTGCGTTAACCCAAAAAGTGCCAAAAGAGAACGTATGGAACAAAACTTGGAGGTAGACAGAAATTGCTAGAAATTCTTTTGACTTGTAGATTTAATCCACAGGCACAATCTTACAAATACTGCGATTGGTTTTCCAGGCATTAAACTTTGAACTATCAAAAGAAGACATGGATGCCATAGAAGGCCTTGATGACAATATGCGAATCAATGACCAGTAAGTAGAATATACTTTTTATGACATTATTGAGCAGTGCTTGTTTTATTAAATATAACATGTACTTTATTCAAAGTTTATTGTGGTAATGGTGATATACACCATCCTGGTGTCCACCAACCAGCTATTATGTGTATATTTTTTATATTGCACTTTTGTATAAATCATGTTTTTCTTGTAATTAGTTGGCCCAATAAATTGAATTTGAATTTTTCTTCCTTTACAGACATCCTGATCATCCATACTACCCATTTGCTGAGGAATTTTGAAGCATCAAATTTTTATTTTGTACAAAGAAAATTAAGCATCCAATAAATTACAGAATAACCATTATGCCTAAATGCATTTCCTTCTTATCCTTAAAAAAATTAATTTGAAGACAATTCACACTGATCATCACCAATCACCAAGTGTGGTGACAAGACAAATATTTCTTAGAGGGGATGGAGTGTTTACAATCCATTAGCTTCACTCTCAGATGACATTCACATGCTATAAAATCGAAGCATTTTCATAACTTTTTGACAAGGAATAGCACATACAAACACTTTATTTGACCTGCCCCCCCCCCCCTCCCCCCCCCCCCTCTGTTAGATGACATTTACATGTGTTAGATCACCGAATTTTAATAGGACATCAAATTCAGCTGAAATTTCTGGACCTGGAGTACACAAAAACAGGATGACACATACTTTAACAAAAATACATTTACTTCATCCAGATTCAAAACATACCACATAAACAATGTATATAAAAAGGCACACCAGTTGGTTCATATGAACTGACATTTAAAGTTTACATATCTTTCATCTTATCTTCAATAATGAGATGGAACCTTTGAAATGACTAGGGAAAACCAAGAACACAAAATAACAGCTTCTAAAGAAGGAGAAACCTAGCAATAAAACTGATAAATACAGTGCTACTTCACTAATACACACAAAAGTCTATGGTCTACATATTTTACTAAATAGAGTAAAATAAATACAAATGTAAACATAACACTGCAAGTGTCAGTTAAAACACAAGAGAGCTTCCTCAAATAACTAAAACATTCGACCTAAAGTATCACAGAATGCCACATGAAACTAAAAGTATATTTGGATAAATTCGTTACCATGACAAGAAATTTATCAATTTTGACCAGATCATAAATATTTGTTGGGGTTCCATCTATAAGGCTTCTTTTTCTGTTCCTTCTTCTCTGGCTTCGGTTTTGGTATGTGGATTGGTTTCCAGGGAATTGGGTTATAATAGGTTGGAGCAGGATAGCATGTGGTATCATAATACCCTGAAAATAGACATAACAAAATGCACACTATCAGTAAATTCACATGGCCAAGTTTCTTATTTACACAATTACATTACAATTACCAAAATATAAATATTGGTCAGTGGAATCCATACTAAAGATATCCTTAGGCAATCAATTCATATTTTTCACTTTATTTTTTGTCTACATCAGATTTTATAATTTCAAAATCCTTGGCCCTTAAAATCAAAATATCCTGAATATTGGGTTTTCTCAATCGTGGGGTGCCAGTGATTCTAAATAACTTTAAGTCCATAATGAAAACATGGCAATATCAAACATACAGAAGAGACATATATATAAATGGAGACATGCAATGCAGATGCAAACAGCAACAGAATGATGACAAAGAATACAATAACGAAACCATGCAACTTCTAGATTCCATACTTTCCCAGCTACGACAAGTGCAAATGTCTACAGTGCAAAATCCCACAACCACAACACACTCATACCAACCTGTCAGTTTTCCTGCTACGTAACCTAAGCTGTGTGGAGCACTTTTAGGTCGTTTTCTGGCTTCTTTTAACCACTTCCGAAAGCTTTCTTCATTTTTATGAAGTCTTCCAGCTTTCTCCTCTTCTTCTTTTTTCTTCTTTTCCATCTCCTGTTGCTTCTTTTCTTTCAACTCTTCTTGCTTTTGTCGTTTCCATTCTTCAAACTTCTGAATGGCCTTTTCCTCAACTTGTCTCTTTTGTTCTTCTTTAATGGCTAATTCTGCTTTCACGCTGTGATTTTCAGCCTTTTTATGAAGTTTTTCTTGCAATGTTTTTGCCTCCACCCACTCTTTCACCCTCTCTTTCACAACTAGTTCCTTTTGCTTCTTCTCTGCTAGCTTTCTCTCTTCCTCTTCTTTAAGTCTTTGCAATTCCCGCAGTTGTTGCTCTTGTTGAATTCGCAACTCTTGTGCTTTGCGAATAAGCCAGCTTTCCCACGGAGACAGAGGTATCTCAGGTTTTTTACTCTCTGGAGTTTTCGAGCTTGTTTTAGTTGGGAAAGTATAGGATCTAGAAGTGTCTTCTGTCCTGTGAACAACAAAAACTTGTTTCAAAGCTACACTGATTAGCATACATCTGATTGTATCTGACAGACTATTTGAACAGTGTTGAAGGCAAGAGATCAGTCTATCCAGGACACCATTCCACCATCTATGATCCTTATTTTTTTGTGTTGATATAAAATTGAACAATTTACCCAAAAGCCAAGGAATATAGTTCAGTTATCATAACAAAGTCTTTGATTCCATACCTTTGCTCATCTTTAGATTCACTCTCCTTCTCTTTCTTATTCTGCTTGGCAGTTTCCTTTTCTTCCTCATCACTTGGTGGTACACTTTCACAGCTGTCATGATTCAAGATGGAAATCAGCGATTCCGTTGAGCTGCCCTCTGACAATGACATGAAATCATTGCGAAGAGGTGTGCTTGTCACTGGTACAGGGTACTTCGGTTTTGTCACTGTGGCTGTCACAGGTCGAGGCCTGGCACTCATATTACAGATGGGGTAAAACTGAAACACAGAACATGTATTTAGCGATTTTAGTAAATGAGGACTGCCAGCTATGACTATGGAAATGGCAACATGTTGTCAATAAGAGCCTTAATTCTTCTTAAGACTGTGTTCACATGTTTTGCATCACAATATAACTACACAACCTTCAAAAAGTCATGTTTTCAGTCATAAATTAACTAGTACAATTATAACATAAAGTAACTTTGCAACCCTATTGGCATTATGTTCCATAATCCTGTGTCCTTACAAAACCAGGGACATAAAGTAAGTCACATATGCATATGAGCATATAAGTAGTCAAAAACAAACTTTCAAATTAATAGCAAATAGAAGTAGTCAACATAACACAGAAAATATGTCATTGAAACCTACGATAAGCAAATTTTATAAGCAAGAGAAGAACTAATAAACATTTAGAAGGAATGGGCTCTTTCTCTTTTGAACAAACACAATGTTTTGAAGCCAAGAGAACTGACCTCATCAATGCTTTCCTCAATACAATCTAGACAAGCACACACCTCAACACAGCATTCCTCAGTCATTATGACTAGCGTGAAAATAAAAGCAGGTACAGAAAAAAGGGGGTCACTTGTGATGCATCAAAAACAACAGAGATTGATACCAATTCATTTTGGCCTGCCATATTGTTGTCAAACAATTATTTGTTTACCATAAGCATTAGGCTTACCAGCAAAATCTAGGCGCTGCTCCATTTTTAAAAAAATAGGGGGGGGGGGATCTGAAAAATCCCATCCTCAATATCTTGTTTTTGCCAGCCCCCCTCCACCCCCTTTTTCTACATTAAGATATAATTAGGAAAATACTGGTCAACTAACCCCCTCCCCCGATATCAGTTGACCTAAATTAACACTAGAATGATCGTCGACCGTCATCACCAATAAAAGATAACTAATTCAATGGCCTCGTAGCCAATCAAACATCTGGAATTTTCGAAATATGAACACGCACACTGACGGAGAAGAGTTGTAACGCAAGAAACAACCCAATCACAATTGATAGTGCCATGGTCGAATATAAACCTTTCCAAAGTGCCAAGTTGAAAGTGGCTATCTAATTTGTTGTCACCACACCCAGGTCCCTGGCTGCTTGGGCTGCCTTGTTGTGTACAACTATGTATTTAAAATTAAAATTTGCCTTGAAGGAATTTATAGTGACAGATGTGACCATCAGCAACGACCATCGTTTGGTGCATCTCCCCCCTCCCCCAAACAGCCCAAGATATATTTGCTCCTATGTCTCCCAGACCTTCAAGGCTTGCACCCTTGCACTAAATTTGCAGTGAACGGTGAAGCACTGCAGCAAGTCCTTGCAGGTTATTTACTTGCCTCACTCTGCCAGCCATGTAAATGATGTAATGCTGATTAAATTCGGCGATTCGCCATTTTCGTAAAATTATTGTTTCCTTACATATACATGCATCATTACACGAAATACACACCTTCGACAATGAACTGGGACCACTCGCAAACGAAGATAAAGTAGAATTTTTGATCGAACACACTCTGTTTACCTTTTCGAAGAATGGCGGCATTCATCACGCACCAAATATTTTTCACAACTTTCTAATAATACAGCTGGAATTTCCAACTAGATCATGCTGTAATAATATAATTAAATTTTAAAAAATGGCATAAGTAAAATATAATTTTTTATCATCAAAGCAGGTCGAGTGTAATTTCAACGTAGTGCTGCAGCAAAGCGTTCTTGACAACAAATGACTCGCGGACTCAGAGATGATGTTCGCAGGTGACAGAAGTCTTATCGAGGTTAGAAAGTGTTCAACTTCAATGACAACAACATAGTTTGTTGTAGTAATAGTTTAACCAAGCCCAGAAATGTTTAAGCATGCTAAAAAACTAATTTAGTAAGTCAGAGGATAGATACTCCATCTAGGGGAGCACCTGCAAGCCAGAGACATTGGTTGTAATAATAATATGTCACTATACCATTGATACTGTAAACTTAACAATGAGTATGGAATAAATATAAAAATCTCATATCAGGTTACAGTTAATCTTGATACCTGAGTTTTTTGTAAATTTTTGGATAAGCTCTTGAAAAATAATTATACAAACATTTTTAAAATGTTGTTATAATACCTTTATGAATTTAAGTGGTGGGGATAACAAACCCCCCCCCCCAACCCTCTCTCTCCCCTTAAAGGAAACCCCCCGAACTGAAATTAATTTGATTGATAAGTCTGCACACCTAGGCAATTATTTTAGAGGTGGCACCCTTAATTGGCATTGTTGGATTAATTGAGAAAATTTTGATTTGTGTTACTACTAGGCAGTTCCGACTAAAGGTATATCAAATGTAGATCAGAATTAAAATTTCATATATACAGATGAATTAGCTATTATACAGGATTTCTTCAGTATAGTACACTGTAATAAAGTACTTAAAATGCACTCATTTTGAGAATTGATTTATAAGTTGTCCATTTGGCCATATAATCTGTTCCCTTCTTTTTGTATTTTTATTTTCCAGGTTCCAAATACAGTTATTTTTACATGGAAACTGGAATGACAGATACAATGAATGCAATCAGCTCCAGTTCTGGCTCCCCTAAGCTGCCAATAATTTCAGAGAGTCAAAATTTAGTAGCGACAGTGCCAGGTTCCCTGTCTGCAACTCGAAGACCGGCAGCAAATGACTGGGCTACAGACTTGAGAGACAGGTACTAATTAACTTCATGTATAATTTATAATATTATAAATTATTCATGTACATGCTTCCATGGTCACTGTAAGCCGTGTAATGTGAAATACAAATGCATTTGTTGCAAGAAAAATAAGATAAAACTTTATATAACAGGCTCGACCAGGCTTTGCTGAGGGAGGAGGAACCAGAGGAAAAAGATGTAGAACTGCTGAAACAAGAGTTGATCAGTCTCTTCATTAATGCTCTCCAGAAGGACAAGTATGTAATATTCCACTACTTGCTGTTACAGTATATATATATATATATATATGCCCTTGATATTGAAGATCATATGTATGCTGGTCACTGTATCGTGTGCATGTGTAAATTGCATGGGATGAATGATCTGAATATTATAGTTCCCTGGGCTAACATGAGATACTTAAAAAATATTATTTTATTGTATGGACACCCAGCTCACCCTAGCTCCTGTTAATTATTAGACACCCAGGCTTTGACCACCTTTATTTATTTCAGTCGATCTACATGGATCTTAATCAGAGATGCTCTTACCTTAGCTGTGCAGTACAAGGAGTTTATCATCATTAAACCTGAGGTAAAATACTCTCTTCTGAATTATAAATGTGGTACATATCATTCCTGCAAAGGCATCCGGAGTCATAAGGATTGTGTGTTAATTTCAGTTGACGCATTACTTGAAGAGGCTTCATCACCACTTGACCACTCATCAAGAACGTCTGTTTGATCTTCAAATACTTGAACTCTTGAAACAGGTCTTCCCTCAAATTATGCAATTTTCAGAGCCTAAAAATGAGAGGGGGCAAAAACAAGTTTTCAGCAATCCCACTCCTCCTCCAGTCTCTCAAGCAGTCCCCAGTAGATCTTCAAGGAGAATTGTGCAACGTCCATCACTTACATTTCCAAACAAGAAAAATCCTTACAGACTCAATATAATGGTAGGTTCTGTATAGTAGACATCAGAGTTATAAAACTAGTATGAACTTACTCTTGAAATGCACTTTGTTGGCACTTCCGCAGATTGAGACAGTTTCAGCCTTTTTTCGCCATTGGCATTTTTTCTTCATTATATTCAAATCTCTTCTATATATAGCTTCTTCTGCATGGCGGCCACTGACAACGTACCATATGCTCATACTATGTAGGGATAATATGTTTTTGTATCTTTCCATTGAACTGCAGGAAGAAACAGATATTCATCCTAAACCTTTAACGTTTGGAGACCTCAGATCATCAATAGCTGATGTTGCATTGGAGATTGCTGCAAGTAAGTTACACGGTTGATTTGATTATTTGTTATATGTGATGTGCATTGTGCACATATAAAATAAAAAGATCAAAATTGCGAAACACAGTATTATTCTTTTCATACAGAGAAGTCCTGCACAGCATTGTAATATGAAATGCCACTGAAATATCCTAATATTTTTTATATCAACAATTCACTTATTTCAGGGGAGGCCATATGGAGTGCCTGTCTTGGGAGTACGGCTATGGCAGTAAATGTTGATCTCCCTGTGGATGAGGAAGAGGTATGAGATATGTTAATCCCAGGGCTAAAATAAGAATCCTTAGTTGGGGTTGTTTCATCAATTTTTTTGCTCATAGCAAATATCATCCAAAGTAAAATACAGTAGCTACTTTAGGACTAAAGTATGGACTCCTTTTTAAAGGGGGAGGGTGGACAGAAAGGTTTGTAAACAAGCGGGGGAGGGGGAGAGGGGGTTCTTTGAAAGAGAAAAAGGGGGGGGGTGGATGGTTGACCGGTATTTTCTTAATATGTTAATGTAGAAAAAAAAGAAGGAATGAGGGAGTCCGTCAAAAAGAAAGCGGCATCTGAAAATTTTCCTGTCCAAACCCCCCCCCCCCTTTTTTTTTAATGGAACGGCATAATTACTTCATCTCAATTTTTGCCTAAGTGTTTTTTACTTTCTTTAAAAGCTTCTTTTTTTTTTACTTAAAAAATATTTTGTTCCAGGTTCATGCCTCAAGTCCCTCTACAAGTGAAACTGAACCTGGTTCATCACCATCAAAGCATGATAATGCTTTACAACTACAGGAAAAAGAGGAACATGAAGAGGTTATAATTTGTCTATCATTCAAAGCATAATAACCACCATGCATAGTCTTATATTATTAATAAGCGTGCATGAAATTAGGGAATTTCGCATAAATAAACTAACACCCTTTTTTTTGCTTTCCTACCAGCAGCATGGGCAATATTACCTATATAGGTGCCCTGAATTCTTAGTACTCCATGCCAAAATCAATTCCTAGCTGGAACACAGACAACCAAAGCTTGAGTAATATTTAGGATTTTAAATTTCAGGAACATCCCGCAAAACCAATGACAGGACGAGAAGCTGTGGAGCACTTTACAAAATGTTACCACACAGGAAAGATCAAATCCATGCATTTCAACATCGTTGCAAGCAGATACTTTGAACCATACAACCTAATTGCTGTCTCTGAACAAAAGGTACCATTTTGTCATTTTGAATCATGACTCCATCATGAATACGAATCTCAATCATAACGCCGCTAAGTTTCAATTTGGTTTATTCCAGGTGAAAAAGGAGCACTACGTTTTCTCAACTTTTGGAGTCTTGCATGTACATGCCAATCAGCCTTCAGAAAACCTCTCACTGTCTGACTGGCACAGGGAATCAGTTCTCTTCAAAGCCCTCACAACCATACCATTCTTCAAGAATTACCTGATCAGGAAAATGTTGCAAAGGTGACCATAAAATTCCTTTACATTTGTGTTATGTCCGAGGCTTTTTCATTGTGCCACAGTGTTGGCTATGATGGGGTTTCATTAAATATGTGCCACTGTGTACAAATAAATTAAATATTAATCAAATGATTATCATTTCAAGTCTAACAAGTTCTAAAATTGTTCTGAGATGATTAATATTTATTTCCATTAGTTTAATACAATATAATTTTCTGCCAATATTCCTGTTATATGCACAACTAATTAGATATTGATCTTGCAGGTGGCGTGGAAATATGAAGTTCTCGCATTTTGCAAAAGAAAGATTTAAAATTAAATCCATGTCTCTCCAAGCAATACCAGGCTATGGTGCTGCCTTGTTGCACATTTCTGCTTTACTACAACAACTACAGGCACTGAAATTCCTGACATTTGAAAATGAGTAAGTTTATCACTTTTACATTGGTAAATACATCAGTGTTAATGGTTCACTGGGCTATATATTCAGCTGGGTTGAATTTCACCTGGATGTTTCACTTTGTCATTGCAGCAAGAGCTATGAGCTGGGTGAGTTCGAAAGCGACAATATTTATCAAAATGTGGCTGCTGAAGAAATTCTGGAAAGATTTTTCAGGTTGTATAATTTGACCATGTTCAGTTTGAAATCATGAATGGCATTTGAAGTTTCAGACAATCGTTTAAATTTCAATGTGTAGATCTCAATACTAACTGAGCCGAATTCCATTTCCTACAAAACAGGTACACAAAAATGGTTGTCACTGTCACAGGGGAGGAATTACAGAGGAAAGTTCACCATTGCCAAGAACAAGTTCGACAAAAACCTGTCTTGTAAGTAAATACCACTTTTGCAAGTAAAATTACTCTTAATATAAAAACTTAAGTAATTGCTTTATTGAGTAATCAGTGAGTATTAAT
This sequence comes from Alitta virens, assembly GCA_932294295.1. Taxonomy (NCBI): domain Eukaryota; kingdom Metazoa; phylum Annelida; class Polychaeta; order Phyllodocida; family Nereididae; genus Alitta; species Alitta virens. Next base: position 14,983,393 of record OW028573.1, on the reverse strand, counting down.
AAATACATTTGTAAACAAACAGAAATTGTCACAATCCAAATGAATAAAAGCGCATAGTGAGGCCCTGAAGGGAAAGCTCATAACAAATATCATCCAAAGTAAAATACAGTAGCTACCTTAGGACTAAATTATGAACTCCTTTAGTACCAGTAAAACCACTTAATTCTTTCTAGACTTTATCCAGAATAAGGCACATGAATATCATGTATGAGTAGTCTTTTTTTATCACAATCTTCCATGAAATATTAAAACTCAGCGAATTGTTTTTCCAGGACAGTATTTCTTAGGCATTGTGCGATTTTTGTGAAGGCTGCGACGTGATACAGTATATAGCGGGGTCTGCCCGGTCTGGGTTTCTGATACCATAGTCAGATTGCAGACTGGACTATTCTTTTCCATTGTTTTATGTACGTCATTATTATCACGAAAGTACACTTCGTCAGTTTCCATACTATTGGAAAATGCTGAGAAACAATTAGGCACAGGAAAATCACCATCCACTGAGATTTCCTGGCCATTTTCACATATTTTACTTTGTAGAGTCGCTTCAGCTTGCAAGTCCTCTTCTTTCTAAAATTATGAATTTCAAAAATGTCAGTACATGTAGATCAATCAACAAATGACATAGATACATTTATCAATTGATATGCCTTTAATATATATATATATATATGACAACTCATACAATGGCAGTTGTTTCTTTGATCAGTGGTGGTGGTCATATACGTTAAGGACAGCCTGCTAAAGCCTTTACCATGTTTACCCATTATAATGGACCCAGTGTTCAGATCATTTGATAATAATCTTGTCATAAATAGAACACCAGTAATATTAAAAACCATAATGCCCTTTTTAAAAGTCTCAAAGAAAACTATAAACACTCAAAAACTCTTTGCAATTATACAATTAAAATTTAAAAGAAATTATGTTTTATTTTTGTCACAGTAATTCCTCATAGCATCATGCCATGGTAGTCATCGAACTCAACACATACTTACAACATAAAGAGGCTGCCCATGGAAGTGGTAACAAGCTTTTATAATGTCCTTCAAGTGGTCATTTGTAACTCCCATTTGAACACCACGTTTAGTCCAAGGCACATGAACGGGCCACCAAACAGGTCTAGATGCCGTATGACCCCAACCAATCCTCCGAGAATTAATGCCTAAGGATAGTTTGACACAAATTTGTGCAATATTTCTGTTTTCTATGAAGAGCATGTCGTCCAATTTATTTGGTAGAATTGGCAGTAATGGTTGATAATCTACAGTGTTTGAGTTTATATCAGTAAAATCTTCAATATGTTCAGTTTCTTCTTGCTTCAAGTCTTCAGCACAGTCATATGGCACTTCTTCTTCAAGATATTCAACAGGTTCTTCTTTGATCACAACAGGCACTTGGTTGCCTGAAGTTTCTTCGATTTCGCAAGTCTCTTGAGTCCAATTAGAAGGCTCAACTTTAGTACAAATATTCTCGGGTTGTGTGGTTTCCTCGGCTAACCAGACGTAACCATCGGTACTTGTATTCAAACTGTAATCCTCCTGAAATTAAACATTATTTTGTCAGTTTAAACAGAGAACAAGGCGACGAGTATAATCAATTATCATATTTATATGTTTCTGCTTAAAGCTGTAAATTATGTCACTGCTTAAAGCTGTAAAATAATTTAAAGTATGATAGAATATATAAGTACCATTTTTTTTCTTCTCTTTGTATTTCTTCGTGTTTGTCTTATATGCACTTGAATTTTATTTGTAACTTTAAATTAGTTCATTATTGTGTACTAGGATAAATTGCCAATAGGTGTCTGCCAACCTTTGAATTGCTTGCATTCTATTAATTTTGGTCAAAATAAATTGATCTGAATTGCTTACACTATACATTGGTTGCCTATGGTGCTCGTAGCATGCCGTAATGACATCTTTTAAGTCTTCGTTGGTCACTCCAAGCTGGACACCACGTTTGGTCCATGGAACATGTGATGGCCACCAAATTGGCTTGTTTGCGGAGTGACCCCATCCAACTCGTTGCCCTATGATCCCCATTGATATCTTCACGCAATTAACTGCAATTCGTCTGTTCTCTGCAAATGTGTTATTCTCCATATGAGTTTTAAGAAGTGGCAGAAACAATGAGTTGTTATATGCTTGAATTGCCTCAACATCGGCAGATTTTGGCACTTCAGATGACATTGTAGATTCCAGTTCAAATTGTCCATCACTCAGCATTAACTCCTCTTGACTTTCTGAACACACAACAGATTTGATGTCGACATCATCTGTGAACACCTCTTGCTCGTTCTGCAAAATGAATATTAACAAAAAATTTAAATAATTTGAGCTTCAAAAATAGGTTCAAACAGGCTTTTATCAACTGAAGAAAAAGTATATTTTATTGCATTTTAAACTTTTGTCATTATACTGGTAGAAATAGCACTTTATTAAACTATAAATGAGTAGACCTAATTGGCTTTAAATTGTAGCATATATGTACTTAATACTAAATTAGTTTATAAAAGCCATGCTAATTCATGGACACTCAAGTACAACTTAGTACGTACATCATACAGGGATTGTCCAAAGTGGTCGTAACAGGCCGTGATGATTTCTTTGAGGTTTTCATTGGTGACACCCACTTGCACTCCGCGTTTCTTCCAAGGAATGTGAGTCGGCCACCACACAGGTTTGTGTTCAGGGGAACCCCAGCGAACCCGACTTCTGGTTAAGTCAGCCGACAGTCGGACACATAGCGAAGCCAGTGACCGGTTTTCTAGGAAAGTGTTATATTCTAGTCTTGTTTCCAGGACTGGCAAGAAGGTAGTCTTAGCATCCGCGGAGTTTCCACCCTCATTTTGTCCATTTTGATGATCTACTAAGCCCTGTCTCACAGTTTTGGACTTCACATGACTTGATATCATTATAGCATCATGGATCTCACTCATATGACCTCTCATTATCCCAGTGATGACCGGTGACCCATAGGTCTTGATGACCCCTTGGCGTGTGGAGTATAGCACACCTGCTAGGTAACCCCATGCCTGAAGTTTGTCAATATGGACATGCAGGAGTCTCAGGGTCCTCTCTATGTCTCTTCGCAGCACCATACTTTCAGCAATTATCAGTGATAGTGATGATAATATAAACCATTTAGTATGAAAGCCCTATAATGGCTAGCTATATATATAGTCATATATATGGGTATATATACAGGAAAACTACTGACACATTAATTCCACCAGACATGGCATGGTCTAATGTAAGCCTATCACACTGTCCTAACTCATGATATAATTATACTATGTACATATTGTATATATGACAGATGTATACCAATGACAATTGTCAATACTGTAGACAGTCCACTGTGCCTATGTGTGCCTTCAGAACTGACAGAAGTTATCCAAAGTTGCTAAAAGTATGTCAGCGTCTAGTATACCCATCCACGAACGTATAATAGCAGCTGTGAGCCCATACGAGTGACGCACTGCGCATATATAGCACAGCGCTCGCCTATGCAGGTCAGCGAGCAAGCTGAAAGGCATGCAGGCACGACACTTTGCGAGTGCAACAAATTGATTGGACGGTGGCGTCCTCTTTCGGAAAATCTTGGCATTCGCTACCGTCTGGTGCTGCCTCCTACAGTTTGTTTCGCAACTAATGACTATGATCAAGCCAGAGAGTGATAATTGCTGATGTAAGGCATTCTAAATCATTGCCTTTTAAAGGTGCAAATTGTAGTAAGTCATATTGTTGGTGCAAAAATGCATATAAAATATAAAGGTTTAAATTGTAATTTTAAGCAGTAAAGTCATCCATACATTTTTATGCTCTAATGATTTATAGTCCAGGTCACACTTATTATAGAAATGAAAAAACTATAATTTCACTGAGGTTTAGATCCCGTGGTGAGTTTAAAAATGCTAGCTGAAATGATATATATATATATATATATATATATATATATCATTTGCAGGTTTAGTCCAGTGTTGACTAATGGGGCACCATAAAGTAATTAAGATGAACTGCATGAGCATGAGTGCAGTTCAAATTGTACAGTTTCTATTATAACAAATCATTGAAGTATAAAAAGGCATTCAGTCTTACATGTTTGTCAATGTAGATTGTATGTGTAAATATTTTTAAAGGAAATTCAGAGACACCAAATTCTTAGTGATGGTTCATTTTAACTATTAGTTCGATTTCTTTAAAGATAAAAAATCATGGTGTACACACGAGGTGTCGGGCAATTTATCACTTAAACAAAAAGCTTGTATAAAATTTATAACCCTTGCATATAAATGTGTGTGTGAGACACTGCTAATTAAAAACTTAAAAATGATGGCCTATATATAATCTGATTAATTAATGCTTTTTTTTTTTCAGTTCAAAGGAATCTCTCCACTTACAGAGGTTAAAAAGAGAACACCGTGAAGAGAATTTGCGAAAGGCAAAACAGGAATTGGCGTATGTGATACCCAGAAATTTTTATTATTGTAACGCTAATATAAATGTCAATTGATTTATTTCTGCAATAGTTAAATCTTTTTCTTTCTTTCTTTTTTTTGTCTCAGGAGAATGCTAGACTTCATTGCTTTGGTGAACCACATGCTTCTTTGTCAGGTCTTCCAAATTATCAGACTGAATTTCTCAAATTTTGTGAACCAAATATTGAACTCTGGTCCCAATTCAATGCGAGAGGGATTGTTCAAAGCGAAGCTGATTTTTGATAAGCAAGGTAAATGGCAGTATGTCTATTTCTATCGGCCAAATGGTCTATATATAGCTTCTTGGATCTTCTCAGGGAAATTCTTAAGGGTCGATCAGGTCAAAAATTCACAAATATATATATATGAATACGATTTCAGTAAATAACATCATTTATTATATTTTTTGTCGGCACAGCACATTTTTGCGGAACTGAGAAGCTAGAAATTAAGTAATTGTCACCTGGTCCAGCTTTCCGACATTTTTTTATACATCATGTTTTCAGGAAATGTTTTTTAAACTTTCATTTTAGGAAATCTCACTGTGCACCCACCACTAGAGAAATTTTCACAGCTCTTGGCCAAGGTGTTGGATGATGTTCCTCAGTTATACGTCAGAGCTGCTGAGAAACTGGGAGGCCAAGACGATGGTGAACTGAACACCCAAGAAGAAGAACAAGTGGTTTTGGTGGATTCCCACCATGTGGAGGAGTCACCAAGACAGAGTTCACTGCGAGCTTCTAGCAGGTAAAATGGAAAATTTATGGATTTCCATTGATTCGCGCCTCAGACAACAGAACACCTATGACCTCTGCTGGTATGAGGTGATCCTTCGAGGGTTTCCTGCAGGCCTTTTTTTGTGGTGGAGGAACACCCCCCCCCCCCCCCACCCCCACCAAATAAAAATCATGAGTTACTCCCTCCCCCAAAAAAATTTAGGAAGAACAGCACATATATATTCAATAAAAAATATCTCCCGCTTCCCACCGAATGTCAGGGAAACCCTGCCTACATAACAATTGTGATGATGTCACAGTGACCAAGCAAGTAGTCATTGACATCACAAAATTGACCGTTGGTCGGTTGCACTGAAACTGAGGCCATATGTGCAAATGGCCGTGGCGTGAATAGAGTTCACTTATTATGGAATGTTATTGAAGATTCTAACCAAACATTTTCACAGCATTTTTCAGTATGTTAACTGAAGAAGTATCATCATTTATATTGTTCCTATTTCAGCATTATAATCTAAATCCTGGTAATATTGAAATTTAAAATTGCCTTTAATTTTTATGTTGATTATCATCAACAACGTTAAAATGTTTAATATTCCAGGCAGGTGTCAGAAATTTCAAAACTACAAAGCCAAAGTACCACCATGGCTATTTCTTCAAAAAGTGCTTCCAAAATTCAAGATGATTCTCAACAAGATGTGGAGCCTCAGCCAGAGGCCAACGAAGTTTCAGTTGAAAAAACTAATGCTGCAGACGAGATATTTCAAGCTCCGGAAATGTCTCCAACAAGTATGTAACTTAAATAGTGACTGTCATTGTGCATGATAAGTATGTCCATTACAATGAGTGGCAATCATACAGGTGATTACATGTGACTGAAAATTTGAAAGAGTTGTCATATTGAATTTAAATTTTATGAAATTTCTTAAAACTTTTTTTTTTTTTAGGGATATTGTTAAAAATAAAAATAAATTTATGAGTAAAATTTCCTGATGTGTAAAGAATCCATAATTGATAGAAGTTTTGTTTTTTCTTTGAGTTTTTACATTTCAGACGTATTTTTTGGGCCAACAAATAGTGCCCGTATGAATGTGTAGTTGAAATTGTGCAGAGTAAATCTCTCATAAAAATATCTTACAATTTCACAGAGATACCACGGAAGAGAGATGATGACCTAGGTCAAGCTACTCCTCGAATGATTCTTAGTGTTCATGGACACCTTGAACAAAAGCGTACAGACCCTCTTCAAATCTCCTTTTCTCTGATTACAACTGAAAACCTTCATGATATGGCAGGAAATGAGTAAGTACATGGCCTTTTTGGATTATTAGGTAGTGTCTTTAGTGATGATGGTCCAAACAATTATTGGGACAGGGATGAAACAAATGTTGGTATCTGACTAGAATTGGTTTGTTTAAATTTATTGACTCATTATAATTTTTGCTTCAATTTGTTACTGTGAAAAAAAAGTTAAAAGAGTTGGTGGATTAGTTGATTAGATATAGCAATGCAATTTGTTCGTTTTTGCAGTGAAAAATTCATGGAATCAATGAAACAGCAGAATGCATTGATGTCAAATTCTCTAGAGGAGATCTCGGAGTATATTGAAAAGAATTCTTGGCTGAATGACTTCCAGGCATTCTGTGCTCAGTGGAATACAAATTCAGTGAAGGAGTTGCGTGGAAAGGCTGCTTATACCATTGAGGTGAGTGATATGGCTCAATAGAATCAATTCTGGGCGTTTGCTTCATAAAATTGTGATTTTTGGATCCTTAACTGTTATGTGTGGTTGGGTCGAGTTCACAAAATATTGAAAATTACCATATTGCATTAATGGGAGAAGAAGTACCACAAGAGGTCACTGACACTGTAGCAGATAAGTATTGTTTAAGGACGTCATGTATAGTGTGACATCATCCATGCAAAAATGGTGCAGTGACGTCATCTTATTATATTTTTATGCGCTAGGGTCGTAGTGCCCCCTGTAGGCTCTGTTACTTTTTCTCCCAATTGTTGGATAAAATAATAGTAATTTTAAGGTCCCATTTAATCATTCGCCTTGATGGGCTCCAGAAGATATGTCTCAGGGGTACTGGTCTGAAGTTTAGTGCAATTTTATGGCCAACTGTCAGAGGCAGACCTAATGATGAGATGACATATTTATTTTCATAAATTTATAGAGCTCCTTGGATTTGTTTAAGAAAATTTTGAAACCAAAAGCTTAATATTGAAATGGCTCCATTGTCTGGAATATTTTATTTTGAATTTATCTAATTCATGCACTTGCTGATTTGAATAATCATAACTTATAGGTAATACTTAATAGAGAGATAAACTGCATCATTTGATAAATCAGCTTTCGCTACTGGCAACCTTCATTTTTTTCATGCCATTTCATTGATCTTGGTGCCTCTCAAGTTCGCACCACTTTTCTGCACTTTAATAGGCCACTGTGCTACGAAGCCATCACTTGCCAAACTGCCACAATTTGATGACAGAGTAAAACGCTATCCAATTCACCATAAAGTGAGACAGCAAGAGTTTGGCAAGTAAGTGTGTTTTAAGTGATAATCAGATATTTTAAATCTTTTTTTTATTAATTTGCAGCAAAAACTGAACGAACTTCGCCAGTGGACAGACAAAGTGAAATCATTCGATAAGACATACATGACAGAGAATGGACTCTTTTACATAGACTGCCTTGATGTACACGACTCGCTTGTTCCCCGCCTGACTCAAATTTTCCAAGAAATCTGTGATTTTGTGGCTGATGAAGCTTTTGGCATTTCCAAGAAGTTTCAAAAGGACATTGATGCTGCTCTTGATGTGAGATGATGCTTTTTAAATGAAACTGAAAGGATATGTCAATTTTTGATATGTGGTTAATATGGCTATTGGTTCCGTAAGATTTTCTAATTCGATGGCATAAATCTCTAGATTTTGAAGAAGAAAGATGCGGCAGTGGGAGGTTTTGTAGAATTTGCTCGGCATGTTGCTGTCTACAAGAGGAATTCCCCACAGTATCAGCAGAGCGTCGAATATGTCAAATCACTGTATGAGGTATGAGAATGATAGATTTTAATGCAAGAAATGTTATCGTGCGTAGTATGTAGCTTCTAAAACTTCATGTATGATGTGTGATGTCACAGGTTCATGCACTTAGAAGAATTAACAAAACAAATTACTTTGCATCAGCCTTTAGTGTCATCATTTGAACAACCAATGGAGAATCAAATGTTGTATGTCGCTAATGTGGGGCGGCAATTCATAGGTTTCAGTATTTGAACTTATTTCAATGCATATTTCATGTCGAGTAACCTGGTCCTACTCAACTTGCTTGAACAGTTTATGAGACTGACATCTTATACAATGTAATGGACCACATATTTATATCGACTTATTTCAATGCAGATTTAAGCAAATTTCAATTTTACAAGTCTTCTGAGCGCACTGGGTGCTTTTGAAAAATTGGGAAGCCTGAACAATATATTGCTAGACCCACCTTTAATATCTGTAATATGTGTCATGAGATTGCGCTCAGCATTTCTTTACTTCTATAGGTGATTCGAATGAGCTACAGACAACTGAGTGATGAAGAGGAGAAAGTCGAGGAAACGTTGTGGCAGTCTTGGGAAGCTTTCTTGTTTCAGATGCAAGAAGCTTCAGACTATGTGAACACACAAGGACCAATGATAGCTCAGGATCTTGCTGATAACTACTCGGTGGGTATTTCATCTGTATGGACATTATTGCCCATTAATTATATTTCATGGTATTCTTATTGTCATGGTAATGTTTCTTTTGGTGTATCACTGAGAAAAAACCTTCCATTGATGGTTATGAGTTGATTCACCAATCAGATATGAATCAGCGAATCACTGTTTCGAAGGACAAATTTCATGTTAAAAAAGAACAACTTTAACAGTGCATTAATGACACCAAAATACAAATCTGATAGTCATGTATATTGTTTATAGTGCATTGATAATAGGCGCCAGTCTTTATTTGATACCGAAGCTACCGCTCAACTGCCCACTGAAACAATAGAGGGCTATGTAGCTTCTAATCTAGAATATTTATGGTATTAACACATGCTTATTGTCTAAATCAATATAAATGACATCGAAGACACTTTACATTTGTAGCATTTAGTCTTGCACAAAATTTATGGCATTTCCATTAATGCTTTAATTCAATACTTCCTCATGTAGACAAAAAACGGTAGAGCTTCCGCATCAGCCTTCTCAAACTCTGAGACAGACTCTGTATCCACTGGTTTTGATCCTGCTGACAACACTGCAGAGTTTAGGGTAAATTTGATGAGACTAATGATGGTCAGGAGTACATTCAGTTTGAAAAATAACCGTGAAGGCTGCGAGCTTTTTAACATGTGTGTCTTAATGTGTATATATTCAAGGCGCCGGATACATTTGAATATGGTTGTCTTTGCTTACTAATTAATGACAAATGCTTAAGGGGGTTTCACACATAGCCGGATCAGACGCAGGAGCGTCCCGGAATGAAATTTCGTTAAATCCGGGGCGGTCCGGGCGAAAAAGTTAGAAATGTAAACAAACGAAATAATTGGGCGGTGTGGACACGAAGGCAAGACGGAGGCAACAAGGAGCAACACGGTCATGACACGGATGTGTACGGGCGCTACACGGATATGTACGGAGGAGCACCGTCAAACAAGGAATGAGCCACGGTTGTAGCCGGAGGTAACACGACTGTGCCGGAGGCGGGTGGAGTGAAACCGGATGTTACACGGGGCCTTCACGGATATACCCGATCTTTACACGATCTTACTACGATATCACTACGGAGTTAAGTGGTTTTCACCCGGATCGCTCTGAAATTGGTATTTAAACTGCCTGCGTTCCACTGTCCATCATTCCACTTCGGACTACCATACTGCAAAGCTGTTGCTGCTACTACAGAAAAATTGGATATGTCTTTATCACACTACGACAGGGTGGAATTGGATTTGAAGTGCATGGACATGCAAGTCCAGCTATTGACTGCTGCTAATGATATAATTCTGCAAGAAGAACACAAACTGCAAGATGATGCAGTGAGGGCCACAACATCAACTGATGAAGATGACCTATTAGAAAATGCTGCTGCTGCACCAAGACGAAGAAGAAGAAGGCAAATGTGGGTGCGACCTTGGCTGCTAAGAAGACCTCTTTATGGGCAGTATGAAAAACTGATGGCTGAATTGACTGCAGAAGATCTGGGTGGCTTCAAGAATTTCATGAGGATGGGGCCTGACTTATTTCATGAAGTTCTTGCCAGAGTGGGACCTAGGATTACAAAGCAGGAAACCTTTTTGAGGAGGGCCCTTGAACCTGGATTGAAACTGGCTATTACCTTGCGCTACCTGGGTACGGGCAACAGCTACAAGTCTCTGCAGTATGGATTTAGGGTAGCCTTCAATACCATTTCTATCCTTGTCATCGACTTTCTAGAGCTAGACGGGTGGTAGAGAATGCATTTGGACTTTTGGCTGCCAGGTTCAGGTGTCTCCTCACAACAATGCCTCAAAGTCCTGACAGAGTGTGTACCATAACTCTTGCTTGCTGTGTGTTGCACAACCTACTGAGGGTGAGGTATCCAACTGCTCAAGTGAATGCTGTGGACCAGGAAAATGCCGACATCCATGAGATCATCCCAGGTGCATGGAGGGAGAATGCTGCCAATCTACCAGACATGGGACATGTGTTCAGAGGCAACACCAACAGAGCAGCCAAGGAAATGTGGCAATACTTGGTCAGCTACGTGAACTCAGAAGCTGGGAGTGTACCATGGCAGCAAGACAAGATTTGAAAACAACACGAATGATGTAAGTTTCAACATTTAATTAATAGCAAACTTCAGACTTCTGCAGCACACAAGTGCAAAAAATACACATCATTTAATTATTGTCATGTAATACAGTTTACATGAAAACATAAGTAAAAGTTCATTGTTCATTACATTAAACTTCATTGGTATACAGTTCACATGAAAACATAAGTAATAACAGTTCATTGTTCATTTCATTAAAGTTCATTGTTCATTTCCAGGTCAACATTACTCGGTTGTGGTAGTTGGAGGCGTGGGCACCGAAAAGGAGGAGTTATGGTCATCACCACCAACCATTCCCCCCACACTAGTGTTTAACAAGTAGCTGGTGAGAGAAACATCCTGAGGCGTGCTGCAATCCTGTGGTGACATGGAAGGACGACCGTGAGAAGGACCTGAAGTCAACCAGGCCTGACTGATAATCGTAGAAGATGTCGCAGGAGGGGGGATCGGTGCAGGCACAGACGAAGAAGGGGCAGACGACACGAGAGCCTGGGGCGAAGGGCCGGATGGAGTAGCGAACATCCGGGCAGCAGGGCTGGATGAATGCTGTGCGAACATCTGGGCAGCAGGGCTGGATGAATGCTGTGCGAACATCTGGGCAGCAGGGCTGGAAGAATGCTGATGATGAGGGAACATCTGCATCTGCTGCTGCTGAGAGACAGGAGGCAGAAAGTGATGATACTGCTGTTGCTGTTGCAGTTGCTGTTGCAGTTGCTGTTGCTGCTGCTGTTGCTGTTGCTGCTGGCGCTTGCGACGATACGCCTGCTTAAACTGCATCAGGTTGTTTAAGGTTTGGGCCTGGTAATCCCACCAAGTGTCTGTGTCCATCTGCATCACCTCGTGGTAGATCATGTCCGTGAACACCCTCTTGGACAAGCTGCCTGAGTCCGTCGGCTGACTCAACTTGCTGTGCATGTCCCTCTGCAGATCGGTGGCTTTTTCAATCAGCTGGAAATAGGGAAAAACACAACATTAGAGTAAGTCACATGGCAACTGCAATAGCATGTGCATTATTGACAATGTACTGAAAAGACACATCACCATACAGTGAACACTGGAAGTGCCAAGAAACAAAGCTACCACTTTCTACTATGGAAAAGCTACAACTTTAAAATGCAAGATTACAATTACAACTTTAAACTGCAAGATTACAATTACAACTTTAAACTGCAACATTACAATTACAACTTTAAACTGCAACATTACAATACGATTATCTTGATTATCATGGCAACTGAAGCAGTTTACTTACTTGAGTGACAGCTTGTGTAGCAATTCCATCTCCACTAGCTGCAAGGCTGGATGAATCACAGTCATGATGATGACGAGGCTGACGTCTGGACGTCTTCTTGCTTGGAGGAGGGGCCCCCATCTTCCTCCTGCTGCTGCTGCTGCCGCCCTTGTAAGGCCCACCCTTGGACCTGCTTGTATCCGAATCCCTGCCACCATCATCCGAACTATCCACAATGACCTCCTCAGCTTCAGACGTGTCATCCTCAGTGGTAGGTCTGTTGCTGCTGGATGGAGTTTTGGCTGATAAGCTCTGGGAAAGCTGCCCACCTTTCTTTCTTTTCCCAGCATCAACCCTCTTGATGTGGCGTTCGAGGTAGCCGAAATTCTCCATGATCCAGTTGTCCCGGTCTGTCAGGATTCTGGCGGCCCCACCAGAAGGCTTCTTGCTTGGATCCGTCAGCTTCCCAACTGAAGTTCGCATTGAGTCAATCCAAGTTTTCAACTGCTGCGCAGTACAACCCAGCTCCTTCGCCTTCTGGTCTATCATTCGCGATTTGATGTCTGTCTGCTTGTATTGAGCAAGCCGCCGGTTATACAACATCTCCTGGGAACGGTACCAGTCGGCCACATCTTGTTCCTGGTCATCTGTCAGGTTCAGGGCTTCCTTTTTCTGCCTCTTCGCTTTTGCTGCAGGTGGGGGTGGAGCTGCAGTAGGAGGTACTGCAGGTTCAGCAGGTACAACTGGCCCAGGTAAATCTGGCATGCCTTGTGGACTTTGCGGTCTTGAAGAGGTATTACTGGCTGCATCTTCTTCAACAGCAGCAGGTGCAGGTTGCTGTTGCACAACAGTCTTCTTGCCAGGCCTCCCCTTTCCTCTCCTAGGTGGCATGGTGGTTAATTCAAGAAACGGCAGTAGTAGCAGCAGCAGCAATCCAGAAGGTAATATCCAGAAGAAGTGGTGGATAATAAATCAATTAATTCGATGATCAACGATGAACGGCGGGCGGTGGAATGATGCTTCTCCAAAGACGGCGGTTGTATATATACTCAGGCATCCGTACTCACTCCGTGTCAGTTTAATTAACTCCGTCTTGACACCTTGTTCACTCCTGTATCTCCGCATTGACCTCGTGTGACACCGTGTACTTAACGGGGTTAACCGGGTCAAGCAAATGACATGTAAACCCGCTTTCCCTGTTCACTCCGTTTAGACTCCGTGTTGGTCCTTGTTCACTCGTGTGGAACCGAGTTGCTCCTTGTGCTCTCCGGCGCGTACTTTTCACGCCCGGTTGACGCCGGACTTAGCCGGAGATCACACGATGTATTCCAGTGTCAATACGGAGGTCCCCGGAGATCGACGGAGTCTACTGGGAGTCTACACGGATCTACACGGACCAACACGGATTTAACTATTCCGGGATCTCCGGCATGAAAATTAAACATGTTTAATTTTTTTGCCGGAGTCCCACGGTGTTACCGGACAATGCCGGACAATGCCGGACAATGCCGGACAATCCCGGACAATCCCGGACATGAACAAGATGTCTATACGCCTTTCCCCGGAGTATGCGGGAGTATTCCGGAGTTGTCCTCCGGGACGCTCCTGCGTCTGATCCGGCTATGTGTGAAACCCCCTTTAGTTGTGTCTTCTTTTTTTTTGGGTAAATTAATGATAGCCTCAATTCTGTTTTTATACCTGAGAGTGTACATAAGGTTATGACAAGTGAGATTTTTAAACCAGTATTTGCTATAACTGTCTATATTTTATTTTTTAAATTGAAACTTCTGCCTGATTCTTAATTACTTATGATTGGTACCTTTATTATCATAAGTAACATCAACTTAAACATGTTAAAACATAATTAATTTAAACAGATGCTAGAGGAGAGAGCTGCTGAACTCTACAGTGAAGCCACTGATATGAAATTCACAGAGGCTGGTCAAGATCCAAGTGTCATGCTCCGTGAAATAACTAAGGTAAATTTGAAATTTGTCATAAGCTTCCAGAAATGTATTAAGAGACTTGTATGGTTGTCGTACAATGCTGTGAACCTGTTTCTCAAGAATTGCTTCAAATGCCACAGATTAGAGAAGAATTTCATGAAGTTTATCGCCAGATGGGACAGTGCAACAAGTGGCGGGAGGCCATCACAGGCGAGCCGTTTGATATGTCTGTTTCTAATGAAATGATGAACCAACTGGATTTACAACAAGAGCTTTGGCAATACATTGAAGTCTCCACACATCAGATCAGAGACTGGAAGAACCAACTTGTTAAGAAGGTATATTAAGTTTAATTTGGGCTTTTATGACAGGAGTCATAATTTGGGCTTTGTAGAACTTCAAAACTTTGCTGATGGAACTGAATGAATATCTGAATTAAAATTTCAGCCTGCAATATTGTTTAATCTTTTAGTTTAACTTTTTCTCATCTCTCATCTAGTTCAATGTTAAGAAAGCTTTGGATAAAGTTATGGAATGGCAAGTTGCAGCAGGACAGCTGAGAGACCACTTGCCTCAAAACAGCGCTGTCTTGACTCACTGGTACAACACTCTCCAAGACTTCAAACACGACCTACCAATAATGTACAGATTGTCATCTCCAGTGTTGAAGGTAATGCAGCCAGCCTTTCTTACTTGTGATTGTTATAGTTGAACAATCATGAAACTCATTGTTTGGAGGTGGGTGCGTTAATTGTAATGAATATGTCTCTGTTATTTTAAAGCTTTAATTTGTGTGTGCCTTAATAAGGATCCATAACCATGATAACCTTAATTGGTAATATGCAGCAAGTGGCCAAGCCATGTTAGGTGTATTATATTTGCCATGTAAGTAAGTTATATGTGATTGGTACATGTCTCCAAACAATTGATGATGTCACCAAAGGTCATATAATTTGATGAGGTCAATGAGTGCAATTGGAACATTGGTGAGTGATGTCATCAATGGGGAGAAAAGGACAAGAGGGCCCAGCCAGCATAGCAGATAAAAGACGCTATACTAGGATCCATAGTAAATGTCCACTCTTTTTTTTTTGGCAAATTTTGCCATAATGGCATGGAGCAGCACAAAATGAACAGAAATTTTAGCAACAAGTCAGAGCCCAACTTTCCAGCTGATAAAAACAGCTCTGGGAACCAAATAACCAGAATTTTGCTATATTGTCCGTTGTAATGCCGCTTTTTTGTAACCATAACAATTGACTATAATGATGAAAAAATTATCATTGAAAAGATAGGAAACTTGGAAGTTAATTGAAGTTGGGATTGGACTTTTTGGTAACATCCACTTCTATTTTGTGCTTCTCCATGACATATATGCAAAACTTAGACCAAAAATCAGGTAGACATTTATTTTGGCTTATACTATAGGATGACGTCACTACACGATTAATTGTTAAATGGATGACGTCACAAAATAGATGACTCGAACAATACTTATTGCTACAGTGACCTCTGGTGGTACTTTTCCTCCCCATTATTTGGAGACTAGTGATGTGCACCTGACTAACATGCCGTATTGATTACTCATCAACTTTTTGTTTTGTTTCTGCTGCAGGAACGACACTTGAAAAGGATCTTTGTAGAAATGGGAGAACAGTATGACTGTAAACATGAATTCACGGTGGGAGAATTATTGTCGTACAATCTTCATGCCCACTCTCACAACATTCAGAGGATTTTCAGGACTGCACAGAGTGAAGATATGATTGAAGGAGAGTTGGCAAAATTGTCTAAGACTTGGGAGGAAACGAATTTCAAGCTTGCCAAACACATTCCTGAGAGTGTTTACAAAAGTAAGGTCATGCAATTGTGACATGTTGGTTAGTGCTGAGGAGGGCGAGCATGGTCAGTAATGAATTACAGGGTTTTGTGAAGAAGCAAAGTTTATTCACTGGTATAAGAAACTCATGAGGTGAATCTAAAAGAAATGAAACAATAATGCAATATATATCAGACAGAAAATATGCACTGTCAGAGGAATAATAAATGTTGAAGTATTTGGACTAAATGGTTGTAAACAATTAATGAATAAATTATCATTTAAATATATCAAATAAGTAAGATCAAGAACTTTATATATATAAAATGAAACTCACAAAAAACAATGCCACCTTGATGATCTTTTTTCACTGCTCTCTTCAATAGATTAACACACTTGTGGCCTATAGCATGAATACAATATTGTGTTGCTAAAATGCTATTGAATGCTCTATACATAGATTAATGAATCAGAATACATTTCACAATTAAATCATAATATAAAAATATGACACTCACCTCATATACATTGTCTATTTGACCATTTTTGCATGAAGTGGTCTTTAGGCCTACATAATTGCTAAATGTTAATGCTTCCTGCATGACAGCTCACAAAACAGCTAACTGTTATATACAGTGCGAGTCACCAAACGTGGGAAATGCATTGCATAAACTGTTATACACAAACATTGCAGACTGTCTGCAACCGTTAGGCATCAAAAACTTTATTTTTAGGTTCTGGTTATTTGCCCCAAAAATATTAGCGAAATAAATAGACAAGACTTTTTTTTCTAAATAAAATATTTTTTCCTAACTTCGATCTTATTATAAATGACTCAACTCTGCATATTATGTATACATCATCACTGTATAAATTATATATATATATCAAATTTATCTAATTTTGAGCTTTGATGAGATAAGATATAACTTGCTTGGCGATAATTATATATTTAAGAATTTTTGAGATATGGTGGTAACTTACAAACAGGGTCAGTCAGATCCAACTGGAACCAACAAAAAAATTATTTTTAGTTAAGACTAACGGGATAAAATATGTCATGCTTTCTCTTTTTGTCACAGCTGACCAAACTACAGAACCACCAAAGTCTGGGGGTTTACAGAGGTACAGACGAGAAAGATCAAACACTGATTCAGAGCCCAAACTTAGAGCAAATCTGAATGATCTTTATGTTGTGATAGAAGTACCAGAAATGTTGTACCTCATCGAGGTGAGTCGATAAGCCTTTGTAAATATGATGAAGTTCTTACGGGGACAACATATAGAATGTTTATGATCACAATGAATCACAAGATGGCGAAAATAGAATAAGACAAATGCCTGTGTAAAATTATTATGCGAATGATTTATTACCTTCAGCTTTTCTTTTCTTAAAAATTATAAATGTGTTTTTTCAGGATGGCCAAGTAGTATTACAGAGGATTTTGTCTTCTCAGTATTTATCTGGACACAAAGAGGAAGCTGAAAAATGGGCAAGTGCATTGCAAGAAGCTGAGCAAATCTTGCAATTATGGCAGACTGCTCAAATGAATGTAAGTTTTCTGCAAACCAGAAGTAGTTCATATCAATTTGTGGAACTTCAGGGTTGTTTACAATAGATTTGTTGGCATTATCTTTCAGTGGCTGTACTTACTGAAGGTGTTTGATGAGAAGGAATTTTACAAGAAGTATGAGTCACTGAGCAAGAAATTTGAGGACGTTCATGAGAAATATCATGTAGGTGTCACACGACTTCTAGCAACTTAAGTCCTAACGAACAAGACCCAGTCTTTGTAACTCCGTTATATTTGTGGGAAATTTTTTTTATTATCGTCCTTCTTGTATGTAATTGATTTTGGTTATAGTATAAATTTGGTCATGTTTTTGCATGAAAAACAAAATATTCGATTCAACATAGAATTGTCCTATCATGAATACTGTCACAAAATCTTTTGATGCTTTTTATTTTGACAGGACGTCATGTTGACAATCCTTGGTGATCCAAAAGTCACGTCTATTCTCACAAAACCAAGAGGAAGTAAAGGATTTCGCCAGTTGCAAGGAGCACGATTGAAGGATTTCTTGGTTGAGCTTGTTATTGTTGAAGTAAGTTTTTATACTTATGCTTATTTTCTGACAGAGAAAATACAGATATAGTTTAATTTTATTGGCTTGCGTGTATATATTTGGGCTGTGTTTTGACTTTGTTGATGTCTTCAGTGGGAAGCAGTGTAAGATTTGCATGGTGATCTCTACTACATGTATATATGTGTATTATAAAACACTGGAATTGATAGTTCAATCATTGAAATATACGCAGTACACAAACAATTAGAAGGTTGCTTATCTCACTGAAAACAGCAAACTTTCCGCTGCCCAGGATCACCTGAACTCAATTTGCATGGAAAAAAAAAAGTCTCCTGTCACATCCATGGATGGATCATGGATGGATCATGGATGGATCATTGATGGATCATGGATGTCTTCTCTAATGTTGGCGCCCATCTGTTGCCAATGAAGTGTATATTGTGCAACCTTTTTATTGTATTCTACGTTGTTCAATAATTAAAATGGCTGACTAACACCTGCATTGATATATGAATAGAGCTATGCAACCTTTAACTGTAAGAGTGACAACTAAACTTAAATTTTTTGCAGGAAACCATACTGAGTGAATTGAGTGAAGCCATTGATAAGGTTCGATCACAGTTTCCAAGACTTTACTTCCTCAGCGAATCAGAGACTGTTGCATTACTGTCAGTCTCAAGAAATCCAACTGCGCTGGTTCCCCATGTGAAAAAATGCTTCAGTGGAATATCAAACATGACATTTTCTCTGCCAAAGGATGTCCAGGGAACAGGGACCTCACTCGACTACTCTATGTTCGGTATGAATGCTTGATAACTGATTTCTTGAAATTGAGTTACGGGTAGACAAAACTTACAAATGCAGTACATAACAAATACATGATACATTGCATATTACAAATATGACAGACAGACTGAAATGATTTATTCAGAGACAGCTAATATGATACACGATACAATGAAATTTACAGCACTAATATTGAGTTAGGAATGATATTAACTTAGACCTGGCAGTCATTGTGATCCTGGAGACACTCATTAGCCAGAATGAATCTAGTGCTGCAATGGGTGCCGCCTGACAAATTAAGCAAAACTTGCAACAGAAAAGTTAATCAATATAATGTATATATATATACATTTTTAAGATAATATGAAGGAAAATAATACAAACAGAAAGGAAAAATAAAGGAATTTAAAAAATGGACAGCAGCACACATTTGAAATAAGCTAATTACTACCTACTTATAGCACCTCTTATATCTACGTATTGCTTATTTTTATTAAAGCAGGAATCACAGTTTTCTTAATACTGAACATCCCATAATAACTAACCTGGCCAAGAGTTACTACGATTGTTCTTCTGTGTCTTTTTAAGCTCACCGTCTCCAGGTGTCCTCTGTGCAGGGCAATCTTGGAGAAGTTGTATCACTAAGCGTGCCATTACCATTTTCCCTCGACACTTGCAAATGGCTGTCGCAGCTTGAGAAATACCTGAAGTCAACAATATTGAAAACTTTGCAAGCTTGTGTTGAAGCAAGGCTTGATGGTAAGATATATTGGTATTTTTATCAAGATTTCCTCAAGTTGTATTTAAAGGAATAGCCTAAATTAGTCTTTGAATACACATTAGGTTCGCAAGAAGTTGTGAAGATCCTTGAAGAGCTCTTGCAATGTGAAGCAAAGCTGGAAAGCAAAGAAGAGGAAGCATTGGCTCATGAGATTAAATCCAAATATGCACATTGGCTGCTGCATTTCCCTTCTCAATGCATTTTGATATCTGAAGCTGTACTCTTTGGAAGAGATGTTCAGAAAGCCCTCAGCAGTGGTGATCAGAAGAGCATAAATATCATCAGGTTAGTGTGTATATTATGAAGATTTTAGGACTCAACATTGAATCATACAACTACATAACTGAAATATTATACATTATGGATGATTCATGTACTTGTGTCATATAGTAAAGATCCTACAGCAATTACCTCGCCTACGAGCCACCCGGCTAGCTGAAAATTCCCTTTAGCTCAGTTGGTTAGAGCGGGTTTTTAGGGTGCAACATAACGCTTGTTTTGTGTAATTTACAGAGATGAACAATCTGCAAAAATAGAGCAGTACACAAGTGTCCTCAAGGCAAATGCTGAAAGTGACCTTGGTTTTGAGGCTAGAGGAAGACTCCATACTCTTCTTGGCAATCTAGTGAGCCAGACTTCATATCACCGTGATGTGATGGATGGTAAGCTAAAGTTTATAGTAAATATCGTGAAAGTTTGTAATATTAGCTCCCTCAGGTACTTTATCACTGTGTGTGTCATCTTCAGAGTTACTTCAGGACGAAGCTATTGATCCTAAGAGCTTCAACTGGCTGAAGACATTACGTTATCATATGGACATTGAAAGAGTCCTCCAGGCAACTACACGATCATCAGAAAGACCAATGAGTGGATTAGATGGTAAGCTTCGTTTGAAATTCATTTGGATAAGAAATTTACAGAGTTAGTGTGTACAATGTAGTATCTTTTAGAATGTATATTTTGTATAAGGCTCATACTCCAGTCAACTTTGCCTTCAGAGAATATGACAGAACCAACAAGAAACAAAACAACTGTAAGTCATACTTACAACTTAGGGAAATGTGCAATGTCCCAGCTCATGGCAAGATTCAAGTACGATTATGAGTATATTGGTCCGACGAGTAGACTCATGGTGACACCTTTGACGGAGAGAGCATGCATTACACTAACTCAGGCACTCAGTGGATTCCAGTGTGGTTCACTAATAGGGCCATCCGGAACAGGAAAGACTTCTATTGTGACAGACTTAGCTCAGGTGAGCCAAATTTTTTTTTGCTACATTCTGTATGTCCATATGGTAAATATGCCATAAAACAACATATAATAAAGAAATGGCTCCTCTCAGTTAAAAACGTACAATTTTGAACCAATCCACACATACAGGAGTGCTTAACTTTGTATTTGTGCACTTTTTTAAAAAAAGTTGCACAATGGCTGTTGTGAATTACGTCTGTAACTACATATTAAACTGTCTAAAACAGTTTGTCTTCAGATATGATTACAGCATAACTTCAATAGTCTGTTAACTCTTGTTTTCTAGGCAATGGGAAGACACTTGGTGCTGTACAACTGCAGTGGAGACTACACAATAAAATGTATGACAAAGGCATTGGTTGGCATGGTGCAATCCGGTTGCTGGGTCCTGTGGAACAACTTTGATAAACTGCCGTACGGTCTGAGCTCCGTGATTGGTCAGCAGCTGCAGTACTTGACCAACTCTATCAGAGCACTTGCGTCATCAAAGGAAAACCTGTACCACGCCAGAGACTTGCAATTGAATGTAAGTTTAATACTGATGATGGATATGACAGAAATGTAGCTTAAGGTGGCCCCATAAAGTGATTATGCATGGTCTTTTGGGGTCTCCCTAACAATTTGTCTGAAAAAACGAGTCACAATAATTGACCAAGCATATTCTAAAACCACTGATCAATCACTTAATATTCTTGAAATAGGTTGGAAAAAGACCTGATGGGAGAAGAAACACCACGGCAACTCTACATTCGATGTCATCGCCTCAGCACCAGCATGCAAAAGATGCTTCAACACTAGAATCAAGAAGATTTTCAGTCGAGAAAGACATTAACATCAGAGAAACTGATTACTACCAAAAAGATGGTACCTTGCCACTAATATCTGGTGAGCACCCTTGAGTTTGTCTCTGCCAGTACTCTGCAGCATAGGAGTATTTGTGCCTCGTCTAATTGGTCTTTATGCTCAACACAATATGTACATTTAATCCAGGGTAGATTAAATACAACTTTGCTCTGTTTTTACAACCAGATGAGAGTGAGACAAAATGTGTCCAATATTTTTATGAACCTCATTTATGATAAACAGCTGTGTGACCCACCGGGTTGAGAGAAACAAAACAGGCTGGAGATTTGTTGTAATATTCTATACAAGCCAGCTGCAGATCCAGGCCTCAATTAGGAGGTGGCTACATCATTAGGGTCTTGTGTTTTGTATTCACAAGTGTTTAATTGTTCTTGACACAGAGGACAATGACCAAGATACCCCAGTGAATGAAAAGGGCAAGCTTGGATGGACATCATCATTGTTGGGCAACGTGTTGTACAATGGAAATCTGGTGCCTGTGAATGCAAATTACGGATGCTTCATGAACATTACAATGAATGGAGACAAAGGAATGGAAATACCACATAGCACCAAAGTATGAGATAGTGAAAATATTTGATTTTAAGGTTAAACTTTAGTACACTACACTGTTGGACCTGAAGCTTTTGGACATGCTCACTTAGCCCTGTTTGCTATGGTTCACAAAAGTTTAACATTAAAATTAATTGGATTACATTGTAATTACACGTATCAATGTAATTAATAGGGGTTCTCTCTAGGTAACAATTGTAACAAATTGCATTAGAAAGCGTGATATCCAGTTTAATGCTCATGGTTTTTCAGATGCAGATGAGACAGTGTGTATTGTCTGCGCCAGACATTAAAATTCTTTTGGAAATTAAGCTTCTCTGTGAAGGCTTCAACAACCATGAAAAGTGGGCAAAGAAGTTAGCAATCTTTTTTAAAAATTTGACACTTCAGGTAGGTACAGTTACACAGTGATCCCAGCTGAAATGTTATGAAAATACAAGTTCCAGGATAGTAGCAATTTTATGATGTCTATTTTCTCTGCAGCTTCCTCAACTGCCTGCACACAAATTAGGTTTGCGAATGATCATGACTGTCATATCCGTCGCCACAAAGATGCTGCATCAACATCGAGTGCGGGAGAAAAAATCAGCACACTCTACACCGACTTGTAAGTGGGTCTTGACTATAAAACAGAAAATGAATAATATCAGGCGAATCTGTAGTATGCATAAAGTGAAAGGCTTTCAATGTACTACACATCCAAGCTATTTCAAGCATAGAATCAAGATTTAGGTAAAATAATAGTCCCCAAGTTTTGTATTGCAATTATTCAAGAATGCTGTTCCTACATTTTTGACATGAAATTCTGATGAACACACTTAACTTGGACTGTTAGTGATGTAATCTTTCATTAAGTATATGTTTCTTTTTCATAGCAACTGCTGAAAAGAAGGGTTATAATGTGATGTCACCTGAGGAAGCAAGTCTCGTCAAAGCCATCTCTGTATGCTTAGTGGCAAGGATGACAAACAGCCAAGAAACCAACATTTTGAAGAATGCTGTTCGAGACATCTTTCCTCAAAGCGCACGACCCAAATCTGCCAGTCTTGGCTATCCCAAAGAGCTTGTTACTGCTGTTGAGGAACAGTTGAAACAAGAACATCTCCAAATTACTCAAGACTTGGTTGACAAGGTAGCTGTCATTATTAGATTCAGATTCGAATCATGAATATTTATATTGCAGTAAGTGTTGATGTACAGGTATTGGTAATGCTTTAAAAATGTAGACTGGAAGTCTTTTCACCATGATGATCTGACTGTTTCATCCTTGATCTCATTGTCATGGTGCCTGCCTGTCCTAATTAGCCCAACAGATGCAGAAATACGGGACGTAAAGCCCTAATCCACCCACCACATCTCCAAGATGATCTTGGCATCACTGCAGAGGACCCCCCCCCCCCCTTCCATCCCTTACATTAGAATAGGTTAAGCTATTCACTCTATATAAAATTGTATATACTGTACAGTATATATATACATAGATGTTACTATAAACATTATTTAAAAAATTCAAAAATAAAGTTTGGGGGCTGGAACCGCGTTACTAGTATAGCATATCTAGTTTACAAATTTTATTTGAACATTTCTGTATTTTCTGTATTCCTGTATTTTCTGTTCTTTATTTTATTTATGACCTATATATATTCATTATGAATCCATGCACACTCAGAGTATCATAATCGTCATTTACATCTTTATTGAGGTTTCCATCTTTCTGTTGGAGTCGTAGGAGTGAACCAGATAAAGAAAACATAAATCATGTAGTAGTAAAAATCATTTGAACATGTTTTTTTTTTGTTATTTCACCAGATACTTCTCCTCTACTCTGCTTTGAAATCAGGAAAGGGGGTGATCTTGACTGGACCCACAGCTTCTGGCAAATCTACTTGCTACAAAATCTTGGCAAAAGCTCTAACGTCTCTCAGTTCTGGTGTTCAAGATGATTTTGATGACCAGGAACTGACACCAGACAGAAGCCTCAATTCCATTTATTCTCAGAAACTAAAGGTATGCATTGAATTAGCAGCCAGCATTAAGAAGAAAAAAAGGAAGAAAACCTGACTTTGTTTAACTTCTCCTGTATTGCAAGTTGCCTGGTATTTATGGAGGAAATATCTTACATCAAGTGTATATACATATGTACATCTTAAAATTTCTTAATTTACAGATATTGAAAGACAAAAACATGCGTGAAACTGCCAAGGATGTAACCAAGAAATGGCAAAAGTTTTCTGCTATGTCAAACCTGCTTTCAAAGGCTGCAGGTACATTTGCCAGTGTAATTGTGGAAGATAGCGACCAAGGCAAGGTTTATCCAAAAATCGTCCTGCATACTGTCTTTCCAAATGTCTACAATCATCAGCAAGTAAGTTGTCTTAAGGCATGCCATCGCCGGCTGCAAAATGGTTTGAATGGTTCATACATCATCTGATGTCTACCGTGGCCCATAAGTACAATTTTGACGCAACAGGGTTTCTAGATGCAACTAGGAATATTTGACGCTGCGGAATGATTTCTAGATGCCGCTGATTGATTTTAGCGCTGCTGCTAAGTCTAAACAGCTAAGCTGCGAAGTCTATACAGCTCCGCTGCGAAGTCTTAACAGCTAAGCTGCGAAGTCTATACAGCTCCGCTGCGAAGTCTTAACAGCTAAGCTGCGAAGTCTATACAGCTCCGCTGCGAAGTCTTAACAGCTAAGCTGCGAAGTCTATACAGCTCCGCTGCGAAGTCTATGCAGCTCCGCTGCGAAGTCTTAACAGCTAAGCTGCGAAGTCTATACAGCTCCGCTGCGAAGTCTAAGCAGCTCTGCTGCGAAGTCAAAACAACTCTGCTGCTATCGGTTAATTGCCATTTACTTTAATGCAGTCAAGTGCAATTTGCAATAAAAGAGCCTCAGATCTGTAGTATAATTGAATAATCCATTTTAAACATTCGTTTATATTGATGACTGTATTGTCTGTCTACTTATGTTTCATATTTTTTTTAAAAGACTTCAAAGCAGAACTTAATTGTCAACTCATCAGTTTTTATATAAATTTAGACCTTTCCTCTTAATGTTTTTCTTTTATAACAGTTTAAATAAATATTAAATAGGTGTTTTTATAAATTTCATATTTATCTATCTATCCTATCTATCTATCTATCTATCTATCTATCTATCCTTTATCTTATCTTATATCAACTGAAGGATTTAATTCACACTTGTTTTCAACTCTGTTTTTTTTATTACACCAAGATTCTTAAATCCTTCATTGTCAACGATTAACACTAATTCTTGTTACGTAAAATGTCTATAAAATCTATCTATCCCTGACTGACTGTCTAAATTAAAGATATAGGCCACCTTACTGTGTAGACTTCGCAGCGGAGCTGTGTAGACTTCGCAGCGGAGCTGTGTAGACTTCGCAGCGGAGCTGTGTAGACTTCGCAGCGGAGCTGTGTAGACTTCGCAGCGTCGACACAGCGTAGACTTCGCAGCGTCCACACAGCAGCGTGGTAGCGTCGAAATTGTACATCGTGGCGACACCGCAGTGACATCGCGGCAGCGCTAAAATTACCTCGCAGCATCGAAATTTCACAGTGGCATCTAGAAACCCTGTTGCATCGAAATTGTACTTATGGGCCACGGTAGATGTCACTTAAATTGCCACTGCAATTGTCATACTTACCAATAAGGTTTCCGTGGAATGTATATTATATATTCATGTATAATTGGGAGAAAAAGTAACAGAGCCTGCAGGGAGAGCTACGACCGTAGCAGATAAAAAGACAATATGATGACGTCACTACATAATTGTTACATTGATGACATCACTATATATGACGTCATCAAACAATACTTTTCTGCTACGGTCTTAAGTGACCTCTGGTGGTACTTTTCCTCCCTATTAGTTTGATAACTACATCGACGAAAAATTGCAACTGCATTGTATTACAGTTGTATGGCGACTATCATAATGGGATATGGAAGGAAGGTATCCTTGAGGGACTCCTGCGAACCAATAAAACCAAATCTGTCATGCTGTCTGCTGGTCAGGGCAAGTCTGCTGAGAAAAAAAACAGGAAGACTGACTCCACCAGCCAGAGTCCTCTTAACAAATGGATCGTGTTTGATGGCACTATTTGTGATGATTGGATGTCAAGCTTGATTACGACCATAGACTCTAGTGGTTGTTTATCCTTGGCTAATGGTGGACATCTGAAAGTTGAGGGTAAGAATAAAGTTTAATTTACTCTTATCTGTTACCATATACATGTATGATAGAAATGGAGAAATTTTGATGGATGACTTCGATGTGAATGCTATATAAATTTTTTTTTTTTTTTCTTATTATTGTACATGTATATACAAACAGAAATGGATCAACATGAACGTAAATGAAATACAACTACACCATGGAATGAGCCGCACAACAGCCAATAAAAGCAGCTTATTCCATTAGCATTCACACCTAAGGACCTAATAATAGAGCAGGTTCATTGGTAGCAGTTGTATTTGATACTTGGACCAAAGTTGCTTACTTGTATGATTTCAGACCATACTCGTCTGATATTTGAGACTACAGACCTGCGACAAGCGTCACCCTCAGCAATGACCCATTGCTCTTTGGTCAGTTGTATTGCTGATACAGTCACTTGGAAATGTCTGTGGGAAGGCTGGGGTGAAAGTGCTCGACAGAAATGGGCTCTAAATACTGCTGGGTAGGTTTAAAATATGGTGATTGTATGTTTGTTTATCACATAAAAGTTTGACACTTGTGCTCGTTATGTCTTTTTTACATCTCATTTCAGGTGGCAAGTTTTAACATCATTGGCTAATACGGTCTTCTCTAAAACCCTGGACTTTCTGAAAAACGAGAGCTCAGTAGCGCTACTCTATGGACAAGACACAAGTAGTCTGGCAATTAATCAAACTGCGACAGGAGTAGTGGAAGTGACATCATTCCTGAACATTTTGTCAGCTTTCATGGACAAACACTTCTTACGAGAGGACCTGGAGAAGATGTATGCAGTGGAAATGAAGAGTATGTTTAACCTATACATGCATATTAAATGGAGATGTTTTCATGCATTATATTATGTCAATTGCATCAGACAATTAAATTGCAATGGAAGTGTCCATTTTAAAAGTTCCATTACCAGGCTGCTATAGCAAATACTATTAAATAGTTTTGTAATTGCAAAAGCTGCAAAATTTAACAAATAGCACAGGCAGCTTTTAGCCTTTTCGAACAATTTGTGGCTTTGTTATGAGAAAGTGTATTAAAATAAATGCATTTACTGCATGGTTAAAGTAACCAGCTTGTCATCCAGGTATGCCTCTGAATTGTTTGATTTGATATCTGTTTCAGATAAACGGTCTCCTTTTCCAAAAAGCCCAAATTCATCTTCTGGATCCAAACTTCAGTCTGTTCGTTTTACTCCCAAATCGAGCTCTGGGGTTGAAGACTTTGTGCCAAACTATATGCAAGCAATCAAGTGCTTATTTGCCTTTTCATATATTTGGAGTTTTGGTGGAAATCTTCATGATAGGTACAGTCCCAACTTCTTTTGCATACAATAAATTCTTTTCCTAATTTTATATAATGAAGTATATGGGTGTAAAGTATTAAAGATTACAATTTTTCTTCAGCTGCAAAACAAAATTTGATGACTTTGCTCGAGAAACCCTAAGGCAAGCAGCACAGCCGGTTCAACTACCTGCTGGAAATTCTGTGTATGACTTAACAGTTGATGTCAGACAGGGTGCTTGGCAGACATGGAGCGATCGACCTCTTGAGAGGCCAAGACCTCTGATGGGTCATTACAATAACACTCCACAGGTAGATTTTGAAGTGATGACATTTGAGAGTGCCCTTGTGAAATTATAAAGATGTGAGGTGATATTTAGTACTTGTTTTTGCACAGATTGAAAGGTTCAATTTCTTGGTTGATCTCATGGTCTCAACTCATCACCCAGTTCTTCTCACTGGTGCGCCTGGAGTTGGAAAGACATCCTTGATCGAGGCAAGTGACCTGAAATTTGTTGTATGTCTGTCTGTCTGTCTGTCTGTCTCAATGATACTGGGTCTGAAGCTTAATCAGCTTATATGACCAGCAGACATAATGATGAGATGATAAGACTTGGTCCACACCATGTTTCACGTTCACCCCATGTGTGAGGTCTTTTACTGCCTTAGCATAGATACGAGTACAAGGCACCTCTAATTTAACGTCTTATGTGATCTACATCCAGTTGGGATGTAGCTAATGAAGGGTGCCCGGACCGGGGATTGAACCCTGGACCTTCAGCAAACGTGGCCAATGTGAAATTGGCGAATGCCTTAACCAAATAACCATTAGGCCACCCATCTTCGAGTAAAAATTAAATGTGTATCCTGCAATGCTCAGAATAAAGTTTGTATCTTTTTTAGAACCTAACGCAATCACGTCATGCATACACAAAGATCGTGATGTCACCAGGATATGATACCCATACCCTACAAACTTTAATCACAAAGAAACTTGAGTTTCAAAATGAACAAAACATGAAGAATGCTGCTCTGCCTGGCCACCGTTCTGATGACTACAGTCTTTTCTTTATTGATGACTTGAGCGAGGCTTCAACTAAAAACGCATCAGGTGAATAGTCAGCTATTCAATAGCAGTGTTTATCAACTATACTCACTATGAATTTTCTTGAATAACCATTGTCCTGAAATTATGTCCTTGCAGGTATTCAGCCAAACTTGGAGCTTCTGCGACAGATGCTTTCCACAGGGACTATTTTTGACCATGATAAGAACATACAACATTCCATTGACGGAATCAATTTCATCACAGCCACAACTGTGCCTGGAAAGAATGGTGAGACCTAAGTTGTGATGTTGCTGATACTATAATGGGAAAAAGTGCAGTATAGCGGACCCAAATTTAAGACCATATTTAGCGAGTCCCATAGCCAAGCCAATGACGTCAAATGCTTGAATTCAATAGGCCTATGTGACGTCACAAACATACAGCGGCGGTGATCATTTTCAAGGCAAGAACGCAGCTCTATGATTGTTTACATTTGTTTTTCTCGGGAGGCTGCCGCCCCCAAACCCCTGCTACTCTACAAAATTGTTAGTTTTATTGTGTACTAGCACGCAATTTGATTAAAAATAGTGATTATTTTCATATTTAATGGATGCCAAATATAGGCATAAATTTGGGTCCGCTATACTGCACTAAACCCCTATAAGGTATTGATACAACTTCTCTTTATTTCTCTGACCTGATGTCATTCTCATTGTAGTAATAACCAGCGGACTTGCATGCCTATTCACAACTTTCAACATGTTCAGCCCTTCAGAGGATGAACTTAGCACCATCTACAATAAGATCATTCAAAACTGGTTGGAAGAATTTCCGACAAATGCTCTGGACCATCACTACGAGCTAACAAGGGTGCGTCAAATTTGTGCAGTCTTTCATTTGATAACTAAAAAGCACAATTAATGTGGCAATATCATGAGAACTAATGTTTAACCTTTCTTTTGCATCTAGGCTATTGTCAGAGGATCTGCGGAGCTGTACCAGATGATGAAACAGCACTTCCCACCAACTCCACAGAATGCTCATTATGCCTTTTCATTACACAATTTATCCCATCTATTTGAAAGCATGTTATTGCTGTCACCTAGGATCAAGATCAAACCTAACAGGCACAAAAGTAAGATATAACCTAGATTGTATTATGACAAAAGAGACCGTTTATGGTATATATTTTCAATATTTACTTCGAATTTTTGTTGTATTGATTTCAGATCCCAAAGTTGATGGCATTGCCGATCCACCGATGATGAGAACTGTGATAAGGCTATGGCTGCATGAATCCTGCAGAGCATTTGCTGATAGATTAACCTCGCCTGAGGGTATTAGTATATTGGTTATAGAAATGCTTTGTCTTTAGGATTCTCTGTGATTTTATGATTATTTATTTGCCTCCATCATGGATTGATGTTTCAGACACCACTCAATTTGAGAACATTGCAAAGGAGGTCTTGCGAAAGCACTTTAGCAGTGACCGAGAGCCATCTCCTGAATTATCGGCAACCACAGAGGACTCGCCCGAGCAACAACAACCAATGTCCAAGGTATTGCAATACGTATGAATAATCAATTAGCTCCCATATCTGAAGATTTTCCCAGTCTAACTTCACTGATGTTTCTTCACCTCTTGCATTCCTGCCTTGTTGTCTTACAGGAGAACACATTTGATATGATTACAACCGATGAATCCAGGGCAGGCACAGCTAATGAAACAATTAATGAAAAACAAAGCAAGAACAGTCCAGGCGAACCCACAAATGGTGATGGTGTAGTGAAAACCTCTTCAGAATCAACTGTTGTTCCTGGTACTTCGGCAGCAGAAAGGGGTGTGTCCATTTTTGCAGGATTTAAATCCGATCCATGCTGTCCTAGTTATGTGTAGGATGTCAACAGAAAGTTAAGAAAGAGTTTTAAATGTATTTACTGTGCTTTGATGACTTCACTATTATGTTATTTGCATGCTGTCTCATCCAGATAACTCGGACAGTGGCCAGTCGTCTGCTCAATCTGGTGAAAAAATTGTCACACCAGGAGTCCCAAAACATAGCTCTAGCAATGAAACAAGAGAAATAGGTGCTCATAGCACAAGCAGAGATTCCAAGCTACAAACAAGACTAGAAAATTCTCAGTTAACGACTGACAGAGATGAAGATGAGGAGGGAAGTGGCTCAGATGAAGAGAGTTCAAGCAGCTCTGAAGAGTCTACCTCATCAGACAGTTCTGATGGTGATGTTCTTATAATACCAGGTATCATTAGATCTGTTATATATGAAGTTTAAACAGTTTCACCAATAAACTACTCGCTGAAGCTTTGGGGTCTGTCCAGTATCCTTCTTTTATCTATTAGATCTGTTTAACTACAAAATGGGGCAGTATGATTGAATTTTGGCAAAGATTGACATTGTTATTCTTTGAATGGTAATTGATGATGTCGAAATGGTAAAATAAATGTCTATTGCTTTCCCTTTGTCTGATGCCCTTTGCAGAGAATGCATATCGTTGTAAACAAAATCATAAAATAAAGGCGAACATATTTAGTACACCTTGTAGTGATTCTTTTGTATGTTGATCAATTCCTTCTATTTTACAGACTTTCTCAAACAGAAAGGCATTGCCCAAGATAAACCACCAAGTAAGTGCACTCAAATAGGACTACAGTGAATGTCTCATTCTCCAAATAAGATTGCTATTAAATATTCATTTAAGGCTGTCAATTTTAACCCATTTTCACCATTAACAGCACCTCCAGATACAGGACGAACAACAGCTCGTCAGTCAGTGCGTGGACTCAAGAAGGGCGTTAGCTTCAAGGTCGGGCTGATATCTGAGAGAGAAAAAGAACAATACTATGGACCTCTTCTGAAATATGAACATGTTAGTTTTCAATTTGGATTTTTTCTGATTTTCATAACCATTGTGGTTAAAGATACTAAGAATTTGGACATGTAACCTTTCAAACGTATTCGTAATTTTTCTATTGATGAAATCTGATCTCAATTTTGTGTACATCTATGGCTTTTTTTTTTTTCGTGACAGGTCTTGGACCCAGAGGAGAAACTCATGGACATAATATTCAGTCGATATATCATTGCATCAAGCATCAATCCTTCTGGGAACAGATTTGAAAAAGGTAATTTATCCCAGTACTTTCTGGTGCAGTGCAAATGTGTGTTTTGGTCAGTCTTCCAATGGCTGCCTACACATGGAGTACCTGATCTAAAGGAAATATTATGTTGTTCTGTCAGGTCATGGTAATGCCCAGGTATATAGGGTATCTGTAACATTAAGATATTCATGGCATCATACTTTTTTGTTAATTTGATGTTCCTTCAATTAGTAATATTGTGTGAGATAAGTGGAATGTTCTTAACTCACAGGATATAAAGAAGGAAATATAACAACACTGACCGTGGCTCTAGAAATGGCTCTGGAAAAATTCAACCAAGACAAAGACAGAAAACTAGAACTGGTATTCTTCAAAGAAGCAGTGCACCACATAGCAAGACTCACCAGAGTTTTGGTAAGTCACACAGAAACCTATTTTTGTTAAGGTGATAGATATATAGATAGATATGGGAAGTGCAGCCCTTTAATGCAAGTTCTTGCTGCTCACGAGGGTTGATTTATGAGGTGAGAGAGAGAAATCCACCCATGTTACACAGCATATACACCATGTACCAATTTGGTGTCTCATCCGAACCACATCCATCAGAGATGTTCCTCATAAGGAGAGCCCAGGCCCGATGTTAAACTTGGTGTCCTTCAAAAGAGCAAGCGAACATTTTACCACTAGACCACCCTGGGTGGTGGTATATGCTTTCCTGCAGTGTTGGTCCACTAGGCCAGATTTCTTTTATTTCAACAGTGGTGACATGAGTACCTTCCAAAACCATTTTGCTAAAAAAATTAGTTGTCAGAATACTGTGAACTTGGTAATTAATTTGCCTGGATTAAAACTTTTTTGCAAGTTGACCTTGACATGTTGCAGGCTAGAGATGGAAGTCACGCTATCTTGGTAGGTCTTGAACACTTCACAGGATGTGCAACTGTAGTGAGAATGGCAACCAGTTTGGCAAATTTGAAGGTAGTTATGTTGATGTGCTAGCAACCAATATATACCTTGATTTAGACACAGCTCACAACCCTTGTTATTACACAGCGTATTATTGATACATTGCTGTTTCAGCTTTTTGAGGTAATGGCAGGAAGTTGTCCCGACGAAAGTCGCAGGTTGCTTAGAAATCAGCTCCAGGCTTGCAGTAAAAGTGCAGCTTTTGTGAACAGAAAAGTTGTCCTACTTGTCAAAGATGCTCTTGGAGATGATGCAATGGATGATATTTATTCATTTATGAAACAAGGTATGCTTGTTTTTACATTATGGTAAAGATATGATTAATGATTTTTTATTGACTTCAGTCTTCAAATTATGCCCTTCTTGTGTGTCACTTTTACAGTATTTTACATCAAAATGTATCTTTCTTTTCAGGAACTTGTGCACATTTGTACAGCGAAGAAGATTTGTTTGGCATTGCCACAAGAATGACCTCCAGCCAGGTTAAAATCACCAGGCAGGATAAGGTTGACTCTTCCTTTGCCAAGTTCCTGAAAAGGGTCCAACAAAATGTGCATGTTGTCGTGTGTCTAAAAGGACAAGGTAAGCTGCTGGGTACTGTTGGTAGTGTGATTGTGAAAAAAATAATACTGTCAGAAAGGTCCATAATGGAATTTGCAATTCTATTCATCTTACTGTTGTACGTGCATTGCTCCTTTAGGTAATGATCCATGCAGAACAGCAGCAAACTATCCAGCCTTCCTGAAGAAACCTTGTAGTTTTAATATTTACCATCCTTGGAATAACGAAGCCTACATTGCTATAGCAGAGAAATGGCTGATCAAGAAAGAACAAGTAGGTCCACCAGCTCCATCATTCTTTGAAACCATTTTGACTTGCACTATACTAAACATTCACTTGTGATTATTGGAGATAAAGCTTTTGTTCAATGATAATCACTTGTCCAATAAGACAGTTTTATTGATGTATCATATTGGAAAACAGATTAACTTATCAGCTCATCGCATCTCATCTTCAACATCGTTTGGGACTGTGTCATTCATTCATTCACTCATTAATTTTTCAGATGCCAGTGATGTGGAATGACCAGGACACTGTGAACCAAATAAAATCTGCTGCGAAGGCCATGGCATACATTCATTGTGTCAGCAAAAGAGCAGTTGAGAAACAGTACAGCCATTATTTAAGGCAAAACAGACTTCTTTCACCACTGAAATTCAAAGAGTTTGTTTGGGTCTTCAAAGTCATTGCAGCTGACATTGCCAGAAAAGAACAAGTAAGAACAATCACATGGAAGCAATGGAGGTCACTGGCACCAAAGCGGACAAGCATTGTTTGATGATGTCATCCATTCAGTGGTGTCATTTTTGTTACAATAGTGATGTCATCTAAGTATGCTTCATCTGCTTCGGTGGCAGTACTCTCTGGTAGTTTTCTCCCAATTTATATGGCATGGCATTTAATATACTGTGCATATAAACTGACCTTAAATTTAAACTGAGGAAATTTCTTTACCCACAGGGAAAGCTTGAAAGTTTTGAAGCAGGATTGAATAAAGTCAATGAGGCCCTTGGCACAATATCAAAATACCAAAAAGAGGTTTCTCAACTGAATCCAAGTTATAAAGAAGCACTTGCTGTTATCGAGAACCATGTGAAATCTATCCATGCCCAGCAACAGGAGTACATCAAGGTATTGTTTAATGGAGTAAAAAAAGCTACTACATTCACCACCATAATTGATTTAATACTGTGTTAAAACATGTAAGGACAAGTAATTAATTTTTTTTTCATTATTGTGTTAATAAAAATAGCATTTTTCTTAGTTATGCCAATACAGATGGACAGGTAATTCACTGAGCATGGTTATTTTACTGCTATATTCAAACTTCACTCATTCTTCCAATGGGCTTTGCATGATGGTCCAAATGATTGTTTAATGATGTTATTGTACAATCAGGTCACTGAGTGCAGTTGATGATGTCATTAAACAATGGTTGGACCATCGGCCTTTGTGTTCATTATGATGTCTAATGAGATGTCCTTATTTGGTACTCTTTACATGATGTCCTTATTTGGTACTCTTTACATGCTCATGGCTATATGTTTCTGTATTTTAACTGTTTCTCATGGTCGTCTGTTACCAGGCCCTATACTCTGTCACTTCGTCGTTCTTTCTGTGTCTTGGAAATTCATTTGCTCATAAATGAATTTTGAAGCAGTGTGTTCTTGTTCAGAGATTTCATAAGATAAAATTTGACTTATGCTTTTTTCACAAAAAATTATTACTCGAAGAATGTGAAACTTGACTTGATTAGTTTTCTGACTGTGTTAATATTGAGAAGCATGCCAGGCTTAATCAAATAGCTAATCTGAGTTCAATGAAAACTTCCACTTTAAACTTGGTTACACCTGCAGGCGCTTGATGTTTGCAAACAGCAGGAGAAATTGATTGAAGAACTTACAATACCTGCGGAGAAACTTCGTGGAGAGGCTCATGATGCTTTCAACAAGGTAATGGGAATTTCCTCATTGGGTGTATTACAAAGAGTAGTGAAGGCTTTTATATCATAGTTTATCTCGCATAAAATACAGCCATACCATGGATGTATTAGAGATGTATATCTGGAGGATGCCATGCGCTGTCTCTGAAACTTCGGGGTTAATCCATGAAGCCGTTGTGATATTATTATGAAATGAACAGCAGAAATCTGGCACTTATGCCGTGTGTTCAATGTGGCATTTTGAATTTGGTTACGCATGGTTAATTTCAATAAATTCATATTCTAATTAAATTTAAAGTTTAAAATTTAAGGAAAATAACTTTTGCGACACATTTTGATTTATAACCAAAAAATTAACAGTTCCAGATATACAATTTGAGGTTTTCATTCCTGTTTACTTTCAATTCCAGATCAGTCCTGTATTCATGGCTGCATTGGATGCCCTAAATTGCCTAAGTCAGTCTGATCTGTATGAAATAAAGTCTTTCAGCAAACCACCTTACCATGTCTGCAAAGTCATGGAAACTGTTTGTCTGCTGTTCAATTTACAGCCAAGGTAAAAAGTATACTACATTTGTATTATGTCATCATGATCCTTTATATATTGATTCCAGCTGTGGGCTGCATTAATTTCTAACTATGTACAGTCTTTAATTTTCTTTTTATATCATTCTCTTGCTCCACAGCTGGGCGAATGCAAAATCTCTTATGACGAGGACTTCACTCTACAGCGACCTTGAATTCTACGACAAGGGCAAAATATCGGATGAGCTCTTCTTGCAATTAGCAGACTTCTACTTTAATGAGGAAATGGATCCAGAGAAACTCAAGAAAGTCAACATGGCTGCTGCATCTTTTGCCAAATGGTTGAGAGCTGTTTACATCTACGCTGATTTGACCAGAAGTTTAGCTCCTAAGAAGAAGGAACTCAAGCAAGCAGAAAAGAAACTAGCTGCTGTATGTGTTATTTTCCAATTTCCCTCTGTAAAGGTGGCTTGTGGCCAAATTCTCTGACACCTTGTTTGTGTAAGCCTGAACTGTCAACTACGATGTCCAGACAATTAATAATTATAGCCATAACATTATCTACAGAGGGCACTGCTTGAAAAGCAAGCCTGGTGACTCCCTATATTGTACTGTTGATTTAATTAGATCTAAGTCATTGATTGCACCTCATAAAATTTTAAAATTAAAGGAAAAATATAGCATGGTAGCATTCCATTTTAATTGTATCATTCCACTAAGATAATGTATAAAACAAAGTACTTTGCATTACAGGCTCAGCTGGAACTCGGACAGCACAGAAAACTAGCAAACAAAGTGAAGAGTGATCTGGAGGCGCGAATCAAGACCCACAAAGAAGTTGTTCAACACTCGAAAGCCATTGAGAAATCCATAGATGTAGGCAAATTTATATTTTTTAAATGAACAATCTTTGCTTGCCTGTTATACATACTTTATATATTTGCTCTTATTAATGCTGCATAAGGATGCTGGCAGTGCAACCTATCAAAGTCAGGTAAGATTAGTAAGAAGGGGTAGCAAACTTTGGTGTTGTGATGCCCACTCAAAGTTGTTGTGACTTGCAGCAAAGATATGAATGACTAAATCACCAGACAGATCTAGCCCAAGTTCCCCAGTCAGCGGCATGGTCATCCAGGGCTAAGGGAGATGTTTATTTTTAATTTTCTAGCAAAAATTTTTTCCCACATTGTGGATGATTGCGTATTCCAACTTACGGACTGTAATTATGTTACTGTAATTTCTCTGTCATATTGTGTATCTCAATGGCCAACTTCATAGCCGTAGCTGTAGCACTTGTTACTTTTTGAATACTTATAGACCATACAAAAGAAGATCAAGAGAGCCACAAATCTCATGGAAAGCATGGATGCCCAAAGCACAGTGTGGAAGATAAGAGCCCAAGTGTGTAGACAAAAAATTCAGAC
This sequence comes from Alitta virens, assembly GCA_932294295.1. NCBI lineage: Eukaryota > Metazoa > Annelida > Polychaeta > Phyllodocida > Nereididae > Alitta > Alitta virens. The sequence continues at coordinate 14,945,908 of OW028573.1, read as the reverse complement.
CATCCCTGGTGATGCTCTGCTTGCTGCTGCAGCTGTAATTTACTTTGGGTGCCTTGAAAGTTCCTCACGTACGAACTTGTTAAAGGATTGGAAGAAGCGCTGCAGACTTAATGACTTTAGTACATCTTCTGTTAATAACGAACGAAATCAACAAGATGCAGATGGGAATGGAGGTCCATCAAATTACATCAATGACGGGGAAAGTGGGCTACCCTCAGAAAACACAGCTTGTAGCGATGACCTGATGAGCCTCCAAAGTACTGGTGAAATATCATCAAACGGCTCTGTCCACTCGTATCACCAAAGTTTGTCATCAGAGGACCTCACTCAAGAGAGGATAATTGACCAGACGATTGCACAAACTAAACTTGGTACGAAACCTGCCATGAATGATGACCTTCTTGCACTTAGAGATGACTTCTCAATCGAGGTTGTTCTCAGTTCAGAAGATGAACTGAATGACTGGAAGATGCAGGGCTATCCCATGGACGCATTCAGCATTTATAATGCCTTGATCACCAGAGTTACAAATCATGTTAATCCTCACTGCTGGCCACTGCTCATAGACCCTGACTACAATGCTGAAAGATGGGTCCGAGCTTTGCAGACAGCTGACAACTTCATCCACCCAGAGGACCTTAGCAGAAGTAAGTAATATTGTGAATCTAATTTTCACCAACCATTCAAGTATGACTGTATCACAGTGTCTCATTGCTGTAAATATATTCCTACAGGTGAAGAAGCAGATATGTTGGAGCTTATGATGGAATCAGACTTGCCAGTAGAGAGAAATATTGATGGGACCATTACTCGTACTTCTGGAACATCAGCTGATACCATGTCAGGACAATCATCTAGACCTGTTACAAGGTAGGATCTCATTCATCAACGCAGTTCACAATATGTTTTTCCAGAGCAAATTCAAACTATCTATTGTCTTTACTATATTTGTCTTGACTCCAGAGGTGACTCTCCACACACTGCTCAAAAGATGACTGAAACCTCAATAACCAGTGACCTTCAATCAAACGTTGACCTTGACACCAGCATCAACATTCTGGATTTGAGTGACCCCCCTCCAGATAAGCTTTGGGTTGTCAGAGCTGATGATGAAACCATTGTACAGAAAATTCTGACTGCATTAGTGCAAGGTTAGTCTGGACTTTTTATATATAACAATTTAAGATGTCTTTTGCACATATTTAATCCAATAATTTGGCTCAAGACTGGTATACCAAATTCATAATCCTTAATTTGCTTTTGTGGTCATAGTCCTGTAGTGATCAGAATAGCAGATGTCACTAAAAAAAAGAGTGAACTGACTATAATACTATTACACTTACCATGAAAAGACTCATATTATGCTACAAATAACACTGACACAAAAATTTGCAGGTCTTTCTATTCTTGTCACACATCTTGAGTGTAAAAAGATGCCATCAACATTGACTCCCATCATTCTGAAGCAGCGTTTTTTTGATCATGATGGTGTTCACAAAGTGACTATCGGCAACCATCAGTTTAACTGGCATAGGGACTTCCGACTATATATCAGTGCTTCATTGCCTGTTTCCTTGTGGGGTAAGATAACTTAAATTCTTCTTAATTCTTATATTGGCATCATCATTAAAATTGATGCTGTAGTTTTGCAGTAACCTGACAATTGAAGGAATCAGTTTGCAAGGAATGATATAAATAAGTTTACTGTATTTTTCCTAAATAGATCTGTCTGTACAAGCAGAAATGGAGAGAGCAAGTATGATTGACATGACTGTCAGTCAAGAGGGAATCATGAACCATTTATTGCATGCCATCATGGCAAAAGAAAGACCGGAATTTGAGACACAAAAGAGGTCTGCCACGAAAGACATTATTTATCACCAACCTGAGATACACAAAGAGCAGGTAAGATCATCAGAAGAAAATGCTCTCCTAGATTTGTAGTAAACCTAGAAACACTTCATTGTCAGCACAGCAACATGGTCAGTGTACAATTTATACATGTACAAAATGTATTTACCTCTTGTCTGTAGGAGCTGATTCTACAAAGAGTCCTGAACTTATCTGTACCTCTGCTGGAAGACTCAGAAATGTCGGACAAGCTGATTAAATGCCAACATAATATCCAGCACAACTCAACTGCATTAGAAGATATCCATTACCATGCTATCCAACAAGATGAGAAAAAAACTCCATACTTGCCAGTGGCAACTAGTGCAGCAAACCTGTACAGTATGATTAAAAAGATTGAACCACTGAATAAGCTTTACTGTGTCAATCTTGGCCAGTTTTATGACATCGTTGAGAATACAATTCAGAGGGAGTACAGGGGAAAGGGAGCTCAAGGTAAGAGTAAACGTTTTGCTATTGCTTTTTAATAATCCAATTGATCCCGGTGTATAGTTTAGTGATGTAAGACTTGAGTAAAAAAAATGAATGTAACAGGAAGCAAGCATATGCACTTCGTGGAAATTATCCAGATACAGTATGTGAATATTAATCCTATTGGAAATATAAAAAAAAGAAAGCCAAAGATGTGGGTGATTATTTAAAGAGATAAAAGTTGTCTCAATATTTTCCTCCAGGTGCCCCAAAGGCTCGTGCTCAGGAACTGATCCAGCACATAACCGGCGACGTCTTCAAGTTTGTCTCCGCTATGGTCAATGAAACACACGGCTTGTTGTTTGCCTTGTTGATAACCTTGGATAGAATGGCTTCGTCAAGGAAATTGACTTCTAATGAACTGAATGTCTTTGTCAAAGGAATAGATGCACCTACAAGCAAAACAATCCATGAGGGTGATAAGCCCCATTGGCTGAGTAATCAAGCATGGGAAGATTGTAGTAAACTTGAAACGATACTACCATGCATGGAGAGCATTTGTAAGTCATTGCAAGATTATAGCTCAGAATGGGAGGAATATTTTCAGGTATGCAGCATGAAATTCTGTTTTAATTTTAATGTCCTTTCGAACTTAGTTGCGCAAGTATATCATAAATGAAGGCTTGGTTTTTTTTCTGCTAGTGTCCAATTGTTCTGATGAATCAGCTGCCAGATGATGGATATCAAGGTTTTACAGCATTTCAGAAGTGTGTCTTGTGGCGAGTTGTCTCTCCACAAAAGGTTTGTTGATATTAATATTACTGTTTGCATACATCAAAACATTAAATAGGATTTTAATCTGAGCTTCTGATGTTTGAGACTTGATATCACTTTCAGTTATTCGAAATTTGTGAAGCGTTGATTCTACATGAATTGGGAGGAACTTGCAAAACTGAAAAGTGTAATCAGCTACATGAGGTTATCGCACAGAGCAATGGACAGACTCCTGTCATATTCGTTGAATCCACAAGTAAGTTTTACAAATGATGTAAATGAATATACATAGTTTGTATCACAGTAAATGAGACATCAGGAGACATTATTCACTAATGTCTGACATATCCATCAACATTATTTCACTGCAAAAGGTTTTTGGTGGTGCTTCGCATAAGGTCTTGTATAAAGTAAATGTACAAATTAATTTGATTACTCATATGACTACCGAATTTCAGCGTCATAAAATAACACAATTCGATCTACCCTGAGTGATAATGCTTTCTCATTAAGTGGTTGTTGCTGTCTGTACAGATAATCAACATGACACAGCCATAAATACTTTGCTGCAATATGCAAAAGAATCGGGTATGGAAGGCAAAGTGCATGTGGTATCATGTGGACTGGACATTCAGGTGAAGGAACTTCGAGAAAAGATATCAGAGAGCATGCAGAATGGCCACTGGTGTGTGGTTCAGAATGCTCATTTAGTGTCGGAATGGACCTCTGAAATTGTGGAATTGTTCAAGGTACTGCTTCTTGTCCTTCTTTATTTGTCATAAATAGAAATTGAATCTGGCAAGTTTCCTAGAAAATTTCCAAAAATGGAAATACAAATGATAAAATTTCCATTGTCAGAATGCTTGACTAGACTAGATCATTTTCCTTGCATGTTACTGTCATTCATACGACGTGCAACTTCTGTCTTTCCAGAGAATTATTGAGTGCAAGAACGATGACGTCCATGTAGACAATGCGTCTGGCCATTCAGAAATAGACAGTTTAAGGGAACAAATCAGTGAAAATGGAGAAAAGACTGTGCATGAAAATTTCAGACTTTTCATTGCTCTTGATTCAAGTACTGAAAAACACTTGCCAGGTATAGTTTTAGTCTTGTTTGAAAAAAAAAAAGGATTGTCACAAAGCTATATTCGAACTTTGTTAATGCTAGTCAAATTAATCTCATTTATTTCCCTGTGTAGGTTTAATTGTCCAAAACAGTCTGAAAATCAGCCAAGAACAAACCAGTAATATCAAAGACACATTTTGGTATTCCTACCAGACTGTCAATCAGATGATCTCCAAAGCAACAGAGGTAAGTTGCAAAATGTTTCTCTAATAATAATTGCTATTACACTATTGAGTGAGCCAAATTATTTTCTGATGTTGTTGATTTCAATGTGTTTGTCACACTTCATATGATTTATCACACCTTGTCTGTCATTCCTATTAAAGTTTATCACATCTAAATTTATTTATCACAACTCGCATAGTTAATTCATTAATGCCAAATATTATGAAATTATTAAATATATTTCCAGAGTTGCATAACGAAGCAAGATATTGTATCTGTGTCTTTGTTACACAGTATCCTTAAACACAGCATATTTTATGGCCGGACTATCTATGAAACTGTGCCCGAATGGGACATCTCGACGCTTCACAATGTCACTCAAGCCATGGTAAATTCAGCAAAGCTCAACCTCGGTAATGACTGTCTTGACGGAGCCATCTGCAAAATATACTGTGATCTCTGCTTTAGTGATCAAGACAAGATGAGTGTTAAAGATCTCATTTCTACCTTGATACCAAGGTCACAGGACACTGAAAAGGTATTATCAAATTCTCTATCTTGAAATTGGATTATTGCCTGTTCTGTAATGTTAGGTCAATATTTCCTGTTCAATATCTAATTACTTATATGGGATTTTGGTATCTTTTAGAGTTGCAAGGAGACAGAAATACGGGGAATACTGCAACAGTTAATTATCAGTCTCAGTAAGGACAATTCAGAGGGGTTAACAACGGATCAGAAGCTGTCATGCCTGTCCAACTTCACTGGTCACAACCTTGGTCTGCCTGAGGTCACTGAAAATAATCTAACTGGAAGAAAAAGCAGGTGTGTGGCCTTAAATTGTTTAATTTTTGTCTTACCTGGACCTGATTTCTTTTTTACTATTTTGGTCAAAGCTATGATCTTTAGTTATCCTTCAGCTTAATATTCAAGCCCTGCATGCACTGGAGGTCACAATTATATCCTGCCAAACATAGTGGCGACACCTAGTGCAGGTTAATCTCCATCCTAGATAGCAGCACCAGTAGTGCAGGATAAAAATATCCTCCTTGGATAACACCGTCCACAAATAGCAGGAGTGTAACGTTAGCTTGTGTGCACCGTGCCAAGGCCCACCGGTTCAAAACATTGTAATAATGATGATCTAATTTGTTGTGCTAGTAGTGGATGTGAACAAGTCAAGGTTTGCCTGCCATTTACAAAATGTAATCAGAGCCAGGAGGTACTCAGAAATAATAAGCATGTCTTAGGTGAGAAATAACACCTTGTACCTGCATCCCACACTGGTAATAAATAAGCAAACATATTGCCTGCAGAGTGGTGCAGCAAGTAGGTAATGACAGGATGCTATACAGTAACAGTATAATAGTCACAATATAGTGTTGCGATTTCTGACTTTTATGAGATAATCAGAGATTTACTAGAGGATAGTTATAATTATGTTCCTAACTAGAATGCCGAAAGTCACAAGCTAGGGGTTGGGGTGAGCAGGTTAGGGGGTGAATTCATTTCGCCCCAGGATGTACATGCACACCCTGGTATGTTGATGGCAGCCTTGAAATTTTGATTTATTACTCAATGCAGGTATTTTCTATCTCCTAGTAATTGAGGTTCTCTCAGGTGATAAGGTGCAAATGTTGCAATATGAAAAACTTAACATATCCCAAAGAGTCGTTTAGTGTAAAGAAAGCATAGTGTTCTTCTCTGGAAAACTTAAAACAAATAGCTTATTGGCTATTGGTAGTGAAAAAAAATGAGACTAGAGGGGTAAACAGCTCTTCCTGAAAGTAAACAGCTGCAGGGAATGAGAGAAAAAAGGAAAATATGAACCACACAAAAGTACTGCGTCTGTGCTCTTAAAACATGTGCAGGTAGATAAAACAGGTGTTTATGAAAGAATCCTTATTGTTAAATACCTGCATAGAATGAGTTGCATAGTATTTTGGTGGTTTTTCAGTTAGGCGGGTTTCTGCGTTGTTGTATTGCATAGTGATATATTTCCCAAGTTATGGCCCAGAATATATAACTGTGCAATAATCTCATGACAAAGGGGTGTGTGATTGTTTAGTGAGCCTGCTGCTGCTGCTGCTGCTACTGCTGCAGGTATGCCTACCTGACCTAGAAGGTGTGTATATAGATAGAAGCTGGAGGAAGTCGCCAGGACCGTGTTAGTGTTGCTTAGAACAACAAACGAAGCTAGGTGGACATGGGATAGCAGAGGACATACAACTCCCCCCTGTGGCCCCCCGTTGCCCTAAGTGGCTTAAGATTGGTTATGCTTCTGAGATCTCATCTTGACCAGTTGACCAAAAGGTAGGTCCATAGGGACCTCCTGCAGTGACCACCATGCCCTATAAATACATGAACATGCATTTTTACCCTAGAAATATACACAGCCTCCTCCCTAAGCATCACACAACAGCTGCTGCTGCTACTGCTGCTGCTGATCATCATCAGCACTCGTTCCCATCTGTCTTGGGTAACTGCATGGCCACGTGCGTCACGTGTTCCTTACCTATACAACTCCAGGGCTATAATGCCCAACTCCCCTTGTTTTAACTTCATGCATCAATGCTCTAAACTACTGTGCAAACTTGACCTGGACCAAAATCACTTCAACAGATATCAGATGTGTTTGTGTTTAAAAAATGCACATGGAATTTTGTATCAAAATTTGTATTGTAATTACAAGTAATCTAATTTTAAAGATTTGTCAAGTGCATCATGCTCCTGAGTAAGCCGGTCTCTTTCCTTTTCTTCCTAATGATGCATATTACAAAATAATTTGTTAAAATGCATCTGAATTCTCCAGTAACTTCTTAAATAGGGTCCAATTTAATTTAAATGTTTAGAACATTTTCCAAAACAGTATTTGAAAACATTGTGTTAGTTATGACAGCTCATATTGCAATTAGATATATCGTTGGTGTATGCAAACAATTGCACATCTACAGGAATAATCTGATATGATATATGATACTATAGTGGTAACGTTACAGTCTTTCCTATCACAGAGATCCACAAGTTCTAGATTACTTTAGCAGACCGGAGTGTCCGAAGATTTTGAAAGATGTTTCATTTAACTAGCACCCCCCTCCCCTCAACCCCTGTAGTCATGGTTCCAGCTGCTTGAAATCTTTGGCAGGGGCCTCGTTGCAGCACCCCATCCAACAGCAGGACCTAGATCATGTTGCACCTGGAAGATTCTGCAGAACCGGTAGAGCTGCATTTGGTCACCTGCAACCAGGCTACTGATGTTGTGATGCTGAGAGGCCGTGATGCTGAGAGGCCGTGATGCTGAGGCTGTGATGCTGAGGATGTGATGCTGAGGCTGTGATGCTGTGATGGTAATGCCAGGCCTCCATTCAGTCCTTGTGCATTGGAACCCCACATTAAGACAACCTCACTACGTAGACAACCTCGCTAATGAGACCACTGAATATCGAATTATTTTAACAGTCACCGAGGTGTATTGCATTGCAATTTACCTCACAACGCAGACCACCGTGCCATTAAGACCAGTAAATCACACCCCTATTATAGTCCTAATTCTGAGCTATTGCTGTAGTTAACTCCAGAGCAGCACACAAATTGGCCGTCCTCCAGTCTGTTTCAAGCAGCCTTGTAATATTGCATGCACAGCAGTTCAAGGGGATATGTTTAGACCTTCATTTAGTGAACCTGCTACTGATTATTCTCATCCACAAAAACACAATAAATAGCGTGTAGAGTAACTGTTTGATCACAGAACTGGATACCCGACTGACACTACCAGCCATGCAGGCAGCCATTTCATTTGCTCCACGATAAGGTTGATGAATACATCAGTAGGGGTTGTAAGGTCTGCCCTTACAATACTGATGACCTATGGAAGCAGGATCAATGTGACCTGGTGTTGCTGCTCACAGAGTCTGTAGCATATATACATTGCATGCACGGGTGAAGGTCACTCACTAGTGGTCAGTATAGTGGTCAATAATCTTCATATAGTGGTCAGCGGTGGTCAGCAGTGGGAGATAATGTTGGTCATAGGAGGTAACAGTGACCTTCCCACACTGCATAGTCAGTTATTAGTTACTACTGCAGGTGTACCTGCTGAGATATGAACATCTTCCTCTGTAGCTTTTCTCTCCAAACACCCAAGAAAATTCCCCTGCTCCAGAATTCAGATTGTTATCTTTCCATAAAACGAGCCACTGCAGTGCACCAAAACAGCAGCATTTTCCTCATGAGCAGGTCATGTGTGTGCATGGGGCATTGTGTAGGTGCAGCACTAAGTCAGCACAGTGTGTTTATTGTTTTAGAATTCCGTGGGCTGGTGCTAGGTAATCTCTCTGATACCTGTGAGCAAGGCATATCTACGCAACTTGCAGCAGTAGCAGCAGCAGCAGCAGCAGCAGCCAGGGATGCAGCATTGATGCCTCTTGACACATCCCTATCTCTACAATGACGCAGGCAATTGTGTAATATTTCCCTGGCCTCTGTGTAATATTCCTTCTTCACATTCCTCTTCTCTGCTTTCCTGAGTTCCCACTCATCAAACTGCTAAACAGGTGCTCCCCTACCTCTAACCTACCAATCTGCAAAACATGCCCTTTCCAGAGACAAAAAGTCTTAAGTATCTGGTGCCAGGGCCCTAGACAACTGAAAACACCCTCTTTCACCAATATACAAAGTATAATGGACCATCAGTTGGTTTATAGCTTGGTTTAAAACATCTCTGCAACACTCTAAGAACTAAGACGACAGGGAGGATAAGATTCTCCCACGCCCATGCAGCGCCTAAGTATTGCACTGACTATTTTGTCTGTGTTGAATGTGTGCAAAAGCATCATTACAATACCCCATAAATAGCGACAACAGAGATGTTAGGTATACTTAACCCTTCAAGGGTAATATAGTACCAAACCCTCAATAAATCAACTGCTCATTAATCTGCTTGATTATGCAAAATGGCTTGTAAAAAAACCAGGCAACACCTGAGGCAGCCTACGCAGCTTCGTTTCCATATTTCCAGTCAGCAGAACACTCAGAAGAGGTTTTTGGTTTTTGGCAAGCCCTAGATAAAACGTGCTGACGATCGTATTTTGAGGCAGAGAGATGGATGCCCCCAAGACATGGTCATTTATCCATTATCACGTGTTAGCAGATTTATTATCCTATCCCAGAGTCAAACGCTGAACCAGCCTTGACTCGGTGGGGAAAATAAACCCAGCGGTGGGTCTACTCTGGAATTAGGAATACGACAATCAGATGTAGGGCACGAAAAAATTAGCCATGAAAGGGGGGACAGGTGCAGAGATGCAGTGTCTGCAGAGATCCAATCAGGAGAGCAGGTATTGTCTTGGTGCGTGGGTTAGCAATATCACTTCCAGTTATTTATCCCAGCACTGAACAACCCATATCAATGCACTGTAATGCCTGCCACATGCAAACAGCATTTTCTGCATCTCCGGACCACATGAAGTTGCTGGCTGTCTTCCAGGCAAAATAACCACGCTGCTATGGATGCTATGGGATGCTATGCTAAGCCAAGGAACTCAAGAGGAAAGCCCATGAGCACAGTGCTCCAGGGAATGACGTCTTCAAACACTTGGGACACAACTCCCCTGAACTGGGCTAATGACTTTCATACCTGCACATGATACACTGAACTTGCTCTTGATGGGGACAACCTGCTGCTGCTGAGACATTCTTCCCAATCTTAGGGCTGAAACTGACTAGTGATGAAAATACACTTCCTTTTGAAGTTTAAGCGGGACCTGTGTAAGATAACTATGAGCCTTGTGGGAGATGTTATAAATTAAGATACATTGAATCATAGAGAAATTTATGAATTATTTTTCCAAAATCCACGTGGAGGAGTCTTGGTATTGTGCCAGAAGATATACCCACACGATTGCACTTAAATGATGCATGGACATGTACAATTTTCTGGCAAACCGCAGGATAATATTGATTTCATAGCTAAGTTACCAAGTGACTTAACCTTTTTGTTGCTGTCTTGGACCCACATGCAACCACTAGACTGACAAATTTTTCATATATTTTGAGTAAAGGTGTGTTAAAATCTAACAGGAAAACCACTGCTGTCAAGTCAACGAGTGTAGTGCATCTGGCTCAGTTTAAAAATTGGTTATTAAAAACTTTACATCCCCCCTCAAATAGAAGCTAAATAGATAACTAGTATTTCAGTAGCAATAAGCAAAACTACCAGACAGCAAAACAGACATGTGCTTCCAAGAACGCATTTTCTTACATTCGTTTTATTTGCCACGGATATTTTGCAGAACTTATTTTCTTCCCGCCCCATGTTGTGATTTCCTGTCAACAGTTTTGTTAGAACAGCAAACATACCAGAGAACTGTAGAGCTGCCTTTCTGAGTCTGGCTTTATTTTTATATTCTTGACAGTTTTGGAACAATTCTTCACTCTTCCTCTTATAAAAAATAATATATAAGATACGCGATACCCGAACGATGAAGTTGCAAGGATGATGAAAAGAAAATGGCTACATAGCCAGGAAGAAGGTTCACCTGAATAGCTACTTTATGACATCCTTACCCTAGTTCTTCTTTATCTATTAGGCCTTGTGCATCCCCCTCATTTCAGGTAGCTGGGGCCTACCCCCTACCTTCTGAACGCAGTAGGTAACACAGTAGGTAACACAGCAGGTAAATTTTTCAATTTTCAGAGACTATTTCTGGTGTACACGTCCACCATATAGCCTTGACTTTTTGCTGCCTAAAAAAAAAACACTCATAAAAAACCTCCCAACAGAAATAAAACTACGGAGTTTAGTCAACAGGGCCTCAAGTTAAGATCGATTTACTGCCCTCATCCTGGTTTCTTTTTCTGGTTATCCTTGTTCTGCATCATATCTGATGCTTATCTAAAGGAGACCTTGCCATATGAGAGGTTGTGGTCCTGCAGCAAATCATCTCTAGTGTTTTAGTTCGTAGCAAGGTCTCAGCATATGGGGTGATCACTCATCAGCTTAATGAGCTAATGAACAGAAAGGTCAGTTTCATTGCAGACTGCAGTGCTCTCATGAAACACACTCCAGAAGGTCTTGCAATAAATAATGGTCGACTCGTGTGCTCCATCAATTATCTTAAAATCGTTATTCCCAAGGATTGTTTTTGTTGTTTTTGTTATTTATTTATTATTCGTTATCAGGTCTAATTAATTAAAAACAACAATGAAGCCAGCCAAGTGAGTCAACCTTGTAAGCTCATACAGTAGGTCACTATGCAATTATTGATAGGTAAATATCACATAATTTTATAATACAGCTGCAATATTACAGTGTTTTTAATTTCCTACAAGCATACATGTATGTATATATATATACATACATGTATGCTTGTAGGAAATTAAAAACACTGTAATATTGCAGCTGTATTATAAAATTATGTGATATTTACCTATCAATAATTGCATAGTGACCTACTGTATGAGCTTACAAGGTTGACTCACTTGGCTGGCTTCATTGTTGTTTTTAATTAATTTAATTAATCACAGTTATCCCCAATGTCTTGTGAATGTGTTGGCAAAGTACAGCAAACAACAGAAAGAAACAATAACTCAGCTACATGTAAGATTGAGGCAGAAGGAGCTTCATACTCCCAACACCACTATATACCTCTACTTGATCCTAAAGCTATTCCCCACATGTACAGTCCCACAATGGCAGTTTTTACGAGTTCTTGACATTTCAGAAAGTTCTGCATATTTGCTGTGAGCTTTATTCCTACAACTATAAGCCAAGGGAGTTCAAAGAGGCATTCTAGTCTATAAGTCAAGAGCCACAGCTGGAAATGTAAAAATTTGACTGGAATGACATAATGATTATTTTGTGGCTAGTGCATTTATGTTACAAAAAATCAAAGCTATATGAGCATTTAGTTCTTGTATAAATCATTTTGATATGGCATACAGAGTTCTGAGGGCATGTGGATTTTACACAGCCATAGAAATTCAGTCATGCATTGTGAATGACATTTGAAAATACCAGAGCCACAGAATATAAATACAAGCATCAATGTGCAGTCGGTGCAGTGGTTGTTATGGCTTCAGTAAGTGTTGGTTTTTGCACTTATGAATGGTACATCCAGGAACCAAGGTTTGTAGACCTACCTGGACATTATTTTTCATGGCTATTAGTACTTAAATGATCTTAGAAAGTGAAACAGTAATAGGGAGCAAAGATGAAACATTCTAGATAGGCTACTGTGTGGTTTCATAATCTGCCGGCAGCTCTTTTTTTTAACCGTGCTGAAACACAAAAAAGATTTTCTAAACTTCAGCGTTGACTAGGAGTCTAGCTTGTGTGTTTAGTGGAAAGTTGAAAGGTATTTTCCTATTCTCAATCTAGAATGTGTGTTTTTTCATTATGCAACAGTGTGGGGAAGCTTCAGAGGACTAGACGGTAGCAGCAATTACAAAGATTTACTCACAAAAAAAGGTGGTATTCACTGCACAGTAATAATTAGGGGAGGCGTTTGTGGCAATCTTTGGCATATGTATGTCCATGATATATTATTGTTCAGTTAAGTAGGCCGGAGTCCTTTTTTGTGGTATGCCTTGATGTATAAGCAGAAGACGAGGTTGTCATCAGCCTTCAAGGACAGAGGTGCCTAATTTGTGCCGCCTCATGTATCAATGTGGTTCATGGTTGTTGGGCCAAAGGTGTGCAGGGCAGGCCTTGGCAGACCCAATTACATGGGAGTAAGTAGCCTCCAAATAATACTAAGGCTAGGTCATTGGCCTAGGCAGGTTTAGGTACACAGTGCATTGCACTGATGCTTTGTACAAGCCAGGGCTAGTTTACTTACGTGCATTTTTGCCTTGCAGCACAAGGACCTGGTATTTGGAGAACGTAATTTGTAATGTGTACATAAGCCAGGGGAGGGGTCAATTCCAGCACATGTGAGCATTAGCCATTTGCTGACCACTGCAGCTGCTCCTCAAGATCCTGTGCATTATCTCACCTCTGGGCTCATACATCAAAGACCCTTCACAACAAGGGTGCTAAGTTGGTAGAATGTGGTTTTGATTGGAGCAATAGTGCAAGATCATTGTCTTCTTGAGTAAGCCATGGACCAGGGCCTAATCTCCATGCACAACACAAGTGAAGCCTCTATGTTGTATGTGTTGTCTAGCAGGATAACAAATGTCCTACCTGACAGCAGTGCAGGTTAAATACATTTTTTTCTGCAAGACATACAGGCTTGGGAATCCACCTGGAAATCTGAAGACTGAAGTAATTGCATAACCTGATCGAACTCAGTAGGGGTTCTGAGAAGTTAATAGACCCCAAAACCCCTTTCTGTTGGCATGGTGCATAGGATAGGGAGGAAGGGACTTATTCCAATTGGTGGTCATCTAAACCCCCAAGTCACTGACTGCTGCTAGGCAAAGAGCTTTTTTGTATGTGTGCCTCTCATCAGTAGCAGCTTCTATGCTACATTTCTACACTGTGCTTCACTACCTCATTCGCTAGTGAACTACTATGCAAGTGCTCTAGGTTCAATTGACTATACTTGCAAATTGCAAGGTGAACATTCAGTAATTGCTTGCAGACTATCCAAAATCAGTTCTCGGATCGTTTGTTCGAATTATTTACCCATTAGTTACTCTTGTCCGCCTCTTTGGCTCTATTTATTGTTCAAACTTTGACCCCTCTATGTGCTTTCCATTTGTTTATCACACGCCCAGTCAGACAATATGATATGAACAGTTTGTCACAATTTGCAAATGCAGCCTTTGTCACATTGCCAGTGTTTGCCACACCTATGCACCACAAGCATTATTTGCCACATATGTGTTTGCAGCAACAGGCTTGTGTACCCTTCCAGTCATATCCCACACACATTGCTTTGAAGTTGCTAGAATATCTAAAACAAGAAAAAGAGGGATGGATTCCAGACTTCCTATATGTTACCAATTTTTCTTGTACGTTTTTATATTTTGTGGAAGTTCGGGTATATTTATACCTTTTAGTTCAGGGCTTATAAAACGTCAAGCCCATGCACATTATATTGGGAATAAATAATGTGTACAATGTGTTTTGCAATTATTCACTTGGCATTTTAAAGGCTAACATGCTAGGGCAGCTGCGAATCGTTGTGAGAAAGCATCCATGGCAGGTATTCTGCTCACCTGGCGAGCTTGAGGGCTTTCTGGGGCCACAGGAAGTTTTTTTTTTGTGTGTACCTGGCTGCTTTTAAGTATTGTATGGGCTGTTTGGTCACGACTTGCTAAGTAAGCTACCCAACCACTCAAAACAAATCTACATGATTATCATGTCAGTAATTGTACTCTACATGTAGACGACGGTTGGTTTGAAAACACATTCATTGCTGTATGTTTTTATCATATATGGAAAAGAAATAGATCCACATGGGAAATTTAACATGGTGTGTTGTCGACATGAGATTTGTTTAGATGTTTAGATGTTTTATTTGTACACAGTATGTAGTACTTCAATACTGTGGGGGATGTGCACTAGCTTACTAAAAAGCTGTAAAATAGTGCACACCCCTTACATTATAAATAAAAAGAAAAAGAGGCTATTTAAATATAATTAAATTAAATTCATATAGTGACAAATAATTAAAAAATTATTATTATAATAAAAAAAATTAAAATGAAGTGACATCTATTGCATAATTAACATTTTGCTTGTTTGCAAATTGTGATTTTTAAAATTATTTTGTCCATGGTCTGCATTATTTTGTCTGGGTTCAAATTAAATTGCAATTGAGTGGGTTTGGCTGCTTTTTCTTCCTCACGATAAGTTTATGGATAGTCCCACCATTAGATGGAACAACCAACAGCACTCTAAACCTGGCTCGTTGTGTTGGCTTAAATTATTAAGGGTTGAAATAGCAAGTTCATGTTAATCAGCTGAGTCAGGTTATATTGCTTACTTCAACTCAACGAAGGACAGTTATTCAATCGTTAAATTGTCAGCATCTTAGAAATGACTAAATAGTCACCTATGAGCCAAGTACTGGATGGCTCAGTTGGTTAAGACATCTGTTTTCTAATCAAAAGGAACTGAGTTCAAATACTTTTACAGAGTTTTGTATCATTATCTTGTTAGTTTTACATTATAGATAATGTCATACACCCAACCCCTTGAGGGAATGTTACCAAAGACTCCCATCAGACTCTTCTAGCATGAGACCGTATAAGTGTAGAACAAATAGACTGTTCATGTCATTTATACCTGCATCAATAAGATTGTTTAACCATGACAACAGGCGCTGATATTTTCAAAAAGAGTTTCTATGTAGTTTTACATGGATTAATAAAGTATATCGTTATAGTTTAACGTACCATTTAAATAAAGTGCAAGATTGTTTTTCTGAATATGATATTTTTGGCTTGAAACGTCATAACAATGTTAGACAGAGATACTGATAAGTCAAAAAAATATTTATATTTAAAAAAAAAGGCCTGCCACTATAAATATGACCTGACAGCAAAGTAACTGCTCTCAACAGTGATTACTATGTGTGCAAGTTGGCAAACCAAATAGTTCTTGTGAGATTAACGTGCCCAAGTTAGCGCAGTTGGTTGAGTGCTTGCTGTGTGAAGCTGATGTTCTGGGACCTGGGTTCAACTCTAGACTGAATTTTTACTCTTAGGTGAAAAAAAAGTGTCTTAGTTTACATAAATGTGTGACAACACTGATAATAATTCATGCCAAAAATTTGTTGATCTTTTAGATTTCATTACACTTAGGTCGATATAAATGACTGTGATAATGAGTAATATGGCACACAACAATTAAGGCATCCAGAGAGTTCCACATGAGTCACTGATCCACAAATATCTATATGAATTACATAGTCATCTTGTATGATTTGATTAATTTTGCTTGATTATGCCAAGACGTGGCAACTTTGCTTCCATGTGAAATAGGTAGGATGTAGGTTCATACCCAGCTCCGGACGATCATGAATGAAGTTAGTTCTTTTTAAGGGTCATATTTATTTGCAACAAATTAAAATTTTAGCTTAATTGCTCAGAGCTTCAATAACCAATATTGATAGAGTTCTAACCTTTCATTGTTCACAATTTAAGTCAGCTCAACTCACCTAAATTAAGTCACCCTTGTTATCATAACACAAAAAATGTAAGTTAAATTTCTAATAGGCCTTAAAACAGGCGTTTGCCAACATATATACTTTAACTAAAACCAATGCTACTGACTGCCTTAATTGGCTTCTCATCTCAAGAGGCAGCAATGTCATTTGCAACAGCCAATCAGAATGTAGCTGAATACATTAGGAAATGCCCTGAGCTTGATGGCAATTATTTTACTAGTTTACCAGTTAGACATAAATACAAACAAATTAGCTTAATAGCATATAGGCTGGCTTGTGGCATTGAATGTCTAACAGTGAAATTGCATATCAATTCGTTTTGTTTGCATTGATTACACTCAATTCTTAAACGAAGATTACTCAGGTCCCTTAATTGGCTTAAAGCTGACAGCACACTGTGCTTTGGAGATATTGGCCAATCAGGAAGCACCATCATGTGTGTAGATGGTGAAAAATGCAAATTAGCTGCCATAGAGATGAGAATTGAACATTCCCCAGTGTACTGGCAAGAAATTCCTTGTATATAAGTGGTAAATACCCTTAAATAATGGAAGTTATCACTTAAAATAAGAAGGAAAATTATTTTTGTGTATAATATTGCCATTTTTGATGTGTAATATGAAACTGGCCCCCATCATTGAAGGTAGTTTTGCAGGGGGAGTAAAGGGTTGTCATGATGGCAAACGCCTGTGGTCTTGATTGCGATAAGCTGGGTTGACTTAATCATCCTGGCTGTAGCACCGTTGCACTTTGAATTGAGCTGATTCAACTTGAGAGTGAGGGGACAATCAATGCAAATCTGAGTATTTGTAATTAATGCTGTAAATTGGTTTTGACTGCCCCTGTGAGACTGGATAGGCCTGTCACAGGAGAGCAACCACGGGCAATGCAATAAATCAACTGACTCCTCAGTCTGCTGTCAAGAGTCAAGACTAATTGTAGTCATCCAAGGTCAAGGTGTGAATTTGAAAGCAAGTGCTCATCTCTATCTCTCTTCTAGGAATAGCAGTGTTAATCACCTACCAATTTAGCCTTTAGTTTACTTGTAGATCACTTTTTTCCAGTATTGTATATAACAGCAAATGAATTTCACAGTAAGCAGAATCTTAGAGCACGAGTTTTTGATGTGATCTCATTTGTAGTCTATATCAATATTTATACATGAAAGCTGTGGCTCACGTATAGATAACATTAACAGACAGCTGCATTATTTGCTTGGGTAGACTTGCACAAAGTGCAAGAGTATTGGAGTGAAGAGATATTGTAGCTGTGTATATGAAGGAGATATTCTGGAATGCTTATCATCATCATTTGTTTCTTGGGACAAATGTCGGCATTTCTTTTGATCACTGCAACACTGATGTTGTGCTGCATCGGGTGCAATAGAAGCAAGGTAGATCTTTCGCACCTGCACACCGCAGTGCATTTAACAACCAATCTTGTCCTGCAGGGAAAGTAAGGAGAACTGGGCCGTTTATCACATTTAAATTTCGCCTTTTTAAATAATAGAGCAAAGAATTTTTTTGCCTTTCTATGTTATGCTATAAGCATTCCTCTAATAATGTTAGGTGCCATTTTGGAAGAATTCTCAACCATTTCTTGTATATAAATGGGAAAATTATATTTCAGAAAAAAGTGGCCCAGTTCTCCCTCCGGTAAGGAGAACTTAGCCCCTCCTGTCAGTTAATAACAAACTGAAAAACAGGAACAATTATTTATGTTTTCTTGAAGCATTGTCAACAAACATGATTGCATTAAAAGAACAGAGCTTTAATATGAAAATATGGCCTAAAAAAAAAGCCCAAAAAAGTATTTTTTGAAAATTACATTAATTTCAGCCTAAAGCTTCATGTAGTGTGAACACAGCATTTCATGGTTGAAATTTATTAATATTACAACTTCATCTTGGCAGAATTCTGTAAGTCTAATCAAAGCTCCATTGGAAAGTTTACAGGATTTAAAGATTTTTATGTTATCGCCAAAAATGTAGCCTGTAATATATCTCAACTTTAGCTATAATTTACACTGTCATATAGACATTTGACAAATGATTTAATGTAGGGGAAATATGCCTGGGTTAAACCAACTTGTGAGCATGGATTAAGCAAACTTGTATTGTAAGCCATAAGTCAACTGTGATGCAACATAGCAAAGATTATGGTTTTCATTTCTAAGTGTAAGCTAGTGTTTTAGCATAATTTCTAATGCCTGTGGTTTATAATTTCCTTATCAAAATTTTTTTTTACTGTATTTTATCCCAGAGGGAGGCCTAGGCCAGGGGCCCTAGTTCTCCTCACCTGAGGTGGCCCAGTTCTCCCCTAAGCTGTTGCTTGAAAAAAATAGCAACCACATTTTTTTACATGGAGATAACAATATGGCAGTTACATGATTGTACTCTGATTATGTGCTGATTATAACAATATGTTTATTTCTTATCTATCCTTTATCGGTTTTTGCCTATGAGCAATTGCATACATGTGGAAATTTAATTACTGACACCAAAAACCAAAATTTTACTTGATCAGAAAAATAAATATCTCAAATGGTTTTTCGCTTTCAGACACTTATGATCACTCAGGAGTAATGTGATCCAATTTCAGGATAACATCAATTATACTTTTAGCTGTAGGGAGGGTGGCCCAGTTCTCTCGCCCGCCCAGTTATCCTTACTTTTCCCTACTGACTGTATATGATACTCTATTTATGCTATTATAGGCATACAAATAGAAGTCCCCCTTGAGAGTAGAACATCTCATTATTAGGACCACTTTACAATCAAGTCCACTTGAAAACAAAGTGTTTTCCAAAATACAAAAGGGTGGTGACTGGTAAAACACTTCTCGTTAGTGAGATATACTATTTTTTACCAGGGAGTTCTACCGAACACTGTGCCCCTAAAACAGGCTTTCATTATCTAAGGTAAATGAAGCAAGAGACAACAAGGGCTGTTTCTGGCACCTCTTGTCGCCATGACAACAACAGATATTCAATACAAGCAACCACGGCATATGCTGTTACCTGAGTAGACCATTGCCCGACCTCCTATTATCTATGCTCACTGCACACCCCTCCCTATGCCATTCTGTGCCCCATAACCCAGTTCCTAGAAGGTCATGAGAGAATAGCCCTGTTGGCCCAGGTTGTAAGCCAGTTCCTAGGTCACCCAGAAGCACTGGCAAAACGCAATAGAGATAATTAATGGACCCTATCCCACCTGGAAACCCCCCAAACAATTTTCCCATTCTGAACGAGTGGCTGCAAACTGGAAATGGACAAGTGATGGAGTGTTCAGCAGTGGCGGGACCAGGTTTTTTTTTTTTTTGGGGGGGGGGGGGGGCAAACAAAATCATGATTTCCCCAAAGTCGCTACATGTACATTTCCCCATTTTCCCCAAAGTCGCTCCTTGTACATTTCCCCATTTTCCCAAAGTCGCTACATGTAAATTTCCCCATTTTTCCCTTCCCCAAAATTTCTTTTTTTCCAAGGGGGCATGTTGCCCCCCCCCCCCCCCCCATTGGTCCCGCCACTGGTGTTCAGGCAATCCTACCAAAAGCTTTGGAGAAAATGGTTCAAATGTCCGACAATAGGCTCATATAGGTATCCGTTTAAAGAATATTGTTTTAGCCTTTCAAAGTTTGGTGGCAGCTAGGCCTTACGTTTATTTCAATATATGTACATGTACATGTAGGCAATGCCTACATGTACATATATTAAAATAAACTCAAGGCTTAGACTACTAGGCATAACCTTGGCGACACCTTTGGTCCAGTGAAGACAATATTCATATGAATTCTGCATGGCCAACCCTGGGACCTTGGATACAGCAGCCTTAATTGTTAGGTGACCTTATCACAAGGTCACTTTGATCATATTCAATGGTAGATATTTCGATTGGGTTAGAATTTATGAACTTGAGATGGCTTTACTATAACTTCTTTGGGTCATATTTTGTCAAACCAAGCATAAACAGTGCATTTGAATATGGACAGAAATCTAAATATCAATAAATTCCCACACTGCTTAACTGATCCTGACACTGCTCTATAACAAATGCTTTATTGTTTGCCGTTTCCCAAGCAGCTTAGAAGTAAGCACCATGATAAATGACAGAGGGTCAGCAAAAAAAAAAAAAAAAACATGGGGAAGAAAGCAACAGTGGTGATCATGGTTCGGAGTTGTTTATATTGCTAAAAAAAAAATGTTGGTTCTTGGTTTGCCTATGTACGTATATAGAAAAAACATATTATATAGGCCTGCATTACATTTTCTGGGGACAGTCACATTCAAGTTAAAGTATGATAATTAATATTAGTTATGATGTGCCAATGTGGGGGAGATCAAGGTGTGTACTCCAGTGAAGTGTATTAATTTATAGGCCTATTTTGTTTATGCATTTCAGAAAATTACTAGATGCTCTACAACTGGTTTTGGATGTCCCAGGGAAGAGAACAATAAAGGACCTTGACCTGTGGCAACACAGCAGCATCCTGCAAGACGTGGAAGCCATGCTGAACGATCTGCCTGACCTTCCCAAGACCAAAGCAGATGGGTTCTACCCCATGGAGATCTTCCTTTATACTGAAGTGGAAGCCTGGAAGCAAATGCTCCTCACAGTCAAGTCAGACATTCATCAGTTACAGGGCATTGCTAAGGGAGACACCCCATGTACTTCAAGTCATGAGAAAATGATGAGGGACATCACCTCCCTAAGTATCCCTGCTCCTTGGCTGATCTGGACCTCAGCATCCATCCCACTAACTCATTGGGTGGAACAGATGAAAACAAGGCTACTACTCCTCAACAAATATACTAAGGTTAGTCCTTGTTAAACAGGCATTTCATTTGCTTCAGCAAAAAATTGATTGATCTCTTCTGCAGTTGTCACCCAGTGTAAAGCTGATAGATTAGATGAGTTAGCTTTTTTTCCTTTCACCTGTTTGACAGGAAGAAAAACCTGCTGCTTACAACCTCAGCGCTTTCCTACGACCAGACAGGTTCATACAGTGTGTTATTCAAACAAATGCTCGAAAACAATTCAAAGACGTAGCCCAACTCACACTGGATGTGCAGGTAAATATTCAACACCCTTTTCCATTTTCCATGCTCACTGACTCAATCTGCAATGCAAACCAGGTGCCACAGAAGTTGTAAGTTGCGCAAAAGGACTACATCAATAAAATTGGTTATGGCAGAAATGTTTCCACATAACACAAGGTTCAGTGCTAAGACAAATGCCACATAAATTTATGTGGAGAATCAACATTTATTGTACCCTTTGTGACTGGCACCAAGGAGCGGAACCGGAAAAATATGAAATAATTGCTTGCTTTCTTCACTTTGCTCCATTGCACTTTGTTCAGAGAACAGATGAGCTTTCAAGGTCATAACAATGATGCATTGCAGTATGATTATACAGATGCAGCCTATCAAAGTCATAATTATGCAATGCAGTCACCACACCAACACAAACCAATTAGGCCTACATTGTGTGTATAATGTCTTAATGATTTGAAAACAGATTCTCTTTTATACCACAGGTGATGAAGGAAGACACAGTTGCAGAGCCTCCTGCAGAAGGTGTGTACATCGAAGGTTTGCAACTTCATAATGCGACATGGAAGCAGAGCAGAGGAATATTTGCCTCTCAGCATGAATCACCTGAAATTCAGCCACTTCCTCTGGTTTACATTAAACCTAAAGAAGTGAAAAAGAAACTAAGTGATAATGAACAAATCAGTGAATACTCCAAACACCATGTTTATGACTGTCCACTGTATATTGACGATGAGAGGTTGCAGTTTCACATCCCACTTCAGTGCCAAAAAGACCAACTCCTCCATTTGGCACATCACCGAACCTTCATTTCTGCATACATTCCATAAGAATTAATAATTGCTGAAAATACTCATGTGTGACAGAAAATTTATTTAGCCAGATAATAACGATCTTAAATTTAAGCTGCAAATATGTATGCTATGTATATTCTATTCAATAAACGTACTCCACATCAATAAAGCCTTCCATTTGACATTAAAATAATGTAAAACACATTAACCAATTTGAGGGCACTCATTATGGTATTTATTAGATTCATACATGAAAAGCTTAGGTCACAAGGTGTAATCACTGCTATCCTCACCATGACAAGCTGCCTTACCAAAACTTTTTGAATATGATAAAATTTCTTTCACTTTCCGTGGATAGATATTGCAACAACCAACCAGTGCACTGATGGCCAGGTAAACAAAGCCAATCAGTACTGTCACAGGGACCAACATTATTGATACAAACAAGAACAAGAACTGGCGACGTGCTCTATTTGGGGGATGCTTGGTTCTCCTCCTGGGCATTAAGGGGGCCTCCTCATCTGGATCCTCTTCATCGGTATCCTCCTCATCTGAATCCTCCTCGTCTGGTGCCTCCTCATCTGGATCCTCTTCATCTGGATCCTCCTCATCTGAATCCTCCTCGTCTGGTGCCTCCTCATCATCAGCTTGAGCCCCCTCCTCCTCATCATCCTCATCTGGTGCCTCCTCATCATCAGCTTGAGCCCCATCCTCCTCATCTGGTGCCTCCTCATCTTCATCTGGTGCCTCCTCATTTTCATCTGGTGCCTCATCTTCATCTGGTGCCTCCTCATCTTCATCTGATAGGCCCTCATCTTCATCTGGTGCCTCCTCATTTTCATCTGGTGCCTCATCTTCATCTGGTGCCTCCTCATCTTCATCTGGTGCGTCATCTTCATCTGATGCCTCCTCATCTGGAGCCTCCTCATCATCACCTTGAGCCCCCTCCTCCTCATCTGGGGCTTCCCCATCTAAAGCTGCTGGTTTTTCATCGGACATATTCCATTAATTGACACTGCTCTGTGGGGAATGCTTATTACCTATATAATGACCAACGAGAAAAAAAAATTTTAAACATCCCTTTGGTGTCGAGTGAAGTGGCGCTACAGAGGGATGGGGAGAGGGGCAACATTTGAGGCTTTATCCACCAAACTAAAAAGCATGCATGCCCCACTTTGAGATTATTTACCAACTCTTCCTCCAAGTTTAAATTTTTTAATTCAATGGTTCATTGAAAATTTTTTGTCTTTTTCATGACTCCTTAACTGTGAAAGTGCATGGTCAGTCCATTGAAATAAATTTTAAGCATTGCAATGGCCTTCAACATTACGATTCATCAACATACGCGCCCGTTAAGGCCGACTAAATAAAGTTTGTTTCTGATTATTTTGTTTTTAAAATTTGGGTTGGCAGGTCGGAGTTTTTTTTGTCCTGAATGTCAAATATATAGTATTAAAGGCTATATGAAATTCCATAACCATCATAACCATGCAATCATGCAGCAGCAATGCCAGCCAACAAATTTCTGTAAATAAACTTATGGGCTTTGATTGGGCTCAATGCTTATGTCATACTAGTTATTATGAAAATGCCAGAAGCATCCAGCCGAAGGCGATGTTTATAGGACCGCAGCGCAGTGTAAAATTAAGACAAATTAGCACGGTGTGTTTATGTAGTGTGGGCACGGACATCAGTGGGAGCACAACAGAATCTGCTCGATCCACAATCATAGCTTTTAGCCGCTGCAAACCTACCTGCCTTCTTCAGCCTCTATCTCGCTTAATATTTGGTCTATTCCGATCCGAAAACATGTACGGAATCAGTATGAACTCTACTAAAGGATGGGACTACTGCTTTGTTACGTTAGGTTACTTTTAAAAGTTTTAAATCGGTCAGCGCTCTTCATGACGCTAGAGATCCTGCCTTCTCCTATTCGTATCTCGCTTAATATTTGGTTTATTTTCGATCTGAATACACTTTATGAAAGCTTAAGAACTACACTATACCAAAGATTATTGAGTTTAATGTATGCAGCCTATCCTCCGCATAAATTTACTGAAACTTTTTTTTTAAATCGACGATACTCATCATGACGTTTGCCTCCACGTTCGAGAATCTCGCGTGAAGAAAAACTCCAAGGGTACCCAGAGATGCCAAGCTCTGGAGTGGTGAATGAGTTGAGAATTGGCCCTTTCCAACCAGTTTACATTAAAATGTTAAAGATTTACTATCATGGATAAGACCTACGTATGACGACGGATGGAATTTTTTTTTACTCTTGCTCATCCTTGTCCATATGTGATTCACCCGCCGAGTGTTTTACATATACTAATGCTTATTCGTAGATCATTCCTGGTTGCTCACAGACATACGTGGAGAGGGCAAACATTTTTAAACATGTTTAAACTTTGACAGACGTTCTACAAGTGAATTGTTTACATTAATTACGTAACTTGCTTGTCCTACGTACGTCCTACATACGTACATAGGACGTCCTATGTAAGTCCTACTTACGTCCTACGTACATCCATGACCGTCCGTGACAATACGTAGCCACAACATAGCCATACGTAGACAGTCCATCCATGAGGGTGGGTCCCGAGATCAGTGGTAGCACTCTGGGCTTCCAACCACTGGGTCCCGGGTTCAAATCCCGGACGAGCCTTATTAGTTGGATGGCTGTTTCATCCATCATCTCATTGCCGTGGTCCATTCCTGTCCTAATTAGCCCATCAGGTGCAGAAATACAGGACGTAAAGCCCTAATCCACCCACCACCCACATCCATCCGTATACACTCGCATGGGTGATCTACGAGTGCCTCACGGATGCCTCACGGATGCTTGGTGACAGAAGTTTAGCGAGCATTTTACGGACGTCCGAGCTTTTTATGGTCGACGTCTAGCGAGCGTTTAAGGGACGTCCGTTGAGCAATCTACAGCTGCCCCAAGTACGATCATGGAAATTTATACGTGATTAACAGAGCCACGAGTGAGCACTTATAGCCAATTTTGACGTATGTGGTCATACATTGTTCTTATACGGGATAGTGTGAACACCCCTTTAGAGTGAAACATATCAATGAAGCTCGTCTAGACAAGTGAGACAGCAACCAAATGAGTGAGACTGGCATGTCTTGGGTACACTCGGCGACTGTGATTTTCGCCACGACAACGAGATTCGCCACCCCCCTAAAACTACAATAAACACCTTTTAGATGGCTGCCACCGCAAGAACACCCAATGATCTATCCATTGCAATTTATAATCATGTTTTAGGGGGGTGGCGAATCTCGTTGTCGTGGCAAAAATCAGTCGCCGAGCGTACCCATTGCGCATGTGCGAGATTGACATTTTTTTTATTTCTACTGTAACAATAATTGTGGGTCACGTGACTTCTTGCCAGCTTGATCAATGATCAAAGGATTTTCGACAGGGCGGGTATTCACTCACATTTAATGCCTGAATATCTAGTCAACCAAGCGCAAAAGGCACTATTTGCACTCCAAAGTAGAATAAAACCATCCCTTGGCTACATACCCCCATCACTTGCTATCAAGATGTTTGATAGCTATATTCTGCCAATCCTTGAATACAATAGCATGTTATGGTGTATGGGTAAACAACACAATGACATGGAGAAATTACAAATTAGATATCTTAAAAGTTTGTTAGGTGTAAGAAAACAAACCCAAACCTTAGCTGTGTATGCTGAGACAGGCAGGTTTCCTCTTATGGTTAGACAAAAGATAAACATGATTAAGTACTGGGGAAGACTAATGACACTGCCATCCTATGACATCCTACATAAATGCCTAAAAATTCAAGAATTTCTACACCTGAAGGGTCAGAGCAACTGGTACAATAAAACAATACATATCATAAATGAATGTAATATAAATAGCTGGGAATCAAAGGAGCCAGACACTCTGGTCACTGAAATCAAACTTAAACTGTATGAAATTGAACAATCAAGAATCCTTAGGGAGATTAATGACTCTGAGAAGCACCCAAAACTAAGAACATATAAATTATTTAAAACTACTTATTGCTTTGAACCTTATCTAAATCTTAACCTCCCCAAGAGAACATATAATAACATAGCAAGATTTAAACTTAGCTCACATAACCTCAAAATTGAAACCGGAAGACACGAGACCCCCAAAATACCATTAGAAGAAAGAAAATGTAATAAATGTGATAGTAATGACGTAGAAGATGAACTACATTGCCTCTTAATCTGTAAAAATCATGCAGGACCAAGAAATCAATTAATCCTAAAAGCAACTAGCCTGATACCAAATTTCCATAACTTAGATAAAACACAACAATTTAAATCATTGATGTCAAATAAAGAACCGGAAATGATATATATGCTCTTGGTAATTTCCTAAATAAAGTAATGTAGACTTAAATTTCCAATGGGCTACTCTGACATGCCACTTCCTCGACAACTGCCATCATAAATTAGATGAGTCAAAATGCCAGGGTCAGCGCAATGTTGCCTGGTATTTTTCTCTCCCATATTTCATATGAAACCTATATGTAAACTGCAAATTTTAATTTGTATTGTGATATTATTATCAATATTTTGTATATAATTATGAAAATTTTAATCTTATTTTATGTTGTGATCAGTATTTTTGTTAAATGCTTCACTGGTTGATATGTGATTTATGTTTTATGTAAATCTTATTCTTATGTTTTATGTAAATCCTACTGTAAGGATATTATTACCTTGAATTTTTAGCTATATTTAGCATATTATGATTTATGTATAAAATAATGAGAACCTGTATAGAATATTTCTGTAGACCGTGTAGCTTTAGTTAGATTTAGTGAGTAGAGCTGTAGTTATATGTGACAAATGTATCTTTTCTGATATGAATCAATGTCAATAAAAGCCATATATATATATATATATTAAAATGTCAGAAAAAAAAAATTTGTTAACATTTTTAATGCAACTTGTGCCGAATTTAAAACTACCAGCCCGGCCCGCCGGACCTACAGCTCACTACTTGCGCGCCAACGACGACGCTGACGTCCACGTGGTCACCAACATGTGACCCAATTTACCTAGATTACGGTTGAATTTATTGTTATTGGCTTAACGATGTTAAACCAAGGCATCTGTCAATTAACTTTTCAACAACTTTTACTTACGAATTTGAACAGAAGCTTTAGCAGAGCTAAATTGTCTTGAAAAGTTAAAGATCGTCTGCTAGGAACATCAATTTCCGCGTCAGAAGTGCTGAATTTTATTGGGGGTGGAGCAATTTCGCTGTCAGCATTAATTAAAAGTTTCCGTTTTTAAAAACCGTTTGTGGTTATTAATTTTCTTTTTATTCAAATAATTCCTAAACATTTACATAAATAGGACTTGGCAAACTAGAAAGCAGTCCATAGGATTATCGTAATGCCAGGGAATAGGCTCGCTCACCCCCTGCGCGGCGAAGTGAACTGTTCCATCTCAGAAGCCAAATCTTCGCGCGAGTGTAGATGGAAGGGTGTGTTTGAGTGTTTGGGTCGTTAAGTTACGAGAAGATGGTAAGTACAGCTTTACGTGGTCTTAATTTGAATTCACAGTATCACTATGCAATCTTATTCTATGTATACAACTGAACTAGTGTGGATAATTGTTGCATTGGGAATTCTACGAGGTCTAAGTTTCAAATCTGCTCCATTTGTGTTTGGCCATGGCATGGTGAGTGAGATTTGTTGGAAAGCGAGGAGCTTCACTGGATATGTACCTGGGGTAGCACACAGAAACAGCTGACTGTAGTTGAGCATGGATTACCAGTGCAGGGAGTGCTGCTGCAGGTAAACATCAGCTGAGTCTGCAAACCATTGGAAATTGCTTTCTGCGTCGCGTCTTCACGTCGTTTGATTCTTGTCTGCCATTGCATTCTTAAGCTCCTACTTGGATCCGAAGTATTTAAAAATGTTATTATAAGTTCTCTTTTTCAATAGATATAATAAAAGGCTGTGGCGTTCATTTTTCATCTGTCGATTTACGATCACAGGTTTTTCATAATTTTATTTACCCATTTGTAGGAGAAACTGATGCCTGGCAAATGACGAAAAAAGGGATAAAACCGTTCTCAGAAAGTTATCAAATGATAAATCTATTCATTCATTCACTTACAAAATATTGAATACATCCCCATGCAAACTACAGCCGTTGTGAAGTATAAAGCTGGATTCACAACACTTGTCTTGATTGAATCACACTTGATATCTTTTTTTAATTTGTAAGGCATAGCTGACAATTTATTGCAGGTTTATTGTTTAATTGCTAATATCCTGATTTTATTGGCTTTATTTTCATGTATTACGGAAACTTTTTTTAACAGATACCAACAATTTTGTATCTTTTGTGTAACCCGACTAATTGGATAACAAGCCTTCACCCTGAGTCTGAGGCCCCTAATAGAGTCTTTTCAATGAGCAGCCCTGAATTCAGCAAAAAAATTCTTTCTTCCCCTCCTATTACTCATTTTGCTTTCCATTAAAGAGAAATAACAGAAATCAACTGAACGATAAGATGTAAAATATACATTAAATGCACTAAAAAATACTGCTGCTAGGATGCATTTTGCTGCAGCCAATCACAGCCAAGGGTGGGAACTTTTTCAGCCAATAGAATTGCAGTATAATTGTATTGTGTCATAGCCACCTGGTGGAAATATAGAGAACCCTGGTGAAAATCTACTATTGCAGCAGTGTCATATTACACCTCAATTGCTGGACAACTTTCAGTGACTCCTGTTGGGTAGCTGCACCCTGACAAGACTTATATAGATATTATATATTAATTTCACGTGTCCCATATTAAAGATGTTTGCTTAATCAAAGTGGTTATGATACCTACACTGGAACCTTGCTATTAAAACCACTGTTGATGTAAAATATAGGACTCCTGGTCTTAATGGTGAGGTGGCCTTGCAGTGAATGAGTTTAGTGAGCACTGGGGTGTCTTTATATTGAGTAGTGAAGTGATATAGTGATCATGGTCTCAGTAGTGAGGTGGTATTAATGATGAGGTGGTTTTACAGCTGAGGTGTCTTTATAGTGACTTTAGTAATAAAGTGGGTAACATTTTTTTATTGTTTTGACTGAGAAACCCTTCAGGCTTGTCTGTCATTGCATTAATTTGAGTGGCATTAGAGAGGAGTTGGTGTATTGTGTTGGTTCTGTGGTAATCCAGCCCCTGTTTGGGTAGCAAGTGAGAGGGTGCCACAATGATCTTCCACTGAGCCCCTCAGCATGTAGATGGCCAGTTATTCAGTGGATTTTGGAAATAACAGCAAAAAATAGGGCTATTTCTTCGGTATTTTGCTGGTTTACTGCTCTTGGCCTTGTATGCAACCCACTTCAGTGGCGAATATAAGAACTAGGCCTACTGTACGGAAACTCAGAAGTTATTGAGGTTGGCTCTTCTAAGGTGATTTCTTAATTTAAGCCTCCCTCAAATTGGTGCTCAGAAGTTGGTGTTAGTATGTTGATATGGGGAGTAAAAGCTAATTGTGTGGACTTTCTACAAAATTTGCTTACTTTGTATAACTTTAGGTTACCAAATAACTAATGAAATATGGTGTTTTAAGATGTTTGTTGGGTTGAAAATACCAGAATTTTAATAGGTACAACATCAGCATTTAAAACCTGTAGATAAAAACAAGAATTCTTTTGTCTGACATGAATCATACGTAAAAATATTTCTAATAAAGCAAGGAATCGTCTAATGACGGGAAACAGTTGACAGATGCAGGTCTTCATTATAGTTTTCAAGAATGGTTCTTAACAGAACAGTTTCAGTAGGTGTACTTCAATAACCATATGTGCATTGTTGCATTTGACATGGGGCTAGGCTTAAATTGGAATCGTCTTCTGAATCTAACAATAGAGGATTTAGAAAGGGTTAATTGTGCATTGACTCTTGACTGCAGTATCAGATCTGGCTGACGGCATGTGTATGTGATCTTGTCACTGACTCGTAGCAGATACTTACTGTATAAAATTTGAAAGACCGAGCTCAAGTAGTTTTTGAGATATTGCCGTTCAAACTTGGCTCTTCACAAAACAACCAAGAAAACGCCCTGACTTCTGTCCCTTTAATAATTTATTGTGAGAAAACTATTGACAGTAGAGACTTGTAATTTTGGATTTTTGCTTTGAAGAAGTGTTTCTCCCCCCTGGAGCTTTTTAGGGAAATCTGAGGGGGTTAGGTGGGAGGCATTTGATGAATTGATATGGAATGACTTCTTTTTATTTTTAGACATCATCGGGAGACACCTCACCAGGACCTGGAAGTAACGCAGGTACCCCATTAGGAGGCACTCACCCACCCAAATATGGACATGTTGTTCCCAATAGAATTTTTGTTGGTGGTATTGCTGCAAATGTAAGTAACATTTTTAGTGGAAAAAAAAATAGTTCCAGAACTTTTGATATGATTTAGAAATTACATGGCTGCTCAAAAGTTTGCTGTACCATAGTTTTGGATCTGATCTGTGCTGTATTTTTTCAGACTACTGCTCAAGAGCTGGAACAGTTCTTCAGTAAATATGGAGCTGTGACGGAGGCAAAAATCATTGCGGACAGAGCTGGGGTTTCAAAAGGGTAGGTGTGAAATAACAAAAATGTCAGTAGCTCTGTAAAATGAAATGCACTGGAATATTCCATCTCCCTACTTGGCACTCAGTTTTACTGTTCAAATATTTGATCAGACAGTTGTTACAAGTTGTCTGCAGTAGGCCTGTGTCGAGCTAGCAAATACTCGATTATTGCTCGGCAGCACTACTGCTGAAAATGAACAACCAGCTCCCATAAATATTGAGTTTTTTAAAAGTAATAACTTAAATGATATGCCAAAAACTTTATCTACTTTTTATCTGCAAAGTATTAGGTTTTCCAGTGTTGTAAACATGGTTAAACAGATGTGAACTTTTTTCTAAAGCCAACGCTGGTGTATAGTATGACGACGTTCATGACATGTTGATGTATGACAGGTTTCATGAAATTGGCGTCTGTATTAATAACACAGAAAACTTAAAGATACTCAAGTATTGATCGATTTGGAGGCCTCGGGTATTGATTTTAGGCATAACCCTACCCTGGGGAAATTGGAATACTTTGCAGATCTGTTTAAATGTTGTACATAGTTCCACAACTTCTTTTTCCTTAGGTATGGCTTCATCACGTTCCAAACACAAGAAGATGCAGATAAGATAATAAAAAAGGAGGTATGTTATCCATCTTTGTTTCTAGTGTTCCATATTGTTTGATTCAAATCGATACGTATCGTTGATACAGTCAATCGATATGCAGTTGGAATAAAGAAATAGAATAAAATGGCTTGGGGACCACAAATTAATGTGGCTATTTTCCTTTTGAAGCCATATTAGTTTACATTCCATCTATTTTGTTATCAGAAAATCACTTTCCTTATATTTAGTTATTCATAAATCATACTAAACAATAATTTCTGGTAAGGTCTCCCAGAAAATGTACCATATATGCACAATCTCTTAAGATTAGTTTTGTTGTATATATTCAAAAACTGTGTAAAACTTACAGGTATTCTCTATTATAATAGGTCAAAATAATATAAGTCCGTTTTCAGCTTCTTTTTAAAAGCCAAATCTTGTAATAATGGCAAAAAAAAAGTATGTTGATGGTAACCTGAGGTAATGGAGTAATAGTAATAGTATCATAGGAAGTTCAATTAATTTTAATTTTAACCTGAGGTAAAAGAGTAATAGTTATTTTAGCATAGGAAGTTCAATTAATTTTAATAGGCCTAGGATCCTTTCTGCTTTGCTTTGATATGTTGAATTGCAATTAACTATTGACCCTTGCTGGGTTGTAGTCAAGTTCAGTTCACACTTTTGATTAACACCTTTCATCATGTAGGCAACTTCCAAATTGCAATTCATCTAAGTTCAATCAATTTAGGATTGTACAAGACCATTTAAACACTTTCCCATCATGCAAATACAGTAAAATGACGGCCGTCATATCGTATCGAAAAAACGGCGTGGCCGTACCGGTATTCGTATCAGAGGCAGCATACCGGTTTACTCGATGAATATCGTACCGGTATGGAGCACTATTGGTTTCCCACTTTCATTTCTGTAGTTTGTAATTTGTGCTAGTTTAGGGCCACACATTAGTGTTTGGGTGTTTTCTGTTGGTTGCCTTAAAGGTCCCATATTTATTAGAATACGAAGCATTCGAGAACCTTAAAACTTAGAGTATAAATTATATATGCTGCAATATTTCTAACGTGTGATGCATCAGTGGGCTGACTTGAATTTCACATCAGTAAATATTGGACCTTTAATCACAAGTCGTCCAAAATATGTGTGCTAAAGAAAGCTGAAGTTTCTGTGGATTTGTCTTCATTGTGATTTGTTAAATATTGCTGTTTATTTACTGGAGTTTTTTCTTTTTCAGGCTGACAACTTAATTTTTAAAGATCGGAAGTTAAATATAGGACAAGCTATTAAAAAACAGGTATGTACCAACATGCATGCATGGAACTTAAAAATTAGATGTGAAGCAAAAGATTTGTTATGGTCAATTAAAATTTTGCACTGAAATGAAACATTAAATTTAGACAGAAATTCTGAAGTTTCAACAATCTCTTTTTGAAAATTGGTTGAAATTAATTGGCTATTTCACAATCATCTTAAGTATTTGAGCAAGGTTCTATAATTTTTGTAAATGCTCTAAAATGGCGATGCATAATAAGATTGGTCATATGCAAATGAATGTATTGTGAGTGGTAGGCCATTGACCTGTGATTTAAAACTTTGACAGGGTGTAGGGTTGAGTCCAGGAAGTGAATCGTCTTCACCTTTCACGCCTACTAAGGTATTGTTCTAGTAGTTGATAGGGAACTGTCTTATCTTCCTTACTAGACTAGCATGCATGTAGTTCAGTTGGGGTATCTTCTGCATGGTGGTGGTGAATATATACATTATATTGAAAATTAACATTCATGTGTAACTCTTGCTATAATCGTAGACTAGGGTTCTGTGCGGACCAGGTATTTGGGTTCGGACTCGGGCCGACTGAAAAACTAGACCTGACTGCTCTCATAACGAAGAAACTGAGGCTGTAAACTGAATCCCATGACAGTATGAACAGACTGATCCCTGTTATTCCCACCGCTTTTACTGGCGGGTTGCATGTTGGATTAAGAAAAGACAATCAAATGTACACTTCAACTGAAAGTGCTGTAGAAACATTTTCCAGTTTGGGGACAAGACTGACACTACAGGGTGGATGCTAAATTTTTCAAGATTTTTTATTTCCTCACAGTATGTAGTTCAGTACAGTTTGACTAGTAGTACATGACATAAACAATAAAAGACATACTATGGGGCTTACTAAAAAGCTGTGAAATTACACACCCCTTACATTATAAATGAAAAGAAAAAGAGGCTATTAAATATGATTGAAATTAAATGCATATATTGACAAATAAATTAAGTAAAAAAAAAACAAAGTGACATAATAATGCATAATTACACACTGATATTATATGTAAAGTTGCCTTTTTAATGCATTGGTAAAGGCTTTGATACTAGTTTTACTTTTTAACTTTCTGTTTGCATGTAGCGTTAGACTTGGTGCTTGTCCTAGATAAATTTTATTATATATATTTGTTGTATGATGTGGTGATCATATATGGTTTGTTTCGGGTGTTGTCATGGTTTTTATAGGCTAAATAAGTTTGTAATTCTTAATGGTAATATTTCACTTACATACTTGTAGGATATATTTAACAGCGAGCTTTTAACAAGATGCCATTTTTTTTGATTTTACCTATTTGATATTATGGCTCTGGTCTGATCCTTCATTTGAAATTATAAATTAACCAAATCGATTTATTTGTTGTTGCCTTATACTTCGTAAATCCTTGCTTTTAAACATAGGCAACTTGCAATTTCGATCTTACTGCTGTAATGTTTTTGATCATATTTGAACTATAATTTCCTGCAATAATTTAGTTAACATGTTTTAATTGTAGTGTCCATTCTAAAAATTCATCCAAAATTATACCTAAAAATGTAATCAAACCAACTACTTAATGGTCTTAAATCTTCATTAACCTTTTTGTACAAAAGTCTTAAATTATTTCCCGAAGCATATATTGTTGTGTCATCTGCCAAAGTTGCATAATTTCAAACTTTTTGTCAAATCATTCGCTAAAATTATGTAAATCAAAGGACCTAATACTGAACCTTGTGGGGTTCCATACTTAATGAAATATTTATCTGACAGTTTATCTTTATATTTTACTCAGATTTGGTGATCTTTTAGATAACTTTGGTACCATGATAAATCATTATACCTTAACCCTTAATACTCTAATTTCTGAAACAAAGTGTGGTGATTAATACTGTCGAATGCCTTTGACATGTCTAAAAACTTTGCTGATGTGTTATGACCGTTGTTTTCTACAATGATACCGGTTAAATCTAATATTGCATCTACTGTGCTTCTATTTGTTCTATATCCATATTGTCCCTCATAGAATACTTTGTTTTGTTAAAAAATTGTATATATACTTAGTTTTGTTTAAAAAATTTATCCTCGTATGAACTATCTTTTCCAATGCTTTTGAAATTACTGGCAAAATAGGTCTGTAATTGACTAACTCATATTTATTTTTTCCTTTATATATTGGCTTAATTATTGCTACATTTTTCTTCATTTAGAGATTTATTGAAAATTATCAAGAGTGCTTTCATGATGCCCGGGTAAATTGTTTTTAATATTTTATTGGAAATATGATCATATCCTTTGATGTTTTTATTCTTTAAACAAAATTAACTATTCACATACTACAACAATTAAGGTGAACCTTAATTCTTATAGGATAAAATAAAATAAAAACTCTGACCTACCGACCAAAATTTTTTAAACATAATAATAGGAAAGGCCTTGAGTTTGGTTTAGGGGGGGGGGGGGGCCTGTGTACCAAATGGGTTGGGCTGGGCAGGCCTACAAATTTGCAAACGGGTTGATTCGGGCCTGGGCTGTTATTGCAATTAATGGGTCGGGCCACTGTTATCAGGCCCGTGCAGAACCCTATTGTAGACACCCTGGTTAGTGTAAGTTAAGTGTGGTCTGCCATCAGCAGTTAGTGATAGCGCACAATATAAAAAATTTTCAAATATAACCTGCTATGGTTTGATCAAGCAGCTTATAGTCACAATCTATTCTTGAACTGATTTTTGCATGCTACCTGTTTATGATCGGTATTAATAACCAATTATTGAGAGATTGCTATTTGAAATGAATCATAAGAGTAAAGCAAAATCATTTTTCGTTATTTTGTGAGTGGTTGCTACAAGAGAAACTTGTTCATACAATTTAATACTTATTAACGATGAATGGAAACTTATTAGATGTCAAAAAATGTAAACGACATTAATGAATATACACATTTGTCAAAGACATTAAAGGCAGCTGCTGTAAACCAAATCCCTCTGTTAATTAGTGGTGGGAGTCCATTTCATTCTCCAAACCGATCAACGGTTGTGGGAAACTGACTGATGATCAGTTGGAAAGTCCTGAAACTACATGTCACGACATCCAACTTCATACAGATGTAAGTCAATATTGTAAGAAAAATTATACATTCATGGATCATATATCTATTGAGACCGCTGTCACTACAGTTGGCTCAGAAAGGTCACATGACCAAAGCAAAATGGCAGCGCCCATGAGTTTGTTGTTTGGGTAAAAAATTTGAATTAGAATTTGTTCCCCAGTGGTGATTGATGCATTCCAACTAAAACCGATTGCATATTTTTGCTTCTAAGCGCTTGGTTCATGGGGTGAAACGACTGACTTTTGACTCCAGTCGATCATTGTCCCACCACTACTATTGAAAACCGTTGTGCCTAAGGCTTATAATTAAAGGGTTCAGTTGCAATGAAAAGTCCAGCATGCAGAAAGTATGATGTACTGTGTGAGATAGTCTTTACCTGAAAATCTAGACAACTCTCTCAGGCTCTAAATTACAGCATGCGTGCCAATGGTTCTGTGCACAAAAATGCATTTGCCTTGGTGCACATTTCAAATTTCAATCCTTGATTATTAAAACTAATGATTTATGCATGTGGGAATACATTTCATGCACTTTTTGCACTTGCCATGGTTATGGAGGAATCTGTGTCTGCACTGTTCGTGGTTACATTGATATGATAAGTCCAGGCTGGACTCTTTGTGTGGAGTTGTCTTTGTAAAGATCTGGTAGTATTTTCTGAGATGAATGTATACATTAAAGCATCAATAGCCTGTTCTGCATTTGAATTGCAGTGTAATTCTTTTGGACTGTTGCAAATAGTTGTAGTTGTAGCATCACTCTTGAATGAATTTGTAGAGATAATAATTTCTCATCTTCATTTCAGCCAAATGCCAGATTGTATGGTAGGTGTTCATTCTGTCTCATTAAGAATTTTGCTGGCACACTACTTACAATTCCCATTTTAAGAATAAAACTGGATTTAAATCTAGCACTTAGTGGATCAAATTACATTAACTTTAAAGGCAAATGTTAAGTCTTGACAAGTTTCCTGACTTTCTTTCAGAGACTAGTCTATCTCCTGGAACGTTGATGTTTGCCAATGGCATTCCTTATGTGTATCAGAATGGCATGGCATTTTTCCAGTCTTCTGAAAATGCTCATGGATATCAAGTTCAGACACATGCTCAAGTAAGTAATTATTAATCTTAAAGGAGAACTAAACCCTTGAGCACTTTACCTCTCAGATATTAGCTTTGGTCCATAGAAACACATCCACACTATACATAGCTTGAATATATGTGCTGGTAATGAAATATCCTGCATTTATTAGCTCTGTGTTATTTTCGACTTGGCGGTTGTCTTGCTCTTGCCAGAAATACGTCACAGTTGTCCTAGGTCTCCGCCAATGAGACGAGTGTTCTAGAGGCTGGGCATTGGTGATAACAATGTACTGTCAACAACTGTTTCACAAACAGGTGTTAATTGCACTTGAGCTTTTGTTAAGGGCATGTCACGGTTCTTAGTGAGTGTTGACCAAGTAATTTGCCATTGAACACACCCCTGAAACAGACTTGTCAAAAGATATCTAAATTCAATGTTAGGCATGCCAATCAATGTTCTAAAGGGCATGCAATATATATATTTATTTATTTGTATATAACCTGAAATCGATTGGTAGTCCTGGTTTCTGATCTGTTAGCAGCTGATCGGAAAATATAGGCTTATACTAATTGTCTCCCCGTTTAGGTGTGATGCTCAAATGGCCCTTATTTCAGGACATATTGCTATTACAATGCTCTATACAGCATGTAGACATGGATTCATTGATTTAAAATGAATTAAGAAAATGCCATTTGCACTGCACCCTTCCCCGGCATTGGATATGCTTTCTTTTAATTGCACACTGCTTATGTAACATCTTAAGCATATTTACAAAACATAGCAGTTTTCGAATTCTCTACTTTGCAAAAATATGTTCAAAAATATATTGAGACCAAAAATAAGCTTAGTTTAATCTTAGAGTGATAACATCTTGCATATTATATAAGGATTATCTTGTATAAATAACTTTTTATTTGAACTCCTCCCATACTTGGGGAAAGCGTTTTACATGATAAAATGTAATTATGGATACTAACTATATCTAAACAGGCTTCAAATTATAGAAGCAGGGTGACATCGGTTCTTTTCACGGCTTGGCGCTTGAAAGTTTCTGATGAGCTATAGAAAAGTTTTGTGGTCAAAAGTATGCAGGGTAATAAAACCTTGTCTGCCTCAGTAATAGGTTTTAAATTTCAAACAGATGTAAACAGTGTGATGGACTCCAATGTTGATGAGTGAAAATACATTGAAATCAGTTTATTAAACTGTAGAATACAAGAAAACTGATCATAAACTTAAATAATCCAAAGTGTAACTCGATCATACATACTCCCATAATTAAATTACAACTGTAAATAAGATTTTCACAAAAATTTAAATGTTTATCTAGGGTGTGAGTGATGTGTCAGTATCAGATGACCTACCAGATGCAGGTTACATATGTAAGAGCCATTAATTGTCCCACATACATTTGGCCACACATTTTTTTGGTTGATCAGAAACGATATTTAATTTTTAAGAGTAAAGCCGTGGAAAGAACGGCTGTATTTGCCCATGTATGCAAATATAAATATTCATAGATACAAATTTCTCACTGCAATCAATGCCAATTGTGCTGTATTCCGAAAAAGTACAATTAACATGTTGTGCTATCTGTTCTTGTCATTGTAATTGCAATGAACAATGAAACAGATTGCAACCTGCAGGATCATGGATTGATTTGTATGGCTGATATACATGTAGCTAAACTGTGTATTCAGTACTTAGGAAATAAGTGACGTCATTAGCCTTTCGTGCCGTGTGCAATAATGGCGGCGGGTCGTGAAACTTGTACTTTTAATCGGCTTAAAATCATACAAAACATATTTATTTTCACTGCAATATATTCTTTTACATCTAATTTAACTTTTGAAATTAACATACAAATTTCCTTGAGTTCCCCTTTAAAAGTATAATGCATGTCAGTGTAATTATGATTGTTGTTACTTCCCTTGAAGTTAATGAGACTTTTCGCCATTTCACATTTAGTGGTGTCATCTTCACTAATTGTCTTTCTTTGGTATTCCAGCCATCTGCATATCCTCTAAGTGTGATGCCACATGGACAGCCCCTTTACAGTGTCCAGCCTTATGCAGCGTATCAGCCAGCGGTAAGAGCACTTATTTTGTTGTGGTTTTAATTTAATAAAACTCTAGTATAAAATGGGTCGAGTAAACTTTGCTGTAGTTAGGTAGTAAACTATTGCAACCGTTTCCGAGTGTGGTCACCTATAGATTTCACCAGTGACAGTGAGCGGTTATTAACAGATAGTACGAGTAATTGATTTAGTGATAACCGGGTGGAGTTGATGGCAGGCATTTAAGAACTGAACTTCAAAACTTAGTCTTTTATACGACCTATAAGGTTTTATTGATATGGTTGGTGTATGACTCAGTAGATCCCTTGTCTGTTATGGATGGAATCTTTTGTGCAGTTTGCACCTCCGATAAAGCCACTCGCGTTAACATTTTGGGTATGATTGGCAAGCAAGTTACAGAGATAGTATTTCTTCTTGCCCATTACTATTGATTGTTGGGCATGTCCTCATGCAAATATTTGTATTAAAGCAATATGTCATTGATTTGGGGGCAATATGAGTATCTGTATGGTTAGGCCTTCACAAATTAGTTGTTATTCTAGACCTGACCTCAATCAGGTATGAGCAACTGAAAAACTGCAATTCAATAATTCCTGTGATGTATTGCTTGTCTTTCATGAGCACACACCTCTAGGTTACTAGTAAGGGAGGGAGTCATTTTGTGTTTATGGCTGTTTAAGGGAAAGCAATCTATCCATGATTAAGAAATAGGACAAATGGTCATGTGCCGTGGGGTGGTTGCTCAACAGCCAAGCAGTGAGGTTAATATTGCATGCTTGGTAACACATACTGCTGAGTTAGTGGTAAAGATAATGGAAGTAGGAAGCAGTTTGTGTTAACATTTGTTAATTTACACTTTTAAAAATGTATGAAAAATGACATTTGTTTTCCTTTTGGTTTTGGTGCTTTCATCATGAAAGGTATAGGAGGTAGGTGTATTGTGTTGACGCGTTACCAGTTTAAGACTGTGGTAATCTGTTCATACTAAGGTTTTTCTCTGCAGCAGCATTTGTTTTACTAGGAAACTTCTTGTTACATTTTCAGAGTAACATAATTGACTTTTGCACCATCGGACATATGTGTACCTGATATTCAGCATGATGTTTCTACTTAGTGCAAATGCACGGACTTATGCATGCCCAATGGTTATTACTCTTTTTTATGAACATTACTGCTGCTGTTGGTTTCTCTGAAATTTTGTTGGTTTTATTTTATATTAATTTCTTTATTAGATGATTGAAATTGGACACTTTAACTTGAGGTTTACCTCCACTATAGAATAAGAAGTCGAATTTTGATTTGGCTTTGTTGTTTGCCATTAAAACTTCATATTGTTGTCTGTCACTAAGTGTTGCACCACCAGTTTATGAAGGAAGTTTTCCTACAGTGTTATTTCCTGCGTAAATTGATCAGGTGCTTTGGCATCTGAATTTGTTTACCATGTCCGTCGTTTGTGTCCACTTCCAAGCAACATACCACGGTGGGATGCTGTTTTGTATAGACATCTGCACTTACAATTTGATAAGAAATGTTAATAGATTCAGCAAAATCTTCTTTCTAAGAGCATTCATTTGTAGAAATATCAAGGGCCTGGGTAGCTGGTTCATTTTGCTGATTTAGCCAATAAGTCCAGGGCTAGAAGACGTTTTTCAATAAATATGTATTTGAGCTTTGCTGTAGACAGTATACGATTATGTGATATGTAAATGCATGTGATTCCAAATCGTATTGTGGGAGCCATTGCTGTACTAGGAATTGAGTTAAAATTCTTTAGAGTGTAATCATGCAAGAAAGGAAAACAAATATAGAACAGGGCAGATGAAGCATCTCACCAGGTATTAGTTTTGTGACAACCCAGTTGCAATAATCCTTGGGCAAGCAGTAGTCCCCTTGTTTGTTAATGCAGAGATGTTGCTAATTGTTTTAAGGAGGAAGGGAGCATTATATTTTATCCATTTGCTGCAGTGTGTTGTGGTTTATCTGGTAAACCTTGATCTTATTATTTGTCGATGAATGTTTCAGGTGACATCGACTGCTCAGTGGGCAGCAGCAGCAGCTGCAACCCAGGCACAGTGGAGATGGGCTCCCCAAGTCCAGGTAAGTTACTGAAAAGTGTGATTTCCAAAGATGGTCTGCAGCATTCAGTGAAAGGAGAACACCAGAATTGCTTAAGTTTGATGTTTATTGCAGTCCAGGAGGTGAAAGTCATGTTCAGTGTCTGAATTTCTTCCAGGGTACGACTCCATACATGTATGCTCCTTTGCCTGCGGAATCGGTCTATCAACAACATGCAGCCTACCAGCATGAGCTGGATGGTGTCATAGAAGCTGCGCCTGAGGTAATACACTTTCAGGCTTAGAACCCACCAACCTTGATGACGAGCGTGGGTATGTCATTCGCTGATAATCCAGGGTTGCTGGGTAATTGTATGGGTGTGCACTGACGGCCTTGAATGCACCATTGGTAGCATGGAATACATCCTTATCATGGGCCGCTAGTTGTTCGGTTATTGAGAGTGTCTTTATGTAGCAGCTTGCCACCAACACTAGGGCCCGAAGTTTATTGTCATGAAATTTAGATCACTTTTAGACAGTTTGTATGTCTTAATGTATATATTCTATTATATATGATGATATATATTACATGTATACACTATTCGATCTTTTTATGAGAAAACCTAACTTTTACAATGATGACATAGTTGTCACTGGAATAGAGATTGGAATCCTTGCTGCTTCAATAGATCTGCAGTGCATATTTATGGAAAAGTATCGGAATCACTGCTTTCATTGATGTTTTAATGTCAACTAATTTGTGTAGAATGATCTACCGTGTTACATTTTGTTATGGAAACAATTTTGAAACCTGATAATGATTAAAGTTGTCGACCTCAAAAGCAACACATGGACTTTTTGGGCACTTGAACCTGCCTTTGGCCTATTTCCCTGTTTCATTTATTAACACCTTGTTAAAGGTGCTTTCGTTTTGTTCTGCCTTATTTTAATTAAGATCTTATTCTAACACTAAATTCTGGTCCAAGTATCAACGACTAGATTCCAGTCTT
Source organism: Alitta virens (assembly GCA_932294295.1). Lineage (NCBI taxonomy): Eukaryota > Metazoa > Annelida > Polychaeta > Phyllodocida > Nereididae > Alitta > Alitta virens. The sequence goes on along the minus strand of OW028573.1, from coordinate 14,903,703 downwards.
ATCAAGGATGAAGTGTCATTCCTATAGTAACTGTAGTGAAGTTACTGTTCCCACATCGTAATGTGTAATTCTATCGTTAAACGCCATTAAGATCCAAAAAATTTCGTCAAATATTTAACACACAAATCATTGGACAATTAACTGCTTTGTAATGCATGCATTTTCTGTTCTGATTTACTTTCATTGGTGACAGAAATTGCATGTGTTCACTCCTGTTGATTCCTTCTTGCCTAGTGTTGGTGGTGTGCATGAACTGTAGGGATGCCGTTTTTTCAGGGCAGTATGGTTATGGAAAGCAATAAGGGAGGGCGATACCAGGCCAGTAACAATGGAGGAAGCATGGAGGCTGCAGCTGTAACCATGGCTACTGCTGGGGCTCTGAACGCTTTGAGGACCTCTTCTCCCGGTTCATCTAACCTACCTTCACCAGGCGCTGTTACACGCACTGCCATGGCCTACAAACGTCCGCTTGCTTCTGCAGGCAATGGATATTCTCAGTGTCCAAGTGGCACCCCACCTGCCAAAATAATGGCCGCACAGGGTTTACGTGGCAAGGCCTCGAGGCCTGTGCCTCTCACAAGATATGATATTAACATGGCCACTCTCACTCCACCCCACACTCCTGATGTATACTATTAGTTAATACATTTAACCTTTCACTTTTATTTATTTATTAATAGCTTCATCTGCAAATTTAGTGTTAATTTGTATATACCCCCAATAAGTGAGTTAGATAAGGTACTTTGGTTCAAGCACTTATTTCTGTCAGCATGACATTGCTTTGCAGTGACTTTATGAATGCCCATGTGTTGCTTTTGCATCTGAAACTTCAAGATTGTCAGACTCTGCTTTTAGCAATTTATAAGAAAAGAAAAAAATATTTTGTTCAGAGAATTATAACAGGAATATACATTTAAACTGTATGTATATATTTATCAAATCTGCAGTTGTTGTGGGGAGATGGCAATGTAACGTTAATGATTTTCTGATGTGATGAGGTCTCATTATGCTATGGATGTACTTGAAATTATAATCTCAATATTTGTTACACAGTGGATATCAATTGTTTCTATGAAATTCTTGCAAACAGTTCTTGAATAGAAAAAAAAAGCCTACTCTCCTGAGAAAATAATTTAATAGCCAACCTAAATTCAGGCTAAATTGTTACATAACAAAGTTGACCTTTTTGGTATCGGTAAGTTTAGAGCATGTAGTTTTCGGTACGTAATGCTGAGCAACTAAATGTGTCTTAAAAAATATTCTATGTGCATCATATTTTAGAGCGCATTTTACACAAAAATTTATAATGGTTTATGATTGTCGGTCTAGGTATATGTATCTTTAGTTTTAAGTAATTTTAAAATTGTTTATGGAAGAGGTCTTTATTAAACTCGTAATTGTGAGACATTTATATATTAGATTATACTGGATATTTCCCATGCCTTTTATTGCTTCCGTCAAATCATTTTGATCATCTTTGTTATTGTCAGAATGTGTAGCAGTTTGTCTACAGATATTTCTTGAATGTGTTTAATGTTAAGAATTTAGTGATAAGCGTTTATAGGCAGATTAAAGGGAACTGTTCGGAAGAGTGTAGTTGTTCTTTAGGTGTGTGCCACTCAGTTGTATATGTGGAGCATTAATGTTGCTTGCAGTTAGCAGAGAATCAGGTCCTTGCACTGTAACATTCCTCTCAGTGAAGTATTTTGTTTATTTTGGTTGTGAAGAATGTGAAGGGTTTTACTCCCTAATTTGTTGTACCTGTTCATCGAATACAAACACATAAAGGGCTGTGTTGGATCCATCAGCAATGTTAAAATGTAGCTGTCCCTGCCTCGTTATTTGTTGGTTGGGTAGGTTTGTTTGTAAATGGTGTAATTATGACTGTTTGTAAACCTTGTGACACTAAAAGAAGTGTAGGGGTGAAGCTCACTTAGTGGTGGCCATACTACATATGTTACATATCTCAATACGACATTTTGTAATGTACACTGGAGGGGAATAATTGCACTTAATTACACTTAGTTTGGAGGCTGTGATCCTACTGCTGTTGACTGATAATTTAGTCTTGTACTCTATAGTTCTTGCAACAATAGATCATATAAGGAAGTTAATCAGCAACTTTCACTAATGCCTCAATGTATATAATAACTTGATATGAAAATACTTGTTTTTGTAAATTAATGTGTACTGTTGATTAGGCATAATGTAAATTGATGTAAACATTATCTGTTTGAGATGAGACGTCTTAGTTATGTACTTGTGCTTATTTAAAGGTGTATTTCAGGTCTTGAATTCACCAGTTCATTAGTGGAACTTTACATCTCTCTTAATACATTTGGAGCTTGTTTGTTTTCTTGTGCTCAACTGTGGCTAAAAGTTTGAATCTCAGCATTGAATCAAAACATTGAAATAGTAACACGATAATATTGCTCTTAAAAACAGTATTAAATTTTTTGTTATCAGTAGGATTGAACTGGTTTCATCGTAGTTAGCACATATTTTACATCATGCACTAGTCATGTTATTGATGAAGGGTTAAACGTCTGTAAAATATTGAGTTTATAAATGTGGTTTATGTGGATATATCTGTAATAGTTGATTTGCTAATCAGTGTGTAAAATATTTAACTGTGATTGTGATTACTGTGTTTGTCATTTCATGTAACTTGTACTCATAAGCAAGCATATCAAATCTGTTGTCGTGATTAAGTATAACATGTACAATATGTTGGCAATTGTAGGTAATAAGCTAATAATAAACAAATCAATTGTTTTCGTGTCTTTTGGTTTTTTGTATCATTGGTCAATTTGGAATTTATGAGGCATGAAGTCCGAGTGTCATTCCTGACCGATCTTGTAGGCTTTGGACTTGTAAGCAGTCAAGTTCACAAGTGCAAAGTGGAATGTTGCCCTGTCACAACATGGCTGACCACATCTGAATTGGTGCCTTTTCAGGCTTCCATTATTTTCCATCACAATTTGCAGTTAGCACAGCTGTGTTGTGGACTTGTGGTCGTGAAAACTTGGATTTTGGGAAACCGAGCTGATGGGTTATTTGTGGAAACCGTGAAAGTTGTCCCATCTTAACCACTTCACACCTGTCCAACAGCTATTTTTCTGTTGTGAAGTGAAAAGAACACCACTATAGTTCATTCATTGTGGGATGTCACTTACTGGCAATTATGTGTCGAGTAATTATCGAAAAAAAATTACCCCTGGAGCAATGGTGAATACCGCAATGAGGGCCATGCATGCTTGGCTAAGTTATGTCAGAATTGTTGGCAGGCTTTGCTCTGTACAGCTTGAAAAGAGTCCTAGGCAAAATTTGGTTTATTTCGTAGACGTGCATTTTTTAACAGGTAGTAAGTACTATTGCTGTGACTGACATGGCATGAATAAATAGGGATACACTGCTATTAGTCTACAGTGAGCACCCTAGCACTCATCTTGCTAAAGTCCATGGGCATCTATGGCAATGTCTTAGGTGGCTCCCTCTAGTGAACGTTCTCAGCTAGTAGGCGAGGTAGTTGCACTGGGATCTTCACAATCACTGTCGCTACATGACAATGCCTTGTTTCACCATAGATCAAAGCGCTAAAGGGGGTTTCACACTTAGCCGGATCAGACGCCGGAGTGTCCCGGAGTAACATTTTATTCACTCCGGGGGGTTCTGGGATCAAAGAGCTGTTAAATGTCAACAAAAAAATGTTTGGCGATGTGTACACGATGTCAATACGGTCTCAACAAGGAGGTAACATGACTCCCGAAATAGTGGGGAGTAGTGGTGGACCGATGATCGACTAGAGTCGAAAGTCGGTCGTTTTACGCCGGGAATCAAGCGCTTAGAAGCAAATATGTGCAGTCGATTTTAGTCGGAATGCATCATTAACCAGTGGGGAACAAATTCCTTAGATTTTTTTTACCCAAACAACAAACTCATGGGCGCTGCCATTTTGCTTTGGTCATGTGACCCTTCTGAGCCAATCAGAAGCGCTGTTGTGACAGCCATCTGTTAAAGTGATTCTGATTGGCTGGAGATTTGTTTGTTTAAAAATGGCCGAAACTGAAGATCATTTGTTCCCTTTTCCTGGTAAACGTGGAAAATCCCGTGTGTGCTTAAGTTGGATGTCGTGACGAATATCGTTACAGGACGTTTAAACCGATTATGAACTGATCATCAGTCGGTTTCCCACAACCGATGATCGGTTTGGAGAATGAAACCGACTCCCACCACTAGTGGGGAGTGAACCAGATTTTACACGGTGCCATTCAAGGATATAACCGGTATTTACACCGTATTCATTCGTGTGGAACCGTGTTGCTCCTTGTACTCTCCGGCGTTAATGGCGGCGAAATATTCATGCCCAGTTGATGCCGGAGATATGCCGGAGTCAATACGGAGATTCCCGGAGATCGGCGGAGTATATTGGGAGTCTATACGGATCTACACAGATCTACACGGATTAAAAATTACTCCGGGATCTCCGGAGTCCCAAGGTGGTTCCGGAGCGCCCCGGACAATGACGGACAATGCCGGAAATAAACACGAGGTCTACACGCTATTACCAGAGTTTGCCGGACCTATACTCCTGGACACTCCGGCCTCTGATCTGGCTAAGTGTGAAACCCCCTTAAGGTTTCACAGAAGGGAATCGCCACTAGCCCAAGCACTAGTACGTTGCACCAAAGATAGCCAGAACCGACCTACATTGCATTACATGCGATGTAGGGTCGGAACGTCTGCTATAGGAATTCATGGACGTTCAAATTTACCACACATTTTGCTCAATAAACACGGTAGCATACCTTATTTCGTCGTTATGTACAGGAGGACTACTCCGTTTACTACTTGCAAGCAGATTTTACTGGAAAAGTCACTTGAAACATCCTTTTTAAGAGCATTTTCAAAATTCACGTTCGCTTCCTTCATGCTTTCACCGGTAGAAGGTCGATTCGTCATTGCCTGATTCAACCCAATGAAAACTGGTCCATTGGTCACCCGAATTTGGTCGATTTGTCACCCGAAATTGGTTGATTTGGCCGGTACACAGTGTATGGTCACTGCTACTATATAAAATATGTTAACTGCCGGTGAAGAACCGACCTTTTTTTTAGTGAAGAACCGTACAATTTTCACGAAGACGAATCGTGTTGTGACGAATCGACCATGTTACTGCTGTCTAGTTACACTAAAACTCACTAGAGGGCTCCGGCGACATCACAGCGCCACCCAGATGCAATGGTGCAGATGAATATCTAATACTTTAGCTTCATTAGACCCACAGAACAGTGGAATCATGTGGAATAGTTTATTAACGTATTTTAATTGTGAAATTGAGAAAACTACGGACTTTCCATCGCTATTCGGTATGCCACTAGGGGCGTTGAAACATCGCCAGAGCCCTCTTGTGAGTTTTGGCAAAAGTAGGCGGCCATTTTTTCTCATCATTCTGTCAAAATCTACTTCAAAAATAGTGTAGAAATCAATGATAATTGGGAGAAATTAACCATATCTGAGCGCGAAACAATAGAAAAAAGGTATGTCTAACGCTACAGCGGGTGTATGTTGTGTGACAAACGTTTACTAAAAGGCTAGTTCCCACTCAAGCCAAAAAGTCAATATTTTTTCATCCAGGACCTTGTAACCCTGTCCTATGGACAGGGGACTTGTAGCTACACCAAAGACAACCACCTTGACATGTCACTAATGCTACATGACACTAGCTTGGTTAAATGTACAATTGAAGTAAGCACCTTGCATATAGGCCTTACAAAAAAAGCCATTGCTGTTTGTGTGCAATTATTATATTCTGTGGAACCTTTGAATCAGGGCTAGGTGTATTGGTGTAACAAAAAAGTGGCGGGTGTCCCTGAGTGTACGTTTTACAACCTCATGTAGGCTGTGGTGCAGTTTTATCCAACGTATCACTATCAATGATATATTTATAGGTTATCACATGGCAAGAGGCTGTATCTCCCTGGTATCATCACCCGAGACCCTGTATCATCCCGAGACCCGAAGGGTCGAGGGATGATATAGGTCGATGACGTCACAAAAACGTCACAATTCTAGTTCATGAAAAGCTACTGTCGGAGCTAAAATGCCAGTTTTGTGTGTTTTCAAACCTTTTGGATACCCTTGGGATGCATTTTTGGAATATTTTGCAAGTATGATGACTTTTTACTGATCAGAAGTGCGGCAAAAACACATACTCTGTCTGAATGGCAATTGATAGGATTTCAGTGGTAACTTTGTTTTTGATCAACATTGACAGCAAGTGGCAGTTTTGAGATCTCATTTTATGATATTGGTACTCTCAGAAATGTTCTGCATTTATAGAATAATGAAAGAAAAGTCATTTGCATCAATTTTATGGGTCTGGAAACTTTGGTATATTAGTTTTTGTAGAAAATGCCATTTGAACTGATGACGTTCATGACATACTAAAATCCCAAATTTGTCATTGTTTTGAACAAAACAAACTGATAGCAACAGCATTTCCTTGGCCAGTTCAGTTTTGGAGGTGTGGCCCTGAAATTGCTCGTGATTGGTGGAAATCGATATCATCCCTGTTTATTGGTTGCTCATTGGTCAAAAATTTAAAAAGCTGTATCGTCCCTGCAGTTCTTGTCCCTGATTGGCTGAATCTCGTATCATCCCTTGAAAAGCTGTATCATCCCTCCAGGCCTTTGTTATCATCCCTCTTAGATCAATATCACCCAGGGAAAAACACCAGTATCAGGGAAAAAACATGCTCAGTCATGGGATAAATATATGATATATATATATGATATAGTTCTTGTAGCAGACTGTGAGACATCTCTCCAAAATAACATTAACGCTCTGCATGAGTTTTGTAGAAAAAGGCATCTCATAGTAAATGTAGGTAAAACTAATGTAATGAAAATAGGTGATAATTCACAGCATCAGTTTTGTTATAATGAAAAATTAATGGAAAATGTAGAAACCTTCAAACACCTGGGACATATATTGTCCAACAAACGTAATATTCACAGTAAAATGGGAAAATACCTTGCAATCAGGCCCAGAAAGCATTGTTTGCGCTTCAAGGAGACACTAAACATTCTTTAGGATATATAACCCAAAAACTAGCAATGAAAATGTTTGATACGTATATTTTGCCTATTCTTGAATATAATTGTGAAATTTGGAGTAATGTGAAGCCAATTGATGATATAGAAAAAATACAAATAGGATATCTTAAAAATATGCTAGGAATCCAAAGACAAACACCAACATTGGCAGCTTATGGTGAAACTGGCAGATTTCCATTGCATGTCAGACAACAGGTTAGAATGGTAAACTACTGGTTAAAACCTGATAGCTGTACACTTAAAAAATGTTTAAATATTCATGAAAATGCAAGTTCAGGTCAGAGTAGTTGGTTAAGAAAAGTTAAACAAATTATTACTGAATTAGTACAAATTGAGGACTTGAATACAATTGCTAGAACATTTGCAGTAAACATATACACCAAAACGCAAGAAAACCTATTGGCAAAAATATATGACTATTCAGCAACCAAAACTTAAAACATATAAACTCATCAAATCAGATTATAGAATTGAACCATACCTTCTGTTAAACTTGGGTAGAAAAACTTATAAAAAAATAGCTAGATTCAGAACCAGTTCCCATAACCTTCGTATAGAAACAGGTAGACATGAAAGACCATTAATACCTGTAGAAGAGAGACTATGTACGAAATGTAACTTAAATGAAGTTGAGGATGAGATACACTCATTAATAATATGTCCAAATAACACACCACTTCGCCTACGACTGTTTGATCTAGCTAGAGTTTACATATATGATTTTGACATAATGAATGACACCAATAAATTTAGATCTATCATGTGCTCAAAGGAATCTGAGCTACTGAGGTGCATGGGAAAATTCTTAATTGATATTGATATGCGAGTTATATGTTCTCCATCTTCTGACACTGTACAGTATGTATACATACATAGATGTTACTATAAACATTATTTAAAAAAAATAAAGTCTGGGGGCTGGAACCGCATTACTAGTATAACATATGCTTATCTAGTTTACAAATTTTATTTGAACATTTCTGTATTCCTGTATTTTCTGTTCTTTATTTTATTTATGACATATATATATATCATGGATGATATTTTACTGTCAATAAAAAAAATTATATTATATATATACTATCAGCATGATCAGGGGCCACTGGTTTGCAATGACCATGTCATGTTAACCTATGGAGTATGCAGTTTATGCAGTCCTATTGTTCCAATCAGTCAGACATACAATAATTACAGCAGTTTTAGAGCGAGCATGGACAGTTCAGGGGTGAAAGAGACAGATCAGGAAGATTGTAAAGTAATTGACCAACTTTTCTAGCCCATTCCTCATGTCCTTGTCATAAAATACTTGTCTGTGCTATACAGGCAATAGTGAAGAAGATACAGAAATAGCATTACAACTGTACAGGATAGGGGTAAACTTTGGTCAAAAGAGGTGAAAACTAATTTATTGCCCAGATGTTGGGGTGATTATATCATTCTTATCAAATGTTTCAATCAGTCTCAAAAGTCGTTCTGAGAATGCAACTGTCCATGCTCACTCTGAAACTGCTGTACGTGTCCCTTGTCACCCTACTTGAGAATTAAAAACTAAGGCACACCACTTAATCTGTACACTTTTACTTCGCTAGAATTCGGACAAATATACAAAACATATACATTATACACAAATGGTGCAAACAATGTTGGACATTTTACAAATTACTTGAATTCAAATTAGCACCCTATCAACAATTAGCATTGTGTTAATCAATCTTTAAGTTTGCTCTGACAACCACAGTTGTCAATACCTTCCATGAAGGCAAAGTAAAATACCACACATTAATGATTAACATTACTTTCAGATGCAATAATACATTCAGATGACCATTATTTACTTACTATAAAAACTTTTTGGTGCAAATTTTGTGACAATATTACAGTCACAGACAACACTTGTACTTTGAACAAAAAGTGTTTTTTTTCTTTTCATCAACACCTACGGTAGTACGATTCACACGTCACAATGTAAAGCAAAATAATTCAGACCCTGCTTTTACTCTGCCGTAAACAAGCCTTACTTATGTGCATTCAGCATTGTTGCAGTAATTTGAACGATTAATAAATGCTGCCTCAAGAATGATAAGTTTACATTATCTGATCAGCTGAAATCATGGAGTAATTAAAAGTCAATTATGTCACTGAGTTCATTAGCCAAATTGTAAGAGTCTCTGCGATTTGGTGGTTCTGGTTGGTCATGGTCATGTTCAGCCAGATGTCTCAAAGCAACATCCTCAGTCTCTGTTTTGTCACTGTGATAACCTTCACTGTTATGACCATCAGTGTAGTTACTTTGTTTGAAGGGGTAACCATCTAATAGGGGGTGTGTAATGCCCTTCAAAAACTGGGGGGTTCTGAGAGGAGGTAATTCAGGAGTCTTTTGGTAAGCGGGCAGCTCCTCCTCTTCATCCTCGGGAGGTTGAGGTGGTTTGCGCCGTGGAGTCGGTGGACTGTTAGTGTCACTGCCACCATTACCTTTAGCCCCTCGGTATGGGATGGCTGGCACCGGAGGCGGGGAAGTGCTTGTAGATCCTGGACTAGTTTGCTGCCGGGGACTGTGCCCTTCATTAGGTGGGGAATTCCTTCTCCCACCACTGCCAGGGTTTTTCTGACTAGATTTACCGGAAGTTTTGAGAGCACTCTCAACAAAACTACTCCCACTCTTACTAGATGTGGGACTGCTGACAGTGGTTATGCTGGGCATAGAGTCTTGTGATGAAACACTATCTCGGGCTCCAACATAACTGAACACTGGGTTACCAAAGCGTGGAGGACTTCTCTCTTTTCTGCTCAAAGACGAGTTGCACTTATCTGGATTTGTGAGAATTTTTGGTGGGCTTTGTCTCAGCCTCTCTGGAGTGGCCCTGTGGTTCTGATTCTTCTCAGGATTGGTCAGTTGTCGAGGAGGACTAGTTCTTGACGTGCTGACCATACCTGACTTGACCATGGGGCTAGGTGGAGTTTGCCGACCAAGCTGAGGAGGACTACGTCGAATTGTTGGCCGGGATTTAGGTGTGGGAACTTGCCTGACTTCTTTTGGACTAGAGTAATGACTAGAATAATCTTGAGGTGCACCATACATGCTGTTCGGGCTGTGGTGGGGAGAGTGGTGCATTCTCCCATAGTTGTCTCCTGTTAACCCAGGAATTTCAATTTCCAAAGGCCCATAATGAGGATGGGGTGGAATGCGAGGTGGGGCTGGAAGACGTTCGGTGAAAGAAGGACTGTTTTTATATCCACGTCCTGAGCTGTAGACACTTTCATCATCGCTGCGATAGTTAGGATGGTATCTTTGTCTGGAGGTACCTCTTGATCCCTCATCATCGCTTCTGTAGTTGGGTCTCGGAAAACGATGGTCCAGCTCAACATCACTGCTTTTACTGCGACGATGGCGTCTGTCAGCTTCTGTGTCGCTGATATGCCCTCTCCTGTCTTCTGCCACTCCAAAGGTTGGGGTGGGAAAGTAGTCATTCTGTGGACTTCTCTGGTTCACTAGAGCATGGGCTTGTTTGTCAATCTGTCGCAGGATATCATCTAGTTTACCAAGCTTCTTGACTTTGTTGCCATTTTCTGAACCAGAACTGGAACTGCCAGATTCCCGATTTCTCCCAGCAGCCCTGTAATAAGCAGGAGGAGGGGTCATATTGTTCTTCCTTGACCCACTAGAGCCTGAGGAGTTTCGAGATCCATCTGATCGAGCAGACCCATCAGAAGCATGTTCGTCCTCCTCATACACAATATCCAACAGGGCTTCTTGTGCTTTCCAATTGTCATCACTGTCCTCATCCTCATCAGTAGGTGAGAACTCTTTCTTCTCAATTGATGACTCACTTTCATTGCCATTGCGTTCACCAGTCTCTGCATCACCATCAGACAATCCAGAACATGCCCCACCATCCTGAGTACCCATGTCCCGCAGCATTGGTTCTGATTCGCACTGCATCGCACGATCCATTCTGCCATAATCAGAAATACGACTGTAGTGATCTTCTTCTCTGCCATTTTGGTTTTTCAAGATGCCACGTTCAGGTTCTTTGTGAATTGGTAACATTGGTATTCCCTTTAATTCTGTACTTTCTCGGTCTCCAACACTTCCTTGTTCACTGCCTGCAGATGCCTGGGACACTTGCCCCATGGATCTCCTTAATGCCTTCAGTTTATCAGCCCTGAAAATATTAAGGAAATAAGTTGAAGACCAGATGGAATTGCTATAGTCAGCATATAATAATTATCAGTTTGGTTAAGAGCATCGATGTGTGCAACACCATTTCAAATTGAGCTGCATTGAATCTCTGTTGTATTTTTTTGTATAGGGAATGACAAATAACTGTCAATATTATTTGTCAAATTTTCTAGCCCTTTCTGGTGTAAAATACTTTTATCTCACCTGTAAGAAGGCATATTGCCAAATGAGATGATACGAGGCAAAGCTTCAATGCTATGGTGACCTTCAGAGGATTTGCTGCTTCTTGAGACTGATCCTGATAACATTTTACCCAACCACAGTTTGTGCTTGTAGTGCTTAGCAATACGATCAGGACTGCGACGTCTGAAAAAACCAAACCAATATTATAATATTTGAAAACAGTAAAGACATTGATGACAGTTAGAAGATGTGAAATTATTCAGTTCTCACCTGTAACAGATCATGCAGAATCCCATGAGTAGGCAACTTCCACCAGCCACACACGCCAAAACAATTATTAGCCATGTTGTGCTGACATTGTTTCGTTCTGAAATCAGAAAGACATAATTAGCAACCTTAACAAACTTTGATCATTTAAAGTTGTAATGAATATTATTGTTTAATTATACTGCAGGCTAGCAGGTTCGGACCCCCAACCACAACCCTAATAGGTCATTTTAAATGCTATGATTTGAATTGGTTTCAGGCTTTCACACCCATTTGTTATCTATTGATAGAAGAACTCTAAATATGTTAAGTAATTCATATCTATATATCTATACCCACCTTTTCTGATGACAGTAGCCTCAGGAACATTCACAGTTGTAGAGGTGGTGGGCTTCAGAGTAGTGCTAATTCTTGTGGTAGTCATGTCTTTTGTTGTGGAGCTTGTTTTCCATGGTGTTTTCCAAGTTGGTTTCACTTTCGCTTTGTCCAGAATCTGAATCTCGCAAGCATCTCCTTGGAAATCTTTGTCACAGAAGCACCTTAATCCACTTGTACACAGCTAAAAATAAGAAAAAAATACAATATTACACCGGCACACATACTGCATAGTATGACATCTTTGATCAGGATTTTTGCAAATAGTGATGATATATTTCATGTATACTGCATTCTTACCCCTCTGCCGGAACAGGTCAGATTATGCAGACCTCTGGGACACATCTGTTTGATGACTGCGATAACGCTGACACAAGTATGGTTGATACACATTGAATTTTGTCCACATCTTGTCCCATCCTCTACCATTCCAAGGTCAGGCATGAGCAGGGCAGAGTCACTATTCACACTCCTGGAAAAGAACAGTTAGTTATGAACTTCTGAAACTTTTTATTTCAGATACTGCAGTCCAACCCACTTACAAAAAACTATTGGGAATGTCAGTAAGTCTACATTAGATTGCTTGCTTTATCATGTGGTTTTTTTATTTAGAAGCATAATGCTGAATTGGAGCAATTGCATGAACCTGCTTACAACAAACCCAATAACTTTTGACTTATGGCTCCCAATTCTAATTTCCCAGTGCTAATAATGGTGCCACACTGTGTGTGTGTGTAGGTAGAATTTATTTGGTTAACAATGAGACAGGCAAAAATTTGTCCCCAGACAATTGACCTCGTAATGACAGGACTGCTCAATGTAATAGACTTTTAAGTGTAGGAGAAATTGCTATTCTATCTGCCAAGAACAGTCATCAAATTTAGAAATGAATGGTAGTTACTACAATGTACTAAATCCACTCACTTGCACTCAAACTCATCTCCATCCAAAACCACAGTTGTCATGGAAAACTTCTTTTCTACACCAATACGGGGTTCCTTATCTCCTCCAGAACAATGCAGTAAACCACAAGTCATGTGACTGCAAGAAAGACAATATCGCATAAATATATGTCTTTGAACATAATGCATAAAACCTAATAGGATTCACAAAATATTTATCTAGAACTTTGCCTATTCGTGTTAGAATTAGACCTGGTGCATCGCTACTTACTCTTGGTGACATTTTATGAAATTTCCATTTGCATCCTTTCCACAGTGACCATTAAAACTTCCACTTGGATTGAATTTTTCGTAACAACTAATGCTTCCAGGCCGGGCAGCTGAAAAAAAAGTTTTGAAAATCTCAATTGAATTACGTGTAGTTTAAAAACAGTTACAATTTTCCTATTACCACTTCAGACAGAATCAATGCTACCAGATAGTGGCAGCACATGCCAATACCCCACTGCAGAGTGGTGACCCCTAGTGGAAACTCACCTTTGCCCCACAGAGATGTGCACTGATCATGATGAGTGTGACAAACTCCTTTGTAACAAAAGCTTTTCTCGTGATTGCAAGTTTGACCATCCTGTACCATTTCATTCAGAGGGCACTGAAATGGCAAGTAAAAGTTTTAGAAATGCTGCAAACAATTCCTCCAATGCATGTTCTTTTTACATCAGAACTCAAGAACTAAGAACATTTTATCTGAATGTACCCATACAATCATATATGTACATTTCGGAGTGGCCCTCTAAGGAAGAAATTATACCGTTATCATGGGCCACATCCCAATAATAACATTTACCAAAAAATTATTACACAATTTTATTGTTTACAGCCACTAATTTAGTTATTTTTATCCATGAGAGGATATTCATTAGGGGATAGTGATTCGGTAAGGCATCTGTTTAATGCAGGACTATGGCTCAAGATGATAATGTACTTACCGAACCACTGATTCCATCACAAAATTCTGGCACATCACACTCGGTTGTTGGTGGTCGACAGATGTGATTTGGAGACAGCAACTGAGGTGAACAGAGAAGAATAATGTACAAATCTTATAAAGTCTTACGATTTGCCTGAAATGTTTAATTAAATTGTAAGGGATAACTGACTATGATGTCATCCTTATATCAGTAGACCTAGCGGTATATATATATATATATATATGGTAGTTAGGTCCCTAATTATAACTATCATCCTTACTGTGCAGTTCCTGCAGCACGGTCCTCTCCGACATGTGGCCCAAGAGCGAAGAAGACAAGTATCGGGGTCACAGCAGGGATCCCAACGCGCACATTCCTAAATAACAAATTCAAATAAAAAATGGTAGCAGCTTGGATATAGTAAAGTTCATTGTATGGAGCAAGAAATAAAGAGTGAAAATATACTACACGGATTAAAGACAAGATCAACATCAGCTTACCTCAGGAGATCCACAGTCACACTCCTCACCCCTTTCTTGAATTTTATTTCCACAAGTTTCTGGATATGACGACTGTTAGGCAAACCAAATATGTATTATGTCAATAACAACTTTTAATATTCGAGATTTATGGCACTGAAACGGAATTGACATGAATTCACATAATGATATGTACCTGTGAATTGGGTTCCAATAAACAAGGTGAAAGGTTAGACAGCAATGTCCCATTGATTGCCTTGTTGCTGCAGCTGGAGAAATGATGAGGATGACTACTTCCTTGTCCACTGTAAACAAAATACACAGAACTTAATTCACAACCAACAATACAATGATATAGGCCTAACCATGGACCTACAGTTGCTTTAATAGATTTGCTGTGTGCTAAATGTGGAATTGTTGGATAATTCACAATTAACTGGTGCACGTGTTCATGTATTCTTGGTACTTACAGAACACTTTCTGCCATAATGCAACTCTCTTCGTTTGAGCATCCACAGTCATCTGAAAATTCAAGACACAACTATGTAGCAACAATTGAGAGGGCATATTCCTTTACCATCATTTACTAATGGTATTTGTAAAATCTTGCACACATAAAATCAAAATTAGTGCTATCTTACCAAGATCATGAGGTATGCCCAGCACATGTCCAATCATGTGAGCTGCAGTTGCTGCCGCCTGCTGAGGGTCCCAGATGTCTGGATCCTGGAATGACATTCAAATATATGTGACATCATAATCCTTTGAAATTGACTCGTGCCACATAGAACAATCCTCATGCAAAAGTAAAGAACTTCTATATAACCTCCATTCTACAAACACAGTGCAATTGGACCCGATTATAATGTGCATGCTGATATGCTGATATTTATTTATTGCCCGATAACGAATACCCAGTTATAAGGATGTCATCATTTCTTGTTTACACTTACCAGACTCACAGACACAGCTCGTTCAGAACAAACAGATTCTGGGATGGCCATGCCCACTTCTTCATGATCAAATGGTCTAGACCTGTCAAAAGAAAATCAAGTTTTTAAGGTTCATAACTTGAGAAAGCAATGCCCCCATTATAAGTAAACCTTTATTGGCTACACAGACATACACTTTCTATCATGTTGCAGCATTTGCAGCATTCATTTTTAAATAAATTCTTTGATTACAATTCCACCAACAATTTAATGTCTGTACTGAACACACCAGGGGGCATACCAGTCCAATAGCCTGTGCTGCCCCCTAGTGTCTTTACAGAAACTTGCGTGCCTTTACAGAAACTTGTGTGTCTTTACAGAAATTGTGTGCCTGAGATGCTCACTTTATCATACATATCTATGTGAAGATGCATCCACATTAATCTTTAGTGTAGAATTTTACTTACGTAAGGAAATGGACAACATCCACATCAAGCTGTTGATTGTGGCTGACTGGCTTTGGAGATCTTTGCCAGTACTTCAAAAAGTCACTTAAAAGGGCCCGAGGATTAGTGCTGATAAGAAATTCCTCTCGCATATTCCAAACCTCCACATAAACCAGCTGAATCTTCATCCTCTGTGGCTTGAAGTACTGTAATAAATAAGGTCAAAATGTGCATATTTACTGATTCAGATTTAACCTCATTGAATGCTTTCTTAATGGCAAAATCTGTTAGAAGTTTAACAGTTTCAAGCATTAAGAATTACTTACCAAATCCAAAGTATTCGCCATCTGGATCGCATAATTTATTGTTGCAGGGTAACTATAGTTCTGACGCTTGTACTGCAAAAATTAAATATCAAAGTATTAGTCACTCTCTTGAACCAATCAGACTCATCCTCAAGACTCATCCTCAAGTGCTCTCCTTAGAGATTTGATTAAGAACACATTGCATAAGAACTTTTTTTTTTAACTTAAATCACAATTTATTCACTTTTACTCAAATAATCTTACTTACCATGTTATAATCCAGCACAAGTCCGAGCTCAACAAATTTGGTTTCTGTCAACACATCTCGATCAACCTAATAATAAAATTAAGTCAAGTTAAAGTCAAGCATTATTTTACCTGGCAATCTACTGGTCCCTGAATCATTACCGGCAGTACTATTAATTCCATGAATACGAGAAAAAAACGAAGTACAATAAACTATACTTGCCATTTGAGTTTTGACAATTTTCACTTTTCTCAAAAATTCTCCAAGATGAAGATCTTGATAGGGTAGCCAGATGCCACGTTCATTGGCTGAAATGGAGAAGAAACATTAGCTATAAGGTGCTGCCACCTTGTGAATTCTGCATTCGGACCATCTTGGCTGTAATCCACACTATCTACTTACCGCAAGTCTTTTTAGTTGCTGGGGCTGCAGGAAATACAACATGAGGATAACGAGTCTGCAAAAAAAAAATAATAATAAACATAAACAGCCATTGCTAGCAAATTTGCTAAATGTCACTGTGAGACAGTGGCGGTGAGTGCTAGCATCTGCAGGTAAGCTAGAACTAGCAGTTACGCACTTTCCATGCAATCTATGGCAATTAAACTCGCTGAATTGCTATTTGACACAATCAGCGTTACATCTGGTATGTTCAGGACAATCTAATTCATGACACAATTCATACTTACTATGTTATTTGCATGATGTAGCTTCAAAGGTTGAATAATGTAACTCTCATTATGAAGTTGGATTATGCCACTGAAATGAAATGAGACATGGCCTTGAAGCATATACGGAACCTGATTTCATCAGAGCAATATAGATATTATAGCAGCTGAAAAACTATAAAGCAAATTTATTCAATTCTGTTACCTGAGGCCATAACAAGTGGACAGTGACACCATGGAGTCAGGATAGCGCTTCACAAAGCCTTGGTAGTAACAATGTTCAACTGGTCCCTGAAAATTTAGAAAATAATGAATGCACTTTAAGAAAATTTGAGACACTCTGGGCCTCTGACATTAAATAAACGGACAAAAAAAGGAAAAATATTTGATATTAAAGATCAGTTCACCTCAATATTAAATGCATATGTACACACAACTATATATATGCCTTCCTATTCTATTCAGAACTCCATTCACAAAGAAGCCAATATCCATATCATTATCATCAATTAAGAATATTGAGTAACTACCAAAAAGTAACACAACTAGAAAGTCCCACCACCCAACAAGTTAATTCCGACTATATACTTTGACAGTACTCCATAACCAAAAAATGAAATGGTACAGGATGGTTATGGGGTACTGACTTTGATGATGAAAATCATCAAACTAATGAATATATTACCAATCCCACTCTATCAGTGCCTTGCATTCCTGTTATCGCAATTTATTATCCGCCAACAAATAAGAACAGAATTTAGGAAACTGGAGCTGCTTAAATCCTTTCTGTATTCTACACAAGCCAAGTCAACAGGCTCGAGGACTTACAAATTTGTATTGTTATCAAGTCAATATTTTCATTCCGCAGCAATTTTGATTAAACAGATGATTGGCTGGATCCTTCGGAATTTCTAGAATGCTAATTAGGTTGATGAAGGCCATGCTAATGAAGTGAGGAGAGAGGGCACAATGTGGTCAGGGAGGTGGTCAAGGAAATGGTCCATGAGTAAGTGATTCTATCAATCAACAGAGGAACAATAACCAGGGCCCTAGGAGGGTCACCATGGACACACTCCATTAAGGCCACATGGCCCTCAGAATGTGTGACCCCAGGAAATGGGTCAGTTGTCATGACAACTTCTAAATCAAAGGTCAGCACAGAGAGGGTGCTGCAGTGTCTCACCCCTTGCCCTTAGCCCCCCACTGTGACCAGATAAAATCTATCTGGCAAAAGAATATGCCAATCACGTCCCCGCCAACAGAGATCAATCTCACTCTCACCATAAAATTCTGAATTCATGAATTTAACTTTTTCGTAAAACCGCAAAATAAGTTGGAAAAGTCGTGCTGTTCGTAAAATGAAACGTCGGGGCATAACGCATCTAACAAAATCATCAGTAATCTAATTTAATAAAACAATAGTAAATTTACTAAATAAACAAATCGCTATGAATTTTTTTCTTTTTAGCAACACAGCAATTGCCATTTATAAAAGCAATCAGAGGACACTGAGATCAAACAGGGCAGGAGTTTAAATCCTGACTAGAATGATGAGGGCAGTTGGAGGACAAGAGGGGTCCGGTGTGAATACAGGCTCACAATGAGCGCGGAATTCTTGAGGGATGGAGATTGCTTGCAGCAGCAACTGAATAATAGCCAAGGGCAACTGGGGGGACTCAATGACTTGCATGCAGAGGTTAGCAATGGCAAGGGTTTGCCAATACCCAGGCAGTGATCTGCATGGAGGTGATGGGTGATAAGTCAGTGGTGATTGGCTTTTCCTCTGACACTGACACATCCATGACTCACCCGGGCAGGACAGAGCAGCCAGAGCAAACACTGACATGACCCACCCAACCCTCAATACCCCAATTATCGCTCAATGCATCAACAGCTCTGCCTACTCACACAATATCGTCCACCACCTCTGAGTAAATTTGGTCAGCTTCAAATCTGTTTGTCCATTTACCCCTCTATTCAATCACTGTGGACATCCACGGACCTTCCATGGACATCATACACTTAAATGGACCAGTCTCTAACAAACTCCCCAGTGGCAGTGTTTCACTATTGTAGACGTAGCATGTTCTGGTGCTTACATTATATATGGGATGAAGAGTTCTTGCTGAATTAACAAATTATGTTCAGTTTTTTGTCTGCTATTTCCTTGCAGCAAACTATATTATATCCTACTAAACCAGAATTGACCTTAAACATTTGTAATGACCGATAGCAAAATAAAATGTTATCAATCATAAGTAAATACCATTGAATATGCAAATACATGTATGTACACAAATTAAACATGCACAAAATATATGATAAGAATTACAGACACCCTCAGTCTTGTACCATGAGTGCCTATAAATTATCAATGTCTATGGAACTATGATAAACGCAGGTAAGACAAACAATATAAATGCACTAGATTTGATGTTAGTAAACAGATTTACAGTGGAAAGAAAACATGCATGCAGGAAATGAGAGCCATAACCAAAGTAATGAAGATATGAAATATGAAACTGCGGTCTTACTTGTGATTCCTCAGGCACACTATCATTATACACAGAATGGTAAACCTGCGCACAAACAAGGCACACACAAAACTAAGATTATTAAATTCTAGAAAGAAATATGACACTGTAATGTAAGCAAAGCTTGACTTTCTAGGAGTTTGAAAATCTCTCTTGAAATAAAGCATGCTGAAAAGTTAAAAAGGCAACAGACAACACGAATAATGCCTCAGCAACATCGCCTGAAGAGGAAACCTGTGAAATATTAATCCAGGAAAGACTCGAGAGGCAGCGAAAACAAGCATGCAAAATCATACTGCCATAAAACATCCAAATGCCTACAGAAGCTACACATCAAATAAATTAAAACTAATCTTGCAACAACACACAGTCTGAAACGAACCAGCCATATTTGCACAACTTCAGTGTTGGGTTCTTTGAAGAAATTTTAATAATATTAATCAAAGCAATTACATGAAGCAAAACCAGAGAGCAAATATGGATGATTCCTTCAACACTAAATAGGCTGGCACACGACATTTAATTCCAAATTAATATTCATTAATACATACAACGTCAGAATAGGCCTCATGAAAGCTCTGAAAAGTGCGAAGGAGGAAAAAATCGAAGTGTTTTTAATAACATTAACATGATTAAGCAAGTCAAAGCATTAGTTCATCAAGATTAGAAAAGTGTGCTGTGTGTTCAATAGGTAACTTCAAAGTCCTCACTATATATTAGGTTTAGTATTTAACACTGCAGACATTTTGTTTAAGTTTCATGCTATTGAGGCATGTTTGGAAATTATCAATTGAGTGTCATTTCAACATTTTCTCAGTCAGGAATGCACTAAGAAATGTTATTTCTTATCTTTTTGACGAAAGTTCAAACTTGATGAGGTTTTACCACTCTAAATTACAGCTTCTTACAGTTATATTAGGGAAAGTTTTTGGACTCATGGAACATAACATGAGAAAATGGTCTTAACATGCAGCAAAGGTCAAAAGTCAATATTCAGTGAAGCCATGGACATGAAATCCCACGACTCCACATTTCGTGAAACGCTCCAGTCAGCTAATGCTTTGAGTGAGATAACTAAGCGAGGAAATGTAACTTTCAGGCTCATCAGAAATATGCAACATTTATCACTCAATGGAGCAATTTCTCTCGAAGCACTCCTGAAAATTATCAGCTGCGTAAACCTGTCATTTTGAATTGCTTAACGGTTCATTTCTTTCAGCTTTTGCAAGTTTTACTGGCTTGTTTTTACAGCTGTCTTAGCCCAGCAGAAGCCACTCCCTTCAAAATGGAGGAGACATTAATTTTGGTTGCTAAAACTTTTAAAATGAATAAAAAAAAAAGGACACATTTGTCAGCTGTAGTTAAAACAAATTGGGCGGCAGACATTAACACACAATGAAGTGGAAAAACTTCCTTGTGTATTAAATTAAGAAACCAAATTTCAGATAAAGGAATTAGTTATGTCAATCAGGTGGAAAGTGGTGGGCATTATTCATATTTATTAACTATCTACAATGGGAAATGGTCTGTGACAAAACATTTCACATCAGACGTTTTTTGACAGAGAAATTGATTATTCCGGGAATTTATTTACCTCAGTAATCATCTGGGTCTTCTCATCCACATGACGCTTCTGTCTCAATCCTTTCGCTAGAAGGTCCCTGAAAGCAAACAGAAAAACCATTCATTTTCTCACATTTACCCCACGTGCTTTGCATCACTTATTTATTTGTACTTCTAGGGAGGGAACATTGTGGAATACTTTCTGATTAGAGTTGACGGCTAGCAACAGGGGGTTTGCCTCTGGGTTTTGTCATAGGATTGCTAGAAATTCACTGGGCATCAGCAGGTCAAAGATGTGAAGGAAACTGCTGGGCTGTTTGTTGTGCTTACCAACTGATGTGGTGTTACTGCTGCTGGTGGGGTCCATCACTATACTTGCTCCATCCCCTCTCCCTTCTCCCCAAAACCCCATCAATACCTTCTTTAATAAATACTCACCCCATGAGGTAAATAGATTTATATACATCATAAATGCTGCCACTAACCTGTTCAGTTCCATCTTCAACTTGAATTTCTTTCCAAACATATTCACATGGAAGACGGTGTGGTGGTAGTGTGAATGCTGCGGAAGAACATAAATACAACCAAAGGTCAATTAAGGTAATATATAAATAAATAAATAAAATCTGACATATCAGATAATGCTATTGTTCTTTAAAACCCAAATCATTTGTTGAAAAGTATGCAGTATCTCAATAATTGATTGAATTCTCAAAACGAATTAAAGTTCAATGGCAAAGGGTTACTAATGCTTTATAATGCATATTGACCAACTCAACAGGGCCAAAAATGTTAGCTCTCACACAAACAATCTGTATAATACCCAAGTTTAAGTAAATTTCAACTAGTGGAAATGTTGATATTTGAGGTTTTAGAACAACAACCCTCCTCCTCACCTTGTGTTTGGAGTTGAGGTCTCTTGTAGAGAGGCTTTCCAGAATGTCAGTCTTGTGCACCTGATAGGGGTAAACCACTTCATAAGTGCCCCAAGTGAGAGATGAGAGGAATTGCTTGTTCTCAGCATAGTCTTCTTCCAGGTCTGTTACCAAGTCATCTGAGGAAAGCGAAAAAATGGACCATTAGCACCTTTTGATTTAGAAAATTACTTAATTCAGCAAACTATTTATTATCCCAACAGGTTACAATTGCACACTTTGTAAACACAATGTATAAGTGCTTCAAATGCACCCATCAGCCTTGACATTTAAGAGAAATCTAACATTTGTTTATTATCCCATACTGAGATACAGTATACATAAATAACATGTAACACAAATTATATTACAATACATCTTTACAATTTTGTAAAATTGTCCAAATTTTTGGAAATTAAAAGTAGATAAATGGAATTAAACATAAACTCTTTAATATACACATTCACCTTACTAAAACACAGCATTCAAACTTCTTAATTTCTTAAAATCATGCAATTAACAGTAACCTTAGAAAATCTAATACAGTCTCAATGGCTTTCAATCAAGAAAGATATAATCTACTAAATATTCAATTTCACAAAATTATCAATTTTCTCTGTTTATCCACCCATCACCAATAAGCAAATCACTCAAAAGATTAGATTATAAGGATTAGCATAATCAACAGGGTTTGCTAAGACCTACATTAGTAATATTAGAAAACAGCATTCAATCAGTTGATTAATCTCATAATTAGCATTCAGTGATTGGCATACACTAAACCACACCATCTTGAAGGTCTTCACTAAAACAATCTCGTTTGAGTCAATTGTAATCTCCAGCAGGTAAGCGAGATGTTGATTCTAGTATCATGTTTGTATGATATAAATCATAGCCTTTTTAAGATATACTAACATGATTATACTAGGTGTTTCTGAGTGAAATATCAGAAAATTAACTGGGATCAGATTTATGACCAATAATGAATGCATAAAATATAAAGATGCATTTCATTTAATATGCTTACGAAGGTTGGGATTGATCGATAACAACGGCTGCCATCTTTCTGCTGATCATGTTGACTCAAACGAGCTTGTAATTTCACCTAAGAGCATTCTGGAGGACATGATTAGTCAATCAGGGTGATCACTAGTTGCATAAGTCATCATCTACTGTGCACCATCACCATTAATCATTGTTTGTTTACAATTCATCTAATTTTCTAAGAGTGAGATCATTATATTATCAAGGTAGTCTACAAGGCAACTACATTGGGATCTTATCATTTATTTTTTTTATGAGACCTGTGCACTTTCGACGATAATTTCTGCGACACTGTTTCTGTATCCAGGAAGTGACGTCAGGAGACGTTTCCATGGTAACGACTTCATCCTGGTCTCCGCTGAAGTCCTCTGCCAAGCTGGAGTTGTCTGTACATAACCATCAACAAGTATTCAGAAAATGTCAACAAAGTCAACCCCTCTATATTTCCCCTACTCATTTCTAAAGTTAGCACAGGACAATTTCCCTTCCATGTTCACATAAAACAAACATTCATTATAGAAGTTAATAGAAGTTTAGAACCATATTTTATGTAAATTCCTTCAAACATTTTCATCACAGTAACCTAAAAAATTTCACAATACTAGTGCCAAAAATGATGGGCCAATACATTAAACTTATTCACATTTGTTCCAGCTTCATCACATGAATGACACGATGCTTCATTTACAAATTAAGGTTGGCGCCAATTGCCCCAGGCTTAAAATCATGCACAGACAATGAATAAACGCACATGTTTACGAAGACTGATCAGGGCAACTGTCAAGGTCATGTTTTGACCTATAATCATATATATGATAATGTTCGTAACCATAATTTCATGGTGCATCAATTAATACCTTCTACTGTACCTAGTACTACCAACTACAATGTAGACCATGGAGTCAAAAGAACATTAAGCCTCAATGGATAGAGAGAAAGTTTATTGTTATAGATGTAAATAAACTACCCTGTAATATGCTAACTGTAAAACTTGATAAATCTGATTTACGACAGATCCATATCAGTGACCTAAAACAATACTGTAAATGTAACTTTCAAACCATGCATCTCCTGAACAAACTGAAGGTCATACGGGTAACACGTGATTCCAGTGGCGTATTCTCTGCTAAAATAGAATATGACCTGCAACACATATTTCCTACACCCCCTTCCCCCGTAAACACTTGGTAAAGACACCAATCTAAAACCCACTGCTTGACTTTTTGACCTCTCTTTATCTTTCAGGTTTTAGAACTACTCTGTCTTCTCAGGTATCACTCAAAGATGTTAACATCACTGAGTATCATCAGTACATCACAAATCATCCTGCAATTGAGAATGACAAAAGTGCCACTTGAGACAACTTATCTTTTTGTCAGGGCACTGTAAGTGGTTAACCTGAAGACTCAACAATGTCAAGAGCATATCATTTGACCTGCTGTGCTGTATCTACCTGAATATCTTGCTCTTGCTCAGGTAGATATTACTCCTGCCTCCATGCTTTTGCCAAACACATAATAATTCAAGTCTCTTCATTTAGCACTGTTTAGTTGCCAGTGAAGTTGTGAACTGCATTCGGCAGAGAAGTCGTAAAAATGCTATGGGTAGCCCAATGCTATGGGTATGACTCTCTTGGATAGTCATTCTGACTAATATTTGGTGAAATTAGTGTTATATATTCCTGTTCTGACAACATTTGGTTCAAAGTAAGTCCAAAGAATTGCAAGGACTTCAAATGCAAAATCATGAGAAATGTAGAAAATGGTGTACAAAAGCATCTTGTGAGATAGTCCTTTAAAAACATTCTATTCAATACATGATCTCAAGACAACTTGGCAGTCAATCCACAACTGATTCTCACTGCATGCCTTGTACAATGAAATTGAATGAATCAAACAATAGCTTGAGACTATTTACAAAAGCCAAATACAGCTAGAGTAGATAAAAGACGCCCTGCTACCTTCCCCTTTGTTCAAATCTTTGGGGGGCAGGGCTTTGATAAAATTTTACACGGATGTCAGAAAGCGTCAATATTGAAATGTTATTTGATAAACGATGCCAGTTGGTCCAAATCCTTTACACTAATATTTATCTTTGCAAAAAATGATGGAAAATGTTTGCAACCCTAAAAGAGTGACGTGCGTAATTTCCACAACAAAACCCTGCCAACTGAGGGCTCAGTGAGGTCTCGGAGAAGAGGCTCTTTGTTAATATTGACGAATATTCAGAGCACATTTGATAATGTTAGGCTCAGGTGAAGGGGTGCTGAGAAAGGGTGGCACACGACACCCTGTCACATGATCAGCCCACGCTGGGGTCAAGCTAATCACCTTTCAGAGCAAATATCATCATTAAAATGGGTTTCATGACTTAAATTAGACCTTTTCTATCTTAGCACCATCTAGATATACCTGGAGGTAGGTTGGATCTTGCACAAATTGTGAACCAACTGCATCTTGTACTTTATGATAAATAGAATACAGGGATTACCCATCACTAGGAGTCTAAGACCAATTCGATTTAAAAGACCACCTAGCTTGGTTTCGAAATTGTGACTTTTAAAAATTCACATGATGAATAATTAAGATACCTCGATGTTTAAAGCACTTCACTTATTCCAAAGGAGGGTCATAATTCTGGGGTTTCATTGTATTCGAATAATGCATGGGATTTATTGCAGAGTACCAATATGGTTCAACAAAACACCACTACTGTACATCATATGAACAAAGTACTTTTCCACTGTTCACTGTGTGCAATACAAATATTGTGTGCAATACAAATAATCCATTCATTCATGCGTGGCTGATTGGACTTCATCGAATCATTCAACCATGTCATGGTTCTGGCCGTGGTCCAAATTCGCGATTTCCATGACACCCGTTGGAAACTGCAAACCCAACAATGGCAGATCGAACAAAAATGGTGTCAGGTGGTTAGGACCAAATCCTAGAACCTTTGTTCAAAACAACATCTTCTTCTTTTTTGTCACCCCAACAACTCAGAGCCTGTGCACCCAAGTTCATGACAAAAACAGAAACAGTCATATTTTGCAGACATAACTAGATTTTTTATGATTTATTGAAACCTTTTAAAAGCTGAAACTTTCCACCAATTGTGAAGACTTAACTAATTGACAGGGCTCCATGGAGGCTGATGGGCGTGGACAGGCTCACCTAATTGAGCGTAATTTGACAAGGAAAAGGACAAAGAAGTCTCCAACTCTTTGTTTGGGGTTTTTGTGAAAAGAAACTGACAGCTGTCTGTGACCCCCAACCCTCTGCCTCCCAGCTAAGCCTTTAATTCAACAAACAACTAAATTGAAAGCTCTGTGTTCTGCTACAAAGAGCCTAAAAACCGTGAAAATGGAACAGACTTCAATTCTGAGCATCTCACAATCATCTACAAATGAATTACAATTTAAAACTCCAAAGCACATTAATCATTTCAAAATGGCCCATTTGCTCTTGAAAATTGTAATATTGCCACATCCTAATTTGAATCAAAATTAACAACTCTCAGGAGTCCTGCATCTCATCCTTGTAAATGTGACATGACTAACCATTCATAAATTCGAAACCATTCAATGAATTCAAGGGAGTTGAGGTTTCTCCTGCACTAACTGACCTGGGCATATTGAACACCACAACACACCTGGTTCCATGCTCAGATGAACCTTTAGAGCAATATGAATGGAGTGACTGGTGACATGTGCTTCACTTCTAAGGTCACACAATGACACACAGAGACACAGCTAGGATGTCCACAGCTCGCGTCATTGAAGTCACAACAAAGAATGACAACACCTAGCAAAATCCGATGAGATTGCACAAGTTACTGTACATATATACGTATACATAGTCCACCATAGAATACAAAAACACAGAATAATTGTCTGTCTCCCCATGAAAAAAATATTAGGATTATATAGTTGTTGCATACTCATATGAAAAATCAAAATGAATGTAGCACAATGTGCCAATGGGTGATAGGCCTAAGTGAACAGGAGTTATTGCTGTACAGACATACAAAAACAATCCCAGTACTGTATAACAACACATATACATCACTGATACCGGTGTCAAATTGCTTGCCTTCAGCTGTTCATTATTTCAGTTTTTCTTATGAAAAATTATGGCACTATACATTTCCCAATCTCTACATCATATCTCCTGCAGCATCAGCAGGAGCAACATCATCATCATTATCAGCAGCAGCAGCAGCTTTGTTCCCACGTGACGCCTTCAGGCAGACACCGGTCCAGTAATTATGGCGCCAGCTCAGTAATCACTGTCATTTGGCCTTTTTAATAAGTCATGAAACGATTAATGCCTCACGCAACATCAGTGCATAAGTACCCAGTACTACTTTAACCCAAAACACTGTGCTGCCTAGCTCCATTTGCCATCTCTTCTATTTCATAAATATATCATACTGATTCATACACATGAAAAATCTCATGCAATTTCTACAATTGCAACTTTAAACATAACTTTTTTTTCCACAGATACATTCACGAATTTCGTGACAGATCTAGTTATGATCCAGACACTTTATGGTGCTTCGAAATGCCAAACATTTCCGACACGAAATGTGTAATAGCAGATTTACTGTGATATAAATGCTACCGCCAAACTGATAAATGAATGATGCATGCAGTTTATTTTGAAAACGTAAACAGTGTGTATGAGTAAATCATATCTCCAGAAAATTTATGCCTCAGTTTAAGTGCCTTGGCATAATAACCCTGGCAAATGCAATTCTAAATTGTTTACGAGACTAGGGATATAGTAAGCAGTGTAGTGGCTCATTCAGACACCAATAGCTTTTTCTCCTGGCATCTGAAAGGGCCTTCCATGCCAAAGTCCCATTAAGGCCCGTTATAATTCATTGTGAGTACAGTGAGGGGTTATCAACAAAACCCAGAAAGGGGTCAAATCTTCCAACTCATTTACCCCAATACACGGTCTGACTGAGCCATATTCATATCCAAAGGGGTGGGAGGTGCACCCCACGATGCTGAAAGTACACGGATCCGACACAAGTCACCCCTTGGTGACCTCAGGTGGGGGTAAATAAGTCACTTTGGGGGCAGGACGGGGGTCATACAGGTCGCCCTACAGGTACCTCACTTAACCTGACACTTGACTTGAAGCTAAGGAAATCTGCTTTGCAACCTCGACCATCAGATATGCACCTTGTAACCAGACCCCTAATTAATGGCCCAGTCCAAGTGCGTGCTCTTAAAAAAGTTGGTTCTAAGCAACTCTTTTTTTTCTTCTCTTTTACATCTTCGCCCGAAGGTCGAGTTAGATTCACACGAAGCCCGTTTGGCACTAGCCCAGAGCAGCAAGAACTTCGCATTATCACAGCTTTGGTTGTTGCTACTTTTGGTATCAAACATACTGAAAATCCTACTGAACATGACCATCTATCCTATCCTATCCTATTCACTTGAGTGAAGCATACTGGTTGACTGTCTGTCACGGGTACTGATTGAGGCAACATTTAGTCTCTCCAGTTTCTACTCAAGCCTTCCTTACCATATGAACCACAAATCAGAAACATTCAGATGGCTGACAGATGACATGATAAGATGCTATTCCGGATGCAGATGCTCTGCTTGCTGCTGCAGGTGGGCATCGTCCCCATCATCTTTTGATCAATGGACGCAGCAGCAAACTGCAGGATATTTCTCCTGATCCCCATAAAAATGTTGCACATAAAATACAGCATGGATTTATCACCCACATGATGGGCATTATCAGGGGATTGCAGGGCGGTCTCCTGCATCAAGTCTCATGCATCAGCCTCACAGGCACACATATCAAAAGGCTGACCTCAAGTTATAGCCACATTCACCTGAAATAAGCAGGAGCAAGAGATTAATCCAGGTATTTCGTATAAACTTATACGAGCATCCTTCAAATAGAAAACATCAAATATTATCATCGCTGAATACAGTAAAACACTGCCTCATGCACCACCGAGATTATCTGAAGATAAAGTCACTTTTAAATGACCAGTGGGTTTTTGTATCAAGGGGAGTCTTCATAGTGAGGTTTCACAGCAGTTAAGACCTCACAGACCGAACCAGAAATTAAAAAATCATTCATATGCAGAGGATCTCTCAAAATGACAGCAAAGAAAAGTTTTGATATTGGGTTTCAATTTTCATCACCCTCTTCATTTGTCTCAAAGCCCATTTTTCTGCTCTGATTCTGGTGCAGCATTGGTAAAGACCACCTGTGTCAAAAATCGATGAGAAGATCAATGCTGCTCACTTTTTCTTTCAAACCTGATGAGAATTTCTTCCATTTTTGCATCCAAAATGAAGAGAGGAGAGCAAAGGCAGAATTAATCATAACACAGACCCTTTATTCAGAGAGCATCAGGTATTCATGAAACTCTGCATCCCTGCTCTCCTTACTACGCATCCACTTCCGGCGGAAGTCTCGTTAATACTCAGCCCTAATTTCATCTACGAGACGAAGCCAGCTGAGAGCAGACATGTTCTCTCTCTAAAGACTCGCCCAGGACCTTCTTATCTTCACGAGAAAACACATAAAACGTCCATTTAGACAGAATACGTAGAACATTACAGCCTTGAAGGCTGAAAGACATTGTCTCACTTTCCCTTATACTATAGATTTATTATCTGGCTGAAGCATGTTTGAGGAGTAGTTCACATACTCTCAAATCATATAAAGCACTCAGGATTTAAAAACCGCTTAAATGTTACACAAGGATCAGTCATTCGTTCTGTAGTTTTGCATAAAGCAATTGACATCTATTGGACTATATTATATTCTTCTTTTTTAAGTACTATATTCAGACCTTTGGAAAATCTAGCACTATTTTAAGAGGTAATTGGCAAGAAACATTTCAACAGCACTGTTTAAGAAACACCTTTCCACCTGGTCATTCTCCACCAAGAAAACACAATTAAACCTGCAATCTCCCCGCAGTACATTCCCCCCAGACCCCATCAACCAGTACACCCACGTCTCTGGGCCTATGTAACTCATTGGCCAGCAGACAGACAAGACCATAACATAGACTGGTACAACCCCAAACTCTTTTGAAGTCCGCTGTTCAATCGACACAACACATGTCCTACACAAATCAGGAACCTGAGCGAAGTTCTTGATGTGCTTCCCACCCCGCATCTACCTGCATCCAGATAAGGATCCTCATACCCCATAACTGGCAGATAGGTCCTTGAGTGATCCCTCTCACCTTGCTATATAGAGTTCCCAAAGGTGAAATATTGGTCTGCAATCCAACGTCTGGTTTGGATAAACGATATCTTGGAATAACATTATCCAAGGAATAAATTAGGTGTGAAGAAATCAGGGTTGAGAAGCTCAGTTCAATTACGGGAAACACAACATTCTTTATTACGGCAATTCAGATTTCTTCAGAATATATATATTTTTTACTAGTGAAGATGACCAGGACCTCCAGCCTAAGCATGTTGGATCAAAGAGAGGGAGAAATTTTCCCCTTTATATTAGCAACCAGAACATAATCATTTTCAACCTTGGATAAGCTATAGAGTTTATAAGTTCCAACGTTATTCATTCAACAACCCTATCAAGTAATTTTCAAATTACATAATTATTCTGAAATGATGTCCATTCAAATAGACTTTACTGTCACCAAAAGAGCTACTTTAAGGATAAAAGCAATATTGACTTGCAGCTTTAACTGTTCTTCAAAGATTGGAGAGGAAGGACTTGAGCTCATCACAACTAAGCCTTCATTTTATGAGCCAGGCATTCTTCCGAATTAGCTTTTACAAAAGCCCAAGCATCTCTTTGCATGAATGATTCAGGGAGAAGAGGTTTTTATCCAAATTTAGTGGCTCATCACGTGTTGTTACAACAGTTGTCAAGAGAGGCAAACCCCTTGAGATTCTCATCACATCAGACGCATCTCCCCTGCTGCTGAAGCCAAATCTAATGTGTCTGCAAATTAGGCACAGATATTATAGAATATCCTCGGGGTATAATCTAAATTAAAAGCAAGTCGTTAAACATGTATCAACATAATGAACCTTAATTATAGTTAGGTTGATGACTCAATGATGAGACATGTTCATCAGCTAGTGACCACCATGGAGTCATTAAATAGATTGCAGACGTAATTGCTTTCATGTAAATCTCTGTATAAAATACAAATATACTACAAATTGGAAGCAGCAGTGTCTTTTCCCCTCAAAAATGGTCTAAATTGATTAAAGCAACGAGTACAACAGGGTAAATCGAGGGATGGCTATTCAAATATCCTAGGGGGAAATGCAACCAAGGAAATTGAACCAAGGAGCGATCATCACATTCATCAGTTTATCATTTTCAATTTGATTTGTGTAACATAAATAAACTAGGCCTATACAGGAAGGAAACTGAGTCTGTAGACAGCCCACACGAATATTGCCATGAATACCAACTTATTACCAAGCCCCAATTCTTGCAAGCAACGAATGGCTTTGACGGTTGGGCTGAAGCTTGCTCAGAAGGTCAATCCCTCCACACCTTCAGTCACCATAAATTGGCAAGGATGCAGGGGCATGTCTGCCTGCTGAGAGACTGCATTTGTATCTTGGGTAAGACCAATTCTGTCTCCATAAGTCTTCAGGAAATCAATCATTTCCAGGGGTGAGAGTATTCGGAGGATGCCACTCAGCATCAGCAGCCCACCATGAGGTCCTGTTGCTAAGTGATTCTGGCTGCTGAGTCAATTGTAACCACTGTGAAATGGCAAGGTAATAATTCCTGGATGCTGCTGGCTACAATAGATCAAATCTTGATTGCATCAAATAGGCTGCAACTAACCATGTATACATATCCACTATTCAGAGCTAAATACATAGTGCGGAAAGCTCCGAAAGGGCTTTTACTATAGGGCTATTGAGTAGAAATCCTGAACGATTACACATGTCAATCATCAAGCAAACAGTCAATGCAAGAGCAACGGGTTGGATAGCCTTGGTAAGCATTGTGCTTGCAGGCCTTTATTTACCCACGATCAGCAATCACATAAATGTCTGGATAAACCCTCGAGCAAGATAGATTTCATGATAAGCCAGTGAGTCTCCTGCAAGAGGCACCCGTGAGTCCCACAAGAGAATTAGTGTCATGGTGCCTCAGCCTCTATACTCTGTATACTGCAGTTGCAAGACTACAGACTGTAAATGGTACTTTAGTGCCAATACATTCTCCTTTGCCTCCCACAAATCTGCCTACTGCTTTTCCACCGAGACAAAGGGAGCTGATTTACTACTTACGGATGCACACACAGAGAAGCAAAGAACCTGTGTGCAGATTTCGTTGGTTTTTTTCCCCTTAAATTGAGGAGATGGCTGACTACAAGCAATTAATTTATTCCTTAATAGTGTACAGTAAATTAGTAATTAAAGGAAACTCCCCTATGAGTAATGAGTATGATGAACTGGAATTCCAAGAGTTCCCAATAACAGGAACCTGACAAAGAATTGGTGGACAGTGTCCACTGGACACACTCTATATATATACGGTGCTCTGAGTGATCTGTATATTGCATCCATCACATAAAACGGAAGTTGGTGAATACTCTTGAGGATCCTCTTTCAAGACTGGAATTGGCAACTCTTACTTCTATTTTAGTCAAAAGGGTCCGTCTGACAAAGCAAACTGCAATTGACCACAGCAAAGCACACAAGCCAATTTGTTTAATATGAGCAGTATTGCAAGTGCTTTTGTTCTAGGAAAACTGGCTCTCAGTAGTCTCCCCTTGCAGACCTGCACAATCTGACTGCTGAGGGAGGACATACATCACCCTATGCAAACGCACCCTGCTTCACCAATGTTATCACAAAGCCTGCCACTCCACAGCCAACATTCTTCATTCCATAGTTGATGAGAATTTGTTTGCCTTGCCATAAATCACACACTTTCAATATCATGTGTAATTAAAGTCTACGGTTTTTCTGCCATCAGCCCATTTGCTGCAGCGTTGTACAGAATTAGGCCAATTTCAGCAACAGGATGAAAAGAGGATGGGAACATGGAAGACCCCCTAAATATCTGGAGATGTCGGCATCCAGAAAATGCAATCAGTGTCTTCATAAATTACTCTTCCATGTCCATGAAGCTGACTCAAGCTTTCGGAACCTCGCAGCGCAACAGAAATATTTAATACCTCTAAGTAATTGTGATTTCCAACCATTACTAGATCCAGGCTCTTATGAAAACCATCCTACATCAATTATTCCACTTTTTAGTCTGCCACCTGTTTCTCGTTCTACCCTGACAACCAGTCAATGTTTCAAATTTTCAATCATTACTGGTTCACCGCCAGCGTTTTCCAGTACCGAGCTTTACAATATATTTTCTTGTAGCACCTGGATAAGCTTCTCAGCAAGCCAAGTATCATTAACCCAGGAAGATGCAAGGACTGCAGCAGCAGATTAGAGAACTCTAACCCAAGGGTTCACCTAAGCTGAGGTTAATCCACACCCAAAGCAAAGCTTACTGGACCTTGAACTGGGAGAACTGCAAACCAGCTTTGGTGGGTTGGGTTGGTGTTTACTTCAAGAAATCATCACCACGTCTCAGTGCACTGATGAGAAAGGTCTGTTGTAGCCTGCTACTGCTGCTGCTGCTGCAACTTCCATGCTACAACAGCTGCTGTGGAGTGATGGTTATGGTGCTGTTCCTGGCTTCGTTGTACACTTCCATGCTTCGACCACTGCAGACAACGATGCTCTGACCTATAATACCCTCCGTTGTGGTTGCATTCCCGGTTGAGACAATGAAGTACAGCTGGCAAACCACACCAAATGCATGCAGACGTGTAGTATACTAGATAACCAGTGGTTGAATTCAAATCAAATGCCTGCTGAAATTTGACTGCTTCACGTACTGTAGGTTGCCTGAATATGAGCTCTATAACTCTTTGCTATTACCGAATTTACATTCCAGCAAAGACCTCGACACTACAAGATCATATACCCGAATGTACAACACCTTCAGCCAAACCAACTAGCTGCTGAGCTGTATAGCTGTATGCCGCTTCCTGAGTATACCATCGATCATATTTCAACAAAGCCACTTTTTCATGCAGAGACACGGGACACACAAATGCTCAGATTCTACTCTGGTCTTTCAGCCTCCCGTTGCTATGTCAACCACATCAAAGCCAGGATGCTGTTGTGTTGATTGAAGGTGTCAGTCTGTTAGGCTCAGCTTTGCTGCAGCAAAGTAAACCAAAGCTGCAAGCAGCCCACCAAGCACATTCAGTTGTACACAATGCTACAGTTTTGCATCTTCTTTCTAGCTTGCATTTCTTTGTCCATTTTGTTTTTTCACCCTCTCCTGCTGCTGTACCCGCATCTGGAGCTTGGTGTTGGCAGCTGTCATATCCACTTAGTGACAGGAGATCCCAGATTCACCAGGCACAGATATGGGAGCAATAAACATGGGGAGTAAAAACGCAGTAATCTTGATGTACATGACAATAACTGATAATGTATCTCCTCCCACTGCTCTTTCATTTTTGCCTCCTGTGGGTTGATCCTTTATTCATGGCAGTATTGCATTTCTGTGGTTTATTTATCCTGAGCTCTTCTTGGACATTTTCTTTGTTCAGTGGTATGGTGGAAAGTAACTTGAAACAGCAACAACGTAGCCCTGTATATCAACGTGTTCTTCTTGTGGCAAAGAAAAAAGTATGTTCTATTCTCTCTTGCAGCCTATTCATGGACCAGTAACTAAGTCCTGTCGATTTCTAAAGCAGTCCTAACCCAACAACCTTAAAATATACTCACAATGCCATAGAGGAACACAATACCACACGAGGAATACATCTTACTAAGCTATTGATGCAACCGAATGGGATCGGTGTGTTTCACATACATACAACATGCATAAGCTTTACAACTGGTTCCACAGCATAGTGAATTATTCAGCTACGAGTTACAGCATCCGCAACCTAAAGGCCCTAGTGTGTCCATCTCCCGTCTGGCTAAAGGATAAAAAGCTTCTCAAATGCATTACACATTCATGTTCCAAGAAAACATAATAAAAACATATAGAAGCTTGCATTAACATGTGAAGTCCACCTCTAAAGAAAGTACACACAAGTTCCACATAATTTGAAAACATGTTCTGACTTTTATTAAGTTCACAACTAAGTTAGTACAAGCAGATCAATTTATTACTTAAAATTATTATAAGGTCTTAATATAGAGGTCCAAGTGTGTGCACGGCCACTGGCACCCAATAAACAAATAAAGCCATGTTCCTGGGCATTCAATCATGCAGAATGCACAGAATTCTATGCTCTACAAACAAAATGCACCTGGCTGCCATGTGGAATCTGACAACACGGTGAGGAGTTTACTATCTCAGTATCAGGCCCCAAGGCAGGATAATAAAGTGCTTTAACCAGCACCCAAGGCCCTGCCTCAAATAACTAACCAAAATGTGCAGAATCAAACCAAACAGCTGTAAGGTCCCTCTGATTGACTCAGACCAAGAGCAAGAGTTTAAGTTTCACATATTTATTCCTCCTGTCCCAATGTCACATACGTCCTATTTGCCCAATAGGCTAGACCTTACTCAGAGCACAACGCCCTGCTTAACACCAGCAGCCCCTATCACGTGATACCCACGCCATGGCAGTGGAAATACCCCACATTCTAGGTCAACGGCTACTAGCATTCAAACATGGCAGGATGCAGGTCATCACATCACATCCTCCCAATGAGAAGGCATGTCCTCATGCCTTCGGACGAGCAATGGAGACCTTAAGTGCACCCAATACCTGGAGTTAATACAACTTCAACTTTAAAGTATTCATAAAACTCCCATACCTTAAAAATCTATCAAATCTAACAGTATGGAGGACGTGTGACTGGCGATCAGGAACACATATAATAAACAAACATTCAAATTACAATGACAAAAACAATCCATGAACATTGACAACCAAATGTCATAACCCCAATAATGCAAACATTCAAACAGACAACATTAAACTGACGGACAGACATTATTCATTCATTTTCACAACAAACAACTGTAACAGAGTCACTTTGCAGTTCTTTTGCACAAGGCAAGCACGGTGTTCACACTGAACAAAGTTAAGTTCCATTTTAAAAGTTTCTGTCACATTGACCCCATGACCTGGGCCAGCTGTCACCTGTCAAACTGACAGCTACACTTTCAAATGTTAAAATCCATGATTTTGGGCTCTTTTTTCTGGAGTCCAACGTTCACTAAATGGTGTATAAGCCCCTCCAGGGGCATATTCCAATTGATAGTTCCATGGTAAGTGAAAAGAACACCCAAGTGTCTATTTGTCACATCCGTCCTTGACCAATGTTGCAGATGGGGGGCTATCTGGGTTGTCATCATGTTCTCCGGGGCAGGAGACTGGGGAGGCCCCAGGTTCAGCCAGCTGGAGAACCTAGTTCAGGGGACCTCTCTCCTTGCACATCTCCTCCGTGGGCAGCCTCTGGACCTCCTGGAGAAAAGGGCATCCACCTGGCACTCTGCTCCAGCACTTCCTGGCGGCCTTGAGGTCCCAATCAATGATGCCAGCACTTAATAACTTCACATTTTTACTGATAACTTCATTCCTCTATGAATCAAAGTTACACACCAACCACATGTTTTAGCAATTACTTTTGCATTTCCCCAATAGTTGGACATACTATTATTCTCGGGCGAGTGAACCTAAACCTACAAAATGACCTATGGTCACAATAGCATCATTTTTAGTATTTCCCCACAATAGGTACATGCTTGGCCACTTCTATATATATTCACATACAAATATAAGAGACCAGTTCACTCCTTTCTATCACTTCGCGAATTACACAGCCTTTAAAGGAAACAACTTTACTGCAATAAATTAATACGACAGCAAAGAGAGGGCGCCCTGTTTCCTAAAAATACTGCTGTCCTACTTTTTACTCAAAGTACCATCTTATTTTAATTAAAAAAAATAGACGAATTGGGGTTATAATCGCACCCCACATTGTGACCATATCGCTCTGGAGGCTGCCTATGCCTGGTTGGGACAAAAGAAACAGCCTCAGGATCCAATGATAAGTGCTTGAACTTTGGATCCTGTCCCCTCTAGCTTTCCATTGCTAGCAGGGGCTCCATCCTCTCACACCACGTGGCCTGGGGACTCCTCAACCCCTTCCAGCTCCACGTGGCCTGTGGGGACCACATTTGGCTCCCCAGCATCAGGAGGCATGGCCTGTGGCATTCCGCACTTCAGCGTCAGGGGCGGATTCTTCACAGCCAGGCGAGGGGGCTGCCTGGTCACCACCACTATACAGTGAAGGGTCAGTGTAAGGGTCACTTTCCAGAGGCTGGGGACTCAATTTCGTAATTGACCTCCCCTATCCTACGCATCACCCTATAAGGACCCCAAAAATATGTCATCCTTCTCATCCCTATTGCCCTCTGAGGTCCCAGTGTCAAGGGACTCATCAGAAGTGGGAAAAAGGTGTGGTCACAGCAACGATCATTGCTGTACTCCATCCCCACCTCGGCCTGCCAAGACATCCTGCATAAGGGAATAGAAAATTTCTCTCACCTGGGCTTCGGTGACTGGGGCCCCAGATGGGGGTCCAGTCACCTGGGGAAGGGGGAACCGCTTGGGCTCATCTGCTTGCACCATGGCCACAGCCCTTGGGGGCCCAATGTCGGGCTTATGGGGCTTGGCAGCTTGGTAAGCAGATTCATACTGAGTGGCCAGGTCAATGGCATCCTGAAGTGTGGCTGGTTTAAGGACCCCCAACCAAAACCTCAGATCTGTGGACCCAGAGGTATCCATGAACCTCTCTTTTGCAAACCTCTCTTGTTCTTCCCCAGTGGACACAGGATTGGCCTTACGAGACAGGTCTAACAGGAACAGGCCATATGACTCCAAATCCATATCTGGGCCCCTCCTAGCATTCAACCACTTATTTCTATAAGCATCAAGGGCCCTAGTGGAACAGAACAGAGACCTTAATTGGTCTACCATCCGGCTCCACGATTTTTCGTAGGGCAAGGACACCATTTTCAAACGGGCTGGACCATCTATGCTGGTCCACATATGAAAGCAACGTTCCTCATCAGTCCACCCATTAAAGTCAGCCACCCTCCCAAACTCCAACATATAATCAGTAAAAGCAACTCCCTGACCATCATACAAAGGAGGAAGGGCCTCTCGACGTCTCCTACGTCTTCTGGGGTGGGCACGAGCACTTGGGGCAGCATTGCCAGCCATTACAGCTCCAGCTCCAGCCCCTATATCAGATATTCTGGGAGTAGCCTCCCCAGCCACCATCCTGCCTGGCTGGGAGCCACGTGGGGTGTCAGTCAGCTGGCCAGCCATGAGGCTGTCAACTGGCTGATGCAACACCCTATTAGGCCTGGGTCTTAAACTCGAAGTACCTGGCATCTTTTCAAACCAGACAAATTTCAAACAAGACAAACAAGAAATTGTCAATAAGATCAACAATGTGACTGGGCAACAACTAACACCAAAGAAAGTGAAACCACTTATCGGCCTCCACTGCAGTGAGTAATGCAGGAGGAATTCCTATGTGCCAAAGTCAGTGTCAAAGATAATCCTTATGTCAAAGATAATCCTTTCTCAATGCGAGGTTAATCCTTGTAGCACAGAAGCTCTCCTTGGAATGAGTCAAGTCCCACATCGGGCGCCAATTGTAAGGTCCCTCTGATTGACTCAGACCAAGAGCAAGAGTTTAAGTTTCACATATTTATTCCTCCTGTCCCAATGTCACATACGTCCTATTTGCCCAATAGGCTAGACCTTACTCAGAGCACAACGCCCTGCTTAACACCAGCAGCCCCTATCACGTGATACCCACGCCATGGCAGTGGAAATACCCCACATTCTAGGTCAACGGCTACTAGCATTCAAACATGGCAGGATGCAGGTCATCACACAGCTTTTTTGACCCTAGGTTTGTAGGTGCTCCTAGCTGGATTTGGAGAGGGTGGCTTCTTGAGTTTTCTTATCTAACCCAGCAGATGCCTTATCGTAGATAGGCCAAGAAATGTTAGGCATATCTACCCCAAAGATAAACCCAGATGAGAAACGATAAACCAAAAGCCCCAGGCGTAAATACTACACTGTTTGCCCATTTCATCAACCACTATTTGCTCCCCATACCTTTTAGCATTACTGCACACACGAGAACATAGGGTGCATTCAAAAAGAAAGGCCAAACCAACCAAAAGGAAACAGATTTTTTGGTGAAGTGTTTTTTGTCGTTTCCATTAGCAACACAGCTCTACACATTCTTTGTACTCTTGAAGTTTTGCCTCCCTTAGCAGAGCATCAGAAGCATCCCACTGATCCCAGATTCAGCAACTGCAGACGAGTTAAAACGTTACAAGGGCTGAACCCGCATCACTTGATCCTGCATGGAGCATCCCTTTCAGCCTGCAGCAGTAGCTACATGAAGACCAAACAACTGAAGCCCAGCAGCACTCAGAAACACTCAGGTCTTCGTGCTTCTACCTACAAACACATTGCTGACAATAAACATGCCTACTGTCTGTTGATTAAACACGAAATTATTCACAAGAATTGTCACTCGTT
This sequence comes from Alitta virens, assembly GCA_932294295.1. NCBI lineage: Eukaryota > Metazoa > Annelida > Polychaeta > Phyllodocida > Nereididae > Alitta > Alitta virens. The sequence continues at coordinate 14,863,958 of OW028573.1, read as the reverse complement.
TTCCAAATAAATGAACTCCATAGAAATGCATATGCTACCACATAGTGACTAACACCAAAGGGTCGATTCCTGAAAGAATGAGTAAACGAAGCATCAAAGAAAGCAAACGTATCTCAAAGACACGGATAATGATACACTGTTTATAAATAATGACAATCACCCTCAAGGAAGTTACCTCCTATGAGAGCGATATTTACACTACCCATAGAAAATGACTCAGTTTTGCAGGTCTTTCTTACCTGGACATATTCCCACTCCAGCAAAGGTACCTTTCCTGGGTGCATATTCCACGTGTGTTTGCATGCAATACCATTAAATTTTATTGCCAATGAAGTTGTGCTTCATCAGGAGACAGCAATGTCATCAATCTCTATCATTACCACGTTTGTGTAAACAAAAACAAACTAAATCTGTGACTCCAGGCCCAAAGGACCAAATACACCTTAATTACTTAAACATTGACCAGCTATGACTTCCAACATTTGACCCAAAACTGAAAACACAAACAGACATGCTGAAAAAGAATCATGAAAAGCCACTGGGCTGGGTAACACTGCATTCATGGTTGAAAGTAACAAATTTTGACAATGTCGTGTATAAGTTATGAGTTGTGATTTCAGGTGCAGTAAACTCTTGTGATATTATCACTGAAAACAACTGCGGTGGGTATACTGTGCAAATTTATAACTGCCTAGAGGAAATCTTATGCTGAAAAGTTTTCTTCTGATGTCGTCTTATCATAAGCTGATGTTTGCCTTCACCAATGCCAGAAGCGACTGTTCTTTGCCTCCTAGAACTGCTGTTTCGTAGCACCCAGGTGACAGATAGGGCCTGGTCCCCGGGGCACTTCTGCAGCAGCAGCCAACCCATCACATGACGTTTACAGCCAGATAAAACAACCTATGGCCACATAAGACCTGGCTATGGTCGTACTGGGTACCACCAGTCGATGCTGCCTGCCTGCAATATGTATGCGCCATTGCCTATTGCCCAATATAAGCAGCAAAGAAGACCCCTTTATACTGAAAAGTGAATATTCCTTTTCACAACACTATTCCCCTTTAATTCAATGTTTGTCTCCATCTACTATGATGATAAGTCCTGTACTGAAATATTGCTGCACATATTTCAGTTATGGGTCCACCTCTTAATACGTACAACCAGGTAATAATACAAAAGAAGTATCAGCCGATTATAATCTGATTTTATTCATCCTGTTAACTATGCATCCTGCTTACAAAATTAATTCACAGATTTGTTAACTTCCTGAGAGTATTAACGATTAAATTATCACTGTTCTAAATGACTATATGTGAATGATATAAAATGCATCAGACTGTATCTTATATTTTGGTAACTTGCATCTGGATAGCGTTATATATAGCAAAACATGTGATTTTGTGGCCCGCTTAATTCAAATGACCCAGTGGTCATCCCAAGATTCCTCATGTTTCAGATATTTCCTCAGAACAGCCATTGCTTGCCTTTTTCAGCATCTGGTCGATGGCAAGGCACAATGGGCTTTGGCATATGACTCCCACCAGGCAACATATGCTTCCTACCATTTAAGCCACCCTCTCAGGGCCACCATCAATCAGCATTATCTGCTGTAGCCCAAATGAGGCAAGAGGACAAAGACACCATCATCTAAGGAGATGCTCTTTCACTGCAGTCAGCATCAGCACCAGCATCAGCAGCAGGGCCTCTGAGACATGTCCTTGTTATCCGCTAGGTCAGTCTTCAGAATACTCCAACTCATCATGATCTCCCAGAAGGTCCTTCTAGGCCCTCAAGGGCTGATAAAGGCCCCTTGGGCCCCTAAGGTCCAGTAAGAGAGGTCCCTCATCATATAAGGGCAGGAGCCTTTCAGATAGGGTGCTGGGTAACAAATGTATTCAGTGAGAGATCTCATGTAATGCATATACCCAGGATCAATTCCTTGATCCTGGCACATTTCCTCTACCCGACATGTAGGTCTTGTGGTTCTTCAAAGATATATCATTTGGACAACATACAGTTTTCAATAACAACAGCCATTTAATAGCCCACATGATAGGCAATTTGCACCAAGACATTGCCACTTCTCAGCTTCTGCTAAATATCAAATACAACCCAATAAACAAGAATCATTTGGAAAAAATGACAATATCTTGACACTAAAACCAACATCCAACAAAGTGCTACTTTCATTCTATCTCCAGGTGAGTCATACATGATTTGATGCAATAAATTAACTGAAGCAACCATGTCAAGACTAACTACACTTCATTCAAAGCCATGATCTACAGATCACAATAGACCACTCTCTGATGAGATTGTCGCTGATATGAAAGCAATATTTGCTTGAGTCTAGTCACCTGCTTTTTAACCACACAGACCATTAAAGACAGGCAGCCATAAAACTAGAAGAGACCTTGGCTCCTTCAACAGATTACAATGTAGTCTGAATACCACACTGTTAGCCAAGCTTTCCAGTGTGACAGCCAGGCTAATTAAACTATCCATCATGCCTTATCACATCCCGAGAAACACTTAGCAGGCTTTTTTGGGCTAACAGGTTCTAGGGAAACCTCTCAGTTGGGTCTACTGTAATAGGCTTCATGTGACTCAATGAGCGTTATTTTTGAAACAATAGGAGTTGTCATATTACTGACAGGAAAGTAACATGGCTGTGATTTAAATTGCACAAATGGAAGCAAATAATGTTAAGGATTGTTGAAAGCAAATGTTTGAAATAAAAAACAATCCAACATCCAATGTAAGGGTGTCAATTTAGGTAATAGGAGAGTAATTTATCCTCTTAAATTTATAGGAATTGACACTCATACACGCTAAACCTCATGATAATCACAATAATTACCAAAATCATCAATGTGTGTGGTCGTGGTCCCACAATTGGCCACAATGGGTAATTCAAGCCAAAAGCCAATTGCAATCATCAAGATAATTGCCTCAGTTCAAACTATCGCACATAAATCACTTCAAGTATTCTTGGTTGCGGATTCTTTGCTTGTCTGAAAGGACTATTAAATAAATTAACAGGAATGGCAGATCATCCCATTATACTAGTACAATATGCAGTTAGTTCAGTGCAGACTGATCGATCAGATCACACTAAGTTTCAGAGGCATATGACAAAAATAGTTTAAATCTATAAATATGTGGAATATAGCAGCTCAGCCCCCAAAATAGCACGCATGCACGATGCCGGCAATGGATACTGTCACACGTTCAAGGTGACAGTGATGGCTGTGAAGCACCCTGCCTCAGTCAGCAGCAGCAGCAGCAGCAGCATCTGCAGGATGACTCATCACCATGATATGCCATTGATAACAACAGCAGCAGCAATCAGCAGCCGTGGGGAAGCAAGAGAGGATGCGCCCCATCCCATGCAATTAATAGTACACAAATGAAATTCCTATCGTTACATTACAGGCCCAATAATGGCGAGGCCCACATTGCAGAGGGCCAACTGTCAGTCAGTTGACAAACTACAGGATATTGCAGGGCGACCTGCAGCTGCTGATACACCTGCAGCTGCCCTTACTGCAGGAACTGCAGGACCCACAGCAGCGTCTATTCAGCACGCAATATTGCTCCACAGTCCCCCGCTGTAATACACAGTTACAGCAAATCACGCTATAAACAAGTTGCAGCCTCCACAATGGCCGAAATAGCCATTAGCCAACCAGCCTGTCTAGCAGTTTGTGGGTGGAATAACAGTCTGGATTACCTTTATATGGCCATTCTCCCTTTTTTCCCTGAAGGAAGGATAAAATCAAATGGCTGTGATTCCATTCCCACCATTTGTCACCTCGAGCACTGAACCCCCTGCTGTGTGAGCTTGTGTGTGACTGTGTCCTTCAATAGCAAGTGCAACATGACAACTTCCATCTTTTCAATTTGAAAATTAAATCGTAAATTTCACGCTGAGAACTCGGTGCTGTGTATGCCCCAAAAGCAATTTCCCCGTATGAACAACTCTTTCATTTTCAATTACTCACAAGTGTAGTCTCATTGCATGAGCCAAAATGGCAAAGTAAACCTAAATTACATACTGAAGTAATCCCAGATCCCTCATAAAGACTCATAAACACGTAGAAGACACCAACTGGTGCAGTTTTATATCATCCGCATTCCACTCTTAATATCATCGTTTCATCTGCATCTGCAACCATAATAACGACGTTACATCCGCATCAGCAGCCAGTGAGCATCTTTCGTGATACTGCATCAGATGTGTTAAAGTCAGTTAAACATGCTATTAGCTCATCTCTGGAACTGATGATCAATGTATAGACACGGAGGATTGACACCAGTTGCAAGCTCCTTGCCTTCCTAGGACCAAACAAGTGATTTGTTCTGGGCATTGTGTGAACCCAATCAGCTCAGCAGGGCAATGCTGGACACGCAATTAGATGCTCAATTGCCTGGGTGTTGCCCAGCCTGTTTTCGGGTTCATTTATAAACAGCTAGCACAACCAACATTTGGGTAACAAGCTATAAGGACTAAATTCACTCAAAAGCAACTAAATATTTATTCTTATCATAAAGGCCATGACTCCTACCTTTTAAAATATCTTCAAGTTTTCGGACATAATTGTGTCACAAGTTTAAAACCTGGTGAACATTTCTTAAATCAATTCTAAATAAAAATTTGTAAGTCAAATAAATAATACCAACCTCAAATATTGCAAAGTATTGTATTTCTTAACACACGCAATAAAACATTTCATCCTAGAGAGTTCTACTATTCATCTACTTTGCAGCATTATAATGAAGCTTTATGAAGGTCACAAACAATGCATTACTATATTAAACACAATGCCTGTTTGAATTTATAAGGATGTGCTTACAATAAACACAGCAATTAACGTTTGAAAGAAAACAGATAAAGACACCTTGTTCAGAATAGCACGGAGGATGAAGCCTTGCCCCTGGGTCTAGTTTTGAATAGGCCCTTTCTCAGCTATTCTGTATAGGCCTATTTTTTATAACACCTCTTATAAAATATTCAACAACTCTAGTCTGTTTATTGAACTTAATTCTTTACACACAATCCAATGCATTACTTCATTCACACTTTTACATGCAGTTAACATGTAACATGAAATAATATGCAAATCATTAAACACCCAGCATTCTCACATTACCTATTAATGCACCCAATAGCAGTATAATTACCAATAGCTAGGCCAAACACACCTGCATAACCAATATGCTACAGATCAATTAATAGCAAACATCGAAGTTACTCATCAGTTGCCATGGCAACATGTTCATGAATCATTAGGTAACATAGTGACACTTGTCACAATGCATGACTTACGAATGGCCATCCACCGTGTACAATTATATAGGCAGGTGTTCATGCTAATTGTCTAATAATTGACATATCATCAACATGGTGCTTTGCTCATTGACGCATCACCAAAATATTGCCAGTGGGAAATATGGAAAACAAAGTATATTACCATCGATTTGAATATTAATGTTATATTTTTTTTAAAGAAGTTCACTCAAAAGGAGCAACGTATTGAAAATTACTTGAGGTAAAAAAATTAATTTTAACTTAACTACCATACATTTTCTCCATTACAAACCAGGTCTATAATAAAAACTGGTCTTATTTCAAAGGCTGGTGCTGTAGTGACTAAAAAATATATAGATCTAATTAATAATTTTCTCAAATAGAAGCTGGTCTCATTTGACACCGAGACACAGGCCATCCCTAAATAAAAGTCTAAATAACGACCCCAAACTTCTACTCAAGAAAATATAATTTAATGTAAACTTGTCGATTAACTGTAAAATAATTACATTCTCACATATATATATATATATATAGGATGATACCATCGATTTATAGAGTAATTTGACTTTGTGATGTTTATAGAATTCAGGAACCCATTTTTTTGCTGTCAATATTTAATGAATAGGCCTCACTGAAACCTTTTTTTTTTTCGAATTTCAGAAATGTCACATCTATAGGCACTGTCACCATGATCATTATTCATGGATGGTTAAAAGTAAACACCATAAGTGGTTCCAAATTGGTGCTGCTTTACATAAGCTGTTGATTACTAAGGAACATCAATACAATCTATGAATACATTCACAGAGTTTATCAATCATGGCCTATTACCAATCAATGAGATGAGTCACCCTCAGCAGCAGAGTAAGTGATGCTCTGCAACGGATACAGCTGCTGCTGCAGCAATCGCATCATTTGTCTCTGATCGGATTATCATCACTTCAAGATGCCTGGCTAGGATTAGATTTCCTTGCAATAGATCTCTGTATGGGCAATTTGCTTCGAGGTAAATTTGCACAAACTGTGGCGGAAAAATCCTATTGAAGGCTCCGGGAAAACAGCCACAGATCTCAGCATGCACAAAACTATAGTGATACATGGTCCAGAAGATGTGTCATATTAGACTCATTACCAAACTAAACACGAATACAGTTACTTATATAGTAATTATATAAACATAGGCTGATAGGCTTATATATATTTATGTCTTAATCATCTATGAAAGCACATACAAAAGAAAAACAAGAATAAATCAGGATTTCAATCACTCCTGGGCCTTATCTGGAAAAACTAAACATTGTCTTCATATTCGACTTAAAAAAATTAAGTCATATCCTTAAATGATTCGGTACACAGTTTTGCAAAATATATCACATTTTCCAGGATATTTTGTATGATAGAAACAGGTTCCTCGATCCCATGCTTTATTTTCAAATCACATTTGGATGATCATTGATCAATAGCAGGAGGTATTTTTCCTTTGCAGTTTCATCAGCAAACAAATCGAACAATCCAGCCAGATTTTGAGCGGACCTGGTAATCTCAGCCACTGAATCTGTTGACCCAATGGCTTATGTTGAACAAAGAGACAACCAGCCTTGAATGATTGACAGTTAATATGAGCGTTCAAGTACAAAGCTGAGGTCTGAGCCTGAGGACTACAACACTTGTCAGGTATATAGGCCTATATCCACCTGAAATATTCCTTCATATTCATTTTGGAAAAAATACATTTGTATCTTAAATTTACAATGAAGTCATAACAAACATTTTAAAAGTTAGAAATGTCCAGAATTCTTATTGTAATTTGTATAATTATACGAGCCTTTTCTCGGGCAGTCCTGACTGGCTATCAGTGATATATTTATAGATCTCAGCATGTTGGACACAACATATACCATGCAGGCTACCACACAATCTTGAATCTTAAAACCTGACTTCTCTGTGTTAGGGATGTACACATGTAATAAATGACCCTACTGTTACCCCAGAATGAGAATTGATATCAGCAAGCAAGAGAATACGCCTAGGTTCATCTAGCATAATCATGTTGGACGGTTAACTTAATAATTTCTAATTAGAGAACACCAGTCCATCATAAAAGCTTCTAATACTCTGTACATATTATAAGCCGTAGGCCTATAAGGATAAGGCGAAGCCCACTACCAAAACTACAGAAAGTATAAAGACGCCTGGCGCCAGACAGGGAGATATCAAACCAACTGGTTTCTCGACTTACCACTGATGTTTAATATGACAATTCAGCATCTTAGTTGTCACACTGATATTTAGATACACACAATGAATTGATACCAATTACTAAAATTTGTTGAATTCAACATGGAGAGGGACAGATTATAAATTTCGTCTGCTAGCTACAGCAATTTGAAAACCCTGCTTCAGACGCAGCCTGCAACGCTGCAGCGTTGAGTCAGACGAGGAAACACCTTACCTGGTACTGAGGCAGTTCCACTTGCTAGTAAACTCCAGAGGCTCAGCAATACAATTATACGTCCAGGTATTTCCATCTTTATGAAATCCATAGCAATATCATGTCATGTTGGCTGAATTTAACCTGAACAACATAAGGACGCTGCGTCCACGACGGCGGTCTCAAGCGTTTGTTGCCATTCAGTTCGGAGCTAGGCGCGCCACCTGCCAAATAGCGCCGTACTTTCGAATGACCTATGCACATCTGCACACTAGACTTGTTCAAAAAAGATTTACAAAAAATCAAAAGGATACTGGTGACAATAATACTCATGAAACCAATAGTAATAAATCCAGGTTTTATGGGTTAATTCGCGCCAAACAATTGCCAGAGAAAGATAGAAAGCATGATCTGACTGGTGCTGCCACCTGACAAATTTATGTGAAACTAGTTCCAGAGCAGTGATCATAATGTCCTTATTTTAGTTTATGTGTGTATCTGCCTCGGCCACCCTTGTAAGCGATGATGTATTTGATCTTAGAGTCAAAGGGATTAGGTCACATTGACCTATTTTTGAGGTCACAGGGGTCAAAACCCGTCCCTTGTGAAATTATGAAATATGACCTTGACCTATTTTTGAGGTCACAGGGTCAATCATTCTGGCGTTGTCAAAATGGCTTATTTATTTTGCATCACTAACAGGATGATGCCATAGAGGAAGACATTGCATGAGTTTGAGGATGAGTGACCTTGACTATTTTTGAGGTCACAGGGATCAGAACTGTTCCAAACCTTGTGGAAATGATCAATTCAGTTATGTTGATGTTGGGATCGTGCAATCAACAGGGATTATGCCTGAGGGGAATACGCTGGATGAGTTCAAAGATGGGTGACTTGACCTATGTTTGAGGTCACAGGGATAAAAATCATTCTTTACATTTTTAATACACATATATCTATGATTATAAAATATTTCTTTCTAGACAGGTAAACTTCATCCCTTCATCACAAACATGTCTTTATTTCAAATATATTTGTTTCATGTACCTGGTTATAGTGATTTATCAACTTGATTTATTGTAAACTTAGCCCTTTGTCAGTGACAGCATGGTTGTCTTAGAAGGGCCCTCCTGATCTTGTATATTTTTTCTAAACTGTTCAAATAAACTTGTTCTGAGTTCTGGATTATGATTTTCATGCTGTACATGTTTTAAATGTTTGGGTTTTATTAATATGTTCTGCATCTTTACAGTCTTACAGTGATTTTATCACAATCCAAATTTGTGTTTTATTTTGGTTGCGAGAATAAGGTTATTAACCTTACCCTTTTGCATTTAGTTAAGATGATCTTGGTTAAGACTTTGGGTATACAGCCCTTTCAGAGGACAGGTTTGAATCCCTCCTTTGATAATATATATATATAGATTTTATTGACATGTAAAATATCATAAATGATACATATGTCATTCAGTTAAAAGATAACATGAAAGAGACATTAATGTAAGTACAGAAAGCAATAAAATTTCAATAATCAAGGTTCCAGCCACCAAGTTAACTTATAATACGTGTTTAAAATCCACATACACAATAGAAAAAAATACAAGCCGCTAATAAAAACATTTCACTCTCAAAGTCCAAAACATGACAAGCACATCATAACTAATAAACTAATAAACTAAATTAATAACTGTGTGGATACAGGAGATGGTTTTCTCTACACATCAGCTTGAAGGAGAAACTTTCCTAAACTAATTAATAACTCAGGTTCCTCGTTTGTCATTATTGCTGTAAACTTAGTTATATCATCTAGAGACAAGAAGTTGTTAATAAATTTAGTTGCATTCAAAAAAAGGTTAACACGGTGTTGCTCATTACCAGGACAGACAATCAAACAGTGAATTTCGTCTTCTACAAAGTTTAACGTACACTTTTCACATATTCTATTTGGAGCAGGAATTATTGGTTTATGGTGTCGACCTGTTTCAATCTTCAGGCTATGTGAACTTGTCCTAAATCTAGCTATTTTAGTTAACACTTTGCGAATTTGTTGCAATTCAAGATAAGGTTCTATTCTACAATCAGTTTTAAATAGTTTATATGTCCTAAGTTTTGGTTGTTGTGAACTGTCATTTATTGCATTTATAAGTCGCTCATGTTCGGCTTCATGGAGTCTTAGTTTCACTGTGTTAGAGATATTATCAATGTCAAAGTTTCTGAGGTTACTAATATCATATTCAATGTTGCAGTTATTTAATACATGACACACTTTACTGAACCAGTTATTTCCATTTACTGCATTCACATAAATTTCCTTCTGAAAATTTAAACATTTCTTAAGTAAACTGTCATCAGGTGCTCTTTCCAATCTTATCCAGTAATTCACCATTCTAATTTTCTGTCTGACATGCAATGGGAATCTACCTGTTTCACCATAGACTGCTAAAGATGGTGTTTGTTTTCTAACTCCTAATATGTTTTTAAGATATGCAAGTTGCAAATTTTCTAATTCAGGCATAGATTTTTCACTTGTCCATATTTCACTATTGTACTCCAGGATAGGTAAAATATAGGTATCAAACATTCGAAGAGATAGCATGGGATCGATTTTTCCTAATGCTTGTTTTGAATCACCTTGCAGTGCAAAGAGCGCTTTATGAGCTTGTGTTGAGAGGTATTCCGTCATCTTGCTATGTATTCTACGCTTATTAGTAAGCATATGGCCAAGATATTTGAAGCTGTCAACATTTACTAGTTTTTCCCCATTACAGAAGAAGGTGCTTATTGCTTTGTTACCAATCTGCATCACTTTGGTTTTACTAACATTTACAATAAGGTGCCATATTTTACAGTAATTATGAAGTGAATTTATACTATTTTGCATGCAATTAGGAGAATCAGCTACAAGTGCGATGTCATCGGCATACAATATATGTGTAAGAGTAAAATCACCTAATGTTATTCCATCTGATTTTTCAAGATGATCGGGTAGATCTGACATAAATTCATTGAATAATTTTGGGCTGAGGATTCCACCTTGTAATACCCCACATTTGCTGTCAATAGAACCACCGGTATTACCACCTTGGTTTACTCTTGCTTTTGCCTTATCATACATACTAATGATAACCTTGAGCATTTTGTCACCAATATTCTGCTGCATCAATTTGTAGTACAAAGCATTTCTATTAATGTAATCGAATGCTTTAGTAAAATCAACAAAGCACAAGTATACAGGTTTTCGCATTGCTTGTTGGTAACTTATAACTGTGTCAAGAACAAAGACACAGTCAGTAGTGCTTGACCCAGGGGTGAACCCAAACTGACAAGGATCATCAAGATTTAGAGCCTCATTTTTAAAGTATAATCTGCTATTTAGGATTGAGTCAAAAATCTTACCCATTACTACATTTACAGTTATTTTTCTATAGTTATCAGGATCTGTGCGGTTACCTTTTTTATGTAAAGCATTAATAAGCCCTTCTGACCACTGAGATGGGTATTCACCTTTATCAAAAATGTGGTTGAATACAGCACAAAATGGTGTTATAAGATTTTCACCAGCATATTTATAGAATTCTGCGGGTATCCCATCAATGCCAGCCGCTTTATTATTTTTGAGTCTCCTGAAATGCAGGGCGACCTCTTCTTCAGTTATTACATTATCACAAATATGAGTAGATAGTTCACTACTGCAGCTATAACCGGAATTTTGCACAGCATTAACTATGTGTGCCATATTTTCAGTGTCAAAATAGTCACGCTCTGGTGGAAGCGATTGTTGTTTAAAGTAGTTATGAAAGGTATCTAAGTCTGGGCAGTTAACTTGGATTTTTCCAACAGATTTTAATTTATTCCAATACTTCCAGCAATCTGCTTGATTTTTACCCATGAGAGTTTGCATTTCCTTTCTATTATTTCCTTGAAATTTAATATTTAATATAGCAACAGGACATTTGAATCACTAACAGGATGATGCCATAGAGGAAGACATTGCATGAGTTTGAGGATGAGTGACCTTGACTATTTTTGAGGTCACAGGGATCAGAACTGTTCCAAACCTTGCGGAAATGATCAATTCAGTTATGTTGATGTTGGGATCGTGCAATCAACAGGGATTATGCCTGAGGGGAATACGCTGGATGAGTTCAAAGATGGGTGACTTGACCTATGTTTGAGGTCACAGGGATAAAAATCATTCTTTACATTTTTAATACACATATATCTATGATTATAAAATATTTCTTTCTAGACAGGTAAACTTCATCCCTTCATCACAAACATGTCTTTATTTCAAATATATTTGTTTCATGTACCTGGTTATAGTGATTTATCAACTTGATTTATTGTAAACTTAGCCCTTTGTCAGTGACAGCATGGTTGTCTTAGAAGGGCCCTCCTGATCTTGTATATTTTTTCTAAACTGTTCAAATAAACTTGTTCTGAGTTCTGGATTATGATTTTCATGCTATACATGTTTTAAATGTTTGGGTTTTATTAATATGTTCTGCATCTTTACAGTCTTACAGTGATTTTATCACAATCCAAATTTGTGTTTTATTTTGGTTGCGAGAATAAGGTTATTAACCTTACCCTTTTGCATTTAGTTAAGATGATCTTGGTTAAGACTTTGGGTATACAGCCCTTTCAGAGGACAGGTTTGAATCCCTCCTTTGATAATATAGCAACAGGACATTTGAATCACTAACAGGATGATGCCATAGAGGAAGACATTGCATGAGTTTGAGGATGAGTGACCTTGACTATTTTTGAGGTCACAGGGATCAGAACTGTTCCAAACCTTGTGGAAATGATCAATTCAGTTATTTTGATGTTGGGATCGTGCAATCAACAGGGATTATGCCTGAGGGGTATACGCTGGATGAGTTCAAAGATGGGTGATTTGACCTATGTTTGAGGTCACAGGGATAAAAATCATTCTGATCATTGTAGAAATGATAACTTCTGTTGTGTTGATACTAGGATCATGCAACCAATCAGGATTTTTGCCTCAGGGGAAGACCTAGCTTGGTCCTTGGATAAGTTCGAAGGTGAGTGACTATTTTTTGGATCGCTAGGGTTAGCATTCATCCAAACCATATGTAGAAACAACTATATATGTTGATGCTACGATCATGCAACCAATTCAGTCATGTAATGTGGATGACGTCATCACTGTTATGTTTTCTGTTAATTGCTAAATTCGGAGGACAGATAAAGATGACGTGACTGCTTTTTGCGCAGCTCCATGATCGCTCTAGGTGGTAGCGGAAGGTAGTTTTTATTATGGTAAAAAACAAATACAAGCAATGAATGTTGCAACGTTAGCCCTCTAGCGGAAATACAGGACATAACACCTTCCTTTCTTCACAAAGAAATAAAACATAATGAGTCCCATCAATTATGCTAGTAGAACATTACATGAGTGATAATATTGTTGCTAAACAGCTACAAATTACTTATTAGTCACTACCTTTGGCACATCTTAATACTAATAGCATGTCTGACTAAGTAAATCAGTAAAATTCAAGTAACGCGGAACAACTAAAGCTACATTCAATGATCTTGGAATCTAGAACAAGTAAAGCTACAGTTCATAATCTTGAAACCTAGCAGGTTTTACAGATAAACGACCTGATCTAGTAACAGCTCCTGACTGCTCCCTAGTAGCTATCAGAGACTGCATGTAACAAGGAGTGTTTTCAAAAGGTTGTGCGTTACAAAAAGTATGTGACCTTGAATTTTGGACATTTGGCCTAGGACTTGGGACATTAGGCCTTGTATTTGGGTGATTTGGCCTTGGACTTTGGGCACCAGCAGTGGGGATTGGAACGTCCAGAACATGGTCTTGCTGGATAGGCATAAAGATGTTCTTCTCCTGAGTATTTAATAAATGGTGTCTGTTTCGCCATAAGACCTGACCAGTCTGTCTGTACCTTGTATGATCTAGGCTCTGCTGGTTGAATTGGGGCAAGTGTAACTGGCTTCCATTGACCTTTCAATCGCATTCTCACTGTATCGTTGGGCCTTAGGGGAGGCAATAGCCTAGTTCCTCTGTCATAGTAGTGTTTGGCTCTCCCCCTGTTTCTGTAGTGTACCTCCCTTACTTTAGAAGGATCTTGCAGTTGTGGTTCTAGTAGTTTTTCCGAGACAGGTAATTTTGTTGACACTCTGCGACCAAATAACCTTTGTGCCGGTGAACCGGAATTGGGGTCCTTAGGGGTATTCCTGAAATTCAGTAAACTAAGGTATGCCTTCTGACAATTTCTGTCAGCTTTCTCAAAGATTTGCCTCATTGTTTGGTTTGCTCGTTCCACCATTCCATTTGCTTGATTGAAGTGTGGACTTGTGGTAACGTGTTGAAATTTCCATTCATTTACGAACTCTTGAAAGTTGTGACTTGTAAACTGGGGTCCATTATCCGTAATAGTTTATTTGGAATTCCATAGACAGCAATCGTCTTTGCCAATTTCTCGATGACTGTGCCGCTGTATGTGTTGAATGGAAATTCTTCCACTTCAATAAATTCAGTGTAGTAGTCTATGACTACAAGAAAGTCTGAGTCACAACATTGCAATGAATCAGCTGCAATTACTTTCCATGGGCCTTGTGGGACTTCACTAGGCTTTAAGGGTTCCCTCTGTTGTTCTTTTCTAGCTGCTTGGCAAACTGCACATTTGTTCACAACTTCCGTTATCTGAGCACTCGTACCGGGCCAATACATGATATCCCTTTGCTAATTGTTTCCTCTTGGGATGATTTGGTGGCTTTGAAAAAGGCCATACATTTTTTTGGAGTGATCTTGTATTTTCTACTGGAACATCTACTGGAACAGGCACAGGATAAGGTGATTACTTCTTAGGAGACATCTAAGTCATATTAAGGAAGGACGTGTTCATCAGGCTGCTCATATTGAGCGGAGTTGAACTGGCAGGAAAGTTGTCACTGCCAGACAGCAAGGATCCAACTGAAGGAGGGTTCAAGGAAGAAGAACCAGGCACCACTGGAGAAGGTACAGCAGAGAAGACACCCAATGAAGATGAAGGCCAAGGTCCAGAAGACTGGTAGGTACCTGCAGGCTGGAACGTGGCAACTGAAGAAGCTCCTGTAGGCTGTTAAGAAGCTGAAGCAGACGGCTATGTAGACATTGTCTGCAAGGTAGTCCATTGTTTCTCAGGAATAGCCTGCTGGAACTGGCTGAACGTCGGCTGAAACATCTAGGCCTGCTGCTGCTAATGGAGCTGCTGCTGAATAATCAACTGCTGCTGTTGCTGCTGCTGCATGTTCCTTTTGACTTGCACCTTCAGCTGCAGGAAAAACAGCATCAGCTGGGCTTCGACGTTGTCATACGTGTCCAAGTCCAACTGAAGACACTCAGAATATATGTATTCAGTCATCGAGCGAATTCTCAGGGTCTTCGGATCTGCAGGAGGAGGAGGAGGAGGCTGTGCGATGGCTTTGATGTGCTGGTCAATCCTTGCAGCTGTCTGCTGAGCAGTCTGGACTATGTCAGCTAATTTGGAGATTGATGCAGAAGAATGATCACCAGTATTCTTCCTCTTCTTGAAGGGACCAGTTGTCGCTGGGAAGACTGGACTTGGCTCGACGTCAACTTCTTCCAGTTCTTCAGGCCCAGAATCTGGCTGCCCTGCACTGGAGCTGTCATCAAAGTTGGGCAGTTGCTTCTTGCTCTTCGCAATCTTCGTCTTTAGGTTGACAGCTTGACAAGACGGCACCCTGGAGATGTGTTGCTCAGGGACCCTTCTCTGTCAGATTTCTCTTGGCTGTACCGGAAAGGCCCTGCCTGATGACCTTCCCAGCACTGGTTCTGATAGACTCAAACCAGGTCTTCAACTGTAGCCCCATACAGGGGACACTGAGGGTCTGTGCCTTTTCATCGATGAGCCTCATCTTCCTCTTATGATCCTAGTTGTCACGTCTGGTCCTGTCGTAGAATATGGCATCACTATCATCATCTTCTTCTTGGGTGTCTTTCTTCTCCTTCTCTACATCAAAGTCTGGATCTCTGTCGCTGTCATCCATGTCAACATCAGAAGACTTGGCAGTGGACTTGGCAGTGGACTTGGCAGAAGACTTGGCAGAAGACCTGGCAGGAGACCTGGCTGGAGCCTTGGCAGGAGACCTGGCAGGAGACTTGGTAGGAGACTTGGCAGGAGACCTGGCAGGAGACTTGGTAGGAGACTTGGTAGGAGCATAATAAGTAGAACTCGCAGGACTAGCAGGAGCTGCAGGAACACTGGATTCTTTAGACTCAAATAATTCTTCCCCCAGAGGCAAGTGCAGAGCACCGTCGTTAACGTAGCAGCCGGTGACTTAACCGTGGCACACATGAGTCACAGGTAGCATACGTAGGTATTGATTTTTCTATATATAGAAACCGGTGACTTATCCGTGGTACACGTGAGTGCACACATAGAAGCCGACGATTAAATCATCGCCCACGTACCTCTCCCGCCAGGTTCTTGACATCCACGTGTGCAACAGTTAACCCGCCAGCTTCTACAAGTGTCTCACGTGTGACTTGGCGTATGCCATGAGTGCCTCTATGGCAATGACGGCTCCACTACGGTTGCTAACTATAAACAATCACCCCCAAATTTTCTACGGAAGTTTTGAACATGAGCAAAACATGTCGATTTTGGCGGTTGTTCTCAGTTCGGGGATGGATGCGAGGAATCGAGTAAGTGTGTTCACAGTCTTCTACGACAATCTCCCGATAATCACGATTGCAGTACGGATGCCCAATTTTGCGCAATATTACATCATTCTACGAGAGTAATACGGCTTCTCCGGGAAAAACCGGCTATGTGAGAACCCCCCTTAAGTATCCTTCATCAGCTCTAGATAAGTGTCTTTGACATATGAGCTACTCCACTGTCACATCTTTGTGGCCATACACATAGGAATGGAATTTTTTGAAAGCAAACACTATTGGCAGGAGTACCTCAGTACTGGTGCTGAAGTCATCATCCCTCTTCAGTTTGTTGAATGCAATGCACTTTATCAAAGTGAAATTTAAAGTATCTCTGTGAGCTTCAAATAAGTTGCACTTCTTGATAAGTTGATCTAATTCTAGATCATCTTCCCACAGTTTTTCTTTAAGTTTCGGGTTTGAAACGCCATTAGAAATTGAATGCATACTTGTCTATCTTCTAAATCTCCGAATTCACAGTGTGCGCCAATTCATGTACTGCAGCTATGTAGTCAAAACTTTCTCCTGGGTTCTGTACTCTTTGTTGAAATCTAGTAACATAACTTTTGACAAGCTTCTTCGGTTCAAAATGTGTCGAATTTTTCAATCCTGTCCTCCTTCGACGGCTCCATTGTCAATTCCAACACAACGTGGTCAATGCTGCATTGAATTCGCGCTGAAAGTCCACTCAGCTTGTGAGGATGGCTGCAATTTTGGGGCTCTGTGGGTTCCTTACATCCGACAGGATGTACTGATAATGTCCATTATTCTGACACCATGTTATATGTTTACTGTTAATTGCTAAATTCAGGGGACAGATAAAGACGACGTGACTGCTTTTCGTCTGCTCCATGATCGCTCTAGTTTTTATTTTGGTAAAGAACTAACACAAGCAATGAGTGTTGCAACGTTAGCCCTCTAGCAGAAATACAGGCCATAACAATCACTGCCTTCACAAAAAAAAAAAAAAAAAGAAGATAAACACCAGATATCAGCACATGCACGCTATTTTATGTCTCAATTTACAGAAATATCATTGACCATCATCACAAATAATCAGTATTAAAGTACGAGATAGGCGACAAAAGTAGGTCAATCACTGCGCCCTTACTTAGCAGCGAACAAAATAGTTTTTAAAATTTGTTAGGGCATCATGTTCTTAAGTGCATTCTTATGATAAATGAAAACTGGATCTATGCTGTAAAATTCCTTGCTCCCCACCAGGATTCTCCTAATCAGCTGCTAATTCCCCAAGACCCTCTCCTGAGGAAAGGCATAATCAAGGGTCTTGCATCAAGACTGGCAAATAATATTTTTTCAGATCTAAATAACACCTTAAACTAAGATATACTTAAGAGTATTTCTGTGATTAGGTTTAAAAATATATTGGAAGATTTGTAAAGTTTCATCATCACATTCTGTGCATGCCCATATAAGGTAGTAGCTCTGTTGCTCCATGGATGGTTGCTCTATACACAACATGGCCTACATTTGACTGTGAGCTACTCCAAGGAAAGTTATTCATAATAGCCTGCAGTAGTACTGGCGGAAGTGTCTAACCCCGGCTCAAGTTGGCCAAAAAGCATGGAAAGAGAAGTTACATGGGACAATTTGAATTTACTCGATCCCTGTACTCTCAACTTTTTCCCGAAATTAACATAGTACACCAGAGTTTGAATTTGCACTAAGTGTCACTGCACTGTACATTCTTGCTACTTTTTTTTTTTTTTACCCTGTGATCAGTTTGTAGTATATAATGTATGGCTTGCATAGGCGTAGGAGGCACCTTTCTTTTGGGGGGGGGGGGGGGGGCAAAGGTCATCTTGCCCGAATTTTAAGGCTTTTATTAACACGCCTTTATGCCCGAATTTTTCAACTTTTTGCCCGAATTGTTGGCTTTCCTGGACTTCCCCCCCCTGCCCCCCCCCACCTCCTACGCCTATGATGGCTTGTATGTATGGCCTATACAATTATTACTTCCGTCAATATGCACCTTAATCACTATATATAGTATATATTTTATATTTATAGATATAAGGCCTATCGTATGTGACACCTGAACCAGACTTGTGTGATAATATTGTGATATCTAGATAGTAGATTGTGCTTAATGCCGTTTTGGCTCTTTTGTGAATGAAGCACAGAGTATTGTAAATTGTACTTGTCGGCCTGCTACTGGATTATCATGATTATATTTGAGGAGACTTCAATGTCAGTGTTTTCAGGTACATCCGATAGAGGGCTTTCTACATATTTATTGCGGCGACTTCTAGCGTTAAATCAAGTTTCAGCATGGGTGAAACTGACGAGCGGTCGAGTCTTAAAAGCTCAATTTCTGATTATAAGAGTGTCGTAGACAGATATTACAAACGGAAATACAAGATAAGTAAGTGGAATTCATTTTCGTGTCTCCTATGTTTTGTGACACATATTGAGTCGCTGTATTCATTGAAAAACTGTTGTATTGGGTGGGCGATGTTATGCAGTTTATAAGTGTTGTGGCTCTTCTTCCTCCCCAACTCTGATGTCATATGACTTTATTTTCAGATTTAGCCGAGGAGGGCAATGACCATTGCGTGTTAGTTCATTCCAACAGGTATGAGCCTTGTATTTTCAGCAACAGAAGTCTCTGATATGAAGTTAGATTCTGTTGTGTCAATTGATTTTCCTGTTTGCTAGATATATATATATATATATATTTATATGGTTTTTTTCATATCCCACAGAATATCTGTGATAACTTTAGCTCCATCTCATCCAATCTTGAAAGAGAAGAAGGAAGTCACAGAAGTTAGTTTTCAGGTGAAACCTGACACAAACCACATGAACAATGCCATCACAGGCAAAAGCAAAAGGGTATGTAAACATATGGTGTATATGGTGTATGTCATAATTCTGTATATTGGATAGTGGACACTATGGTAAAATCAGAGGTCTTGCTATGCCTGCTGTAGCAAGATGAAATACCAAAAAAATTTAGAGAAAAAAAAAAGTTCATTATTCTTATATTTCAGGGTGCAACAACAGTGACAGCGACAGCACCCCTTTGTCATGTGACCTGCAGTGATGGATCAAAGTACACCTTATGTGCATGTCTGCGAGGCA
The DNA here is from genome assembly GCA_932294295.1 of Alitta virens. Classification (NCBI taxonomy): domain Eukaryota; kingdom Metazoa; phylum Annelida; class Polychaeta; order Phyllodocida; family Nereididae; genus Alitta; species Alitta virens. The sequence continues at coordinate 14,844,398 of OW028573.1, read as the reverse complement.
TGTTGATTGAGGTCAATGAGAATCTCCTCAAAAATCCAACTTTACTTACATCAAAGGTTTGTTGAAAACTGTGTTCTGATTCAATAGATATTTCTGTTTACAGTGAATTTGTTTGACTGACTCATGCAATGTTTTTTTACAGCCAAGTTCTGATGGATACATTGGTATTGTACTGTGTCGCCTTCAAGACCATCAGAACGAAATCAACAAACTGCTGTCACAAGATCAATATGAAGAAAGAATGAGACAAAAAGACAATGATAAGAGCTCTTCTTGATTCAGAGACTGTAGTATTAATTACTTGGAATAGCCATTGATCGATGTTGCTTTTACTTGTATGTATTTATAAATTATAAAAAAATATTTGACCCTTTGTTGTTGCTAACAAATTCAATTTTTATAGAAGGCAGCATTTTGCTATTCAAGGAATGGCATTTTATTCACAATCAGCCAAGGATTGACACTTAACACGAAGTAAAGCTTTTTAGCTCTCATTATCAAGCCTGGCGATTTTGCATTCAGCACTGCCCAGTGTAAAGACATTCAAGGCACCGCATTTGGCATGGTGATTGTTGGATGAATATGACGCTGATCCAGCATCTCCTTCGCAGATTTGTTCTCCTAAAATATCATTTTCCCATTGTCCATAGTTGCTGTTCATGTTGAACCTGTATGTCTTGAAGTCGAACCAGTCATCAACAGTGCGACTGCAGTCCATATCTACATCCAACATCCAGTAGTGGTCACCAAATCTGAAGTGAAAGATAAAAGTACTGTCATAAGGCTATAATACATGCTCCCCTATGAGATGCTCACTTATTCTTTAATGCTCCCTTAACCATTTAAAAATCATTACACAAATGTATAGCAATTCCATAATCATCTTTGAGCATGCCCATCTGCAGCTGCTCCTGCCAAGTATTTAATCTCCACTGGGCCCTCCTCTGGCTAGAGAGAGACAGAACATCTGCAGGACAGCAGCAGAGAGTTCTGGCTATTTAGTCATGTATTCTGGAGTGAAGGCTGATCTCAATATGTAATTCTTTGGACTTAGTGGGGAATACACATTTTAATATGACAAAGCAATAAACCATTCAACTTTCATTTGGACTCCATCTTTATTTAACTTTAACTGGATTGTACTAAGGCTTCAGATCCTGGACCCTCACTGCTAAGCCAAATAACCACATTAAACAATCAAAGCTTTAGTGCAACAGTACTGATTGGCAGCTATTCAAATCTGTTGTAAGAATGTACGCAATCTGGAATCATCGATCGCGCTGTACACTGATTCTTGATATATCGTTTGTACCGGTACAAGGATAATGATACGGATATTGATAATCATTGTTCATAATAACGATACAATTAAACCATTTGCTGAGGGGCATTTTGAGCTAATAATTTAGACACCTGCTACCCAGATGTTCCAGTGTGTACTAAATTACTAATTGACAAAAGTTTAATTATGTGTATCATGATACGTAACCTATCGGTTGCTGTATCGTATCGTTTTAAAGATGAAGTTGTTCAACCCTATCACTCGAGCAGTTTCAACAGTCTTTATGATTACACCCTTGGGCCTTGGCAGGCCAATCCAGAGACTTTCTCAACTCCCTGGGGAGTATTCAGCCTTTGAAAAGGGGTTAACCAGAGGGGCTTAACAACTCGCACCAGTGCCATCACTGTGGGTGCTTAACGCCAGGTATCCATTGCACCTGGGTTGGGTGAGGCAATGGTTGATGAATAGTGCATGTTATGACATTCCTATTGCAGCTATTGGTTTAATATGAGCATATTGTCCTCCGTTTTCTTCCGACTCTTTTGATCTACTTACTGATTGACTGAACTGTAGAAAGCATTTGTGGCATTGTTGGATGTCCAGATGCCAGGGCTGCCTTGAGCATGGAATTTGTCGTATGTGCCCTGTTCTGGTTCAGATGATCCCCAGTCGAGCACTTGGTCATTCAGACTCCAACCAGTGAAAGCCACATAGATCTCATTTTCTTGTGGTCTGTGTTTGATTGGGATGGAACATGCTGATCCTCTGGCGCCAACTTCCTCACTGAAACATTCTGTTTAAAATGGAAGAAGGACATATCTTGAGCTGGTTATGAGTTGGTGGTTTTATGGCCCTTTGGTTCAGAACATTATTTGTGACCTAGTTTGATTAGCATACCTTCTTTGACATTGAAGTCAATTCCTCCCCTGAAGAAGATATACTCATGTGGTTCGGTCTCTGCCTTGATGAGAATAACTGTCCTTTGGAGAACTGGCCCACTGGGTTTTTCCGCTGCAAAGGACAAATGTACTGAAAGCTTGAATTAAATGCATTAACCAGCTTTACGTTCCAGGAAACGCCTAGCTACTTCTGAAGCAAATTATACTCTTATACAATTTAAAGTCAGCATGTGATATTGAAATGTCTAAAAGATTTACCATCACAGTTGGCGAACTGGTAGTAAACGACTCCTTCAGCTGGCTCGATTGGGACATTGTTGTGTTTGCCTTCAAAGTGAAGCCAACAGTGGATGCCCCTCCAAGCATCCTTCCTGCCATCATAGTCAAAAGCTGCGCATTCATCTGAATCCAGGCACACCTGGGCACAGCCCTCCTCTGTGTTGATGCCTTGGACCCCCTTTCCTCCTTCCTTATGGGATTCATCAACACTATCCCATTTGCAACCTGTGGGTGATAAAAATATTTCTGCTATAATGCATCGTAAAATGTATTTAGTTTGTCTTCACAGAGATGCTTCAGTTTAGGTCAATGCCTGGCCATTCGCACTTGGCTTGGACCAGCCAGCCTCATTGTACTTTGCCATATTAACTGTTTCCCTCCCTGTCGTAGCTATTTTACCTCATATAAGTTATGACTGTTTTTACAATCAAATAAAATCTGAAGTTGCTGAGTTTAAAATTGTATGGTTCCAATTTATCTTAATAAAAAAGAATCCTAGGTATGAAGCTACCAACCAAACAGCACTTTTGATGACTCAAGGTCCCACTTACCTGCAAATGTCACCTGAACTTCAGCAGTAACAAAGTCATGAAGAGCCACTGAAAGTGTCAACAGAATGACTGCTCGGAACATCATCTTGACTTGATTTTTCCTATTCTTGATCAGTCTCCAGCTTACTAAGATTTATATACTACAGTGGAGAATTTGATTAAGTCAATTGATGGGCATTTTTTGCTAATTTTGCTGATGTTACCTATGCATTTCCTCCACTGATCAAATACATCTGGCATGTAATAAATGTTGCCTGATTGATGGTTTGGATTTTTCCTGGGTTTATCGGAAGTTAAGCATCTGATGATTGCCAAAAATAGCAAATGACATGTTACACAATTTAAAAAAGGTCCATAATTTACTCAGGGGCATGCTTTGTAATTTCAAGCAATATTGTAGTGACTCAAGGGCATATTGAAGCATTACGTCTACAAAGAAAAAAATTATAAATATCGTGTGATGACTTGATGGCCTCCTATTGGTTAAGAAATTGATCAGGCCATATTCACTTTCTGTTTTTCAGCACATCAGGTGAACTTTCTGTTCCATAACGAAGGATTAAATTAATAATATATAACAATTAATATATGATTGAACAATATTCAGTTACATGTATGATCAACATCAGTCATATTTGTCAGAGATCAACATAAGAATTAATTCCATGAATTATATTCCCAAACTATCCCTCTCTGTACCCTACTTTACCATTATTTACTTTTGTTGTCTATCGTGATCCCTCTTGGGACTTTTCTTTCTCCCCTCCTTTTAGATATCTTTTCGCAACTATCGGCTCCTTCTGGATTCTGCTTTAATTCTTGGCCTTTGATGTCTATAGCTTTAAATTTATTATTAACATATTCGATTTTTCAACTACTGAATCTACTGATTACTGCTTCAAAAAATTAAAATATATGGTTTTAAAATGTGACTTGGAAATGACTATCTACTTGTTGAACTTAAAGAAAGTACTACCCTAATATAGCATGTGAATGTCATCAAATAATATCATAGACCAATTCAAAGAAAATGCTCACCCAAATGGCATGTGAATGTCTTCTATCTTTATTTAGGATCAGTAAATTTCCTGCCATTCCAGTCTTCTTAATACATAATCACAATGAATAGACTTTATAGTTTTAATACACATATATCTATGATTATAAAATATTTCTTTCTAGACAGGTAAACTTCATCCCTTCATCACAAACATGTCTTTATTTCAAATATATTTGTTTCATGTACCTGGTTATAGTGATTTATCAACTTGATTTATTGTAAACTTAGCCCTTTGTCAGTGACAGCATGGTTGTCTTAGAAGGGCCCTCCTGATCTTGTATATTTTTTCTAAACTGTTCAAATAAACTTGTTCTGAGTTCTGGATTATGATTTTCATGCTGTACATGTTTTAAATGTTTGGGTTTTATTAATATGTTCTGCATCTTTACAGTCTTACAGTGATTTTATCACAATCCAAATTTGTGTTTTATTTTGGTTGCGAGAATAAGGTTATTAACCTTACCCTTTTGCATTTAGTTAAGATGATCTTGGTTAAGACTTTGGGTATACAGCCCTTTCAGAGGACAGGTTTGAATCCCTCCTTTGATAATATAGCAACAGGACATTTGAATCACCTGTAAGGTTCCCCAATAAAGACAAAGTGTTAATATTCCAGTTTTAAAGTTTTATTTTGCCCTGCCCCGCCGCACAGCCTGTCTAACGTCTGCTTCTCCAGCTACTGACGCGGTCTGGGTGTATTCCCGCCAAGACCCCGTGGTCACGTGGTCCGGGTCACCCAGTGCGCATCAAGTCGGTCACTGACCTAGTAAGGTCAGTGACCTGGGGTCATCACATTACTCCCTTCTTACTGGGAATATGCCCCCATATTCAAACTAGTACATTGAGTAGGCTATACGACGACGATCAGGACGACATAAATAAACAAGATTCATTCATACAATTCACAAAAATCAAAAATCATAAATGAAAAATCATAAATGACAATCGCCTACGACATGACACTAGAGAGCTGTCACGCTCGCCCCCAGGCCTAGTTATTCCACCAGACTGGACCGCTATCCTCATGGTTGCCTCTTGGCACTGCTGCAAACATAACACAACACACAGAGACATACAATACACACAGAGTCTATTATCCATGTCCATCTTCCGCCTTGGACAAGGGCCAGTACTGCTTTCTGGATCTGCAAGGTCTTTTTGCGCGGGAAAACCAGCTGCTCGTAATTTCGAATGATGACATTGTTATAATTAGCCAGTATCCATAATTTTCCAGGCCTTAAGGTTTCTAATTGGCCATTATAAAAGTCATAATTTCTCCCATCGCTGCATTACCTCCTGGCTCCCCGCGTGGTGTGTGATCCGCCTCTGCGTGATGTGTTGATATCCAGCGTTCAAGTCCAGTCCGTATCCAGGTGCCATTTCGTGGGGGGCGCGTTCCAGGTCGTCATCATTGGTCATCGTACAAGGCCTTGCGTTCAAGGCCTTGCAGAAGAAGATCCAGCCGCCCTAGCCTCTTCCATCCAGCGATTGCGATCAGCTGTCAATCGCTTGACCTCCTGGTATAGGAGGTCAGATTGCCGGGCCATGGCTTCGCGTTGCTCTATTTCTGCGCGAAGCTTGGCCCTCAACTCCTCATTCTCGCGTCCAGACGCGGCCGTCTGCGACCTTGCCCTATGTACCTCCAGGACGATGTCCTGGTACTGGGCCCTGGACACCATATCTTCGGCTCCTGGTGTCCTCATGGTCGTCTCCGTGGGGTGGGGCCTCTTTGGTGTTGCCAACCGACTTCGTGGAGATACGTTCGAAGCCACCTCTGCGTCACGCATCTGCACCACCCTGGTGCTCGTGGACGCAGTGGTCTGAGAGGAAGGCGCCCTGCTGACCAGGGCCCTCGTCTCTGGTGTTGCCGGCAGAGATCCGTCTGTGTTGGGCCCTTGGATTTTTGTCAGTCCCATGGCCGCCGTCACCTCCTCGGCCCGTGAGCGGGTGTATCCATGCGACCTTTCCAGATGTCGCCGGAAATTCGTCCTCCTGTCTGATGGTAGCGCAGCGGGACACTCAGGGCACTGGAAGCCCACATACGCCACTGCGTGAGCCACGCTCACGTGGCGAGTGAGAGACTTGCGGTCCCTCACACGCTTCCCGCAGGTAGCGCACATGTAGTTCAGCCCCTCAACGTCCCGGGGTGCAACTGGCAGGGCGACCTTGGGGGTGCTGTCTGGGGCCGAAACGTCACTCTCCGTCCCTCCGTCATCTGTGGCCCCCGCGCTCTCCGCACTGTCCAAACTCCCTTTCTCCAGTCGTTTCTCGGCACTGGCCGGAGTTGTCGTAACTTCCTCCATGGCAGCCTCCGTAGGCGGAGCTGCCTTTTCGTCCTTTGCAGGCGACTTAGTAGCCTCGGAACGAGGGACCTCGGCCTCTGCGCTTGGCCTGGTCACCCTCTCCTTGGCGTACCAAGGTCGCCTCCTGAGATTTTCCATGACTTCCTCCTGGGTGGTCGCAACACCCAGGTCTCCAATGATCCAACCGCTGAGGATCGGCATGTCTTCTCTCCGGGGGCGGAGACGAAGATACTGCCGCATCCTCGCCATCTCGGGTAAAGTAGCCGACCCGTATTGCTTAACCGCCGGGTCCTCTGACTCGTATTCCTTCCTGGACATGCAGGCCCACATGTCCAGGTGCAGGAGTCCCAACCTCTGCTGGCTCCAATAATCCGGGGCCAGGGAGATTTGAACCTCAGACGTGGGTGACAAGCCGCAAACGGCAGCCACCTCAGCGTCGCTGGCAGAGACCTCAAGCTCGGCCCCGACCTCGAGGCCCGCTGCCTCCATGGCAGCCCACACCATGTCAGTCTGTTCTGACGTTAGCTGGGGTCCCTCGTCTTGTCCTTGTCTCTCGTCTTCCAGGGGCACTGCTGGCACAGCAGTAGCCTCCTCAATGGTCTGGTTTGCTGAAGACATCCTTTAAATGCAGAAAGTCCTCGTGGTTATGCTTTCAAAATTTCCGAATGGCTATATGTTCTCTCTTCGCTGGTTGCAGAAGGTGTGAGACAGGGCGCCCCACTCCCTCCAGCTTTTTGCCGCACTTTCTTAGTCATGTGACCAAAATCACAAGTCAGGTGACCAGAATCACAGGTCATGTGACTCTAATCACCTTGTTGACCAGTTGACCCTTCTTCCCCCCCCCCTCTATAAAATTTCTTAATTGAGGACTGCACCGAAAATGACAAAATTAGTACAAAGGGGGGCCTGTTCGAATTTCGAACTTGGTTGACCTTTTTCCCCAGTGGAAATTTTCCATGAATGCAGGTCACTGGAAGCAGTGACACAGTTTCAGGAAATATAGAAAGTGAGAATTTCATAGGAAAGAAATGTGTCATTTAGCAACTCCTGTGAGCCAAATAAAACAAACCATCAGGAACGTTTCACGTTCCATGATGACAAATAGCCAATTCCTTATCATTTTACCACAATACTACGAGAAAATAACCATTTATCCTTGTAACCATAATCTAGCAAACTATATCCATTTGCTGACCTATCCAGATTACCCAACCAGCCATATAAAGTTTACCATGGGATTTAAACATTTCCATAACCACTACAGCCCTTAATTCTTGCCAATTAAGTTATTTTCCTGATATTTCCAGTGTTATGAGGCATTTTTCCCATTCTTATTACCTAATTTCGTGTTTGCCCCTGCTTTTAACCAGCAGTGCCCAAATTCTACCTTTGCAGTATTCCTCCCTCTTTTATTCAAAAAGGGCTGCACTTGTAGTGACCATTTGGGTGGCACGTCTAAAAACCCACTCTACAGGACACGACCACGTGTTCCGTCCACGAGAATCAGGTACACGAAATGTCCAGTCACTGAAAAGTGACTGCTGCGACGCACCTCTTTAAAATGTCGACATTTACCACGTGTTTGAGGGAATCCTTAATAAAATAAATAAAAATCATGTGCAAGGGGAAAACTAAGTAAAATCAAACTATATATTGTCTAAATGGAACTACAACTGATATTTATTGTATAAACATGTGATCACTAGATTCTCACAAACAAAGTGCCAGAAGTCAAGCAATAAGTGCTATTTCCCTCTGTTATGCAGGAACCAGAGTCTTAAAGCTACTGGTAGCCTACATTGTGGCCTAACCTATCAGGTGGCTTCCTCAGCCTACCTGGTAGAAATGGAGCCGCCTCCGGATCCAATTCCCGAAAAGGAGCTGAGGGCAGCTCCAAATCCGGAAAAGGAGCTGAGGACAGCTCCAAGTCCGGAAAAGGAGCTGTATCCAGATTCGAACCCGAATCTGTCAACCTCCTCGTGTCCAGGGGAACGCGTGTTTGCAAGCCGCCCCCCCCCCCCTGTGTCCTCCAGTCCCCGCAGCTCCGCCCCGCTCTGGCCGCCCAGACCAAGGCTGCGCTGCGTCACCACTCAATTCTCCGGGCAAGGGCGGATCCCGCCCCTCGTCGAGGGGGGTTGCACTTGCTCAGTCCTCGTACAGTGATGGGTCCAAATACGGATCGTCTGATGGAATATCAGGGATCCGGATCATGTCGTCTGGAGTCACCTCAGCTAAGTACATTTTGAGCTGATTAATGTGAACGATGCGTTTCTTGCCAGTCGCTGGAGCTTCAATTTCATAATTGACCTCTCCCATCTTCCTGGTGACTTTGTATGGACCCAAAAACTTCAAAGCTAACTTCTGCTTGGCCAGGGGCGGATAAAACAACAAAACCCAGTCTCCAATATGGAATGACTGCTCCATCACCAACCTGTTGTAATGCTTAGCTTGCTTCTGTGCTGCTCTTTTCATCTGCGACCTGCACTTCTCAAAGGATTCCTCCATGGCATCACGGATCCACTCCACATATTCCACTGGACAGTGGTGCTTATGCTGGAGAGCGTGGCCATACATCAGATCCACAGGGAGCATCGCCTCCCTGCCCAACATCATTCTATTTGGCGTGATATCTGTGGATCTATGGGGCGTAGCCCGATAGGCACACATCACGTAAGGGAGCATGTCGTCCCAATCATCCCTCCTGTCATTTACTAACTTCGATAGCATATCACCCAATGACCTATTGAAGCGTTCCACCAGCCCATTGCTCTGGGGATGATAAGCCGTGGTCCTGGTCTTATTAATCCCCAAGATTTTGCACATTTCGATTCGAAATTAGTCCCTTGGTCACTATGCAAGTGATAGGGAGCCCCAAATCGCAAAATCACGTTGGTCACCAAGCAATCAGCCACCGTATAAGCCTCTTGATTAGGAAGAGCGAAGGCTTCTGTCCACTTAGTAAAGTAGTCGGCCACGACTACTATATACTTGTTATTGGACTTCGTGACAGGCAATGGTCCCATTATGTCAATGGCCATTCTTTCCATCGGCATTCCAACCTGATGCAGGGGAGCCTTTTTCAGGCCACCCTGGTTCCGCTTCTGACATACATCGCACCAACCAATCCATCGCACCACGTCTTCCTTGTAGCCAGGCCAATAGAACCTCCATCTCAACTTGGATATGAGGCTGTTAATCCCCATATGACCACCAAGACGAGACGTATGAAGCTGGTTGAAGATGCTGCGTCTGATGCTTGCTGGGGCCACCATCTGGCTGACTAATTCACCTGTAGGCAGCTTGTGGCTTCGATACACGATGCCTCGCTGCAATTTCAAGCAATAGAACTGGGCCCATATATTCCGCACCTGGGCCGAGTGCGTGACAATGTCGTAATACGGCGGGCGCTGTCCAGCATTTAGCCACTTCTTGGCGGTCGCTATGGCCATATCCTGGCCCTGAGCGTACCATATTTCCTCCAAGGTGAAAGACTCTATCCAGTTTGGATCCAGAGATCTATCGTTTCCCTCTCCAGCCGTTTCTCCAGCCGTTTCTCCAGCCGTTTCTCCAGCCTCTGCCACACACACTCGCACCTGGGGTTCCTCGGCTTCTCCTGAGCCGACTGTGGTCACTGGCCGAGGCTGTCCACACGCAATCGTGCGAAAACCTCGTACTTGGTTCCGCTGCGTGATGGAAGCCACAAGGTCACCATTCTGGCCATGACCTTGGTCAGGACATTCCTGGCGCTTACAGGCTCTCACTGGGATGCGTGAGCAGCCATCTGCTTTAGCGTGTTTCTTGCCTTCTCTGTATTCGATTACAAAGTTGTATTCGGTCAAAGAAGCTATCCATCTCGCCAACATTCCTTCCGCATCTTTAAAGTTCTGCAACCACACTAAAGCACGATGATCAGTGCGCAAACGCACTGAATCCTGTCCATACAAGTAGGGCCGAAATATTCTCGCCATTCTGACCACAGCTAGCAATTCCTTGTATGTCGTGCAATAATGCTTTTGCGACGAAGACAGACACTGCGAGGCGTAGGCAACTACGCGCTCCTCTCCCTCAATGATTTGCGACAATACACCTCCTATCGCAAGGTCAGAGGCGTCCGTGTCCAAGATGACAGGGCAACCTTCACGAGGTAGCACCAAGATTGGTGCAGTCGTAAGGGCCCTGATTAACCTTTTAAAAGCGTTTCTGCATGTCTCATCCCATTTAAAGACGACCTGGTGCGCTGTAAGAGCATGTAGTGGTGCTGCTAGTCCAGCAAAGTCCCGCACGTACTTCCTATAGTACGATGCGAATCCTACAAAGCAGCGCACCTCCTGTACTGTAGTTGGTTCTGGCCACTCTCGCACCGCCTTTATCTTCTTAGGATCTGGTTTCACTCCCTCTCTACAAACCACATGCCCCAAAAAGGAGACCTCACTCTTAAATAACTCGCATTTGCTAGCTTTTAGCCTTAACCCAGCCTGGCTAATGCGTTTCAGTACAACTATCAGGTTACCTAGACACTTCTGGAATGTGGAACCCTGTACCACTATATCATCCATGTAACATAGACAAGTGGACAGGTCCAGTCCTCCTAACACTAGCTCCATCAAACGTTCCAGTGTAGCTGGTCCATTTGTGACTCCAAAGGGCATCACTGTGAAGTGAAAATGCCCTCTAGGAGCAGTGAATGCGGTTTTCTCTTTGTCTCTATCGTCCATGGCTATTTGCCAATGGCCAGACGACAGGTCCAGGGTACAAAACCATTTGGCCCCTGATAAAGTGTCTAAACAGTCATCAATGCGTGGCAAAGGATAAGCATCCTTTTTAGTGCACGAATTCAATTTCCTATAGTCCACACAAAACCTGATAGTTCCATCTTTCTTTCTAACCAACACAGGGGGGCTAGACCAGGGGCTATTACTGGGCTCGATCACTCCGAGTCTCAGCATCTTATCCACTTCGTCTGACAGCGCCCTGCTTTGAGCCCACCCTAATCTCTGGGCCGGCACTTTGAAAGGCCGATTGTCACCCGTGTCAATCTTGTGCGTGGCTTGACTCGTACGTCCCAGCCTGTATTTACCTCCCTCAAAGCAATGTTCATACTCCATCAAGACCTTTTTGAGCTCTGACCGTTGATCTGCTGTCAGATCGTCAGTTTCGTCCAAAAGAGGCTGCAAATGAACGGGCAGTCGTGTTTCAGTGTTTTTCCGCTTGAGTTCATGATTGACCTCAGCAGCATGCACCGTTTTCGGTGGATCCACTTTTTCGACCTCGCTCAATTTACCTACCACTTGACCTTTTGCGATATGAACACTCTCAGTCGTGGGATTGGCTATCCACACGTGAGCCCCAGAGCATTGGGATTTCAATAGCCCTCTAGGTATCATTATGTGTAAATCCTGGCAAACCGTGGGCAAAGACTCGAATACGAGGTCGCCCCCGTCAGATACGCCCCAGGATACCAAATTGACTGAGACCTGCGACACGTGGCGAGCTGGTATATGGACGTCTTCGTGTATAATTGCTCGGCCTGTTTTTCCAGGGCGACCTTCCATACACGCAATGTCAACGCCTCCCAGTCTCAGCATTCCTACTGAACACATTAACAATGCACCGTGTCTCTTCAAGAAGTCCATCCCTAATAAACCAGGGAGACCTCCGATATCCGCTACCAAAAATTCACAAGGATAGAGCATTCTCTCTAAACAGAGAGTGAGCTCAACTTTACCATAAATATTAATAGGGCCACCATTGGCAGCTGAAATCTTGCCTTCTACAGGTCTTAACTTCTCTCGATTTGCACCCGGTATCTCGTCATATTCCTGCTTGCTCAGCAGTGACACCTGTGCTCCAGTATCGATCAGGAGATCCACGTGACGTGTCCCTACACTGATCGTGATATACCAGGATGCACTCGAGTTATGCATGGCCACGTGTCTGGGCCAATGCTGTCCCACTTTTACCCCTTCCCAACATTCTGGAGGATGAGGGGCTGCTTTTTCAGCAGGTGAAGGATCCGGGACGGATACTTCCTCCACCCTCACTCGTTTTCTGACTGCTTCCTCTCCCTTTTATCCTTGCCCCCCTTTTTACCCCGATCGCTACGCCCTTTGGACCGTTTATCACCGTATTTGTCTGACCGGTGCTCCCTGTCCTTGCTGGACGCCCTCCTTGTAGAGCGATCATCATCGGCTTGACGCCTAGGGCAGTTCCTGCGGAGATGTCCGGTCTTTTTGCACCGGTAGCATCTCCGTGATTCAGGGGAATAATCCTGCTCTTGTCGGCGAGCGTTGCTGTAGACCTTTCCCTTAGACTCCTTAGCCATAACCTCGCCCATGATAGAATAAACTAGATCCTTTAGATCCTGTCTCTTGATGGCTCCCTCTTTTTCAGAAGGCGGGCCAACACGTGTAGAGGTTGAAGCAGTAGCAGCCAACGAAGCCTCGGGCTGTATTATAGGCAAGGCGACAGCGCCAGCCGGCCCGACTTCAGGCTTGCTCGTTTTAGTGGCCTCGTACGCTGCTTCATACTGCACCGCCAGATCAATGGCTTCTTGCAGTGTAGGTGGCTTTAACGCCGCCAACCAAAATCGCATACTCGTAGACCCAGCCGTTTCCATGAAGCGCTCTTTTGCAAAGCGTTCCTGCTCGGTGGGGGTGGAAGCGGGATTCGCTTTCCTGGATAAATCCAACAAGAACAACCCATACGTCTCGAGGTCCATCTCTGGGCCCCGTTTCGCATTAAACCATTTATTTCTATATGCATCCAGGGCACGATTTGAGCAGAACAGGGCCGTCAACTGGCTCACCATCTCTCTCCAATCGTCCCGATAAGTTAAGGGCCTCATTTTCAGCTTTGCTTGACCAGTGACGCTGGTCCAAAGATGAAAGCACCTTTCCTCGTCTGTCCACTTATTGAAGGTGGCGACTTGAGTAAACTCGTCTAAATGATCGATGAAGGCCGTACCCTGGCCGTCATATTTAGGAGGAATTGCTTCCTTTCTCCGCCTGTACCTCGAGGAGCCCATACTCCTTTCCAGAGTACTATCAGCCGCCATGACAGCCCGGGCCGAGCCACGTGGTTCCGCACGCTCGACGACGTGGGGCCGCCCTTCAGGCGAGGAAACAGGCGTCCAGGACTTGGGGTCCTATCCGCCGGGGCCTCTCGTCTCCGAGGGCGTCCCAGCGTTCGCACTACTTTACTCCTAGCCGAAGCACGTAGAACTGACTCATCCGCCGTTTGCGAGGGGCCCGGCACCGGAGTCGATGCGGGTTCACTCGTCTCGGCTGTGACCAAGCCAGGTCTCCTACGCAACTTCACAGGCATTGTACGGTGGGGCAAAACACACTAAATAAGATAAAGTATTGTAGTGTGAATTCTACTTAACTGTAGATACGTGTAGTCTGAAGTTATCAAGTCGCAACGTTGATGCTGCTGACGCTCAATGTAGATGCTGACGGTTCCTGTGTTCCGCTGCAACTGACTGAACCACGTGGTTGCGAACGCCTTTATCCATCGTGGCTGTCGTAAAGTCATTTTTTTTCAAAAAGTTCTTTATGTCCATGCGTCATCCATGTCTTTCGTCCATTGGGGAACCCCACAATCGAGTCTTCAAGTCCCATATCGGGCGCCAATTTGTAAGGTTCCCAAATAAAGACAAAGTGTTAATATTCCAGTTTTAAAGTTTTATTTTGCCCTGCCCCGCCGCACAGCCTGTCTAACGTCTGCTTCTCCAGCTACTGACGCGGTCTGGGTGTATTCCCGCCAAGACCCCGTGGTCACGTGGTCCGGGTCACCCAGTGCGCATCAAGTCGGTCACTGACCTAGTAAGGTCAGTGACCTGGGGTCATCACACACCAAACTTTAATTGCTATCTCCTCATAATATCTATAGATCTGTAGAAGCTGGTCTCACAGCTTACTTAATTAGGTTTACACCAGTAGCAAATGTCAGATTTATTACAACAAAGGTTGTCATGAGTGCATTTTGGCATGACAGGGAATTAGATTTCAATAACTTTTTTAAGACCGTAATTTAAGGCATTGTTAGAAGTATCATACAGGGTGCAGCCAAAAAACTTGCACCAGCAGCTACCCCTTTTGCTATTATCTCAATTGACCGTTATCATTGCCACTGCAATCATACACACAAAAGTAATAATACTCCTAAATTATCTATAAGAATACATTTCATGTTTTCCCAAGAATGATAGATAATATGGATCTAAATATAGCACACGCACACTCATAACACCTATGGGTCATTTTTACCTAGGCCATTGCAATACAAGCATAAGATTATGTCACTGATAATACAGCTGTGTTACACACTGTCTTGACCTTTTCCCCCTAAAAATAGGGTAAATAGATTCATGTTTAAAAAGAAGGGTCTGGAGAGCATTGACACCTTTGAGGCGAAGAGTGCTATTTTGAGTTCAGGTCCATATTCTGTTGAAACAACTGAATATCATACAATAATTTCCAAGATGAGTTGGAGGTTAAAATAGTCCCTCTGGAATGCCATTATATTTCTCCTTTTCAATTTTATGTCCTTGCTGAATAAAAACTGGAACCAACTTTCTTATCATCTAATACCATAATATATATCTATGCATGTATAGAAAACACCGAAGAAGGGTTCTGTGCAAATATTATATTTTTTGTGGCTTCAGAGGTGCAGTAACTAGGAAATCTCTTATTTGTAAACTTTTCTGCAAGCAGACAGAGATCTGACCTTTGTGATATGTGTCACTCAGAAAAAGCCCTGTAACATGCACCCTCTCCATAATTCAGATACTCATATTTTCTGACATTACAAGATCAAAAATATCACAAAAACCAGGTGCTTTTACACCTGACTAAATGTGGCACAACATAAAAAGACCTCATAAGCATTTGAGTAACCTAGGGCTATAGCCATGTGGAAATCAGGCCCTTTTTTTATACTCGTAAACTTTTTAATGCATAAATAGGAGTGTCATGTTTTCAGTCAATAAAAAGGTACCATTCATTTATTTATTTATTTATTCAAATACTGATACTGATCAATACAACAGATTAAGTAGTACACGATACAGTAGAATATTCGCTTTAAATTAGCACCATTTCTTTAATACGTGACCGTACTAAGATATGTTTATCTGTTGATATCTTGCTTCAGCTTCTTAGCCATTGCTTTTGCCTGTAATGAAAAAGATAAAACAATGCCTTATAATGAAATTTCTTTTAGCAAGATGAACAATTAATATGGGTTTGTTACGGTGACAGCAGCAGTCAAGGAGCGTTATATTATCACGAAGTCAAAACTGCATGATGACTTATTCACTGTACATGATGTTTGTAAAATTTTGCATTGAGCCAAGAGTTTGGTCACGGTAGAGTTGCCTCTATAGTAATTTGTAAAGACTTATATATAACATAACTTGGCAAGAAACCTTTACAAGATGACTTCCCAAATATAAGGTGTTTTTTGTATTATAATATAGTGTAGGTATATATACATTAATATCACCTTAATCATGTCTTCTGACAACTGGGAGATGGTTGCCTGCACCATTCCCAGCCTGTCTGCTTCATCTTCCTTTTGGCCTTCTATGACCCTTATCTGGTCCTCGAAGTGTTTCTTATGATCTCTCAACTGGTATATTTTCTGTTGGATCTCTTCTATTTCTGCCTGCAATCTGCTTTCTTGTCTGTCTATACCTTGCATCTGTCTTTCTTGTTGGTGAATCTGTCCATCCAAATCCTTCATCTTGTTTTTAATGTCTTCAGATTCTGCCTGAAGGACTTCGCATCGCAAGTCAAGTTGTTGGTATTCCGCAGCATAATCTGTTTTCAAAAGTATTTGAAATTAGAACAGTGGAAGCAATAGTTTTAGTTGTTATACACAATGTGCTATTATATACTAAATGTTGCATCTGCTGTCCCATCCCATTGATGTGTCCAAGATATATAATGGTTTCAAATATTCTGAAGTCAGGTGTCACGTATTACACTTTGTATATACACTACCAAATACCAAGGTGAGGATTCGAAACCAGAACTCTGGTTATTTCTGAAGATTTTTACAACTGATTTCACATTGTCAGTTATGACATCAACAAATCGATTGTAACTGAAACACAGACTGTCGTCCATTTATTACATAATGATAGGTGATGGCAATAGCATACATAAAATAAATTCTAAATGTTAAATATAATAGGGGATACATCCACCCTTGGGTAATGGTATATTGTAAATACTCGGATGTATCCCCTACCAACACATTATATGTTATTTTTATACATGCTTTTTGTCACATATACTTGTAAATTAATGTACTTGAGTGTTGGTGAATAATAAAATGTCTAAAAAATACATGAATTTATTTCTTAATTTAAATGTAAGATTCATAAAGTTGTTTAATCTAATTACCTTTTTCAGGCCTTATTGGAGTACTTCTTCCACTAGATGAACCTAAGTGACTTCCCTTGAGGTTTTTGCTCTTCTTTGCATATTCCATGATGATTTGCTCTAACGTGATATTGTTTGTCATTGACTGGATGGGGCAGTTGCACCCCGGACAGTTTGTTTTGTGGTTTATGCATCTCATGCAGTAGGTGTGTCCACAGGGGATCAGGAGAGTTGGACTATGATGTGGTGCAACCTGAAGAGGGAACATCACGTCATTAAAACGTCTGGACATTCAAACAGAACAGTGGAAGCAATGCTTTTAGTTGTTATATACAATGTGCCATGGGCCCCGTTTTAGGGGGGGGGGGGGACAGGGGGACAAGTCCCCCCCCCCCCCCCCCCCACTTTTTTGTACCAACATAACGATTTGACTGTTGGTGTCCAGAATAAAGGTCAATATGTCCCCCCCACATTTTGAAATAAAACGGGGCCCCTGCAATGTGCTATTATATACTAAAAATTTAAATGCCGATTCTAAGAGTTTGCCATCTAATTATTCTGTTCAGCTCTTGTTTATTGCAGCAAGTAAACTCCTAGTTGCACATTAGAATGATTTAAGTATTCATATCCACACTAACGAAATATATTGACGACTCAAGAGTGCCATATCAAGTTTGTAGGATATTCTTGATCACTTCCATTGCTTTCTATTTTCAGTGTAGCTTTCTTTACATTCGATGCTCATTGTAAAGCCTCACACTGGGAGCATCTTGCAAATAAAACCGACTTTATCTTGCTATTTACCTATTAAGACCATGTCAAAACTTTGTCAACTAAATTTTAACAAAGTGAGGTCTTATGGGTAGATACTTCAAAAAGAGTGCCCTAAATAACCACCCCTATTACTCACTGAGATTCTTAGAGCTTTTCAGTGCAGTTTTCTTTTATAATTCAATATACATGTGTACATGGAAGTGTGCGCTGGAACTGTTTCATTTTGTCTCACCTACCATGACTGTGTTGCAGAGATGGCATCTATGACTGTCCAGTCCTGAACTCTTCCCCATAAATTGTTCACTGAGGTTGCTGCTGCTGTTGTCTCCATCCCCATCTTGCCTTTCTCCCAGTTTCATCTCCATCTTAACTCTGGATGCAATCCTCTCAGCTGCTGTATCAAACATCTCCTCTGTCAAAGGTGGACCATCTTGGAATTCTTCATCACTTTTATCTCTGCCCTGCCTCACGATGAAGTTGTTTGAATCTGTCTGCCTTGCCTCCAGCCAAGTCTGGAAGCCTGTCTTATTTTGCAGCATTTGGCCTCTATCCCCATGCCCTTCTGAAATGACTTGAGTTTTCCGTACAAAAGGACCTCTCTTTGGAGGCTGCTGGGGTTGTTCAATAGGTGACCTGGTTGTCCTAGGAACTTTTCCTGTAGGAGGGGTTTGATCTGCAAAAGGTAGAAAAATTGTTGAGCAAATATTCTAAATCTGATATCAGTACTAACCATTACATAAGAGGCAGAAGACTTCAGTCATTACATTAGTATTTCAAACTAGCCTGTCTCTGTACATCAATAACACTCAATATTGCACTCAGCATGTACATTAATAGATACTAAACTATATATTATATATTAAATTATATTATTTACCTATTGCACTCGTATTTTTTGTTTCTGATTTCTCCCTTTCTCTTTGCTTGAACCATGCCTGTTGTCTTTGTTTTATCTCTTTCACCTGAAGTTGAGAAAAAAATTGACCGATGCTATTAATTGAATATGATAATGCTTGGAGCGAGCTGTTTATAAGTACGCTATATACTACACCAACCTTGTCAACTGTCTCAGCTTTGGCAGCATTTTTGCTCCTTTTGTTCATGATAATTTCTTGGAACTTCTTGTCATGTTATTTCTGTCCCTAGACATGTATTGACAAATAAGACTTCTATTGACCCAGTTAGCACTACACATCATTGATTTCAACTCTCTGGGGCTGTTGCTATGGACAACTCCGAGATCGAAACGTTCGAATCGCATGATTGATTTTGCCCCTGCTGCCACCTGAAGTATTATACAACTAAACAATGCTACCTGCAACTAAATGGAACTGTCTGGATATAGCTGGCTACTCAAAGCCGGATCTAAAAGTAATGCATTACCATCTAGTGCATCAGTTGAGAGTTATGTTTGTAATTTTGTTAAAAAGATGCATGTCTATTTTACGTACGCAATTAATAAGATATTAGATATTACATTTCTTAAATTTACCAAGGTTTATATTTTTGTCAGTGGTGGTACGTGTAAGCCGACTATTACTAGGAGTAGACAGAACTGGCTGGCTTTAGCCAGTTATAGCTGCAGCCAGGAATAGGTTGCTATACAGCTGTCTAGAGTTGACCATATTTTATGGAACTAACTGTACAAATATTTTTGTCTGAAACCATTGTGCCCGTAAATGTGATTCCCCTTATCTGCGTGTAAAGTAACAGGGACTACTTGTAAAATGAACTCTTGAATAGGAGATTTGGTGGTAAATGTGTAAAGATAATTGTCAGTAGGCCTATGTTTTCCAAAGCAAATGCTACCTAGGGTTAGGTGGGGAGGGCTATTATGAAAAAAAATAGACAGTACACATGGCGTCTTGCATGGTGGTATTGTTATTACCAAGTTATTCAACTTCTTTCTATCTGATTACCTGAATACCTAATTCAGAATCATATGGTGTTAGAATTAATGGTAACACGTACACACGCTTGTTTTATGCAAATGATATTGTTCTCCTATCCGAGACTTAAAACTTGAAATCTTACAGCAGGAAATGGCACTTAATTATCAATGCTAAGTAAAGTAAAGTTAGGCCTTCGCCCTTTAATACCTACAAATATCTCGGCCATGTGTTGTGCAATTCTAAGAATACTCAAATGTATCAACATGTAGTGCTCATGCAGTTCAAGCACAAAAGGCACTCAATTTGCTTTATGAAAATATCAAATCAACGGTAGGCTATCTTTCACCCCTGAATATGTTTGACACCCATCCTAGAATATAATAGTGAACTATGGTTTAGCTTAAAAGAAATAGGAGAAATCGAAAAAAAATAATACGACTTAAATTTTTGAAACATATTCTAGGAGTGAGATAGCAAACATCAACTGTTGGCATTTAGCAGACACAGGACAATACCCAAGTGCTACAATGTAGTAGTCAGGCAACTTAAACATTTGATAGACTTAAAAATAAATAATTGCCTCGAAATTTTAACAAAATGCTATGAAATTCAGAAGCAATTGCATAATGAAGGATTGAATTCCATGCTGGCTAAATAGGCTGATAAAGATCTTGCAAGACAATAAAATTAATGATTTAGAAAACTCGTACTATGACCTACGATAATGCACAGGAAAGCCTCTTTTCTGAAATAAAAAATTCCAGGCTCATGACTTATAAATTATTTTAAAAAGTCATGCGACTAGAACCATGTATATAATTAATTAGGTTATTGGGGTTTAGTGCAATATATAGTGGACCAAAATGTATGCCCGTATTTGGCGTCAATGAAATAGGAAATTTTGTCAATTAAGTTTGAGTTACATTTTGTATATCTAGAGTAGAAAAAATAAACTGCACTTTTACCGTTCACGAATGAAAAAAACTGCCGTCATTAGTTTGATGTGACGTCATACACATTGAATTCAAGCTTTTGACGTCATACATACGTGGCAACGAGGCTCTCTAAATATGGTCATAAATCTGGGTCAGTTATACTGCACTTTTTCCGGTTATTGAGGGTAAAATGGGGAGGTGATTTGGCAAATTCTATTTATGTTTCCAATGGTGTTACGCAAGGTGGTATACTATCTCCTTTTTCTGTTTATTTGTGGTATACTATCTCCTCTTCGGTTTAATGGTGGTATACTATCTCCTTTTCTGTTTAATGGTGGTATAACATCTCCTCTTCTTTTTAATGTGTAGGATCCTAGCTTGTTATTGGAAAGTAATAACATTGGTTTATCTCTTACATGTTGTTCAATGTCAAAAAAGCTTGGGCTAAGGCTGTTAATTCTGTTAGAACAAACTAATCTTTCCAGAACTGTTCTGAGATGACTGTAAGATTAAATCTGCTGAAGAGGATAATACATTGTTCACATTATTTGTAATAACCTTTAGTGAAGAGAGAGTTTTGTCGAGAAAAATATGATCGTTGTACTGTCATCAAATGTACACTTTTTGAAGCATAATGTACTGTTGCAGTTTATGGTTTAAGTATATCAAAGGTGTGTTTAATAGGTTAAGAGTTGCCTACAACAACTCTTGTAGGATTTTATTGTGCCTTCCCATAAGATGTAATGCTTCACAATTGTTTGTATATGCAGACCTTTTGAGTTTTGAAGAAATAATTAGGAAGCAATGTTATAGTTTGGTTGTTTGGTATCATTGGAGAATTGTGCTTGTTTAATTTCTTCTTTATCTTTGTTCATTTCCCCTGTATCATATACCATATGTGCAGTCTAGTCTACGGACCTTTCTGAGTCTGCAATAAAGTTACTTGACTTGAGTTGACTTGACATATCTTAACGAAATACCAAAATCACTATGTAATAGTTATACACTGTTACGAGGGATAAAAACATTCCAATGTGGGCCGTTATTCGCCTCGGGATTTAACTGCCCACGTTGGAATGTTATATCCTGAGTATAAGGTATATAACTGACTTATACCCAAGGTGCATTCCATAGTGGCTTTTTCGCAATTTATAATGCCATATTTTAGCTGTAATTGTGGGACTATTTTCATGGATGATTTGATTTTGCGAAGATTGTGATATGGTTGAAACTATGCAACAACAAATGCAAACAAGAAACAACAAATGCTAAGGCAAACAATCCTAAAGAAGATTTACTCTTTGTTTTGATGATACCATTTACATTGTTTCATGTTGTTTGTGTTTGTGTGCTTTTGCTAATCCCTATGTTAGCAGTTGTTCATGAATGATATTACTGCTCCAAAGCCGGGAGATAAAATGCCAAACTGGCCAATTATCTCCTGGCAAAGAACATAGAAAAGGGACTACTTTGGGTATAAATTGTAGTAATGCCCGCTTCAGGCCAAGTTCGACAAGTGTCCTGTCCTCATTGCACTCAAAGACTAACTGTGAATTTTTACCGGTAAATGAACAGGCAGCTTTGGATCTGAATCTAACTGTAAAATTACTGATCTATTTTACAGTGTAATGAGCATACACTGTAAAATTAAAGTAGAGATTACTGTTAAATCACATTAGAAATGCATGTTATGATTGTTATTTTAACTGTAAAAGCACATATATTTTTGTCACACAACTGTTAAATAACTGTAAAATGGTGGAATTTTACATAAACATACCGTAAATTTACTGTTTTAATTGAATATTTACAGTTAAATGCAGTGTAATGTCATTGCGTGACTGTTACAGATTACTTCAAGGTTACGTAAATTCACTGTATTTAACTCTAACATAACAGCTCATTCAACTGTTTCACAACTAATTCAAAAACAAAACCATATGATCTATTTCAAACTACTTTTATTACTAGTGCAAATCTCGCAAAATGCTCAGGATAAAACAATTTTATGAAGTATTTAGTATCACCTCATAAACATATTTCATAAATACAAAGACTTTAAAAAAGTATTATTTCATAATTGTGTTGATACAATTAAATACATTTATGAATTTGTTAACAGGGCTATTATTATTAAACAATTTTGTGGGACCATTCCTTCTGTGCAATAACTAATAGATGCCAGCAATTACTCTGAATAAAATAAAAATACCATGAAATAATTATATATTGTTTATTTGTTGACTATATATATAGATAAGTATCATAAAAACACCTGTGACTCCCTCTGACTGATAGGTATTATGATCAGCGCCTCCTATATGCGGATGAGCACTACATATCAGAGACAACCACTTTTTCTTATTGAGGGAATGAATATATATATATATATATATATATATATATATATATATATATATATATATATATATATATATATATATAAAATCTTGGGTCAGTACATGCTAAGCTATATATAATTAATACCATATCATTAACTGTTTC
Organism: Alitta virens; assembly: GCA_932294295.1. Taxonomy (NCBI): domain Eukaryota; kingdom Metazoa; phylum Annelida; class Polychaeta; order Phyllodocida; family Nereididae; genus Alitta; species Alitta virens. Next base: position 14,821,527 of record OW028573.1, on the reverse strand, counting down.
TATCATGTCAGTATATGTAAATATAATAAAAGATCTCTCTAAATTCTCAACCCCTAGGCATATATATGTCTTGTATTTATATAATAATGATATAATTGAATACAATGGGTAAACACAAATTACGAAGACCGTAACAAACTTAAAAATATTGTAAACATGATCCATTATATAACGATAACATGAAAGCAGGTGACCTTGTTGAAGTTACAAAAAGAGGATCACAGGTCAAAGGTGAGTGATGAATAAGCAGAAAATATTGCTAGTTTTATCGACAAATGTAACAATTTTCAATTTTGATTTAAAGTATGGTTCTTAAAATAATTTATAAAACCTTGAAAACTGGGGGAGTATCATTTTTTTTATTATTATCTGGGGATAATATTGGAAATATTTGCTACTTACCCCCATTATACCCCATTGCTTCATGGCACCTTGTGACACTAAAGAATTCTTCTTATGGTGGATTATCAAATCGATAATATAGGTCATCTGGATTCTTATAGAGACATTTATGTGGTGTTTTTTTTCTGCCCTAGATATCACCAGCACTTGATTTTATGTGACTGACTGATTGCATAGCCCTTAACGCTGCAGACTGAAAATAAAATATAACTTGATTTTTCCAACGAATACTATCTTTTGTGAGGCCTACATACATATTAAAGTAACAAAGTAAAGTAAGAGGTTTACACTGGGTGAATGAATTATTAATATATGGTTACATAATGGTAATATGAAGAAGAAAATGAGTATGCACAGTTGGCTACTAAAGGTTGATATATAACCATGGTTATATATCAACCTACAGTAGCCATGACAGTTTATCAAATGGCAAAATTTCTTTATTTATATGAGTGAGTGATAATGACAGGTTATATCTTGTCTACTCTTGAGCACCCACCCATATAAATAAAGCACTGTTGCCATTTGATGACATGAAAGTAAGCATTCAAAATATGGTGAGCAAAGAGTAACAATGACCCAAAAATATATATATACTAGTCTGAAGCTTAGTCAGCTACCAGTAGCAAATGTAATGCTTTCATCTTAGATAACGTCTCAGACCAGGAATAGGGAGCTTCAGATCATGCTGTATCTACTAATAACCAACAAAACAATATCGATGAAAGTGAAAAGCCAGATCAAAGACACTGAACTCTGGTGGTGCATACTTTCTTGGTTTGTGATAAATACTCCAACGTGAGGAAAAAAACTGAACTGCATGGCATTTTGACATTAGCAAAATTTTACTTTCATGGCAATGGGGCCCGGTTGCAAGATCACCTTGTTACACTTAGTTATGTAATATTTTAAATTCCTAAACTCTGGTAAAATTCCATGACGCACAGGAATAAAACCTGTTCTGTCAGGCG